>JAZKJV010000490.1:0-682216 GCA_037367405.1 Ottelia alismoides | reverse complement strand
TTCACAGCCACAGCCAATCACCCCTGCCCGCTAGAATGTCCAGAAAAAATAAGAGATGATGGGTTAAATATAGCTCGACAATGCAAATCCTTTGTAAGCTGACTAATAGAGAGTAAGTTCATCGAGAAATCTGGAGCATGCAAAAATTCAGCATGCGAATAGATGGTGTCAAACTGATCTCCCCATGTCCAATGATGAGGGAATGAGTTCCATCTGTTATTACTACCGATCTCCCTGGGGAAACCTCCCTGTAGGATGTAAACTTATCTCTGTCTCGACAGAGATGATGTGTCGCACCGGAGTCCATGATCCATTCCGAAACAGCAGAACTGTGACATGATGTAAAGGCATATATGCTACATGATGTGCTTGTCGTGGCTAAGGTGGTGGCAGAGGCTGAAGCTGCGATGTCTGAGTGTCCTCATGGTGAATCAGTAGTGGCAAGAGGCATGATATCCGTGCTCTGGCAACAAGATCCTCAAACCGCTGGTCTGAAGTAGATGGCGGTGCGGGCACAGCATGCTCGGCTACACAGGCAGATGCAGGAAAATCATGTTTAGAATAGCATGTATCTTCTGCATGACCTGGACGATGACAGAAGGTGTATGGCTGACGGAAGCGGCCACCTAGACCACGAGGTCCCATGGCTGCGAAAAGAGGAGGGGACACCTCTGCCTCGGGAAGCAGCCATCGCTGAAGGAGTGGCGTAGATGCTGGAGAAGAACCGAAATTTGGTTGAGTCATCGATACACTTCCTCCACTAGAGGAATAGTAGCATCCGCCAGTATCTGCGAGCGAGCCGTGTCCATATTCCGGGTCTAGTGCTGCTAGTAAGACCCCCACCATTGTAGCATTCCGGGACGTCTTCTGCTGCTCAAGGGTCGCCGTCAGTGGAATGATACTGTAAAACTTCTCAAACATCCCCGTAGGGATGTATACAACAAATGCAGCGGTCGTCCATTCTGCTTGACCGTAAAGATGTCATGCTGAAGTTAGAGGATCTTGGTCTCGTTCCTCACCTGTAAGTATGTCGCAGCAAGAATATCCCACATGGCCTTAGCCGTGGGCTGATGTAGGACATCATTGGCAATCTCCATTGTTAGAGTGCCAAAAAGCCAGACCTTGGCATACGAATCATCAGCCTCCTATACGAATCATCAGCCTCCCATGAGGCGTAAATCCATGTCTTCTCCGCCGACTCATCTTCGGTAAGAATGTGTTTCTTACCATTGGACTTCATGAGGCTCATGAACTGCATCGCCCAGAGCTCGTAATTCGTCCCATCCATCTTGACTATTGGCGCTGGACCTTTGAATGCGTCAATGGGGGGCATATCAACCTTGTTTTCTGACATAGTTGCCGGAGACGAAGAACTAGGGTTTGTAGACCAATGAAGAATCGTCTACATAAACATGTGGGGATATGAATGCATATGTAGACTTATGCACTTATGCCCATGAAGAGAAGAGGTGGCACCGAGTTGGAGAAAAGGCGTGGCTTAGGGCCCACGCACGGCGCCCTTGGTGAGGAGGAGAGGTGGCGGGGTGGAGGAGAGGCGGCGGAAAGGAGAGGCGGCGGGGAGGAGGAGTGGCGGCGGGGAGGAGGAGAGGTCGCGGGGAGGAGTGAGGCGGCGAGGTGGCAGTTAGGGTTTAGGATGGAGGCTCTGATACCATGTTGGAAGAAATGAAAGAGAGGACTTGTTTATTCCAGGGAACCCTAGGCTCTCTAATATAGAGGAAGCCTATGGGTAAATTACATAAGATGGAACAACGAAAATAAGCATGACACATAAGTACATAAATACTAGAAATATCTCTACAAGGGGGGAAATACGCATAGGAGTTTGTCCTAAGATTTGAACCATGGTCTTTTGGCTGGTAGGCATACTGCGCCTACCATCAAACCATTAAGTTTGATATTTATTGGTCATGGCTTGAAGGTGGGTGCGACCTTGTTGATGGATTTGGTAGATGTGTGATGCGTGTTCCTTTACCGACGAACTTGACCTTCCAGGTGGAGTAAGGGAAACATGATCTGAGAGTTGAACTACAGGATAACCATATATGCATTCAAAAGGGAACATGCGGATCGGCTCAGGGAACTATTGTAGGCAAACTTGACATTCATAATACTAAATCTCATTGTTTCGATTTATCACATGCAAGACATCTTGATAAGTTGCCAAAAGATCTATTTACAACCTTTATTTGGCCATCAGTTTGGGGGTGATATGATGATCTAACTTGTAACTTAGTGCCCAATTTTGCCCATAACGTATGCCAAAAATGACTCAAATCGTGTTTCACGGTCAGACATAAAAGTACGAGGAATGTTTGCAGCATACACAGCGATTGTCTAACACCTCAAGTAGATTGCATTAGATAATGCAATGGGAGACAGTTTCAATACGCTCAAAACCATTCTTCTTAGGGAGGACAATATCGTGTTTATAATCAAAGAAAAGTCATAAGAGGTTTTTCAAACCAGCTAATACTTTTTTCTTCTTTACTTTCTAATTCTGAGGGTTCTTGATAAATATCAAGATAAGAATTTTCATAATTAGTATATCCTTTTTGTTCCCCTATAGTCTCTCTCATTTTTTTTCAGAAGTTATTTCCACATCGTAGTCTTCTTCACTTTCTACCTTTTCTTCTGTTTCTGAGCTTTCTTTCAGTTTTTTAGTCACAATGAGTAGTGGCATTCTACCTAAGTAGTAAACACCAGGTTCGATGAGGGGAAAGTAAGGGCATAGTCGCAGTTTATATACTAGTTGGACGGTGTTGAGGGTAGTGGAAATTGATTAATTATATATTTGGCGTGAAGGTCTAGACATATAGCTAGGAAAATGGAGTGCAAATAGGTAAGGATAGGCATCGAGGCCTCAGACGGTAATAAGTAGGGTTGGTGCAGACGTAGCGTGTCAAGGACTCAACCGTGGTGGGCAGTCTGAAACCTACTTGGTTGGTGTCACATGGTGAGGTGAGGACGATATCGGACAGTTATGGGAAAGATGTGATAGGTAAGAGTGCTCCTGAAAAAAGACCTCTTCCATTGATCAAAAGGCCCTTTAAGATTTAAGACAAGCTAAAAACAAAATGGACCAACTAAAGAAGCTTAACCGGATAAAAGTCACCTAAACCCCATAAGCGGGTCAGCGAAAGAACAGGATCATGATCATGGATAGATCACCCAGGTTCAGGTCCATAAGCAGTGACGACCGCCCTACGAAGACTCGCTTAGCTACAACTCCGATGGGTTCCCTTAACCAAGCCACTGCCTATGAGTCGCCTAATGCTATGTTGAGTGTGCCAAAGCCATGATTGCTCGTAGGTAATTCCCCGACACCTCCACGAGGTTCATGTGAGTGGCGTCCCAAAGTTCATTGAAGAAGAAGATTGAAAACCCATCAGGACTCAGCTCCCAAAGAGTAGTGCGAATCTCATCCATGATGAAGGCATGTGTGACCTAAAATTGTTGGCTAAACAAGAGGGAAGAAGCCCCACTCTCAATCCAACACCAACTCCGATGCTACGAGGGATGAGTCATGCGTTGAAAGTACTCAATTGTTGCCTTACCATGTCATGATCACCTTCTACTCGATCTCTCGTAACGATGAGTGCCACCTTTGACATGTTTGGGAAGCTCTCAGGCCTTACTATGAATAGAGTCAAGTCCATCATTGTGCCTTTCGGACTCTCCAAACCTGAGGTTTAACTATTGAAGACTTTGTCGTGATCGCATGCACTCCTCATGGCACCCTCCTCATCAGTTGTCTGATCTTACCTTAACCCATGGTAGGCTGAGACATTCAAATTGGCTCTGGTGATTGAAAGATTGGATTAGAAGTTAGCAAGCTGGAAGGTCTCCTGGCTTTCCTATGGGGGTTCTCAATTTGGAGGAAAAAAACACGGCTCTCCTTCTTAAGTGGGTGGCCAGGCTATGGGGCGACATCGATAACTTGACTTGTCATCTTCTTAGGGATATCTAAGATACGTGTGCTCATTGCATCTTCCCACCGGTTATCGTCGGCTTTTTGGAAGGAAATATGCCTGTTCATTCATGAATTGCCCGAGCATATGCACTTGATTCTTGATTATTATGTAATAGATGGGTAATTGGATCTCTCCAGTATTCAATTACGTCCACTCATGTTTAGTCCGGCATAGATGAGCGATGGGACTCTGGTATGTCTGTGGTCATAAAAGGAGCCCCACACCCCATGTACTCATTCAGAAACTTTAATACAAGATCTGACCCTTTGAGGTCTTCTCCCGTGGTTTCATCTCGCTCCTTCGAGAGTAGGGTTCCACATAAAATTTCGAGTGTTTAATCTTTTTATATTTCTTGTTTATCGATTCGCTTCCTCGGTTCTAGATTTTAACATGGTATAAGAGCAATCGATTCTTTATTCTTCGAGTTTCAATTATGGATTCATTCTTGAAGATTTTTACGGTTGTGATTTGTTCATGTTGGCGTTCTAGGGGTTTTGATGAAACCCTAATTTCTGTATTTTTTGTTCTGCAATCATGTGCGACCATGCGTAAGTTCTGAAGAATTTGAAAAGCGGAGCGACCTCAACACTATTCCAGCGAGTCTGGCAATCATCCAGGGTTCTTGAAACCCTATTCTCTAGGCCATCGGCAATCAGCCCCAACTCCAGGCCGTGTTCCATACCATTGTCGCACCTCCAGGCGGTACGTGTACCATGATCGGCCCCAACAACAGCATCGCACCCTTGCTGAGGGGCACATGCCCATGAGACCCGTGATGCGCAAGCGCGCGATGATGCATAAACTCTACGTCATGGCATATGTCCAGGCATATAAAGCGAATCTCTTGTCGCTTACCTCCGCGCCCAAGATGAGGTCAGTCACCACAATAGAAGAAGCAGCTGCAGTATCCCTACGAAGGCCATCAGAATTGGAGCTCGAGGGCGAGGGCGCCGAAACAAAAGAGGAAGGTGCATGCGCCCGTGACCTCCCCTCCGCTGTGAGAGGAGTGATGAGCGGAAGTGATGACGGCTGAGGAGAGCCACTTAGCACATCAGCAGACCCCCCCCCCCCCACAAAGGAAAAGGCCATGCCGGAGAGGGCGAGAAAGCCACGAAAGGCAAGAACAAAGCGGGGTCCGAGGAGGAAGATAAAAACCGACCGAAATTCGCATCTGATAAGTCCTTCGCACCCGCTACAGCAATTGGCGTCCAACCTGGATCCGCGAGGGTCCGCTTGCGCATTCCGGGCTCTCGGACCCGCATCCACATCAGACGAGTAAGTTGTTGGTGACATGGCTGGTACCCCTCTGCCCACATCATCAGGCAAAGGGAATTTGTTTGACGGCAAGTACAGAACCCAGGACGAGTCCCCGAAGCGCCGCGTGCAATGAACCGTGCGCGCCGTTCCACCCAAGGCTCTCCTCGGAAAACCAACCGCCAACACGGAACCCGAAGCGTCGCCGGTTTCTCCACCTCTCTCTACCGGAATCTCCGGCGGAGGTGGAGGCTCGTCGATCTGAAGCTCGATTCTGAACGTGTAGCAACCGACCTCCAATTCCGCGAAAGTGCTTCGACCTCTTACCTTATCCAGGAAGCTCCTGTTGCATTCTAATAAGACCCTCGTATCCTCCACCGGTGAACCAGGCTTAAGCCCGTCATCCAGCACCGCCCGAACCGTGCCCCATCGGCGCAGGGCCTTCCTCAAGCATCCTACCGATCGAGATAGGAAGGGGACACCCTTGATCCTAGCAACGCAAACCTCCATCTCCGCACAGGACCCATCTGCAAATCGCAAGCTCCTCCAGCAGACATTACCGACATCACCATTCCTAAGAAGGCGATCCCTTTGAGATGACGATAAACCACGTACACAGCATCTTCGATAATCCAGCTTCACAACATCGCCAGAAAACCGCGGCCCAAGGAACCCAAGCAGGTGGGAGTACACAACGTCCATCGCGATAACACCCCTCACCGCAAACCCGATCAGCGCGTGCAGGTTACCTGCACCCACAGAAGGAGCAGGTCCAGATCATCGCGTGGGGAGGCGCAACCTTGCCCTCCGTTAAAGATTCTCGTTGCGGAGGTTGCGGGTGTGGCCCAAGTCCATGGGAGACTCGACAGTCCCAAATGAAAATTCTTTCCTGGAATGTTCGCGGGCTCGATGACCCGGAAAAAACGGAGGATTGTGGGGTTCAGATTCACTGAATGAGGATGTGTCGTTATTATGTTACAGGAGACAAAGCTTCAGTCAATTACAGACGACATGTGGAGATCTTTTGGCGCGGGGTGTATCGATCAGTACAGAACGGTGGATGCGGTGGGATCCTCGGGTGGATTGCTGGTGGCATGGCGTGCTTCGACCATGGCTTTCGACTCTGTGATTCGTGGAAGGTCGTGCTGACGGTGATTCTGGTATGTACGGCTTCCTCCTTGCCGGTGGATGTATCATGTGTATATAGTCCTTGCTATAATGTGCTTCGGGGGAACTCTGGGAGGATCTTTTTGCGGCGGGCAGGTCAATCGAGGGAGTCCCTTGGCTCATTGGGGGGGGGGGGGGGGGGGGGGGGACTTCAACATTACTTTATTAACGTCGGATAGGCCCGGGGGCAGGGGGCAGGACCCGGGCTCGCTCGATTTTGTGGACACCGTTGACTCTCTGGTTCTTGAGGTTATGGGTGCACAGGACGTCGCTTATACTTGGAGAAGTACCAACTCTCGGTCGCGTATTGACCGCTTCTTGGCTTCAAACGAGCTTCTGGAGGCTTTTGCGTTGTCCTGCGTGGAGGCCAAAGCGCGGACTTTATCGGATCACACTCTATTTGTTTGGTCTTCTGGTGTTGCCCCTGCACATAGGGGGTTTTTTAGGTATGAAAAATGCTGGTTGTTGGAGGATAACTTTAGGGAGTTGGTGGCATCGCACTGGTCAGGCGTGGATGTTTATGGGTCCGCCGCATCACGTTTTGTTCAGAAGTTATCTTCATTACGGGTACGGCTAGCTGCTTTCAAGAGGGAGTCTAGGGCGGCCAGATGCGCTTTGAGGAAGGAGACGGAGGAGATCATTCGGAGCTTCGATGCGTTGGAGGACCTTAGGGAACTCTCGGTGGATGAATTGGCATGCCGCGCAGCTGCTCAGATGAAAGTTGCTTTGGAGGATAGGAAGAGAGTCACGGAACGAAGACAGAGGTCGAGAAATGTGTGGTTGCCGGAGGGGGACGTAAATACGGCATTCTTTCATCGTATTGCTTGTGGAAGGCGCAGGTCCAATGCGCTGCACTCCATATCGATTGGTGGGGTCCGCGTGGAGGGGAACAAATAAATGGGGAGAGCTATTGCTAATCACTTTAAGGACGTCTCTTCAAAAACTATTCCGAGGACGTGGAGTGGTTGGGCCTCGATACGACGCCTGTGGTGGAATCCTTCTGCGACATGCTCACTCGGGACGTGACCCTGGAAAAGCTTAAAGATGTGGTGTGGGACCTGAATGTTGATGCTGCCCCTGGCCTTGTTGGCTTCCCGGTGTCTTTTTACAAGGACTTTTGGGATCTCATCGGCCATGAGGTGTTGGAGCCTACTTGGAGGTGGTCACTGAGTTCTGTCTAGGCAATGCGGGATTCGATAGGGTTAACCGTGCGCTTATCATCTTGTTGCCCAAAACATCGGCGCCGGATTCCATTGACGATTTTCGCCCCATCGCGGTCTCTAACGCCCTATATCTAATTACTGCAAAGGTATTCGCTAGCAGGATGAGCTGCGTTATCGGCAGTATTGTCTCACCGATGCAATCGGCCTTCATTCCGAGGAGGCAGATCTCGAACTGCCTCACTCTTGCATCTGAGATCGTTGCGGATTGGCAGAGGAGGCAGGCGCGGTGTTCTTTGGAAGGTGGACTTTGCGAAGGCTTACGATAGCCTTGATTGGAGGTTCCTCTGGTCGGTGCTTCGAAGAAGGGGGTTCCCGGAGAAGTGGATAACTTGGATGAGGCAGTGTGTTACTACGTCCTCGTTTTCGATCATGGTGAATGGTCGGCCGGAGAGGGGTTTGGTTCAACCGCGAAGGCGGGTGCGCCAGGGTTGCCCTCTTGCGCCTATGTTGTTTATCCTCGCAGTGGACGTCCTAAGTAATATTGCATTTCGTGTGGTCAACCGCGGGCTCTCTAATGGGTATTCGCAGGGAGGCGTGCTGGTCCCGCTCCTACAGTACGCCGACGATACCCTCTTCTTCATTGAAGGGGGCCTGGAGGAGGCCAGTGGCATGGCCATGGCTCTGGAGATCTATGGTGAGCTGTCCGGGATGCTTAAAAATGATAACAAGTCGAAGATCGTCCCTTTCGGGCTCTCTGGGCAGGAGGCCGACGCATGTGCTCAGACGTTGGGCTCGGGTTGTTCTTCCTTGCCGATGGACTATTTGGGAATGCCCTTGACTTCGGGCAGAACGAGGACGAGAGATTGGCTCGGAGTTGTGGAGAAGGTGGAGGCGAAGTTGACGGGATGGAAGTCCGATGTCCTGTCGAGAGAGGGTCGTCTGGTCCTTCTAAAGGCGGTACTGTCGTCCATTCCGATTTACTTCTTATCGAATCAGCGTATTCCAAAAGGAATTAGAGATCGGCTGGAGAAGCGGAAGCATGCCTTCTTATGGGGAAAGCAGAAGGGTGGGTCGAGGGGGGTTCACCTTGTTAGGTGGGAGGATATTACGCACAAGAAGGATCAGGGTGGGTTGGGGTGAAGTCGCTCGAGCAAATGAACGACGCCTTGTTGCTTAAGTGGGCAAGCAGAATTTGGGGGCCAGGGGAGGATCTTTGCTGTGATGTGGTGCGCAGGATCTATGGTGTGGGGGGTGAGGGGGCGCCGCCGGCGCAGGTCGACCGCTTGGGCTCTCTCACCCCCTTTTGGAGGGGGGTCGTAGAGGTTTCTAGAAAAATATTGCACTCTTTAAGCCGGTCCTAGGGGGACGAATCTTTCTCCTTTTGGTCGGACGATTGGACGGGGGTAGGGTGCTTCATTCGCGTTTCCCCCGTTTGTTTGCTCTTGCTGAAGACAAATTGATTTCAGTGGAAGATTGTTGGTCAGATGGTAATTGGTGCCCGACTTTCTCCGCCAACTTCTCCGACCAGAGATTGGAAGATTTCTTGGCCTTGCTGGATGCTGTGAGGGAGGTAGGGCGTCCCTCGGAGGGGAGGGACCACTGGAGTTGGCGTGAGGGCCCGTTCACGGTAAAGAAAGCATTTGGGGCTATCAGCAGGCCGCCGCCGTCTCAAACGGAGATTCTGATCCGTGATTGTGCGTTCTTGTGGGCTCTCAAGCTTCCAGAGAGAATTGGTTTCTTCCTTTGGCGGTTCAGGAGACAGAGGTTGATGACGAGGGACCGATGTGCCAGGCTTTTGGGAATCATCTCTGACAGGTGCCTTCTATGCAGCGAGGCGATTGAATCTGTGGAACACCTCTTCTTCAAGTGCCCCATAGTGATTCAAATACGGCAGGGGGGGCGGTTTGGCCTGGTGTTGTGTCGTGAATCTCCAGTCGTTCTGTGACGCGCTTCTGGCGAATAAAGATCGGCCGTGAAGGGAGTTACTTTATCGTTTGGCCATACTGTGGGCGGTTTGGCGAGGTAGGAACGATTTGTTGTTCACGGGCCAGCGGTTCTACAAGGAGAACGTGGGGATTCATGCCAAGCGTTTGGTGGAAGAATGGGTTTTGTAATTGCTCTCTAGTGTGGGCGTGTGTTTGTATTTTCCTCCTTGCTTCTTTCTTCGTTTATTGAATAAAACCTTGGGGCGAGCACCAACGAGTGTATCCCCCTCGTTTCAGGCTTTCAAAAAAATCAAGCGAATCTCCAGGCATATCAAATCCTTATGAAACTACAGGCCGATGAATATATATGTATATATGTATATATTGATGGTGACATAGGACCTCAAGCGAGGATCCCAAGCGATTCACCATCTCCGACGCAATCAATCGACCCACCCCTCACCACTTAGAGGCATTAGTGTGACATAATAGAAGTCCCAGGTTGTCATTCCTTCTACTCCGAGCGTGCATCCTTGCCCATGTGCCCACGCCCAAGCGCAAGTAGTCGAAGAAGAATATACTCCCTGCTTTCCTGCAACACCGCATCTCCAAGATATAGGTGATACCCTCCAAGTCTACGATGTTGTTGGCGATACCCATATCGATGCATCAAAGCCCTCCAGGCGGTAACGATCCCAAGCGATGGTGATCTCCAGCACCACCTACGCACAAGGGAATATGCACGAGGGAATCTCCATAAGGCAAGGATCCCATGCGGCAGCGATCTCTCCTCATCATCCTTCCAGTCGACGACAGCATTCTGGGAAGAAGACCATCCATCAAGGGTGGAAGTCTTTCTTGAGATGGGTTTCCAATGTTGGTGGACCCTAAAATAGCATAGCTGATGGGCCATAGGAAGCAATTGGGTCTCTTTCATGGCTAAGGGGCATCAGTTTTAAAAAAAGGGGTGGGTTGAATGTATGGGCCGACCATGAGTTGAAAAAAAGAAAGAAAGAGTTCTAATTTTTAAAAAGGGGGAAAGAGTGATGGCCAGAGAAAAAAGGAAGGTCGATCAAAAAAAGGCAAGAAAAGCCATCAAAAGATAAAGGTGGACGGCCTGCAAAAAGAAAGAAAGGTGATAGTACAAAAAGAAGTCGTACGAAAATTGAATGATCTGTACAAAAAAAGCACACAAAAAATATGCATACTTTGGTTTCTCTCAACTTGATGATCCATGATCTTATTCTATCAAAGTATGCAAGAAAGGGGGGGTAAGAAAGGGCATCACATATATTCTTCTTCTTCAAATGTATTTACAAGACTTCTATCGTCCGTCTCCGACTGACAGACCGACACTCCAGACCTCTACCGTTATCAACCGTCTTCACCGAATATCGACTACTTTGTCAAGGTGTCTCTATCCATGACTACCACTCCATGTTGGACTTTCTTCTTCTACAGCAACGTTCTCTGGACATGACCAGGTATCACAGCGACTACAACCGGCACGACTGAGGCTCTTTCCCGGTGACCTGAAAGTCGCAGACCCATCCTCAAGCAAGGTCGTCTACCCGCAACGGTTCTTCAAGCGAGGTGTCTCTATCCTCGTCTCTCTCAAATGTATCGAGTGAAGATGAGTTGTGTACATTTTCTTTTTGTTGCAAGCTGCACTCTAGCTTGAGGGGGAGTGTTGAAGTATGCAATAGATGAGTAATTGGACCCCACTCATGTTTAGTCATACGTGGATGAGTGATGGGACTTCGGTTTGTCCGTGGGCTATATAAGTAGCCTCATGCACCCTTTACTCATTTAACAGTAATTGTGAGTCTTTTATATTCTAAATGGATGTTGGTTCGATGAAGGCCCTGCCACGAGTGTTTTCCATGCGTCTATACTCGCTAAGGACCATGATTTATCAATCAAGGAGGCTCGGATTGACGGCCAATGGATGCCTTGTTTCTCTTCATCCATATCTGAGCAATGATTTGGAGAGTTCTTGCATATACCTGAGGAGGTTACAAAATGTGCAAGGCACTCTGAGGGCTAGGATCATTAGGTTTGATGTGACGGCTAATTCTCGATATAAAAGGCATACAAGGTTCTCAGCACTAACATGACATTTGATCCAAGCATTAGGGAAAGAGATTGCAGATTGATTTGGACACTAAAGAACCCTATGAAATATCAGGATCTTCCTCTGACTGGATTCACAGACTTGAGTGACTCCTAAGTCCTCACAAAAGTAAAAAGGTCCAGCATTGTCATGGGGGATAACATCACTTTCTCTCTCTATAACGAGTTGAATGAGAACCTTGTTCACTTTTTCTACTCTTGCACATGTGCGTAACATTTAACATGCGGCAGACATCTAATGGGTGGATCTTTCCTCTCACCTGAACTTCTGAAGTTCACTAATGACCAACCAGTTCATATCTATGGTCGTGCAGTTGAGACCAACTGCTACGCTCTAAGTAGTTTAGTTATTTCATAATGGATCATTTTCAAATCCAAGGGGTTTTATCTTGATAATGTGATTCACTTTGCTAGATCTCTTCTCGAGACCAGGCTAATGTAGTCCCATCTTTTTAATTATTATTTATCTACACTTGGGTGGACATCACACAAGTGCTTCTCCCTTTTTGTCTTTCAAAAATATAAGCTGTGATCTGCGTGAACACCTGAGCAATGAACCAAAAGAATGTATTATTCCCACCCTACCAAAACATTTCAATAACACGATAAACATTTCCCAACTGCAGCATTATAAAGAAACCATCTCTTCTTTTATTAAAATATAACTACTTTCATAGAGTCCCCCGTGACATAAATATACCAAATATATGGAAAAGGAGTCCCATGGGGCATCTAACTATTTAACCAAGCATAGGCATCAAGTCCACAAATATCACTATTACGTTTCACAAAGCAAGGCATGCTACTGAATCGTGACCTTTTCATCAGCCAAGGGGAGCAAAATCAATAACTACCAAGTAAATTCCTTAGGGCCCCAGCTTAAATATTCCTATTTACTCAGCATACACCAACTTGAACTGGAGGACCTGCCTACTCAGGCTCACCTACCTTCTAGGGTTCCTGTAAAAATCTACAACCTAATCCCACAAGAAAACGTTTATGCAAAAACCACGCCTTCAACAAATGATTTCTTGACAAGATTAAAAATAGATTACAGAACCATGTAAGCCAAAATCTTTGCCACAATAACAAGAAAATTCTTGCGAATTACACAATTTTTTCCAGAGGGCTTTTCCAGATTGCTACAGATATCAGAAGTCAGAAATCGAAATAGCCATTTTACGCCACAATTACTCCCTCTCATTCCTCAAGCATGAAACTGTAAATGGTGTAAGTCGTAGTGCATCATAAATGTTAGTCCTCCATTGTTTCCCATGCATCGTCCAATGCAAAAACCGAACACTATGCTTGACGTGGGAGAACTGCTCATGCCCCAGCATCAGCCAGAAGGCAACTTAACACAACCCGGAACCTGACGTCGTTAATCCGCGTTCTTATTCCTTGTCTGTTCTACATGCATCTAGAATAGCAAGCGGCAAAGAGAAATCCAAGCGGAAGCCAGATCGAGAAGAGCGAGCAGCACAGCACGTTAATCGTATACGTAGCTCGACTAACCAGAAAAAAGATCGACAGCCTCCCGAAAATATTAACGGAAGGGGATGACGGAGAACAACCTAGGTCGACTAATCCCATCACAACTCAATACGGAGAAACGAGATGGCGGAAATAAGGAGCGACAAGTTGAGAAGGGGGGAGAGAGGGAGAGGAGTACTGACGGTGACGGGTGCGTCGACGCGCTGGACGTTGCTCTCCTCCACGAGTATCTCCATGGCCTTGAGGCAGAGAGCCTTCACCTCCGCCTCCGTCAGCGGCTCGCATCGCTTCAGCTGCTCTATTTGCCTGTCAAGGTCCGACATCGACTCTCTCCCTCCCTCTCCCTCTCCCTCTCCCTCTCTCGTGTTGGCTGCAGTCGTGGGATCCTCGTTCACCGGTAATGTCCACTGCACGGGGCGGTGGAGGGGAGAGCCGTCGGGTTGGATCGGCTCACCGTTGGTTATCGGCCCGCTAAGCCGCAGTAAAGCTAGAGACTACAGGGGTTTCTTAAGCACTGGACCGGAGATGGACCGAGAATCATGAAAACTAATCGAGTTTGATTGTGGAATCGACCTAGTTATGGCAGATGCGATTCTTCTCCAATTACATTATCCCCCGCAAAGGACGTTCTATCGACCCAAATTTATTTAATTCCTAACAGATTCTTTTTCCAATAAAGACAGTTGCCCTGGATCAGAAGAACAATGGACTAGATGGTTCAGTTCAAAAAATCCAGTAGTAAGGGACTAACATGCCAAAATCTAATGGCAGTTGGGAACTAAGTCAGCGTCTATCTTTAAAAAATAGAAGGCAATTGGCATAGGAATGTTGTCAGGTGCTGCTTTTGTTGGGGAATTACAAACATTGTGGAAGGGTGAGAGTTTAATCTATCTTCATTTATAATTGGGCATTATTCCTAATATGTTTATCCAAGAAGGAAATGTTTTGCTAAATTGTACTCAGTTTGAATGTGCAATAATACCAATCCCTTTGATTAAGTGACTAGAGATGTCTAGCTAGCGTATATGTTGATTAGCCATTTACCCTTGCATCGTGTTTTTTATCTTCAAATATTGTAATGAAATAAGGATGATTATCCATTAAAAACACACCCGACAACTTTGTTTGTTGCTTTTAGACAATTTATAATTGTTCATATATGTTTGGATTTAACAATGATGATAACCATGTATTAAGCAATTTGGTTGAAAAGTATCTATTAACAATTGAATTCAAATCTAGTATGTATGCAAAGACATGATAATAACGTATAAAGAAATAATTTGTGATTTCCTTCTTCGATTTGGTCCACTTTCAAGGAAAGAACAAAAGTTTGACATTTTCTTTATAATTTTGGATATAGTTTTGGAAAAAAACTACAAAATTTATTCCCGAGATACCCATTTCTATATACAAGTCATACCTTCCGACCTTTGTCACATCTTTATGAATTAGTATTCACTGCATGTTAAAGTTTAAAGGTGAATTCGGTCAATTTAGAGTTCTCAATAAATAGTTATCCACCATGGATACTGCTAAAAAGTAGAAATTATGTTTATATCTCCCTCCCTTGATTTAGCTTCAGTTATTTTTTGACGAATTTTGTATATTATTTATACATAATTGAAAATATATCAGTATAAAATAATTAAAGATGAAGTTTGACAATTGTTTGAAGTTTTGTGTATAATATATATAATTGTTCTTTGTCTGCATTATGTTTAAAACCGTTTAATTTCAGTAATTTTCTTATCTCTCCCTTCTTGTTAGTTTGTCATCCAAGTCAGACTCATTCGGTTTCTACGTTATTGTCTTATATCTTACTAACATTTTTAGGGTTTGTCAATATGCATTTATATATACATCCTTTTGGTTTTCATTTCTTTTTTCTTCTTCTGATGTTTTTTATTGTGTTCGTAGTTTAAAAAATGCATTATTATCTTCACATGTAGATTTGTAAGGGATGAATATTGATGCATAATTTCACATGCTTTGTATGGGATTTTTTATAAATGAAAGAATAAAAGATACAAAACATGGAGTAATCATCCGTCTATGTTTAAACATTGCTAGTCCACATGTGAATACTTGATTGAAGAATACGAGCAGGAAAAAAAGAAATACAAAGAACTTAGAAAAGAGTTTTTTTATTAATCTAATTTTCCACAAAGTTCGAGAACGGAACTCGTTCAGAATTATTAGATTAATAGTCTGGCATATGTTCCTTTTTATTATGATTTAAAACGCTAGAACCCCCAATTTCCATAAATATTTATCCAAGTTCAGCCCAATAGTCAACTAAAATCAATGCGTTCATTTTACACTTCCCGGTAATATTGAGGATAATTTTAACAGTGTTTGAATTGAATTAGCTTTTCCTAGTTAAGGTGACAAATTGACTATCAATCATGTCCAACACCCCTTAGCTTCACTTTATATAGCAATTCTTTTCTCAAAGAATCAATACAGGATATTGATTACATATCTTGCCGGGTCTCTAATAACCAACATTTTTGTGAGCGGTTAAAAATTAGAAATAGAGATGTCGGTTGCAAAGTATCACTCGGGACAAAACCCTAGTTGATCAAACAAAAATTAACTTCGAGTAAGATGATCGGAGTTCCACTATTTATTTATTCAGGTAAATGTGCCTAAGTCGAACACGAGGAGGCAGAAAGCCTCGCTCAAAATTCTCGAGTGAAAATATTTTTTTGTGATATTTTTGTCCTCTTTTCTTTTCTTCTCTGATAACAAAACGTTCTCTGTATTTTTAGTTGTTATTACTTTTTATTCAATTTTGTTTTTTCCCAGTTCTTATTTGGTTTTCAGAGAGGATATTTTTCAAAAGATGTATATACAATATAGCATATAGAATATAGTGAAATAGAGGTGATACTATGTAGTAGATAAAGAAGCTCGAGCAACGGACTCGAGAAATAAGATAAAACAAACTCAAAGTGTATTGAAGATAGAGAAAGAAAATCAAAACAAGAATGCGAAGAAATACTCAAAACTCGATGCGAAAATAAAATGTAAAGAAATGCCACGATGATATATTATGTCTATACGTCCAAAATGTCCAACAATGTTCGAAAGTCAATGTATAATGCATAAAAAATACAAGTAAAAAATGAGGGAATTCTTGCAATTAAGTCCATGGTCAGGGACCTAATTGTAAGAAAATCACTAGAGTTTTACAATTAGGTCCATGCACGGGGACCTAATTGTAAATATAGAAAATTCTAGAGGTGCATTACATATCTAGATTCTGATGAGGGCTTCTTTGTAATTTTTATACCATTTCACAATGAACGGTCTGGATTACAAGGTGTGGATGTGATCTGGGTTGTTGGTGCAATGCCACATGTCGAGAGCCTCTAAGGCATGGTGTTCTTCCCCAATTATGGTGCAGGATGCAACGATTGCTCCTCTGGCTATCATCGACGCAACTCTGGCGATGGTTGTCCTTCTACAGGGTTAGGGTTGGATCTCCTATCCCCTCTGAGCTCGCCTGCGAAGAAGCGATGGTAGAAAGTGGGATATGGCAAATCTCCATTGTCTGGCTAGAGTTTCAAATCATAGTAATAGTTTTGTTGCGGTGATTGGGTTCGATCGACAAAGAAAGATGAAGCTCCAGTAGAAGATGGTGAAGGTGACTACTCCATAAGTTCGTGTCGATCTGCAATCAAGATGTAGATGCTCGATTCTCAAGAGAAGCGACCATCTTGTTAAAGGAAATGCAGATCGAAGAAAATGTTTCCCCGGAATGAATGTTCAGCTAAAATTGGGTATGAGTTGAAACGAATTAAACAGAGTTTGATGTGTGATTAAGAAATAGGGGTTTGACCTAGCTAATGATGTGATTAATCGATCTAAATGGACACATGAACGAGGAATGGAGGATTGTACCAAGGGTTTGAGGATATAAGATCCTCAGTCTTACTCAACAGTCGGCACTTATCAGAGCTGGATGTCGTGGTGGTTGCGATGCAAGGCTAGCCAAGGGCCTTGGAATGTATCCCCGGTCACTCTCCTTCCACACGAAGACTACTCCAGGTGATGTCACCACCGAGATTGGTCGGAATCAGGAGGAAAAGTTAGGTGTCTGCAAGTAGTTCCGAAGATGGAAAAGGTGGTTGTAAATGGTCAAAGTTATGATCCATACATAATGTGATCGATTGAGGTTTGGATCCAATCCTAGGGTAGGTGTGATTGTAGGTAGTTAGGTGTGTCGAATGGATGGTTTGGATCAGGTTTTGGATGAAGGTGGACACAGGAAGAATGGAAGAAGATGGTCTAGTGAAATAGAAACTCAATAGACTATTATTTGAGAAGATGAACGAGGTGTTGACATATATCAACACCTAGTTGGCTGAAATAATGAATAACTTATAACATAGTTAATAAATAGTTAATGACTTTATCTAAATTATATATAAAAACAAAAGATGTAATAATTAAATATATTAATTTGTTGTATATTTTATTTTTGTAAAAAATAAATATTTAATGAAATATAAATATCATATTAATAAATATGTATATGGTATACTTAATAAGTAGGTATTTTTTTCAATTCAATAACTTAATAAATAACACATCATTTTTATATTTTACAAATTATTAGATAACAAATAAGGTATATATAAAATTTTATGTATTTAAATACGATAATTTAGATATATAAATAAATATAGGTGTATGGTATACAGTTCATATTCATCTATAAATTAGGATTTTTATTTATTTAAAAATATTAAATAATGGTGAAAATATCTGAAATAATTCGTATGTAATCTATAAGATCAATAGAATAATTAAAAAATATAAAATCATTAAAGCTATAAATAGTTTTTTTGAATAAAATAAATAGGCCAGAAGCCCAACTTTCAATAGGTCCCAAAATCAATTTTTTTTGCAAACGGTCTCTGTTTTTAGTGAAATCAGCTTCATTAATTAGAGAATATTATTTTATGAATTTTAAAGGTGAGTAGAATGAAATTGGAATTCGTATGAAGACGTTATGATGTTTGGAAGTTGAAATTTTGACAATATGAAAGTTGGATTTCTTTGCATATATACATGCTAGTATTTTTTTAGGATTTTTTTATATTTTTTGATGTAATTTTCGAAATAAATAGGAAAGGAGTTTGGTGAAAAATATGTACAAATGAATTGATTAAAAATAAATAAAGTTTTTTATAATTATTGGATAAATAATGAATAGTGTGGGTAATGCATAATTAAATCTTTTTTATGGTTCTCTTCCTTATCTTCAACTACTTTGTTTGTCGACCAATCCATGCTAACTTGGTCTCAAAAGTTAGGTTATAAACATATCTTTCAACTATATTTATATTTTATAAGCCATATTGCATACATATACATATTTACAATATGCCCATTTTTTCTTTCTTTTTATTCTTTTATTTATTTACATGATTTTAATGCATAAAAATACATTTTTATTCGTGAATGGTGTTTTGATAAAAAATGAGATTTAATGCATACTTACATGTATTTGTTAAGGATTTTAAGATAAAATGCAGAAAGAATTTAACGAATCATGGATTTATCGGTCTCCATGAACTCGAGTGGGATAAGGCTTTATCAAACTCTATCATTCCAATTTTCATCCAAATTGAAGAATGTTAGTGAAGGTGCAACCATATTTGTATGCGGTATATTTTCTATATTTTAAATACTTTGTGTCCTGAATTCTCTCCTCCCTGCCTCAAGCAGGTACGGGCCGAATTTTATGATTTTTCTAATGTAGTTTGGTTTCTTATCCTTATGATAGCATTTAATTTTTGTATTTAATACATAAATTAACGTAAATTTAGAGTTTAAATTGGACGGAGCATGTGCTCCAGCTCAAATTCACATGTTACCCGACTGTCCCTGGCCCCTTTGCCACTCCATCTTCGTTCCTCATCACTTTCTTCACAAAATCCCCACCAAATAATCCTTGATTATGCATAAATCAAGTGAATCGAAGCTCCCTCTTTCACCCCTTCAGTGGAGTTGTCTGCCTCTTCATTCCATGTGCTTCCCAGCTTCATTTTTTGGGCTGAGGACATTCGCCTCGAGCCCATGTATCTCTTTGTGCAGATCCCAACCTCAACAAAACTCATGAATTGTGAAATTAAGGATAACCAGGAGCTATAGGTCATGTGAAGAGCAAAGAGACCCATGTCCCTATCGATGGGACCTGGAAGCTAAAGAGAGGCATCTACAGTCGCGGAGTAGCTCTAGGAAGCGATTGCACCCATTAGGAGCCAAAGGAGATGGCCAGAGTGAAGAGCAATCATCGATCCAAGCGAAGACAGGGAAGTGTTCTTCCTTAGTCTTCATGATCCCTTGCGAGCCATTCGATCAAGTTGGAGTCCCAGGTTCTATTGCAGCCGTCGGATCAGAACGAACCGGTACCCATCAAGGGTCGTCAGATCACATAAGTGGAGGGTATGTGGCAAGCTGCCTGCCGCCCGATGACAGTTAAAGGGGTAAATATCTAAGTAGACCCCTTTTTGTATTTTATATTTGGTCCTGTACATATTCAGTACCCTTAAAATAGTCATGCAAAAAAATACATTGCCCCCCGGACTTAGACAATATTACATCGGGGTCTACACTAGCTCACTTCACGTAGCAACCCACGTGAGGTGGAGAAATTGCAAGGGACCCCTCCTAGCTCCTTGTATTTATATTATGTACCAAAAATGTAAAACAAGTGTTAATATTTCAATTATTTTTGTACAGAGACCCCATGCAGTATATTTGTATTACATAAATGCCCAACTAATATTGTAATTATTTATTTGCATTTCTATTTTCCTTAAATATCTCATGTGCTTTATAAATTTTGGAAAATTTTGGGAAATGCTTTAAATGATGTTGATGTACGTCCATATTTTTCACCATTTTATTGCATTTTCTAATTATTAAAAATAAATTTGGAGATATATATTCCATGTTTTCCTCTAAAATCACAAAATGTGTATAAAAATAACTTTAAAATTCTAAAAAAAATACATAGTATATATTATTATGTATTACAATTCCATACAAAAAATCAAAAAATATAAAAAGAAAACACTAAAAATTAAAAAATACGAAAAACTTAATAAAAATCAGTAAAAATTCAAAAAAAATAGATTCCTTGTTATTATTTTTATTTATACTACATAGTATATATTAAAAATATTTTGGGATTTTTTAATATTTTTATTATCTATTTTAAAAATCCAAAACAATTCAGCCTTTTGACTATATCTATTGTTTCGTATATTTAAATCAATTAAAAATATTTAAAATAGTGAAATTATAAGGAAAATCACAAAACAGAGGAAAATATTAAAAATAAAAAATACTTTATTTTATAATTTTCAAGTATATATATATATATATATCTATATTTAAAAATCTAAGACCTTATATATGTTATATATCCTTATAGTTACTTATATACTTATTATAATTATTATTATCAATTATAATTACTCTATTTATTTCAAACCCTTAAAAAATTAAAAATAACCACTCTTGACTATATTTCCTATATTTTATACATTTTTATTTATTATATATATCATATAATGTATTCGTAATATACTTATCACTATATAGATATATATACTTATTATGTCTTTAAAGGAATTCAAAAAATGTAAAATTAAAAAGAAACTGAAAATTAAAAAAATATAAATATATATGACATAAAAATCATAAAAAAATAAATATAATTAAAACCCCAAAAAATCGAAAGCTAAAAAAGTGCAAAAATAAGTGTTATTTATTTTCATTAATTGACATTAATTATTCATATCCCCATTGCTCTCAGTGGTTCGACACTCTACATACTATACACTATACACATATATTTTTGTAGAGTTAAAATAAAATAAAATTGGGATTTTTACCCGACATACCCTATAATCTTTGTCAATTACATCCGCGACCTTTGAAACAACCTAATTCCCCACTCGACCCCGTAAACTTGCTAACTCTTACCACACATACCCAATGGTTAACCCCATCCATTTACCCGTTAAAACTGATAGGATTTTGTTATGTTCTTTTTCATTATACCATTTTGTTTATCAAATTCACATTGAGTGCCACTCCCCCTCACCTCCTCCTCACCTCCCTTTGCCAGCCAACACCCACCACCTCCTCGACCTCCACTACCCTCGCCATCCTCCTCCTCGACCTTCGCCCTCGCCTTCCTCCTCCCCGACCCCCTCTCGCCCTCCTCCTCCCCGACTTCTGTCCTCACCCTCTACCTCCCCGACATCCATCCTTGTTATCCTCCTCCCAGGTTCTCCTACGCCCTCACCCTCCTCCTCCTCCCTACCCTCCTTCTCCTCCCTACCCTCCGCCCTCGATCTCTGCCCTCGCCCTCCCATGCCCTCCGCCCCTCTCCCTCTCTCGCCCTCCTAGTTGAGCAACATCAACAACTCACACGCATCACCACCTGCGACCGCCTCCCCGACGTGCCCGTGATAAGACTGTGCGCCCTCTGCCCCTGCAAACGCCTCGTGGATCTCGAGGCCACTCATCGCCCCCCACCGCCGCCAAGCCCGACGCCCCCTTTGCTTCTGCCATCTTCAACTCCATCTTCTTCCGCTTGTCTTCCTTCGACCACCACCAGCAACCGATGCCGCCTCCACCACCTCGGTCTTTGTCTTCCTTCCTCCCCTAGCTCCGTCGCTGCAAGTCCTTCTCCGGAGGGAGGTGCGATGGCTTCTACGGGAATGGCACCCCGCGAGAGTCCTCCTTCGAGCCCCAGCGCAAGTCCTGCGACGTCCGAGGCTGCAACACCCTATGGGCTCTCTTCAATCAGGACGACCGCTGCCAAGGTCGCCTCTCCTCCTCTTGCAACCTCGAGAATGAGTGCTGCAACCTAGGCTTTCCTCCTGCATTCCCTCACCCTCCACCCTAGCGCTCCCTTCCCTCGACCTCCAGGTCCAGGACCTTACACCTACAGCCGTCTCCAGGTTCATGTTCCATTGTGTGCTTGGATAAGAAGGTGGAGAGGATGACCTTCCCAAAGAACATGGGGGTGGAATATCCACCGTTGGATTTCCATCAGTTAGATTAACTCAATACTAACCCAAGCAATCGACTCAAATAAAGTTAAAACTGACGGCATGGTCTACGGGGTAAGACGGAGCAAGTTTATGGGGTCGAGGGGGGAATTAGGTTGTTTCAAAGGTCATGGAGGTAATTGACAAAGATTATAGGGTCTGCCAAGTAAAAATCCCAATAAATTTTGACTAACATATTTGCATTGCATTATCATACATTGTGGATTGATTGTTGATTTGATTGATTGTTTGTGTTCCGAGTATCGTGAGAGTGGTTGATACTCATAAATTACCCGTTATTATAACTATATTATCATGAAGATAATGAAGCAATAATTTCAACGACAAACAACTGCAACAAAACAAATATTACTTTGTTTAGATGGTAACTAAAAAAGATAATCCAAGTCCTCTTTCTTGAAGACAAGGATTAATCCTTGCCTTTGTCTCCCATCCAAGGTTCAAGAGAGGATGTCTACTATGAAATGTAGGACTTTTCATAGACGTCTCCTCGTATTATATAAGAGAGGGCATAACCTTTATCCAAGAGCATGCTTCATTACATAAAAGTTCTCTTGCCCTGAGAGTTGAAGAAGTGAAGAGTCATGAGAGTTTAGATTTCTCATGCATGCCTACTCTCTTCTCCCATAAGACCCTGCACGTCCACCGTCAAGCCTCTCCTCTCTCTTCATAAGTGTAGCCTTGTGGAAGAGAAGATTACTTTCTTCCCCATGCTTCTCGTGCATGAAGCAAGGATTGATTTTGTGCGGCAAAATCAGGAGCTTTATCTCATCCTTGCTTGGACAATTTCAGGAAGTCAACATCGAAGTTCCTGGGAAGTAACGCGGCTCATCATCGTGCCCACAAGGGAAGCGATTGTGTATGGGACTTGATTCAGGGGGTTTCTTTGTTAGAAGTTCACACTTCAAGAGGTAACCATGATCTCATCTCTGTATTAGTTAGAAAACAAAAACCATATTAGGAAAATAGTTTCCCTAAGTTTGTGGTTTAGCGAAGTATAAATTTGTTATGCTGAAATTCTGAGTTCATGCTATGAATACCAAAAGTTTTTTTGCGAATGCTTTTCTCTCTTCTGTGTTTCCGTGATGCGAAGTTTATAAATCCCTCCATGCATGCCAGCCTCTCTCTCTATGCCTTTGACTCCACTTGGGAATATTTAGACTACCTCCTTACACCAGAGGAGGAGCTACCACAATAGACCCTCATCGGCGTCCACTTTCTCAAGCTCAGTCAGATCAGAGAGATGGCCGCCGCGATGATAAGTTTTCGGTGAGAAGTGGAGACCTTCTCCAACAAATATTCTCAGTTTATAAACGATTAATCTGATATCCTGTGTCTCTTGTCCGATAAGATGCATCAGATGCATATCTCGAGGACCCCTCCTGCTCCAACTCCAGCAACACATGGAACCCATGCACCATGTGCTCATGCTTGCCGTATTGTACCTCAACGAACCCCGACTCCCTCTCAACCTTCACCTAGACTGATACCAAAGAGGAAGAATCCAGAACTCTTGAGTAGGAGCACAATTCCGATACTTGTCATGTCGTCAAGCATGGCAAGAAGGCCAAGTGCTCTCCTAGAGGAGTTGAGGATTCTGACTACGTCTTGTATGATTACTTTAGTATTTTCCTTTATACTTCTTTGTTTATTTCTTTAAAATTCAAGTTTTTAGTTTGAAGTTTATTTCTTTCCATGTAGTATGGAACTTGTTTGTGAGCCACAAACATTTTGTATTATGTTCTTTATCTACTTAATGAAGTACGCATTTGTTTTCCTCTTCACTTTCTTTATTGCCCTGTTTAATTGACGCAAAAAGGGAGAGAATGAAATTCAAGATAAAATGATTTAAATAATTAATAGATTGTCTAATTAAATAGGATAATTAGATACAAAGATAAAACTAAGTTTTTTTATCAAAATTGTTTTACAACCTTTACTCACCTTACACTTCTAAAAAGAATTAAAAGAGGTATTTTATAATTCTTTTAGTAAGGGGGAACAACTAAAATCAAAGTCCAAACTTGTGTTATTCAAACTATTTTATTTTAATAATTTGTTCTCGCATACATTGCTTGTATAAAGTTCAATTTGAAAATTCCTTGTTCTTTTGTGACTACAACATTTTAAGGTTTTGAACAGTTTTTGTCATCATTAAAAAGGGGGAGATTGTTAGTTCTTTTTTATATGTGATTTTAAAGACGACATACACATATATACAAGATTATATCATAGTCCCTCGTATATTCTTTGTGATTGCATGACTACAAATGTGGATTTCATCTCGATACGACTGCGAACAGTAGTCACTCTCAAGCGAAGTGAAGCTCAGCCTTGTTGCTTGTCTTTGTTCAAAGGCATTGTAGTTGTTTATTTTTGTAGTTTTGTGAAGTTATAACCTCGAGCAAGCTTCAACGAAAAAGTTCCCAAATCAGGAGATCAAGAATTCACTAACTGATCGATCATCTCTTGACACTGATTGATTATAGATTGTCAATAATTTGTATTCCATAGATTGATCATGTCTTGTGGATCACCACTATTGAGTTTATCGACCATATTTTAAATTCCATTCCAACAATCACCAACTAATCGATCATAGCTTTTTGTTGATCGATTATTGATAGTTGATCGGTCATATCTATTGACCTGATCGAACATATCTGGAAATCGTATATAACTCCATGCCTATTTTGTTTCCAATGGCCACTTTTCTTGGACCTCTATATAAGGGACCCTATATCCATTGTTTGAATACACAACATTCGAGAAAATCACTCCTATTATTTAGAAAAGCGAGAAGCACTCTTTGAGTGATTTCCTTGATATTTTTCCTCTCATTCATTAGTTCTTTCTTTCTTTCGAGAAAAATATTTAGGTAGAAAGCTGTGAAGCAAAGTTTTTTAATTCAGTAGAGTACGATCACTTGCTGTCTTTCAAGATCTTATTGGAGTCGGAGTTCTTTGGCAACCTTCTCATTGCAATGGTATTTACTATCTGTTTGATACTGATTATTCGCTTATGCTATATGTGATATAATTGTTGTGATATTCTTTGAGAATATTATTGCTTCTACATTCTAATGATTTATCTCAAGATATCATCGTTCTTAATTGAAGAATTTTTAATTGATATATGTGAAGATGGTTTTCTCCGGAGAAGATTATTGCTATATCTTAATTGTTTCCAGTTAACATCTTTATGCGTGACTTTAGATATCTGATCCTACGAATGCAAAGAAGTTCTTGGATGTGAGGCCTCCAAGGGAGCATGAAGAAAGTCGAGAGCTCGCCCGTTCTTCTACTTGTATTCCAGATATGTAGTGTTGATCTTGGCATTCGATCTAAGACTGTGAAGTGTCAACTTTGTGAACAGTTGAGATATCCGCATAAATATCTCGAGCTTTAGTGAAGCAGTTAATTAGCTCGGCTAATCGAAATATCCTTAGTCAGGAAGACTCAAGTCATGCATTTACCCATGTGGGTTTCCACAAATAAATATTGTGCAAAGTGTGTAGAGTGTATTGCTTGGTCAATTGTTTCTATGCTTGCTAGTTATTCAGTGAAAAGTTATAATACTACCCCGAACAACTATTCACCCCCTCTAGTGGTGTCACGATCCTCGAAGTCACAACCAAAATATAGATTTCTCTACGAAACATAATGGAAAATTCTTCATATTTATTACCTATAGTGTGACACTATTAAACATTATTGTATTGCACACTTTCTTTAAATTCAAGAAGATAAAAATAAGGTTCGTAACGTGGGTTGCTAGGAATTTAGGCAGCATGTGGATGAATGAAAAGTTTAAACTCAAACTTACAATGGATGTTTAGCTATGTAATCATATAATATCTAAAATGTGATACATGGTAATATATTGCAGGCTCTTCCCAATTCTTTATCACGTGGTTGTGTCAACCTTTCAATCCTTATACTAGCTAATCTCTTATGTATCTCAACATTAGCCTGACCTTGTTCTTTGAACTAGTCCTTTGTAGTCCCCTGACATCTTCGAGTCTTCCGATATTAAGGACCGAATGGGATTGGGAGGGATGTATAAACAAAGGTGGAATACAAACGAAACAAAGAAATAAAAGTTAAAGAGAGATTGACCAAATTCTTGACCTTGAATTAAAAGAGAGACACTGTCTCACGATGGGAGTCGTCCGAGATTGTGAAGATAGATGATATGAGATAAGATTTAATGGAACCCTCAAGATCCAGGTATGAATACCAATATCTCATCACCTTCCAGTGAATGAATGTAAACTAAGGAAATATGAAAGGGGTTGGATGTACATAAACTCAATATGCACGAGGAACACAAATCAAACATAAAATATCCACATTCCACAAGGATTCTTACAACTGGTGAAGCGAAGAAGATTCAATTATTTATGCCTTTTCAATTTTATTTCTTTTTCACAATCTGTTGTACAAATAGTCTTAGACAAAGGTCTTTTTTTGTAGATACTACCTCTTTATTTCCGAACAACTATTTAACAAACACCATGTGAGTACTCAAAACACTTTTAGTTGACACAAAGGTCTCTAATGATAACGGTGGATATCCTTTGACCAGGTCGATAAGGTAGCACTCACTACTTCTCCTCGAGAGGTCCAGCAGTTAGGCACACACATCGCAAGTATAGTGGTTGGATTTCGGGATCCAATCCTTACATGTAACATGTGCATGTGCAAATAATTAAGCAAGGGTACAATCATGTGCCACATGAATGTAGGATCAAGACCCGAAATCAAAATATTGTGAACTTCATTTTTTGGATTTTCTCTTTCAAGAATATAAACTTGTTTTTTATTTTTTTTATAATTTTCATTTTTGTATATTTTCAGTACAAGATTACTCGGGTCTTAATTCCTTTGGGGAGAGATACACATAATGTATTGCGGAACATGCAAAGAATGCTCAACTAGAAGATCTATAATACTTTCTCGTAATATCCCTGCAAGATCCAAAACAAAATATTTAAATTTACACTAGGTGTGATAATAAAGAATCATAACCTACGTGGGAGTTACGATGGGAAGAGAGATGATTTATTTGGTTTATGTACTAGTTCCGCACCCAACATTGTTGAAGGTTATTAAATCTTGAAAATGCTTACCTCCTAAACTTATAATTTACAAACCTCGAGTTTTAACACAATAAGATAATTAAAATACGAACATATACTGAAAATAAATGCGATGAACATGGTAAAATATGAATGAAAACTGTGAAGAACAGACAGAGGTGATGTAAAATCCCTCAGAACAATACCCCCACTTTTCCTGGTTTTTCAACTTGGTCCAAGGACTAAACCAAACAAATGATCACTTTATCTTATAGTACCCATAGAGACCTTGCCAACGAGCCCAAGAACATAAAAATCAGAGATAGTATGCAACAATTATGTGCAAAATGCGAATGGATTGTGGTTATTAGTCTATATCCAAGTGTGACTCTGATTGGACTTGACTTATATATAAGAAGGGGAGCCTAGTGAGCTGGCTACTTATACCAATTAGCCTTTGATGGAGCTCCTCCCCTCTATCAGAGCTCTGCTACCGGAAGAAATTGCTGCAACCAATTGAAGGAACGAGTACACCATTTCAAAGAGCTCGACGCAAGGATCGTTGTGGGTGCACGCGTTGCATGTAAACAAGTAGAAATCTTGTTCCAAGTGAAGGAAGTTCACTGGAGGACATTCCCGTAGGTACAATTTTTCCCTTCTTCTGTTGCTAGATTCGCGTAATTTTCATAATATGGGTTGGGAACACCGTAGACTAACTATGGGAGGTGTCAGTTTCACATTGGTATGAGTTTCGCAACAAAACATGTATCATATCGCATCAAATTTTTGGATTTTTTCCATCGACATACTTGGTGCATGTAAATGGAATTTATATCCTTGTGATGTGGGTAATAACAGGAACATGGGGATGTAATTAGATTTACGATTGGAGCGTTTTCACAAGACGTTGTCAGAGCTATTTCTCAGCTCTGTCTTAGGTCTGATCAATCATGCATCATGTGTTGAACGATCTGGCCATGTTGGTCGATTGATCATTTGGCCCAAAAATGATCGATCGTAGTTGCGGTGTTGATCGATCAGTAGTGATCCATCAACAAAGTAAGACGATCGATCATTTTGAGATTGTGGATCCATATGGAGCTTAAAAAAATGGACGGTGATTCTGAGTATGCAGAACCGTGTAGGATATTATACTATATAATAAATGCTTGGTTTAACTACAAGGGTTTCATAAATGATTGAAATGAGTATTCAAGGTTAACGAAAAAATATGAATATCGTTCTTTTTGTGAATATGGCCACCTAACTGTTTCTTTTACGCACTTCACTTAGTACCACATTTTTTATAGTTTTTAGTAGCACCAGAGCCTTTTCTCATAATGTACCCTTTTCATAGATTCGCCAGGTTCGCACAAGCAATCAAAATAGCGAGCGACTTGTGCTTGGATGTTCTTTTTGTGCAGCTACACACTTTTTGGGGTACAATAATATGGCCACTTTTTACTACTTTTACTTGTAGCTTTTTGAGAGACATGTGATGTATATGTATGTGTGGACAATTGTAAATACAAACATGTATCGTTTTGTGGACACGAAATGTTGAATGGAAAAGAAAATTCTAAATTCCAGTATTGTTATGATATTTTTCCTTGCTTTGCGTGTATTTTGAATGTGGATTTTATGTGCATGTAAATGGAGTTGCTGAGTATCTTGATCCTATGGAGGAGGTCATCACATGTGAGCCCTGGCCACCGACTTGGGTTGGAACATGCTCGAAATATCATTCACGGTATGTATGACTCCAACAGAAGCGAGAATTCTTGATTGGGTGCCTTTGTAGGAAATACAAGAATGAAATGAATGTTATGCTAAATTTACCATTTTTACAATCTTTGATCATTGCTCCTCTATACTGGTCCTAGTTTGAACACTGATCTCTGTGCTACTCAGCTTCCTAATATGTTGATAGTACCACTTATGCCTTGGAAAATCAGAGATGTGTAATATAATAAGATATGCAACCAAGTACAAATTAGGGATGAGCATGGACCGGGCCCTGAAGGGCCCAAGCCCAAGACCATTTAAAAACTTCGGGCTTTGGGCCGGGTCTAGGCCCGCAATTTTTTTGCCCGGCCCAAGCCCAGGCCCAACCCAATTCCTATGGGCCGGCTTGGGCTGGGTCGGCCCATCTCCACCCATTATAGTTTGAGTTTTGGTCTAAACTCATTCTCAAATTCAAGTTAGACAAGTTAAAATTATTTAAAACATGTGCCATAATACTTGTGAAACAACTAAAACTCAATTCTACTGGAGATGGTTTCTCATTTTATACAAAGCGCACTCAATGTTAGATACCATCAACGTCTTTCATTACAGAATTTGAAAGAGTGAACTAAACTTACACAGTTAATAGCAACAGGTGCACCAAGCACTGCATGTTAAAAAATGGGCATAATGTCCATATTGGGTAAATGTTCAATAATAGAAAATATTCTGATGGAAAAAAATAAACACTAAGAAATTCAAGAATATCCAACAGAATCTAAAACATAGATTCATTAAGAGAAATTAATTTCAAATTAAATTACAATGATCATCAACTCACGTGTCCCACACCGGACTTTCTTGATCTATAAACATTGTATGAAGACACGATACATGAACAGAGTGTACATGCAACATGTGAGAGTTTCCAGACATGTAGGATACAGGAAGGGTTCGGACCCTCTTTGGGCCGGGTTGGGCTGTGCCGAGCCAAGACCGAGCCCGACCCAAAAAAATTTTGGGCCTAAATACTGGGCCTAAGCCCGACCCAATGTTTATTTGGGCTTGGGCCAGGTCGGGCTTTTGGGCTGGGCTTCGGGCTGGGCCAGGCCGACCCATCCCAATGCTCATCCGTAGTACAAATTAAACAATGCAGTACAATTAAAATGGAGATAATGATAACTCTGATTTGGACTTCTTGAAAGTGTGGAAGACATATTCATAAAGTTGCCTAGGACTCTTCATGCATATATCTCTCCAGCAATACTGCCATCTTGATTTGTCGAGTTGTTTTAGTAATGGGAATGAGGTCAACCAAATAAATATTTAATTTCCCTTTTCCCATGGTCCAAGATTAAACTAAGGGAGGCAATTTCAGAACCAAGAGCAACCAACAACTGACAAAGTGAATAGGTATTCCATTGGATTTTTAGTGCCTTTCCAGGGGTATTTTTTCTATTTTTATCTTTCATGTTGTTTTTATTGTTTTTGTCTCACCTATGTATAGGTGTAGATTATATTTTTTAATGAATTTTATATTTGATAAATTTGATACTTAGTCCGCACGGGTTCTGGAAGTGGAGATGGTGCAGAAGGAGGAGTATTGGGGGGACGAGGAGGAAGAAGAAGGATATGATTTGTGAATTTTATAGACAAGCATAATAAAACTCTTATATTTTTGACCGATTCTGTTCACATATAATAGACACATGAGTGGGTATTAGCCATAAGGGTTGCGGCACAATAGTTGGCAAGTTTATAAGGATTGTGTGGTAACTGCGAAGAATACATGGTCGAGAAGGTAATTTTCAAAGTCTGCAGGACTCATGGTGTAGGAATCCTTATCAAGAAACATAAAATATATGTTAGATAGACATGTATATAAATGCATTCTTTGTTTCTTTTTTTGTGATTTTTATGAGATTTTATAATTTTGATGGGTAAGTTAAAATAACATGTAACGAAATAAAATTGTACCAAAAGAAAAAGACTTTTAATAAACCCTTTACAAACTAAAGAAAAAGTGTAGAACAATTGTACATATGGATCCGAGAACTAACTTTTCACAAACCTGCTTCGATCACTTTCAAAGTATTTTTCCAATTTGAAGGTATTCTAAATGATGAATTTTAAATGTCACTCCATTGCATTGGAGTTCATGTACAATATATATAAAATTCAGAATGCGTGCAGATGGAAAAAGTGAATTAGTTCCATTTGCCAATTATTTACTGTATTTTATTTTGGTATTTTTAAAACTTCTAAATATTTTTGTTGAATTAATGCGAAAGAAAAATCAAGGTAGTTATAGTTGTTTGAAAGTAAAATATGTGTGAAGTTCACGTGTTTATGTATATTTAAATTTCTATTTTTTCATGATTCCTTGTTTATTTTTTATTTTGTTTTCCACTAGGATGAGTGAAGCACGATGTTATCATAATTCATTTCACATTCACCATCTGTTTCACATGTTCCCAGCTGCTCTTCGACATCCTTCATCTACTCTCAATGTTCACCTTTCACTATTTTGCTTTACCCCAAATGTGACTCAACCAGTAGTGAGACAAACTTCAAAAGCCCACTCCCATTGTGTGGCTATACCTCGTCAAGGCCCACTCGCATGCTAGGGTTGCTATTTGAACAGAGCTGTAGCAAAAAAACTCATGTTCGAGTTCGGTTCATGAACAAATTAGAAGGTTCAAGTTCAGTTCAAATGAGTTTGGTAGAATATGTTCGAGTGAGTTTTTTTTGGAAAAGGCACGTTTGTGTTCAGTTCGATAATAGTTGTTAAAGATTTGATTTGAGCCATTTTTTCTAAACGAACAAGTTCAAAATTGAAGTTTCATATTCAACAATAATTTTATAATAATAAGAAATAACTTAAGTTGAAATGGAACAAAGCACCATGTTGAATGTTGATTGTATAATTTCATTACCCCAAAACTTTTTATACACAAAGGAATATAAAACTATATATATGTTTTCTTTATTTAGTGCTCTTATCATTAAAATTAAAATTATAGTTAATAGACCTCTAATATTTATCAAATCAACATACATTATGTTCATGTTCGGTTCGTTAATCTTAACGAACTAAAATTCGAAGATCATATTCAATTTGTTTAGTGAAAAATGAGTATTGCTTCGAAACTGTTATTGAACGCACTCGAACATGTTCGACTCAATTAGCGTCCATACCTCATATTGGTCCACTATCAATGAGCCTATCCACTCTTTCAGTGTAGCTCAACCCTGAGTTCCTATATAGACCCCAACACCTCCACCCCCCTCTTCGTGCATACGCCACAATAGAACAACTCCCTGACCTTTATGTGGTTAAATCATTGAAAAGCTCACCCCCAAGTCATATGTTTGCTGAGTAGCTTCCTTTCTACCCGTACTTAACTTTGATCCCTATAAGTCTTACATGGCTCAATCATAACGTTCTTCTTTTTATATAGAGAGAGATTGAGGGGGAGTGAACTATGTTATATCTAATGTTAAGCTATTTTAAGATTTTGACACAATAATATTAAGTCAGATGCAGTTAGACTTGTGTAGTAAGACTGATAGCAGGGGAATACACTGAAATCATATCAATTTTTGAGAGGCTTAATGTGTAGATATGAATTATAAGATGACTAATTGGAATTAGCTCACTTTAGAGTGCATGTGTGTGAGGATATTTTTTTGGGATTTTTACCTGGTAGACCCTATAAACTTTGTCAATTACCTCCTCGACCCTTGAAACAACGTATTTTCCCCCTTGAGCCTGTAAACTTGCCAAACCTTACCCACATCCCCTGTGGTTAACTCACATCCATTTGCCCGTTAAATTTAACCGAATTCCATTAAAATAGGTGCATATTACCCTTTGTCTTTAGAAATTTACAAAAATGACATCCCTCTTCTTCCCTAACCCTCCTCCTTACATTCCCTTCCCATCCACCTTCCCCGCACCGTCCCCGAGGCCACCCTCGTCCTCCTAGCCCTTCCCTGCACTGTCGTCGACCTCCCCCGCACCGCCGACCTGCGCTAGCCGACCTGCACCCCTCTCCAGACCTCTGCCGACCTCCCCTGCTCCGCCAATCTGCATCCCCTTCAGGATGCCGCTGACCTGCACCCCCTTCCTTGTGCCGTTGGAGACCTCCCTCGGCCGCCGACCAGCTACCACCTCCAGGCTATTGCCCACCTCCCCAACCTTTGCCCCTCCTCGACTTATACCCCTCCTGGACCTCCGCCCACCTCGACCTCCGTCCCTCCCCAACCTGGACCCCCTCCCCGACCTCCGCCCACCCGAACTCCCCAACCTCCTACCCTCCTCGACCTCCCCAACCTCCGCCCCAACTCTCACCTGGACCCCCTCCCCGACCTCCGCCTACCCGACCTCCTAGACCTCCCCAACCTACACCCTTCCCGGGTCTCCGCCCACCCCAAACTCCGCCCTACCCCGACCTCCCCAACCTCCGCCTCCTCCCCAAACTCTACCTCCTCCTCCAGACCGTTTGCTCACCTCCTCCTCTAGGCTGTTCGTCCTTCGCCCCCCACTCCACATCCTCTTCCTCGACGATCACGTTGTTATCGAATCCCCAGACATCTCTACCTTCTTCATCCCCAACATCCGTTGTCATGTGCTTGGAGAAGAAGTGGGAGAGGATATCCACAGTTGGATTTCCATTGGTTAGATGAACTCAAGACTAACCCAGGCAATTGACTCAAATAAAGTTAAAACTAACGATAGTGTCTGTGAGGTAAGACGGAATAAGTTTTCGAAGTCGATAGAGTAAATACGTTATTTCAATGATCGAGAATGTAATTAACGAAGTTTATAGCATATGCCGAGTAAAAATCTTTTTTTTTACGAGACAAATGTAAGAGTGAGGCAGCCCATGGTAATGAACTAGGAAGACCTGCGTGAAAACTTGCGAAGTATAGCTACAAAGCAAGTTAGCAACGATCTGCAACCGACACCTCCGAACTGAACCATCTCTGGATGGAGATGCGGCAGCAAGGGAGGGTCTACACCTTCCTCGGCATCCTCCTCCTCGGAGCAATCCTCTATGTCAACTTCTACGGGGTGTTCCCCTCCCTCCACCTCCACCTCCCCCTCCCGTGGCTCCAACCACACATGCCCTTCGTCCTTCGCAACTCCACCCACTTCCTCCTCTCCGACTCCGCCGGCACACGCCCCCTTTACGTCAACGGATGGAACTCCTACTGGATGCTCGCGGCGGCTTCCTCCCCCTCCTCCATGGCCCGCGTACCGGAAATGCTCCGCCGTGCCCGCGGCATGGGCATGACTGTGTGCCGCACCTGGGCCTTCAGCGACGGCGGACCCAACGCCCTGCAGACCTTCCCCGGTCACTTCGACGAGGGCGTCTTCCAGGCTCTCGATTACGTGGTCTACGAGGCTAGGAAGAACGGCGTCTGGCTAATCTTGTCCCTGGTCAATAACCTTAATGCCTACGGGGGGAAGCAGCAGTACGTCCAGTGGGCAAGGGAGGCTGGCGTCAACGTCTCCTCTTCCGGGCACGATGATTTTTTCTCGAATCCCACCATCAAGGGTTACTACAAGGATTATGTCAAGGTGACCTAGATATCTGTCCGCCTTCCATTATTTCCTTTTATACTGAGCGCCGTTGAAGGAGGAGTACTCGATGCAATACGTCCGTCTTCTTAATTATTTTTTTTTTGAATTTGTTTTCGAAATCCGTAACTGGTTGGTCTTTTTTAGTTTAGACGTGATCTAAAGATGAGTATGCATTGCTCATATTAATCGCTAATGAGAAGAACTGGAGAGTTTGCCTCATGGAGAGGATAATCAGATAGCTTAATTTGATATTGTAATTGCTTAAATTATTCTTTCACGAAGCTTGCTTTCGTGATAAAAATCTTATGGTGCTGGTGTTAGAGTTTCTATACTGAACCTTTTGTTTTGTAGCTACATGCTTCCATGACATCTTGTCAGGCAATAAAAAATACTACTCTTTCACTTAAGCTGAGTTTGTTCTTTCACTTAAATGAACTGTTGATCACTTCAATTCTTGTCAGTTGTCAACCATAACACCTATCTATTGGATAATTATAACCACATGCTTATGTTCAATATGGTTTTGAGGAAATTTTTGAGTGCAGTAAGGAAGAAACAGTGTACTTATGTAGGGCAAACACGAATTCATTTTGGTGAATACCATATGAAAGAGACTTTTTTTTGCAAGCAAAGCCACATTAGAAAAGTTGCCTCTTCAAGATGTGGCTTTTATATATTCATGCAAAAGTTTATCCTAAAAAATGCGAAAGTTTGACAAGTAAAGACATTTGACATAAAAAAGTTTCACCTAATACACCAATCAGTTTGACAAGCAAAGAAACTCATGTGTTCGTTCCATTTTTACTTTGTGGCTATATTTAGAATGACAAAATCCTATTTATGGGGCGGGGTGGATGATCCAATTTGTTCTTCTTATTTTTTTATTTGATCACTCTTGTGCTGTCGCCTATACTTAGGGTAATGTGACCCTAAGTGCAGGGGGTGATTTCTGTTTAGTTCATTTTGTATTAGTTTCATTTCGTATATCCTCTTCTCTCTCACCTGCTACCTAATTGTTGATTCATTTTGTATACTTACGATGCTTCATCCTAAGCATAAGGCAAGTTGATCGACTCAATGAATTTATGTATTCTTTTCAAATTTCATTATTGGCTTCGAGGATCCTGTTTTTGTCTTTCTTCTATATTTAGGATTGCTTAATCCCAACCTTTTTATTTCCTATTTTGATGCATCCAATTAATGCACACATTTATGAGCAATAGAAAAATTTAGAATCTGGTTTAATTTATAAACCATTAAATGTGAGGAGTCATGTTGAAATTGTAACATTTTAAAAGGGAGGTCGAGGTTCTCTAGAATTTTCTTTCTTTCTTATTTCCCCCCCTAAGAGTAGAACACTCTAGAAAAGTGTTGTAATTTCCACCATGTTGTATAGTCCATCTAAAATAAGGTCCTCTATAAATAGGGTCTTTGTCTAATTGATGGGACTACAAGAAGCATTTGAGTCCTCTCCAAGGAAATCTCTTCCTCTCCCTCTCCCCCCCTCTCTAACACTCTCTCTACCACTCCCACTTTCCCTCTTCCTATTCCTTTCCTTCTTACTGTCATCTCCACCCCTCTCTCTCTCATCTCTTTTTCCTCCTTTCTCCATTAATACTTCCTTTTCTCCTCCTCTCCTCTCTTCCCTTCACCATCACCCTTCTTCCCTCTCTCTTACTTCATATCATTCCCGACCGTCCTCTTCCTGCCTCCATCTTCCTCCCCTTTACTCCATCCACTGCCATAATCCACCACCGCCACCATCGGGTGTCACCACCACCAAGGTTCTGGAAAGCAGAATGCTGTGTTGGCTGGTCACTGGATAGCGATTAAACGGTATGCGGGGGCATATGCGAGGCATATGCAGTTCTAAACGATTTCTTAATTTTTGATCTGCCAATTATGTTATGGCCGGAGTCCCACTCATGGCCATCTGGTCGAATTTGGGGAAGCCGTAGGTATTATAGCGGGCCAATCAATTAGAAAATTGGGTACTCAATTAACATTAAGAACTTTTCATATCGGTGGAGTATTTACGGGCGGTACTGCTGAACATGTACGAGCTCCCTATAATGGAAAAATAAAATTCAATGAGGATTTGGTTTATCCCACACGTACTCGTCACGGGCATCCTGCTTTTCTATGTTCTATAGACTTATATGTAACTATTGAAAGTCAGGATATTCTACATAATGTGAATATTCCACCAAAAAGTTTGATTTTAGTTCAAAACGATCAATGTGTAGAATCAGAACAAGTGATTACTGAAATTCGCGCCGGAGCATCCACTTTGAATTTTAAAGAAAGGGTCCGAAAATATATTTATTCTGAATCAGAAGGAGAAATGCTTATTTTAAAATAAATAAATAAATGATACAACTAAATTTCCAAATCAAAGAAAACAAATAAATGTTTACCAACTAAATTAATAGCCAAAGTTCATAATTAGATTATTAATTACTTAATTTTAGGGAGATACAAAGTATGGCCTTTAATTATTAACTACAATTCATATCCTAAACATTGTTAGTAAACAATAACATAGATCACAATAACATTCAAACATCAAAAAAATCAAACATCCTATGAGAATTCGGAATTCTATGTACATCTCCTTCATAATTAATACATTTTTTTCGATGAAAAAGAGGGTGAACGCCCAATGTGGGATTCACCTCACGACCTGTTTCATTAAATAAGATTTAGAGTACATTACCGTGAAAGCCAAAGGCGGTACGACGAATTAAAATGACAAACAACATTTTCGCAGTGAAAAGTCTGATTGTTGAAGATCACGTCATTTCTTGCTGTCCAAATGCACCATAGAACCGCAAACGACCTGGTGCTGTCAGCTGTAGAGTTACTCCCCAACCGTCTAATGGATCTCCAAAACTCCGCCGACCCTCCCGTCGCGACCCAATCACACCCAACCTCCCCCCAGACCCGCATCAATGAGGGGCACTTGAAGAACAGGTGGTCTGAGTCCTCCATAGTCCATACTACCGTCACATATGTCATACAAGACGTCTTCTGAGTGGAGCAATCTGTCCCTCCTTGCCTTATCGATCAAACGACCTCTTCTAAGACACCACATGAAAACCTTAACTCTACACGGAATGTTAGCTGCCCACACAATTTTCAAGTCTTGGCATAGGGTCGCGTCCTATTCCTCAACCACTGACCTCAATTCCTTATATAATTTCTTCACCGAAAAACCAGCCCTTCCCCATCTAAAGTGGTCCCGATCGAGCGTAAAGTCTCCAGGAGGTGGGACCTCCCCCACCAGTCTGATGAACTCCTCCATGCGCTGGTCAGAAAAGTCGGTGTCGAATGGCGTCATCCAATTACCCGATTCCGCCACCTGTAATACCCGAATGATTAATACATATGTAACGTATTGTGTTACATTTCAAACTTCTATTATATTCAAAATTCAGTATATAATGTATATTACTACGTGTATAAACAGTCAGAATTTGTTACATAAGAATTCTAGCATCAAACATAAAAAAATAACAACAGCATGAAGAAAATACCAGTAGCTTTATGTTACTACGTACGATTGAATAACAGTAGCATATAACATCAAAAAATAGTAGTAGCATAAAAAATGGCCGTAGCCTTCGGAACTATGTAGGATCGAATAACAATAGCATCAAGCATAAAAAAGATAACAGTACATGACATCAGACATAAAAAAACTAGCAGCATCATAAGAAATCAACTATAAAAAATAGCATCGAACCAGAGAAAATCGAGTACCTAGGTTTACCTGACGGAGGTTATATGGTCACGAAGGAGCTAAGAGGTAGAGGATCTTTGCACGGAGGAACTGAGAGGCGGAGGAGCTTCACACAGAGGAGCTCGGTGGCGGAGGACTTCGCATGGAGGAGCTGGTAGGTGAATGAGTTGTGCACATAAGTGACGGAGGTGCTTCGCGACATCGTTGATGGTGGAGGAGCTTTGCATGGAGGTGGAGGAGCTTCGGGCGGCAATGGAGGCGGAGGTTGAAGGAGGCGAAGGTCCGAGGGAGATGCTTATTAGGGGATGAGGGCTCTAGAGCTTGCAATTTGCTCCTAAACCCCATCGTGGGGGGTTCTGGATTTCTTACTATATGTGGAATCTTCCCCCTAACTTGATCGTATCCTAGATCTTAAGATCCGGATCCGATAAACCATATACCTTGGCTGCAACCTAAATGGGACGCATGATGTGCATATGCGGTTGCACAACTCGCATATACGACCTGCATATGTGCATATGGTGCATAGAGGGGGGCTTCAAGCATGCTGTGCGGTGAGGGAGCCGCTCACGCATATACGGTTGTACGAGCCGGTTTTGCGAACATTGACCGCCACTATTTCTTGCTGCTTATTTGTAGACCTCCTCCAACTTGATTGATCACTGACTACCTCATAGCATCGGACATCTCCACTAACCACTTCTCCAGCCGAGGCACTATTATTGTTGGCTTAAACAAGTAACCACCTCAACCTTCTATTTTTCACCTCAAAATGTTTGATTTTATGTTTGATTTTGTTGGGAGCCCAAGTCGAGACTGTTGGAAGAATAAGAGTTGTTGTTTATTCCTGAGAACCCCAGGGTCTCTTATATAGAGAAAACCAATGGGTAAATTACATAAGACGGAACATAGAAGAATAAAAAGCACAAACGATACACAGACTACGTAATTCTTTCGACACTCCCCCTCAAGATGGAGCATAGATATCTATCATGCTCAGCTTGGAAGTACACTTCTCAAATGGTCCTCTGAGTAACGGTTTGGTGAAGATGTTGGCAGTCTGCTCCCCAGAACTAACATGTGAAGTAGCAATCAGTCCCTTCTGGATCATGTCTCTGGTATAGTGACAGTCTACTTCAATATGCTTGGTTCTCTCGTGAAAGGCAGAATTATTGGCAATGAACAATGCGGCTTGATTATCACACTGTAGCTGCATGGGTAGAGGTACATCTACATGCAAGTCTTCTAATACAACTCGAACCCACATCATTTCCGTACTTGCTTGTGCCATAGCCCTATATTTAGATTCTGCACTAGATCTAGCCACAACTGTTTGTTTCTTGCTTTTCCAAGAAACTAGAGAGCTACCCACAAACACAGCAAAGCCTGAGTTAGACTTTCGATCCTTAGGGCATCCTGCATAGTCAGCATCCGCACATGCAGAAACAGATTAACTGGTTTCCTTTCTGAATAGCAATCCTGTGCCTGGAGACGATTTTAGATACCTGAGTATCATATATATAGCATCCTTATGTACTTGTCTCAGCTGTTCCATGAACTGGCTTACCCGGCTAACTGCAAAGGCAATATCAGGTCGGGTTATAGTTATGTAAAGAAGCTTCCCCACCATTTCTCTATACCTTCTCTTGTCGACTTCTTCTGTATCATTATCATACAATTTCATGTTGGGGTCCATAGGATAGGAGTAGTAGAAGGTCTGCATCCAACCATGTCCGTCTCAATAAGCATATCTTTAACATATTTCCTCTGGGTCATTACTAGACCCTGTGCATTCCTGGCGAACTCGAGCCCCAGAAAGTATCGTAATGTACCAAGGTCCTTTGTAACAAATTGACGACCCAACACTGCTTTGGTCATCTCTATCCCCTGAGCATCATCTCCTGTAACCAAAATGTCATCAACATACACCATAATGACAACTGTACCTCGAGTAGTCTTCTGGATGAACAATGAGTGATCTGCATTGGATCTCTTGAATCCTTGTTCTTCAATTAGATGACAAAGCTTCTGAAACCATGCCCTTGGGCTCTGTTTAAGGCCATATATTGCCTTATGAAGTCTGCACACCATATGATTTTCCCCCTCAGCAGCAAACCCCGGAGGCTGATGCATGTAGACTTCCTCCTGCAGATCTCCATATAAGAATGCATTTTTAACATCTAACTGGAACAAGGGCCAATCACGTACCGCATCTACAGACAGAAGAATACGAAGAGTGGAGTGACGGGCGATTGGATAGAAGGTATCCATACAGTCCACTCCATAAGTCTGAGTGAAGCCTCGTGCCACTAGCCTTGCCTTGTACCGATCAAGGCTACCATCTGCATGATACTTGACAGTAAATACCCATTTGCAGCTAACAACAGATGCTCCTGAAGGAGCGGGCACCAAGCTCCATGTGCCCCGTGACTGTAGGACAACCATCTCCTCCTCCATTGCAGTCCGCTAGAAATCAGATTTCAATGCATCCTGATAGGTCCTTGGGATCTCCACAGAAGATAAAGCCACTGCAAATCTCTGAAAGTCCCCTGTAAGGCAATGAAAGGAGACCTGTGAGGCAAGAGGATACGAAGCACAACCGCGTTTCCGCTTTCTCATCGCAATAGGAACATCTAGATCATCAGCCACTGAACTCGCCGGTTCAGAATCGTCCTGTAATGATGCACCCTGCATAGGCACACTATTCGACCCATCATTAGTAGTAACATCTGAACATACCTGGGGCGTGCTGGATGATTGGCGTGTAGCATAAGCAGGACCAGATCGACGGGTATAGAATTTGGGTAGTGGCGAGATGAGTGGTTTTGGTAGAGGTGGTGGTGGTGGAGGTGCTGACGCAATGTTTGGAACTGGATTGGACACAGGAGGACTCACCATAGGAGGAGGAGGGACATAGACCTCATCAGAAGATGTGTTAGAGACCAATCTGTCACCTGCAAGTGAGAAACACATAACAGACTCGAAGAAAGTAACATCTGTACTGACAAAGTATTTCCTGTTAACCGGATCATAGCAACGATATCCCTTCTGCGTCCGAGAATAACCAACAAACACACATTTGACAGCTCTAGGTAGGAGCTTGTCAAGACCTGGGGATAGCTGATGAACAAAGGCAACAACTCCAAAAACACGAGGGGTGAGTGAGAACAATTCCTTATCTGGAAACACAACGGAAAGAGGAATTTTCTCACCAATTACCGTGGACGGCATACGATTTACCAATTAGCAGGCTGTAAGAACGGCATCTCCCCAAAACGAAAGAGGAGCACAACTCTGGGTAAGAAGAGTTCGAGTAATGTCAAGAAGGTGACGATGTTTTCTCTCAGCAACGCCATTCTGTTGGGAAGTGTAGGCACATGTAGTTTGGTGTATGATGCCTTTTGACCAAAAATATTGTGAGAGGGATTGAGTACAAAATTCCAATGCGTTATCATTACGAACATATTTCACATTGGATGAAAAGACATTGTTCACTTCATTGATAAGGTTTTTGATAACATCACCATCTTCAGATTTATTCTTTAACAGGAAAACCCACGACAAACGAGAGAAATCATCAACCACAACAAGATAAAACCTGTGCCCCTGGTGATCAGGGACACGAGTGGGACCCCAAATATCAACATGAAGTAACTCAAAAGGGGAGCTACTGCTCCGACTCTGACGACTCGGGAAGCTAGCTCTATGGTGCTTCCCTAACTGACAAGCTTCACACCGGAAGGACGAACTTGGGGATATCTGAGGCAAAAGGTGACACATCTTCTGTAGAGGGAGGTGACCAAAGCGTAGATGCCATGTATAGGGAGAGACAGATCCAACAGCATGAGAAGAGACTCCAGCATATGAACTTTGGTTTAGACGATAAAGACCATCCTGCTCAGAGCCACAACCAATCACCCTGCCTGTTAGTATGTCCTGAAATATAAGAGAAGATGGGTCAAATATAGCGTGATAATGCAGATCTTTTGTAATCTGACTAATAGAGAGTAAGTTCATCAAAAATTCAGGGGCATGTAAGACATTCTTTAGACGCATGTAAGAGGATAACATAACCTCCCCCTGTCCAACAATGGGGGAATGAGTCCCATTGGCAATGATCACCGACCGCTCTGGAGGAATCTCTCTATATGAGATACGTCTGTCTCTGTTTTGACATAGATGATGCGTGGCACCAGAGTCCATGATCCAATCGGATATGTCTGAACTATAACATGTGGTAAAGGCACAAGCACTACCTGAGGTGCTAGTCGTGGCAGAAGTACTGGCAGAAGCAGACGCAACTACATCCGAAGGGCCTCCAGAATAATCTGTAGAAGCAGGAGGCATTATATCCCGTAACCGAGCGACGAGCTCCTCAAACCTCTGATCCGAAGTAGAAGATGACGGAGATGCAACATGTTCTGCTACCCGCGCTGATGCTGGAAAATCATGCTTAGAATAGCATGTATCCTCCAGTGACCTGTACGGTGACAAAAACTGCAAGGTGGCCGGGACCGACCACCACGGCCTCCAGTTCCACGACCACAGCCACGGAATGAAGAAGAAGAACCACCCCTCCCTCTGGAAGTAGCCATCACTGAGGGGGGTGGTGTAGACGTGCTGGATGGAACAGAGATGCGGCTAAGCCTCCTGTAGACCTCCTCCATAGGAGGAATGGTAGCATCTGCGAGTATCTGTGATCTGGCCGCATCATACTCATGATCAAGAGCCGCGAGAAGGACTCCTACCATGGTAGCATTACGAAACGTCTTCTGCTGCTCTGGTGTCGCGATCAGAGGGATAGTGCTGTAGAGTTTCTCAAACATCCCCCTAAGGGATGTATACAATGAATGAAGTGGTCGCCCATTCTGCTTCATGGTGAATATGTCGTGTTGCAGTTGTAGCATCTTGGTTTCATTCCGGACCTGGGAATATGTCGCCGCAAGAATGTCCCACATCGCTTTAGCGGTGGGCTGATGGAGGACATCATTTGCAATCTTCATCGACAACGTGCCTGACAGCCAGACCTTGGCATACGAGTCGTCAACCTCCCAAGAGGCATAAATCCTGTCTTCTCTGCCGGCTCATCCTTGGTAAGAATGTGCTTCTTACCGTTTGACTTCATGAGGCTCATGAACTGCATCGCCCAGAGCTCATAGTTCGATCTGTCCATCTTCACTACTGACGCGGGACCTTTGAACGCGCCTATGGAGGGCATATCAACCTTGGATTCTGACATATCGCCGCAAAGGAAGAACTAGGGTTTGTAGACATAGTAACATGTGTCTACACCGACTTCATAGGATTCGAGTGCATATGTAGACGTTACACACCCAAATCCATGAATATGGCGAAGGAGGCGGCTACGAGAAGGCCGTCAGGAGAGCACCGGCGCCGGCTAGGACAAAGCCGGCATGAGGCGGGTGCCGGGGCCGGCTAGGGCAAAGCCGGCGTGTGGCGGGGTTTCCGGCTGGGAGGCGGAGGTCCGGCTAGAAGGCGGGAGGCGGGTGGGCCGGCTGGAAGGCGGAGGGCCGACGCTGGGAGCGAGGGCCGGGAGGCGGTGCTGGGAGCGGGGGGGGGGGGGGGGCAGGGATCCCGAGGAGGTACGGCGACGACAGGTGGGGGAAAGGGAGGGGCGGCGGGTGGGGTAAGAGAGAGCCTAGGGTTTAGGCTCTGATACCATGTTGGAAGAATAAGAGTTGTTGTTTATCCTGAGAACCCTAGGGTCTCTTATATAGAGAAAATCCATGGGTAAATTACATAAGACGGAACATAGAAGAATAAAAAGCACAAACGGTACACAGACTACGTAATGCTTTCGACAGAGATCAACGAGAATTTGCTGAACTTTTAATTTTTCTATAATTATCGGACAAGTTTTTTAATTTTCTCCTTTTATTCTCCTTCACTTTCATTGTATTTAGATCTATTTCAGTTTGCATAACATTTACACCCCTTGCATTTGCATCAATTGGTATCAAAGCCATAAGATCATAATCGAAAAGTCATAAAAAAGAATAATCGTTGAGTACATTCAGTAGTTATATTGCTTCTTTTGCATTATCAATCACATATCCTTGGAAAAAAAGAGATTATTTTGCATATTATATATGTCAATGTATTAAATTTTTTGTTGCATATATGCACTTTTTATATAAATCTTTTGCTTTCATTGCATCGTTTTAAGTGCCACCAAAAAACTAACCAACCGGTCATATTAGAGATCAATGGCCTATTTCGAGAATATGATGACATAGATAACCAATAGCACACAAATCGAGATTGTCTTCTGCAACATTGAAATCAATCACACAAATCTTTGGATCATATCATCATGAATGGCATGAAGGATCTATGAAGTCACGAGGTGGTTATGAGTCACAATCCTCGTTAGATGGAACATTTAATATGCATTGAAATAATCATAATCTAGTCCCCCAAGATGCGGGATAGGATCGAGGCATCCACATCGATGTTCCCAAGTTTGAAGGACTCTTGGACCTAGATGTCATCTTAGATTGGCTCGACAAACTTACTCAGTTTGTTGAATGAAAAGATCTGACTAGTGAAGGGAATGCACAATATGTGACACTTAAACTAAGGGGTTATGGACTATTTTGGTGGAAACAACTTCAAGAGGAACGATGTCATGATGGAAGGAAACTATCATATCTTGGATAAATATGCAAAAGAAGAACAAATAATTTTATTTTGTGCTTCGAGTATCTCCAAAACATGTACATGCTTCAATCACTACGACAAGGTAATTGCAGTGTCCAAGACTACACCGAGGAGTTCCAGCTTTTGGTTGCCCGTAATTGTCTAAAAGAAGATTGTGGACAATTAGTGTCTAGGTATATCCATTGGTTGTGATCTAATATCCAAGACGAAGTGTACACGTGTAATTACAGGACAATGGATCATGCCTACGATCAAGTTGTGAGAGCAGAACCTAAACTAGTATGTTCCTCTATTAGGCGGCTCACAATAGCCTCCTCGTTGACCACACCTTCGTTGAGTACGTCGACAACTTCTCTCACCGCCTCATCCGGAATTCAGACTACAAATCCCGAAGTTGCTACAACCTCTCGTTCATATCCCAAAGTTCCTATAACCTCTACATGAATTTCAAAAATACCTTTTGTTTTAGAAATACCTAAATCGGGAATCCTAGGACCACAACCCAAAAACAATGCCGATACATGCTTCCATTGCTATCAAAAGGGTCATAGAGGCATTGAATGCCCCTCAAAGCTTTTTTAGAACCCATGTTTTGTTTGGTATCTATTATGACATGCCTCCCTCTATGCTAGACGAGAACACACAATTGGCCTCTTGAGATGCACATTTGGAAGAAGAAAATCTAGAGTGGTTGGAAGTTGATGGTGAAACTAGTGGACCCATCTGAGTGATTGAACAAGATGGCTACCTAGGAAGAAAGTGCGGTCCTACTGAGATAGTCCGACAATTAATGCTAACCCCATAGGCTGAAGAAGGAGGTACATGCTTGCGACGCAACATATTCCGCGCCACTTGCTCTGCAGGTGGTAGACGACATACACTTATTATTGATGGGGGGCAGCGTAGATAGCTTTGTATCTAAGGAGATGGTTGAGTAGTTACACTTGCATTCACAACCCTTGGAACAACAATATAATATAGCATGGTTTAAGGGTAGGACATGGATGCCAATTCGTAGGAAATGTCCTGTCCAAAATTGAATTGTTCCCACGTACAAGGATGAAGTATGGTGTCTTGTAGCTCCAATAGATGTTTGCCACATTTTATTAAGATGTCCTTGGCAATTTACAGGGATATTGAGTTGAGCATAAGGGAGAAAAAAATACGCATACCTTCACGATGGACAATATACACAATACTCTTCGACTCCAACGAGACGCTTTAAGTTCGAGACAGATGGCGTCCTTTGCTCCCCCTGTTGCACGTGAGCAAGGTTTAAAAAAGCGCGAGGCGGTCCAAGGCGTTTTCTCTGAAACTGAGGCGAGGCGTAAGCCTCGAGGCGGTCGAGGCGTAAGCCTTAATTTTTTTGGAAAAAAATAAATTTAAAGCAAAATACATTAAAAAAGTATATAATACTATTACATTTTGCCAAAAACACTTTCATGAATAATTTAAAACTAGTAAAAGATACAATACATAATCGATGAAGGCATTGAAGTTCAAAAAAACTAATACTATGCCACTAATATACAAAATATCAACTTCCAATTCCAACTTCAATGACTCTATATGAGTATTAAACTAAAGTCTATACTTAATACTAAAGTACAATAGAAACCATAATATTTAGTACGAATAAAAAAATATTAATATGCCTTGAATCCCAATCAATTGTCTTGTTGGACGTAGGTGGAGAACTGTCATATGCATCCCCTCCTGCCATATCATACCCCAACAAGATGGGGGTCTCGCTGCCCGGTCAGCGAGCCTGTGGGGGGGGGGTCTAGTGGGGAGCAAGTGCGCTCCCCCCTGCGGGGGTGTGGGGGCAGCGCCCCCGGCGATTTTTTTTACTAATGATATTATTTGTATTCAGCTACTCACAATAAAATGTAATAATTATTTTACTTCATTCTTCACGTGTTTATTTTTCATCATTACTTCATATATCATATATGTGATAACTATTCTAAGTTAACAACTTATACAACCAAACAACAACATCAAGTTGCAAACTTGCAACTAATACAAAATTCTATTACAATTCAAACAAAAATATGTGTAATAGAACTAGTATGTGTAGATGTATGATAAATTGAATATGATGTATACAAGATCATGTAACTTCGCTTGTTTCAAGCTATCTCTTCTCTTTGCATGGAGCTATATATATAGAAACATGCAAGGTTTAACATGGAAACAAAAATACAAAAATAAAAAATATAATGCTAACAAAAAATAGGGTTATGTATAATAAAAAATGTAAAAAAGCCTCATGACTCGAGGCTTACGCCTCCGCCTCGCCTCGAGCGCCTCAGGCGAGGCTGAGGCGTACGCCCCTAAGTCTATACCTGAGGCGTGCGCCTCGGGGCGTTTTAGGCCCGCCTCGCCTTGAGGCGTACGCTTTTGCGCCTCGAGGCGCCGCCTTTTAAGACCATGCACGTGAGAAGCCACCTACATCCAAATTGATGTCCCATAGCCATACATCCTTAAGTTGTGAAACCCTTGTTGTTCCAAATTCTACACCTTTTCAACAAGAGGTTTATGAATCCATGATTGTTTTTGCCTTAACTGGGAAGGATGTTAGTGAGTTAAACTTTTGGAAGTACCGCCGTAAGTACAACCCTTTTTGATTGAGTTTGGTAATGTCATGTTTGAAGAGCTACCTGATGGACTTCCACCTTTGAGAGTCATTCAACATCACATTGACCTTATTTCATGTGATAACTTATCTCATTTACCACAATATTGAATGAGCCCCAATGAGCATGGAGAGATGCAAAGGCAAGTGAATGAGCTCTTACACAATGGATATATAGAAGAAAGTATGAGTCCTGTGAATGCCCTAAGCTCCCAGCTCTCTTGACAACAAAAAAGGATGGTTCTCGGAGAATGTGTACAGACATTTGTGCAATCAATAAAATCACAATTGATACTGTTTCCCTATTCCACATCTTGATGATACGGTTGGTATGTATCCGGTGCCTTGATGAATCCATGATTCATTTACTCCTTATGGTTTTTTTTTTGAAAGCCAAAAGAGGGGGTAGCGCGCTATGGTGCCCTCCCTAATGTATTAATTAAAAAAGAGTAAGAGGAAAAAGAAGGAGAAATACAAGCGAGAAGCGCCACAGAGAGGTCCAGGCTTCCACGAAAGCCTTGGATTGAAATAAAACATTCTTAACATAGAACCTCTGGCCCGAAAACACCAGGGCATTTCTAGCCCGCCAAATACTCCATAGCAAAGAAAGCGGCCCCAAAAACACAAATCGCGGTCGCAGACGGGCCGAACGGAACGAGTCCCAGAAGTAAAATCCCCTTAATAAATCACTAATTAAATTCTCTAAAATGTGTTAATTAACATTCACTAACAATGCTGAAATTAGGGTTAAAATCAGTAATTAAATAACCTTGTTTTTAATCTTGTTTGGACTTATTATTTTATGTACAAATATTATTTATTTTGACTTAATTCTTTTTCTATTGTATTATTTAATTCATTAACTAACTTGGCAGAAAGATACAAAACCCATGAAAATCATAAAAGCCAGAGAAACAAAAGAGTTTGAATATGTATATACTGTACATAAAGTAACTCGTTTATTTTATTTCACCTTTTTCTAACCTATTAAAAATCCATAAAAATTATGTATATATTGTATATAAATTAACTCGTTAATTAAAATCCAATTAAAAATACAAAAAAATCACAAAACCTAAAATATAAGGGTTAATTGGTAATTAATACTTATACACAATTGTATTTTGTATATATGGCTTCTTTTGCTTTTGGGTCCTTCATGAAAATGGTAGATCTCTTCGAGACCAACAACTTTCATGTTTTTTTTTTCATTTGACACTTACTTCTGTTTCTTTTCTCATTTTCTTTGAATTTTTGATTTCTGGTCAACCTCTGCGCCACGTAACTACTTCGTATTTGCCGCATCACGCCCCCGCCAGCCTTTGACCTTGACCGATCAAAGGCACTTGTCCTCTAGTACCCCATATTCTTGGTCATTAGATTAGATTAGATCCAACGGTCGAGACCCGCCTCCACTCCCTCATGTGCGCCCGCGTGCGAAGCACACGCCTCACACCCGCCACCGCTCCGTCATCTCGCACCGTTGGATCAATTTTGATCCAACGACACCTACTCGTCGTCTACCTCCAGCCATTACGCCACCCTCGCGCCGACCATGAGTTCTCTACTGTTTCCCCAACGCCTTTCTCCTTCATTCGCCATCATTCTACCTCGTATTGTATCCCCGTTCAAGCTCAATCTTTGCTGGGTCTTCAAGACAACCACCTCAGTTTGTAACCCCCGTCTACCCTCGCTTATAAGAGCCGCCATACCTCTCACCTGCAAAGGTATCCAACCACTCCAGACCTTCCCTCTCCAGCCCGATACACCTTGTGGGTGACAACAACCATGGACCTCTTTGATGATGACGATGAGAGGCGGAGCAAGGTGTGATCCTCGTCCAAATTCTTGGTCGAGCCGCTGCTTCTTCTCCACGGAGCAGCGGAGCTCAGAGCCCACTTCACCAGACTCTTCGAGCGACGACTCCATGAGCTTTAGCTCCTCGTTCCCAGGCGAAGACATATTGCCGGGGGAAGAAAGCCATGATTTTGTAGACCAATAGATAAGTGTCTACACAGATATATGTGAATTTGATTGCATGTGTAGATTTATGCAATCAAATCCATCAACACGAGAGGATCTCGATACGAGCAAGGAAAATCGTAGAGAGGTCTGTTGGCAAGAACAAGGATCAGCGACAGCGGGGGTCGAGCCCACGAAGGAGAGGGGCTGGCATGGCAACGGAAGGCCGACTTGGTAGTGACGACTAGGACGAGAGAGAGTTGGGGGGAGTCCGGCCTCGTGGTGGAGGCAGTCCGGCCCGACGGTGGGAGGCTGGCCTGGCAGCAACAACTCGGATGAGAGAGAGTCGATGGAGGCAGCGACGCCGAGAGGGAAAAACGACGACGGTGGCGGTGGCTTGGAGAGAAGAGAAGGTTGGCGGGTGTGGTTAGGTTTAGGGTACGAGAGCTCCGGCTTAGGACCGCCGCTCTGATACCATGTTGGGAAAAGAATAAATGTTGTTCTATTCCTTAAACCCGAGGCTCTCTTATATAAAGGAGAGACTTATGGGTAAATTACATAAGCTAGACAAAAGAACAGAAAAATAAGCAATCAGTACAGAGACATAAATATATCTCTACATTTTTAAAAACAGTGGTTGCAGAAGCCTTAAGTAGACGGGCCCATTTTTGACCAAATGAGCATGCAAGTCACTGGATTTGATACTACAAAAGAACAATATCAAGATGATCCCGACTCCGGTAATAATTATGCTGAATGCACTTCGCATGAGGTTGCTTTGACGTCTGACTTTATAGTTCACAAGGGATTTCACTTTCATGATAATAGGTTATGCATTAGACTTCCTCACTCTGGGAGAATCTAATTACTGATATACTTAATGGAGAATTAGGACACTTTGGAAGTGATAAGACCTTGCCCTAATGCAGAAGAGAATTTACTAACCTCAACTTAAGAGAGACGTGGAGTGGATTGTACATAGATGCCGAGTTTGTCAACGCTTTAAGGGCCACAAGTCAAATACATGACTGTATACCCCTTTACCAATCCCGATGCACGTGTGGGAAGATATCTCAATGGATTTTGTTTTAGGGTACTGAAGAGAATGCGTAAGGTTGATTCCATCTTTGCGGTTGTTGATCGAGTTTCAAAAATGGCACATTTTATTGCATGTAGGAGAACCTTAGATGCATCGCACATCACTGATTTGTTTTTTGAGACATTGTTTGATTGCATTGTATTTCACGCTCTTTTACTTCTGATTATGATACAAGTTTTTAAGTCATTGCTCGAGGTATTCTCCTTTCCTTCCTCAAGGTATTCTCCTTCTCTCCTCCTTCCTCAAGGTATACATCAAGTCTCCTTCTCATCTCCTCCTTCCTAAATGTATTCGCCTTCCTTCTCTTCCCCACCCTCTCTCCCCTTGACCATCACCCTTTTTCCTTTCTCCTACTTCATATTATTCCCAAAGCCCATCCTTATCCACCTACCTCCATCTTCCCCCCTTTCCTCCATCTACCACCATAATTCACCATCACCACCATCAGCTATCACCACCACCATGCCTCACTGCTCTACCACATTAACGCCAACTGTAGGCCTCCTTCAACTTGAATGATCACTAGTTACCTCATGCCACCGGACATCTCCATTGACCATCTCTCTAGTCAAGGCTCCATTATTACTGACTTAAACGAGGAAGTGCCTCAACCTTCTATATTTTATCTCGAAGTGGGTGTCGGGAGCCCAAGTCGAGATCAATGAGTATTTGCTGAACTATAAATCTCTTATAGTTATCCCACAATATTTTTAAATTTATTTTATATGCATTCACTTTTATTATATTTAGATGCATTTCAGTTTGCATAGTATTTGCACCTCTTTCATTTGCATCATGTTCTTTCATACTTTTCACCAGACTATCTTAGCTCGAGTGATGCCTTCCTTGTTTTCTTCTTGATTAGTATAATAACATAGTTCAAGCGAAGTATAGCGGGGTTCGTATATTTTACATATATATTTTCGAATATGAAACTCGTATATCTACGTGTTTGCTAATATATTAATAATTTAAAAAATTTCTGATAAAAATAAATAAAAAATTTTCTTGTTTAAAATTGCTTGGGTAATCGTACGTAAAATCTTTTTGTAAGATTGTGTATAAAATCCGGGGAGATAAGCTAAATTTTTTTGTACAGTAGTTCCTGGATATAGAAGTCATACAGATTAAAACTTGTAAATAAATTCCTGGATGTAAATTGTGTATAAGATTCGTATTAATTATTTAAGGACTAAAGCCAGTAAAAAGATGTATAACTCTTGTAAAACGCTTTGTACAAATATTTGAAATACACAAGCTATAATTGGATTGAAATGTAGAATAGAAACCATGTATATAAAATTTGGCAAAATACACAAAATCCATTTTTTTCTGCAAAATTCTCTAGAGCTGATGGTAGCGAACTCAGGTTCGGAGAGCGAGTCTAGGCTCTCCGAAACTGCCCTTGATGAGTGGGTAGGAGCGCTCGAGAACGGTGCTGTCAAAGGCAACCTAAAGGATCTCCTGCCCATCATCGTGATGTAGGGATAAAATGCGGATGAGATCTGGAAAGCAAACAAGATCAACAGTCAAACCCCAATTCACCTACTCAATACGAGAGCTGATGACCATAAAGGTTCGGTCTTTAGTCTTGTCAATTTTATTTTAGGTGATAAATGAGTCTTGCAGAGCAATTAAGCGAGCTGGTAGGAACCCGATGCTTCCAAGAGACTGGCCCGATCCCAAAGCTAGATCTTTCCCAGCCAGTATGAATTGCGGATCGTTTACCGGCTACCCGATCAATTCAATCTGTTAAGGACGTCACTGTCTGCTTTACTGGTTACCGGAGAGATCCTTACTGGAGAACGACTAACCCCAAGACCAGTAGTCTAACGGAAGTTCAGGTATGGCTCTAGCTTAGTGTGTGGGTCACTCTCTCGCTCAAGCATACCAACCAATGAGGGGGTGAGTCTCCCCAAAACAAATATTTTTATGTGAGATGTTTTTTAGGGTCAATTTTTCTTAAACAATCCCAATTTTATGATTTTCACCTTTTTATGTATTTTTCAAATAAAGCAATGTCTAACGAATTTTCTGATCTTATGATTTATTTTAAGTCCAAAAACAGGGGGAGAAGTCGAAAAAGCCGATGATGATCAAACACAATGATGCATGCAAGTAAGAGATGCGTACCTGTCGCCAACACTCTACATACAGGATGATCCGCGCATAAATTAAAAGACAGAATTAAAACTAATCTAAATGATGCACGGAGAAAATGACCTTAGACGAGCAATTTCTAAAGATCGTGAAGAACAGTAGTTAACTGATCAGAGAGAGAGAGAGATCGATGTACGGTCTCGGATGTCGATTCGGTGTCCGCCACAACGGATCCTGCACGCGTTGTATACGACCTCTAGGGGCACGTGACCTCTCACTCGATCAAGCTAACTTTTTATTATTTATTTTTAATAAGGTCCAATTACGAACTATAGGTGCAAGCAATCTATTAGAGATTGGACCTTAAGTTATTTACGTCACAATCAAGAAAAATCCTAAGTCTAGGGGCCAAATTCTTCAGGAATCAAATAGAAAAAAATGCGATGAAATCAAAACCGACGAAAACGCGATGAGGTCCCCCGAGCACACCGGTGCTTGGCGAAAAGACCCCGATATAAGTGTCAAGAGAGTTGAAGTGTCCAGGGAATTATTACAACAATAAATGAGTCCGCTGAAATGAAAAACTAATCTAATTCTACTCTATCTATTATAACTACTCTCTTCTGCTCCTCCTCGACTACGGGTCTCCTCCAAAGTGTCTTCGGGCAGTTCCTCGCACAAAAAGCAAAGCAGGAAAAATGTCAGAAAACAGTTATAACAGATAGAGATAAAAATAGGCAAAAAGTCTGAAAAAGACTACTAAGTCGTGCTCCCCGGCAACGACGCCATTTTTATGACGTGTCCGAGCGATACGGGTTAGGGAATCAGATAATCAAGGGTCGTTGCGACCCGAATCACAAGGCACAATCAATAAGAAAAATCGAGAACCACTCAAATCAAGCAATCAAAGTACACAAACTAATGTCAACGGTCTCTGCTATTTATTTAAACTGGTATAGCGAACAGGGTCGAACTCAAGGAGCACGAGAAACCTTTCAAGTAGTTGGAATCATACAATAAATTGCATACTTTATTTATTTTTAATTTTACAATTTTTTATATTTTTAAAAACAAGTAAAATCAAACAACTAAGACAACTATGCATACAACCACTCCTTTTTAATTTTTATTCAGACCTAAAAATGCTTAAAAATTCAGAATAAAAATATTTTTGTGTTTTTTTTTCAAATATTCAATATTTTTTGTGATTTTCTGGAGTTTTTCTTCTTTTTATGTGAATTTTTAAAAACTAAAACAAGAGCTAAATAGTGAAACAGTGCATAGCCAGGACAAAATGACAAATTAAAAACACTTAAAGTGTCCTAATGTCCTAGTTATGAATTTTATGAGAAAATAGATAAAAGAGGAACAAACAGAAACTGAAATTGTATTTTTTTTGAATTTTCTAGATTTTTTATGATTTTTATAAATTTTAGAGAGTTTTTAGATTTTTAGGGTTTTTATAATGACATTAAAAACAAAAATGCCACTGGAGGTAAAGCACACGCACACAAACAGACACTATTTTTTTGGAATTTTTAGCACAATTTTGATAATTTTTATTTATTTTATACAATAAACAGAACAATTTTTATGGGTTTTTGATTTTTAGAAAATATCAAACAATACTGAATTAATTCACAAAAATTACCATAAATATTACGTGTTAGCATGAGCTAACAGTAATTTTTATCGAATTTTTGGGATTAATTAGGTATTTATTTGATCAAAAATAAAACACACAGCTTGCAGGGAGCTAATTGCAATTATAATAAAGTTCAGTGGCCAATTAATAACACATATAAAAACTTCGGGTGAATAATGCAAAATATCCAGAGAATAAGCGCACATGCGTAATACACCACGTACAAAGGTAATATATGCAAATCTCAGAAAAGTTTCATTCAAAACATAACACAGATTAAGTCCAGGACAGATAATGCAAATAAACCAAACAAGTACGCGAGACAACACGTGAACTCACTCAACCAGGACTGAAATGCAAATATCAGAAATGGTAAGGGTCCACATGCAAAATGACCACACTATTTTAAACTACGACAAATATTTACATGATTGAATCATAAAGACAAAACAGATAGGGGCCTAAGTGAAATTTACCCCTTATTGGGCGAGATCAAACGACCGAGGACGTCCCACTTATAATCGGACGACTGAAATGGGTGGATACCCATTCGACGATGGAGGGCGCAGATGAGATCCTCAGATGGATCTGATGACGGAGGCTCTCCCGTAGACGAACAATCACGATTAGAACTAAAGAGACCTTCGATCGGACGACGTAGGAGGCGTCAGGAAGAACGGGGAAGAACTCGCCTCCGACGAGTTTCCATTGGCTTTAGTGCGCGTCTCCGGCGTCCTCATGAGCTACTGGAATATGAAAGTGGTCGGCGATGATGCTCCGCAGCTGCAGGATGGCTCAGAAGGGCCCATGACCGGGTAGAGGGCCCTGGAGGTTCATGGTCGACCTGGAGCTCTCTTATGGGTTCCTTGACCTCCAGATGAGGTTTTGACGTTTTCCAACCCTGTAGGAGGAAGGTTCTTGCTTGGAGGGTAGTTCCAGCAAGGTTAGAGTGCACTGTGATAAAAAACGAGGGCGGAGGGTGGACGAGTCAGGTCACGCATGGGTGAAGGAGAAGACCTGAAGCTCTACTCCAATCTGGTGATTGGAATAGAGAGCGGGGTTGCGGTGCACGATGTAAAGGCGAGGGGAGATCGATGCGAGGCGTACGGGGGTCGGAGTGCAGCGGAACTATGGAGAACAGAGGCTTATCGGAGCTACTCTGTTCGGCGGAGAAACGATGGATTCAAAGGGGAATGAAGGATATCGTGAATACCTGAAGGTGGAGGAACACACATGTGGTTGCAAACAACGATCTACGGTGGTCGTGGCCTCGATGGCCGGGAGCCAGAGGCATGGCTCCTCGTGGCGGAGCTGAGGTGTGAACCTCGCCGGACCTAGGGCTAGCACGCTCCAAAATGCTCCCATGCCCTCCCTCTCGCTCGCTGTCACTCTGGGAAAGGTGGACGATTAGGCAGGAGATGGTGGCGCAACCAAAAGGTGGAGGGAAAGGAGGGAGGTGGTGCAGGTTATATAGGTGTGAGGGTCCGACATGGAGTCGTGGCCCGCGAATCGAGGCGCGGATCGAGGAGGAGAATGTCGGGCGGAGATTAGGGATCCGAGCCTCGTATTTGGAGCTTGGAATCGGGGAAAAATGCGGTCGAATCGAGAGGCTAAAAATGGGAGAAATAGGTGCGAAACCCGGTTCGACGAGAAAGGCCGCCCGGGGGGACCAATTGACCGAAGTCAACAATCCGAGGTGGCCCAATCAGAAGGGGCGGAGAATAAGACAACAGATGAGAAAATAAAGATAATTACATAAAAAATAATAAATGAATTTAAATGGAAAAATGAATAAAATGAAAAATGTTTATTATTTTTCCAAGAATTTTTCCATGTTTTTTAATTATTTTTATGAAAAATAAATTAGTATATATACAATATATAATATTATATACATGTATAATATACCTATGTATTATGTACAATAATTTTTATTTTGTTATTTTTGCCCAAATACCCCAATTTTAATCCATATTTATTTCCATCATATTTTTAGGAGTATAAAATAATTTTTATTTTATTTTTACAAATTATTTACAAGTATAAAATAAATGGTGAATGTGATATATATACATGTGTATTTGTACAAGTGAGGAGGATTCTATTTTATTTAATTTTTCTGATTTTTATTTTATTTTTATTTTATTTCTAGGAATATATACAAGGAGGTAAAAATAATAATTTAGTTTTATTTTGTCAAAAATGATTATTTATACACATAGGTAATATGTACAACATACAGTGGACCCTGTCTCTATCTACTTATTTTATTTGGCGATAAGGCAAGGCTTGACCTTCTCTTGGGGTTCGGGTCACTATGTATTTATTCTAAATATCTCGTTCCTTTTCCTTTTCCTTTATTCTTTTATTGCACAAATACATGCTAATTATGCAATATTAACAAATGCATGCTGAATGCTATGCTATTGTATTTACATGTATTTACATGCTGTTTTGTCAAGATAAATAGCTAAAATAAAAGAATAAAGAGTGAGAATAAGGGATTCATCAGTTACCAATGTCAATAACGTATTTGCATATCTTATGCATAAATTGAATAATCATCACCAATTTTTCAATGAAGCATTTCTTTCTTACTAATTTATTATATTCATATTATTCAATTTAATGGATTGTGTAGCCAACATCAGTCCTATCCAACATTCCTTTTTAATGAAATGAATCATGTGATTTAATATTTTGTCAACTATTTTTTATTATATTTTTATTATTTTAGATTATTTTAAATGCACTCATTCCAATGGTCTGGTTAGTGTGTCTACCACCCAAAAGATCAAGGTTCAAATCCCCCTTTGTAAGGGTAGCGTTAGGTAGCCGACATCCAGCGTAAAAAATTGCCGGATGTTTCGACATGGATTTGAGCAAGAATACATGTAGTTGACCCTATTTAAAGGGGGAGAAGGCTTCACCGTTTTTTAAATTATTTTAAATAAAAATAACATAAACCACATAATCCCATATACTTCCACCTATCTGCTTACTCATTTCAGACCGCCTGACCGAACGAATACCGCATACTAACTTTCTAAACCTTGCATACATTTTAACACTCCCTTTGAGCCTCAAAGTCGGGTAATTGTTGCATATAAACAACCTCCTAAAGGTCACTGCAGAAAAAACAATCTTTACATCTAGCTGATGAAGAGGTTTATCAAGTTAGACATCTATAAACACAAGAATCTGCATTATCGATAGATGTATGAAGGTGTCAAAGAGGTCAACACCGTATGTCTGTCTAAAGCCTTTTCCTACCATCATTGTTGGAGGAGAAGGTGCCAAAGAAGTCAACAGATGTCTATCTAAAGCCTTTTCCTACCAACATGGCTTTGTAATGAGCAATCGATCCATTTGGGTTGTACTTTACTACATAGACCTATCTAGATCCAACAACCTTACCATCTCCAAGTGTATCCAATAGCTGTCATTTCCCTCGAGAGATGAGAGCAACAATTTCCTCCTCCATTACAAGCCACCATTTGGAGTGCCTCGATACGACTTTAAGAAATTTCCATAGCCGATAGGGCCTCTGTAAATCATTTGTACAAGAGAAGGATATTGTTGCAGAGATAGAGTGCATAGTGCAATATCTTTTGCCCTTTTCGAGAGTTATCGGAAAATATCATACACGTAGTCATATACGTGGATGGACAACCTCATGAAGTAGTATTGCTAGAGGAAGAAGTAAAGTCAATTAGCAAAGTTCTTGTCGTAGTGATCATCGAAAACCCTAAAACTGCTAGGCTTTGGGATGGCGACGCCATCAGGGAAACCAACCGACAATGGTTCCCTAAAGAAGAACAATGGCGAAGATACATTATAGATGCTAGGAGGGGTGGGAGCTAGGGCAAGAAAGACAAAACTTCGATCTAGAACATCGCTCTAATGCCATATGTCAATTTTATTTCTACCTTTGTGCATGCTTGGACTATCGGCTTTGAAGCCTTTACTCTTTTGATCAGGGAAGGTGGTCCTTTGTCTTCCCTAAAACCCCCCTCCATAATAAAGTCTATTCGATTAGTCAATGATGTTTATTCACCGCAGACCTTAATTGGTAGTGTGGAGTTTTCTTCTAGACTCAAGCTCTCTGGATTTTTTGTGTACCCGACTTTCCTTCAAGCTTATTATATGTGCATGGATTATGTTTGGAGCGCATTTGTAGTGTGACTCTTTAATAGCATTTGTTATTTTCATTTCAAAACATCTAGAAGATGCATCTCTCTAGTTGGGGCCATCAAAAGAACAATCTAATATTACATCGATATTCATGTTGATTCCTGTTTTGATGGAGTTGCCTCCGCCTTTTCCAACTCATTCCTGTAACAATACGACTTAGTCGCCCATCCACCAGAGATCGCTCAGATGTTCCCTTGACTGATTTCACCGAAGACTTTTATGTGTGAAGCCTGACAATTTGGCAATATCACAGAACATCATTTCCTTGTAGGACAGAGCCTCTTCGTTTCTCGCATGTTGCTTTAGTTATTGTGGCATTTAGGGGCACTATCTGATCCATGCTGTAGGTGGTTACAAGTATTTCATTATTTTCTGTTGGGTATACTTACTAAAGATACGACCAGAGATAAACAAATTTGTCAAAAATTGTCATGTATTTTTTGAGTTTATAAATACATTTTTCTCTATAAGCATTCAAAAAAATTTCGTGAGAAGATGGGATGGACCTCCGTTAAAGGCACATCCAAAGATTTAAGGCACATCTAAAGAATATATTACAAAATAAACATAGAAATTACATCCGACAAGTTTCAAAAAGGGCTTTGGCATGGCCAAGTATATTTTCGAAATAGACCCCCCCCCCCCCAAGACAACAACATTTCTAACTAGCCACGGCTCCCAAACTTGCACGCAAACCGTCATTTGCCTTTCTTCCGAGCATGACCAATCTCTATCAAGCAAAGCCCAAAAAGAATCCTTATCGCTCCATTAGAAGCCTGCAATATTAGCATTTTGTCATAAGTCTACTGAACTAGGGACTAAAAAACGTATGCTCGACATCTCCTAACACTATACCTTTTGCAACCCTTATCTGCTTTGGGAAAAAATCTGACTCGCTGCACACTTGTCAAAACTCGCTCTCTTCTAAACAATCGCAACAACACCTTAACCCTAGTAGGTGTCTTCCATCTCCAGAATCTGGCATTGTCCCGAGAGATCTATGCATCAACCACTGAAGGTGGAGCTGAAATTACTTTGTATGCTTTTTTTACTGTAAATGTCTAGTCTCTCTAGCACCACGAATCTCTATCTTCTAATGGCTCATCAAGCCTCGCCAACCTGATAGAGAGAGAAATAAACTCTTCAACTCTTTGGTTCGATAGCTCGGTCACAAAATCCGGAGTCCAAGAACCATCTGATCACACATCCACAACACATGCCTCCATGTCTATTGCTAGAGCGAAAAGCTCGGGGTACAAGTCACAGAGGGCATCCTCCTAGGACTAATCATCCTTCCAGAAACGAGAACCACATCCATCCCCCAAAAGCGATCGCATCGAGTCGGTCAGAATCGACAAGACCGAATAAACACCTCTCCAAAAAGTGGTCGGCGGTACCACAACATCAATACGAGCGTACATGTCGGGCATCACAACATAGATAGATCTCACCAATCTAGAAAGCATATCGCTCCCTCCTCCCCAGATCCTCATCACCCACTTCGCAAACGTCTTGTTCATATTACCAATCTGCAACACACCGAGCCCTCCCTCCTTGATCAGCATATTCACCACCGACCAGTCCACCAATGCAAACCCCTTACCATCATGGGTTGATGACCAAAAGAATCGATGCATCAATGCCTCCAACCTCTTGTGAATGCCCATAGGTAGCACTATCGTGGAATGGAAAAAAACCCGGAATTGCCTAAAGAACAATATTCACTAGAACCAGCCTCCCACCTCTCAAAAGGTTTGAAGCCTTCCAACCTGCAAGCTTCTTCTCCAACTTCTCATTAATTGGCAACAAATCAACAAGCCTAAGTTTCCCATATATCAATAGTAGGTCCAGATAGCTGATAGCCAGGATCTTCTTTGACGTAACCAGAATCTCTGCATAGGTTGCTGCCTCATTTGAAGCAAGGTTAAAGGGAACAAAAGCTGATTTTGCCCCATTAACCTTCAATCCCGACAACTCCCTGAAAATATCCAACACTGCCCTGACTGCCTTAGATTCTTCTACACTTCCTTCAATGAAGAAGATGGTGTCATCTGCATGGAAGGCCGTATCGATATCGATATCGTTTCGGTCCGCCCGGAAATGGATATATCGGGATATATCGACAATATCGGTGGAAATGTCGAAAATGGCTAAAAAAGCCAAATTTTTGGCATTTTTTCAGAAATTAAAACAAATTAGAGCAACAAATAACCTACAAATACACACTTATATCACACATATCAGTCATTTATAGAGCATATATCGTACATATCGATCATCATATTGAACATATCACTGTTAATGTTTATTTCTGACCTTTAGATATTGGAAATGGCTTCCATTCAAGTTCTTATAACATTAAACAACTTACATATATATATATATACTTAGATGACACATATAGATCATTTGTGAAGACTATGATCCTTATATTGCACATATCGATCATATCGAATATATCGCTGATACTGTTAGTTGTTAACCTATATATATTGAAAATGGAGTTCATCCAAGTTCTTAGATCACTAAATAGCTTACAAATATACTCTTAGATCACACATATCGATTAATCTATGAAGCTTATATCGCATATATCGATCATTTTGAACATATCGATATTAATGTTTGATTCTTGACTTATAGATATTTTGTTTTTGAGGATTTGACTTATAGATATTGGAAATCGATTTCATTCAAGTCTTACAACATGAAATAACTTGTAAACATACACCAAGTTGAAGAACCATTGTATGCACCCTCCTGTCGCACCATACCCTACCAGTACGGGGGTCTCGCTCCCCCGCCCGAAACAAAAAATATATATAAACCATTGTGTGTTTTAATACTAGATGTAGCTAGATATATGTGTTTTAATACTAGGTGTAGCTAGATAAGTAGTTGAATCAATCTTCCACGAATAATAGCATTGATATATAGAGATATCGGCGAAATATCGACGATATCGGTCGATATCCGGGATTTTTTCTACTGAATCCAGTCATTTTTGACTGATATGAGCCGATATGGCGATATATCGCCGATATCCCTGTAAAAGGATATACTGGGTAATATCGAAACCCCTACCCTGTCGAAACCGATATATCGACGATATATCGCCGATATATCGCCGATACGGCCTTCCATGGTCATCTGCATATTGCAAAATCGGGATTGAAAGATCCTCCCTTGACTAGCCCTTGAAGAAGACACCACCTTCTACAAGGCCCGTCATAACTGCCAACACTTCTGTTATGAGAACAAATAAAAGGGGAGCCAATGCGCACCCCTGCCTCACCCTCCTCTGTGGCTGAAATAATCCCTTAACATGCTTCCCATTGACCAACACCAAAATCGAGGAAGTGGTGATGCATCTCTTCATCCACTCTACCCAGATGTCTGGGAAGCTCCTCCGGACCAACGATACCCATATAAATTTCCAGCTCATGCAATCATACGCTTTCGAAAAGTCCACCTTCCAGAGGAAACCGGCCACCCCTCTTCTTTTCCAATCTAAAACCATTTCCAACGCCACTACCACTCCCTCTAGCAACTAACGCCCCGGAATAAATGTTGTATGAGCTGACAAAACGAGATCATCCAGTACACCCTTGAGTCAGTTGGCCAACACCTTAGCCACTATGAGGAAAGTATCATTGTATAATGCTATGGATCTAAACTCGTCTGCCCGCTCAACACCTTCCTTCTTCGGGAGCAAGAAGAGCAAGGACCTGTTGAACTTCTCCGGGCCCTTATTCGCCTCTCTAAACTCCAAGATCAGCCCCATGACATCTTCATCAACCACATCCCAAAACTCCATGCAAAAAAAGATCAAAAGACCATCCAATCATAGGTATCCATCTGTATTGAGTTCAAAAGCTGCCCTACGTACCTCCTACCAAGTGAAATAAAAAATAAGGATCTTACGTTGTTCAGGTTGCAAGGACCTGACTCCCCCCCCATTCCGAGCAACATGGCCCGTGAGGAGGGTGCCCTCCTATTGAACTCCCAAAAATGATCCACTATTACCACATCAGTCAACCCATCCCCTTGAATCTTCTTCCCTTCTACCTGCAAGTCATATATTATGTTCCTCCTACCACTTGCCACAACATGGAAAAACCTTGTGTTTGCACCCCCTTCCTTCACCCATTTCTGTCTATACTCCACCTCTTTCCGCTTGTCATCGTCAGCCACAACCTTCTGGTGTTCACCCCGTGACTACAACTCCTCATGGTTTAGATCACGCTCATTTTCAACACCATCCAGTCTGGCAATCTCCTTTGTAGCAATGCCACGTCGCTCACTGCGGCTATAACACACGTTTTTTCTATGCTTCATCAGCATCTCTTGCAACCATGTGATCTTTTACGCCAATCTCTACGCAGCTGACCCCTCCACCTGCAAGGATCCCCAACAATTCGCAGCCAACTCTCTGAAACCATCATCTAGCAATTAGGTTCATTCGAACCTGAACATCGACCTCAGAATCTTCCCCCCTCCAGACTCCCAACAAACAGGTGTATGATCATATCTCGATCAAGGCCTTAAAAGTCGGATTTCGGTTTCGTTTCGGTGAGGGACCGAAACGAAATTTCGGCCGAATTTCGGTCGAAATTCGACCGATATTTCGGCCATTTCGGTGGTTTTTTGAACTAGACCCCCCAAATTTCGACCGATATAGCCATTTCGGCCGAATTTCGGTCACCTACCGAAACCGAAATTCGACCGAAATTCGGCTGAATTTCGGCGAAATTTAAGGCCATGATCTCGATCTAGGAAGTACTCGCATCACAGACCGAGGGAACAACTCCAACAGCTCCATAGATACCAGGAAACGATCCAAACAGGATTTCGATGAGGTGTTGCGCCAAGTGTATCTCCCATTTGTGGTGCCTAGCACCTCCAGTGCCAACTCCCCAACAAACTCCATGAAGTCTTCTAACCCTGAATCCCAACCCTACAGTCTCCCAAAGGCAATATGTGGCAAACAACATCACATTAAAGTCTCCACTAATGATCCAAGGGATGTTCGGAAAATCCCTCCTAGTTGATCTCAATTCCTCCCAGTAGTCGGGGTCGCGCACACTCCCAGAGACTCCGTACACTGAAGTAAGGAGTAGTCAGCATGCCCCAGACTTGTGCTCCATCAACACAAAAACATATCTAAGATCCAATCTTTCCTCCAAAGCCAAAAGCAAATCTCCATCCCACGCCAACACTACACCACCCGCATTCCCCATTGTTAGGACCACTCTAAACTCTGACAATATATGACTTCCCAATGATCTCTAAAGAAAAGAATCCCAGTTAGCACTCTTCGACTCTTGCAAGAACACCACATTAGTATGCCAAGAACTCAACAGACCTCCAAGAGCCCTTCTCTTCTCCTTATTCCCCAACCTCCGCACATTCCAGCTGACAATCTTTACAACCCACTCGGAGGGTTAACAGCGAGAATGACTATCACAAGACACTCCGCAACCCGCGCATCAATGTCAACCGCATGAACATTAAGAGCCACATCCTCAAATTGCTCCACGCCCCCTTCCAGCTCATGATTCTGAACCTCAACCTCCCTTAATCATATCGAAACCCATACCTCCATATCCTACATCTCTCGTTGGAGCCATAGACGAGCCTCAGGCTTCCGACACTTCCATGAGAAGGAGAGAAGCGAGCCCGCACGGGCCTTACAAGAACCCTTATCCGAAGTGATCCTCCTCATCCTACTTGCTCGAGTCGCCGTCACCAACCTCTTCTCACTCTGAGAGTCCCTCCTCAAACCTGCAGCACCTGGAAGGCTGGAAGCAACACCTCCCTCACCAACACAAACGTCAGTTCCAGCAACATGAGCTCGAAAAATTACTCCACCATCCATTGAGGTCCCGACCATCAGGCCACCGTTAGCTCCACTCGCCTCCGCAACAACCTCCAACCGTAGGGGGCGTCTCTTTAACCAGAAACACCTCCTTCACCAACACAAACGTCAGTTCCAGCAACATGAGCCCAAAAAATTCTCCATCGCCCATTGAGGTCCTGACCATCAGGCCATTGTTAGCTTCACTCAGCCCTGCAACCACATCTAACCGTGAGGGGCATCTCCTTAATCAGAACATCAATCGTAACAAAACCATGAGCAAGATCCTTGTGAGGAACCTCAAAAGGGACCGAAACAGTAAAGCAAGGGACCGAAACGACCCCCTCGACGCTGCTAATCGGACCTGCAGGAGATCCGGGTTGCGCCTTCCCACCACCTCAGATCCTATCCGGTACGTGACCAACAAGGCCACCTGAAAAAATGGGTCCAGCCGAGATACGATCCGCATCACCAGTTATCGGACTAAACGGGTCCAAACCGCTCTCCAAGCCATCCTATAGTCTAGAGGCACCACTGAATCGAAAATGACCTCCCTTCTCAATAACCGTTGAAGGTGAAGAGAAATTAGGGTTGCTCCCCCCAAAATAAGGAAACAACCCCCTGATTTCACCATGCAAAACCGACGCATGCCCCTGCAGATCTCGCATGGGCGGTTGAGGATCCACCTATCGGAGCTCTGTCGGCCTCCTTATGCCGTCAATTGAAACCTCATCGATGAAGACTACCCTCTGACTCTACCAAACATCGTTGCAGATCCAACACCGCCTCCATATCCTTCCCCTTCAGCAACTCGTTGCGCTGTTTACCGATCACATCCGCAAGACCGAGTCGAAAAAATGCCTTTCCGACTCGGAAGCCGACCTTGTCTGGCAACTTCAACGTGGAATCTCTTAGTTGGATCAACGTCTCCCATACCGATCGAAGCCTAGTGTGCAGGACTGCCTCAACGAATCCCACCGGTTTCATAACTTCCCAAACCTTCTGCAACCTGCAATACTTTAATGGAAGCCCCCACACTTAAACCAACCTCCTCGAGCACTCATTACCCCATCACGAAGACAGAGCCTCTGCGAAGATACCTTCTCCGGGAGGACCCCCCCTCAAAGAAACCCTGAATCTCCTCCTTCTCCACGCCTCTAATGCACAGAGAGCCCTCCGACAACCAAACATCCTCCTCTTCACTGCCCATCGCTCACCCTCACTCCAGAACTGCAATCACCGATAGGAGGTCGACCCTACACCCTTCCGCGATCAAGACTCCGTCAACCGAGTCAAAAGCCTAGGTGATGCTCTTCTTTTCCTTCTTCCTCCCATCGGAATGATCGTCATCTACGTTACGCGCATAGGACAACTTCGTCGGATATGACCCTCCTTACAACACTGGAAACAACCCAATGTCCGAGCCATACACCATCATGCCATGAGGGACGCCAACCCATACTTGAAACACCGGAGCTGACCGACTAGAGGAGTAGCAAAGTCCACTGCCCGCAGCCTCCAAATGCGGTACACCTCTATCACAACTCCAACCTATGCTCCCTCCACCCCCATATCTCGTGGCCCTATCTCTCTCCTGAGTCTCCGACAATCCAGACGATCTGCCCAACTCTAGACCTTTCCCTTTCTACGGGTTCTCCCCCCCTATTCTCCCTTCACCTTTAACCTCTCCAATAGATGTCTCTCTCAAGGTTCCTTTAAGCATTAAAATTTCAGATCTGAGAAGGCTCTTAAATTTATTCAGCATGACTTTATCACTTTCTTTGCTACTAGGAGCACTCTTCACCATATTTCTTGTCCATGCACCTTGCAGCAGAATGGTGTGGCGTAAAGGAAACTTCATCATATCTTGGACATTGTCCACACTCTCCTTATATGAACGTTTCTAAAACCTTGTAGGGAAATGTCATTCTTGCTATGATGTACCCTATAAAACGGGTACCTTCTTCTGCTCTTAATAAGGTATCGTTCTCCTTACTTTTAAAAGGTGAGGAACTCTTTCCACTATCGTACGAATTTTTAGTTGTACTAACTTTGTTCATAATTTCCATACTAGAGATAAATTATTTGCTCATGCAATCATGTGATCCTCCTTAGGTATTCTAGAACCCAAAAGGGGGTACATGTTTTATGACTCGGTTGGTTGTCACTATTGTATTTTCGACGATGTCACATTTTTTAATAGATCCGTTACTTCTCTACTCCTGTCAGTGACATTCCTGTGGAGTTTCCCTCTTTGTTCTAGGTTTATAAAAGGAGGCACGAAATACAATCTGAGTTTGCCCACATACCAATTCTTGTAGGTTGATGAACTTATTTTATATGCACCTGTAGAGAGTATTATTATTATATGTTATGTACCTTTTAGTAGTTTCTTATTGTTCTCTGGACTACTATGTATTTTACCCGTGAGGTCTCTCCCTATATAAGAGAGCCTAGGGTTCCCTTGAATAAAAAGTTGCTCATTTCTTCCAACATGGTATCGGAGCCTCAACCCTAGGGCTCTCCACCCGCCACCCCCCCCCCTTCCTCTTTTCCCTCCGCCGCCTCCGCCCCCTCGGGCTTCTCTCCTCTCGGGTGCCTCCCCGCAGCCCTTTTCTTCGGCCCCTGTTCGTCGGTCCCGCCACCAGCCCAGTTCGGGCCCCCGGTCCCGCCGCTCCCCAGCCCTAGCAGCCCCTCGCCGGCCCCCAGTCGCCGCCCCCAGCCCTCGCCAGGCCCCCAGTCGCCGCCACCAGCCGGGGGGGGGGGCGTGCCCTCGCCGCCCTCACCTCCAGGCCGTGCCCTAGCCGTCCCCGCCTAGGACTCTTTCTTCGGATCTATGGATTTGAGTGCGTAACGTCTACATACGCACTCGAATCCTATGCAGTTTGTGTAGACATCTGTCATTCTGTCTACCAACCTTAGTTCTTCTCCAGCGGCGATATGTCAGAATCCAAGGTTGATATGCCCTCCATAGGCGCGTTCAAAGGTCCCGCGCCAATAGTCAAAATGGACGGGTCGAACTATGAGCTCTGGGCGATTCAGTTCATGAGTCTCATGAAGTCGAACGGTAAGAAGCACATTCTTACCGAGGATGAGCCCACAGAGAAGACATGGATATATGCCTCGTGGGAGGCTGATGATTCGTATGCCAATGTTTGGCTGTCAGGCACACTGTCGATGGAGATTGCCAATGATGTCATCCATCAGCCCACTGCTAAGGCAATGTGAGATATTCTGGCTACAACGTATTCACAAGTGCGGAATGAGATCAAGATGTTACAGCTTCAACATGATATATTCACGATGAAGCAGAACAACAGACTACTTCACTCCTTGTACACGTCCCTGAGAGGGATGTTTGAGAAGCTATACAGTACCATTCAACTTACAACAACCCCTGAGCAGCAGAAGACGTTTCGGAATACCACCATGGTGGACGTTCTACTTGCAGCCTTAGACCCTGAGTACGAGACTGCTCGCTCTCAGATTTTGGCCGATGCAGTTATTCCACTAATGGAGGATGTTTACCGGAGGCTCAGATGCATATCAGTGTCTTCCAGCTCATCTACTCCACCCCCATCGACGATGGCAGTATCGCGTGGGAGAGGTGGTCAGTCTTCTGATCGTGGACGTGGATGTGAACGTGGTAGGTGTCACAGGGTCAAAATCCCGCTATCGATTTCGACCGATCCTGTGCGGCGTTAGCTAACCCGTAGCTAACCAGCCTTCCCGAGTAGAACGGTCACGGACGCGCTCCAACTCTTCTCGTACTCCTGTTTGCTAACGCACTGACGCTTCCAATACAAACACGAGCACGAACTTCGGATCACTCAAGAACACTCTCAAGAACACGCTCAAGAACGCTCAAGAACACGACCACACGATCACTCAAGCACGGGCATAAAGCTCTTCTCTTTATTAGAAGGGGAACTCTCTCTCTGGAGTGGGTGTCTACAAATGAGCCACCACCTCTCCTTTTATACATGATTCAAGGCAACCCAAGGGACACTCATTATTACATCTACAATAATGATACATAAAGACACAAGAGACCCTTCGAGTTTTTTGGCAACTCTTCGCGTTCCTCAGCAACTCTTCGTCTGCTCGTCTCTTCGACTACCTTGTTGTCCTTTCGTCTTCTCGCACGGTCGACGCCCAGTCAACCGCCCAGTCACCAGCACGCATGCGCTCCAACGCCCTGCTGATTCAGCTTTGCCATAATTCACCAAGTGCCACCGAACACTTGGTCTTGTGCCATAAGGGAACCCGCGGCCTCCAGACCCTCGTGCGGTAAACCCTTCCTTAGCGTTCTGCATGCTAAGGGGAAGTCTTCCAGAACTTCGCTATCGTGGCCTCCAGACCACTCTCGTACGCGTAATACCGAGCATGCTCGACAATGCTCGTACTCAGCACCTGCAACGCTCCATGCCCTCTTGGATCGCCACGCATCAATACCGATACCGTGCGCCTTCGTGCGTACGCCTATGTGACCGTACCGCATTGCTCCTCAATGCGTACTGCTTCACTACGTACCGCCCTTCTGCGCTTGCGTATGTATCGCTACGTGCATCCACCGTCATGTCTTGCACTGCTGTCTGTACTCGCTGCTCGTACTGCTACTAGCACCACGACACTCTGCTACCGAGCTAGTGTCCTGTGTGACGCTTCTCTATCACGTACGGTAGAGCCTCCAGACTCTCATGGATATCCTCCTTGATATCCAAATATTTCGGACTCCTCCTGAAGTCCTTGCTCCATCGATCATTCTCGAGCGTCCGCTACCGGGTTTGCACGATCATTCTCGATCACGGAATTTGGGGGTGTGACAAGCCTCCCCCACCTGAAGAATCGGTTGTCCTCAACCGAGTATCTCCTCTTCAGCTGGCATCCCGTCACGATCCTCCATCCGCTACGCACCTCCTGATGTTGCTCACTTGGAAGGGTGGTGCAAGCATGCACCTTCTCCCTTCCCGCACTTGTCCTTCCCACGAACCGCGTCCCTCCATAACTTGGTCTTCGTCGTGAGAAATGGAGCTTCCTCATCAGCTCATGTTCTCGATGTATCCCTCCTGGATACAGCAGCTCCATCGCTGTTGTGTGGCAGCTCCAGCTCCACATGTGGAGTACTCACCTCCACACTTGCTCGTTGTCGATGCCGATCGTTCCCTGTGGGCATCTCCGAATCCTGGGAAATGAGCACCTCCTGCGCTCTGAGCATCTTCGATATCATGCCTCCTGCAAGATCGTTGGTAGTGTGGTTCGTCACCACTCCACCTCCATGGACGTTCAACTCCTTGTCCATGCTGCATTGCCCTCCTGAGCTCTGCATCGGCTTCTCGTTCATGGATCTTCTCCTATCCGCGGCTTCGGTTGTGTGCCTCCATTGCACACCTTGGTGCTCCGCACGCACCTGCGCACTCCTGTGCGTCCTCGATCGAGCCTTGGCGCCTCCAAAGCTCTTTGTTGTGGAGTTCCCTCGCTCCACCGAATTCGAAGCTCCAGCTCGAAGTGTCGTGAGGCGTACCTTGCGCATAGCACCGATTGCTCCCAAGCGTACCTCACCTTCTTCTTCATCCTCCTCGTCCGTACGAAGAGTGTTGAGCATCTCCTTCTTTGGGCACTCCCGCGCCCGATGCGGTCCGTCGAATATGAAGCATCCCTTGCTCTTGGGTTGCTCCCTCTTCTTGGAGTACTCTCGTTCCTCCGTTAGTGGATCATGGGCTACGCCTTTGCCCTTGTCCTTCGACCGCGCCTTCTGCTTGTCGGTGAACTCCCTCTCTTCAGCGTTGTAGCCTGGTTGGGCCGCCCCATAATCGACCAACGCATCTGCCACCACGATCGCTGAATTCAGGTCCTTCACGCCCTGCCTCCGCAGTTCGGCTTGCGCCCAGCTTTGCAACCCGATCGTGAAGTTGAACAGCTTGTCCTCCTCTGACATACCCTTGATGTCCAGCAAAAAGGACGTGAACTGCTTCACGTACTCACGAACCATGCCTGTCTGCTTCAAGCATCGAAGAGCCTCCCGTGCAATCCATGCAGTGTTCTTCGACAGGAACTGCGCCTTCAGTTCCGTGACTAGATCATCCCACCTGGATATCTTCGGTCTTGCCTCATCTGCTGCACGACTCCTCCACCATAGCTTTGCATCGCTTGACATGTACATCGATGCCAAGCCGACCTTCTCAGCTTCCCTCGTCTTGGTCGCCTCGAAGTAAACTTCCATATCCCATAGGAAGTTCTCCAAATCCTTGACACTCTGCGTACCTGTAAAGGGTTTGGGTTCGGGTACCTTGCATCGCTGCACCTCTGTGGAGCCTCCGCTGTTCGCCAATGCCTTCTTGATGAGGGAGATCTCGCTGCGTAGATCCTCCATCATCGTGCTGAACGCCTCCAGCTTGTCCTCCAAGGACTTGATCTGCTCTGCTGAGCGTCGGGTCTCGTCCCCATCATCCGATCCTTCTGAATGGCGATCCTCCAAGACGGCGATGCGGTGGGCATGAGTCCCAATGGTGGACTCCACTTCTGCCATCGCTTGCTCCAGTGCTGCTACGCGATCGGTAACACCCACCATCTTCACTCCGCTGATTGAGGATGTACTTGCACCAACAAGTATCCTCTGTTCCCGCGATCGTCTGCACCAACAGCCGCTCGTAGCTTTGCCCGCTTCTTGGCACCAACCAAGCTCTGATACCAATTGTCACATGGTCAAAATCCCGCTATCGATTTCGACCGATCCTGTGCGACGTTAGCTAACCCGTAGCTAACCAGCCTTCCCGAGTAGAACGGTCACGGACGCGCTCCAACTCTTCTCGTACTCCTGTTTGCTAGCGCACCGACGCTTCCAACACAAACACGAGCACGAACTCCGGATCACTCAAGAACACTCTCAAGAACACGCTCAAGAACGCTCAAGAACACGACCACACGATCACTCAAGCACGGGCACAAAGCTCTTCTCTTTATTAGAAGGGGAACTCTCTCTCTGGAGTGGGTGTCTACAAATGAGCCACCACCTCTCCTTTTATACAGGACTCAAGGTAACCCAAGGGACACTCATTATTACATCTACAATAATGATACATAAAGACACAAGAGATCCTTCGAGTTCTTTGGCAACCCTTCGCGTTCCTCAGCAACTCTTCGTCTGCTCGTCTCTACGACTCCCTTGTTGTCCTTTCCTCTTCTCGCACGGTCGACGCCCAGTCAACCGCCCAGTCACCAGCATGCATGCGCTCCAACGCCCTGCTGATGTAGCTTTGCCATAATTCACCAAGTGCCACCGAACACTTGGTCTTGTGCCATAAGGGAACCCGCGGCCTCTAGACCCTCGTGCGGTAAACCCTTCCTTAGCGTTCTGCATGCTAAGGGGAAGTCTTCCAGAACTTCGCTATCGTGGCCTCCAGACCACTCTCGTACGCGTAATACCGAGCATGCTCGACAATGCTCGTACTCAACACCTGCAACGCTCCATGCCCTCTTGGATCGCCACGCATCAATACCGATACCGTGCGCCTTCGTGCGTACGCCTATGTGACCGTACCGCATTGCTTCTTAATGCGTACTGCTTCACTACGTACCGCCCTTCTGCGCTTGCGTATGTATCGCTACGTGCATCCACCGTTATGTCTTGCACTGCTGTCTGTACTCGCTGCTCGCACTGCTACTAGCACCACGACACTCTGCTACCGAGCTAGTGTCCTGTGTGACGCTTCTCTATCACGTACGGTAGAGCCTCCAGACTCTCATGGATAACCTCCTTGATATCCAAGTATTTCAGACTCCTCCTGAAGTCCTTGCTCCATCGATCATTCTCGAGCATCCGCTACCGGGTTTGCACGATCATTCTCGATCACGAAATTTGGGGGTGTGACAGTAGGGGTGGTCGCTTTCGTCACCCTTGTTCGTACTGTCACCGCACAGGCCACTCGGAGGATACGTGCTACTCTAAGCATGGGTTCTCAGCAAGGCCTTAAAAGTCGGATTTCGGTTTCGTTTCGGTGAGGGACCGAAACGAAATTTCTGCCGAATTTCGGTCGAAATTCGACCGAAATTTCAGCCATTTCGGTGGTTTTTTGAACTAGACCCCCCCAAATTTCGACCGATATAGCCATTTCAGTCGAATTTCGGTCACCTATCGAAACCGAAATTCGACCGAAATTCGGCCGAATTTCGGCGAAATTTAAGGCCATGGTTCCCAGCATCGGCGCGTGTAGCTGAGCATGTTCTGTCCCAGTCAGCATCCAATGCAAACAACCGTTTTGAGGAGCTTGTGGCACGTCTACGTGATATTATGCCACAATCTTCTGCTGATTCTTCTGATGGACCTTCTGATGTTGCTGCCTCTGCCTCTGCCAGTTCCTCTGCTGTCGCTAGTACCTCAGGCAGTGCTATTGCATTTACGTCTTGTCATGATATATCTGATTGGATTATAGATTCTGGTGCCACACATCACATCTGCCGAGATCGAGAGAGACTTGAGTCTTACAGGGACATTCCCCATGGCCGTTCAGTACATATCGCAGATGGTACCCATTCCCCCCTTATTGGACAGGGGGAGGTCGTTCTATCTTCTTACATGCATCTATAGAATGTTATGCATGCTCCCGAGTTCTCTATGAATCTGTTATCTTTAGTCAGATTGCGAAGGATTTGCACTGTCGTGCTATATTTGACCCCTCTTCTCTTATTTTTCAGGACATACTAACGGGCAGGGTGATTGGCTGTGGCTCTGAGCAGAATGGTCTGTATCGGTTGGTCCGGAATTCTTATGCTGGCGTCTCTTCTTATTCCGCCGGACTAGTATCTCCGTACATCTGGAATCTTCGTTTTGGTCATCTCCCGCTCCAGAAAATGCGACACCTTCTGCCTCAGATCTCTCCCAGTTCTTCCTTTCGCTGTGAAGCGTGTCAGTTGGGAAAGCATCATAGGTCTAGCTTTCCTAGTCGTCAGAGTCGGAGCAGTTGCTTCCCGTTCGAGTTGTTTCATATTGATATTTGGGGTCCAAGTCGTATTCCCGATCATCAGGGACACATGTTCTATCTAGTGGTAGTGGATGATTTCTCTCGTGTATCTTGGGTCTTCCTTTTAAAGAATAAATCTGAAGCAGGAGATGTGATTAAAAATTTGATTAATGAAGTGCAGAATGTCTTTTCCTCTACAGTCAAATATGTTCGTACAGACAGTGCTATGGAATTCTGCACACGGTCCCTCTCTCAGTTTCTCTCGTCAAAGGGCATTATTCACCAAACTACTTGTGCTTACACATCTCAGCAGAATGACGTGGCAGAAAGAAAGCACCGTCACCTTCTTGACATTACTCGAACTCTTCTTATTCAGAGTTGTGCTCCTATCTCTTTCTGGGGGGATGCTGTTCTTACAGCTTGTTACCTGGTCAATCGTATGCCGTCAGCTGTCCTAGGTGAGAAAATTCCTATGTCTATCCTTTTTACTGATAAGGAATTATTCTCATTTACTCCTCGTGTCTTCGGTATTGTTGCCTTTGTTCATCTTCTCACTCCAGGACTTGACAAACTCTCTCCTAGAGCTGTCAAGTGTGTCTTTGTCGGTTACTCTTGGACTCAGAAGGGCTATCGCTGTTATGACCCCATAAACAAGAAATACTTTGTCAGTGCTGATGTCACGTTCTTTGAGTTTGTTATGTATTTGTCACCTGCAGGTGACAGGCCGGTACCATCCACTACCAATGATGATGTCTATGTCCCTCCTCCCAGTTGGGGTTCACATGAGTCTACTCCTGCACTAGCTACTACGCCATCTTCAACACCACCACCTCCGCCACCACCACCTCCACAACCTCCTATTCCACCTTTATCAAAATTCTATACGCGTCGGTCAGGTCCTGCTCAGGCTACACGTCAGACATCCATCACGCCTCAGGTATGTTTTGATGACATTACTACTGACGGGTCAGATATGGTACATGTGCAGGATTCTTCATTGCAGGAGGAGACTACTCCATCCAGTACAATGGATGATGACCTAGATATTCCTATTGCTATCCGGAAGCAAAAGAGGACGTGTGCATCTTATCCCATTGCTTCTCAGGTGTCTTTTCATCGCCTCATAGGCGACTTTCAGAGATTTGCTGCAGCTTTGTCGTCCATGGACATACCACGGATCTATCAGGAAGCTATGAAGATTGATCACTGGCGAATGGCTATGGAAGACGAGATGCGTGCCTTACAGTCTCGTGGCACATGGAGCTTGGTTACTGCTCCTCCTGATGCATCCATTGTTAGCTGTAAATGGGTACTCACAGTTAAATACCACGCAGATGGCAGTCTAGATCGATACAAGGCTCGGTTGGTCGCTCGAGGTTTCACACAAACCTATGGTGTGGACTATATGGATACATTTTCTCCGGTGGCTCATCATTCTACCCTTCGCTTACTCCTATCAGTTGCAGTGGTACGCGACTGGACTATATCTCAACTTGATGTCAAAAATGCATTCTTGTATGGAGATCTGCAGGAAGAAGTCTACATGCAGCAACCATCAGCGTTTACTGCTGAGGGGGAGAAGAATATGGTGTGTAGACTTCACAAGGCAATTTATGGCCTTAAACAGATCCCAAGGGCGTGGTTCCAGAAACTTTCCCATCTGATGGAACGACAGGGGTTCAAGAGATCGTATGCAGACCACTCATTGTTTATTCAGAAGTCTTCTACATGTACGATTGTCATCATGGTCTATGTTGATGATAGTCTGGTTACAGGAGATGACGTTCAGGGAATAGAGAGGGCAAAAGCGTTCCGAGGCCTTCAGTTCGTCACGAAGGATCTTGGAACCCTAAGATACTTTCTGGGGTTGGAATTTGCCAGGAATGCACAGGGTCTAGTGATGACCCAAAGGAAGTACATTACAGATTTCTTGACTGAAACAGGCATGGCTGGATGCAGACCATCGAGTATTCCCATGGATCCAAACATGAAGCTGTATGATGATGACACTGCTGAGGTAGACAATAGGAAATACAGAGAAATGGTGGGTAAGCTCCTTTATATTACCATAACTCGACCTGATATTGCCTTTACAGTAAGTCGGGTGAGTCAATTTATGGAGCAGCTAAGACAAGTTCATATGGATGCCATATACATGATACTGAGGTATCTAAAGTCTTCTCCAGGTTCAGGGTTGCTATTCCGAAAGGTCACAGATCTATCTATTTCAGCATGTGCAGATGCCGATTATGCAGGATGTCCTAAGGATAGAAAGTCAACCTCATGAATTGCCGTTTTTGTTGGGAGCTCTTTGGTCTCTTGGAAAAGCAAGAAGCAAACCGTTGTGGCAAGGTCCAGTGCAGAATCTGAATATAGGGCCATGGCGCAAGCAAGCACGGAGATGATGTGGGTTCGATCTGTGCTAGAGGATCTACACGTAGCCGTACCTTTACCTATGCAGCTTCAGTGTGACAATCAGGCAACATTGTTTATTGCCAACAATTCAGCATTCCATGAGAGAACAAAGCATATTGAAGTTGACTGCCACTACATTAGAGACTTGATCCAGAGAGGCTTGATATCTACATCTCATGTGAGCTCAGGGGATCAGACTGCTGACATACTCACCAAGCCGTTGCTCAGAGGACCCTTCCAGAGATGTTATTCCAAGCCGAGCATGATCGACATCTATGCTCCATCTTGAGGGGGAGTGTAGAGAGTATTATTATTATATTTTATGTACCTTTTAGTAGTTTCTTATTGTTCTATGGACTACTATGTATTTTACCTGTGAGGTCTCTCCCTATATAAGAGAGCCTAGGGTTCCCTTGAATAAAAAGTTGCTCATTTCTTCCAATAGCACCCACTCCCCACTGCAAATCCAAATGTTCCTTTAGAGATTCCTATTGCTATAATAAAGTCCAAACGACAATATACTCTACACTCTTTGTCACATTTTGCTTCCACTTATAGTTTATCCATATGTGACCGAAATTTTACAAGTGCTCTTATAGCAATGCCCATTCAGTGAGATCACCGTATAACTCTTTAGGAATATGGTTGGAAATATATATATAGATGAAGCAATGGATGCCATTACTTCAAAAGGAATGTGGGATTTTGTGCCATGTCCAACCGAGACTCCCATGTTTTGCAAATGAGTATATAAGACCAAACATTATACAAATGGATAAGTGGACAAACTAAAGGTCAGACTAGCGACAAAGAACTTCACTCAGACTTATGTCTATTCGAGACATTCTCTCCAGTCCATACGCATAATCCTATTTGTTGTTGCCAACAAAAACTGGTATGTTCTCCAGCCTAATGTCAAGAATGCCTTCCTCTATAAAGATCCTGAGAAAGAGGTATATATGACACAAGTCACACATAATTGAGTTTCTCTGTGAGAGAGAGTATGTGTACGTCTATATGAGGCCATTCACAGCTTAAAAAAGAGTCCACGAGCTTGGATTGACATCCCGATTTGCCTCAAGTATAGTAATACTTGTCATATATAGTTATTACTAGCAATGATAATGCATGCATTTTTTAGTCCAAGGTCTACCTTCAGACGATGTTTGTCAATAATGACCTTGACCAACTTAGATACTTTCTTGAATTAAGGTTATTCATATTTCTGAAGGGTTATATTTGTCTCGAAGAAGTGCTGTCTAGACATTCTGCAAATGCTAAGTTACTTGGTTGTAAACCATCTCTTATTCCTACTAAGGTTTGGAATATCGATATCGTATCAGTAAATCTGGAAATGGATATACCAAGATATATTGCACATATATGTGGAAATCTTGAAAATGTCTTAAAAATTGATTTGTATGCCAATTAAGTCATCCCACTTAAAACAATAAGTAACATACAAATATAATCTTATATGCAAGATGTAAATTTAGCATATTAATACGCATTCCTCTAAGTTTGTTAGTGAGATTCCTTTGGAGTTCCATGCACCTCTCCAAGTCTATAAAAGGAAGACGTAATATAGCTTGACTCGAGTCCTTTGCATATTTCTCTCTTGCAGGATGATGAACCTTCTTTAAATGGCCCCACCATAATGCTCCTCCAGAACTTCCCATTGCAATATGAAAGCCCAAAAGATAATGTATGCCACATCCCTTGTCACACTTTACTTCTATCGATAGTCTATCTAGTTATGGCATGAATTTTTGCAAATGCTCTTATGGCATCAACCGTTCTTCGAGATCATCGTAGTGCTCTTCAAGGCCATGGTCAAACATGCCACGGATGAAGAGACGGAAGCACTTACGTCAAGATGCACGTGGGGCCTTATACTATTAATCGGGACCCTTGTGACTTGCATATGGATCTTCATGACTAAACAATCACATGATGGAACAATTGGCAGATTGAAAGTCAGATTTGTAACAAAAGGGTACACTCAGACGACATCGACTATTTTGAGACCTCCCAAGGGCAAGGATGGGGTCCATTCACACAATGCTATCAGTTGAAGCCAACAAGATTGGCCAATTTTACAGTTATATATGAAGAACGCCTTCCTCTATGGTAGTCTAGAGAGGTATATATGACATAACCACTTGGGTAATCTATGGAGGGGGAGTATGTAGGCCAATTGCATAAGGTCATTTATGGCCTAAAACAAAGTCGATGTGCATTGTTTGACAGAATCACTTTCATCATATAGAGTCCCTCAGGTACCATGATACTTGTTATATATGTTGATGATATGGTTAGTACTAGTAAGGACAATGCGGGCATTCTTGAGACCAAAGCCTTCCTCCAGAAGGTATTTGTCACCAAGGAAATGGGTCATTTTCAATACGTCATATGTATTGAGGTGATCCACAAAGAAGAAAGATTACATTTGTTGCAGAGGAAGTACGCTTAGATATTATTGTTGAAGTTGATTTACTTGGCTACAAACAACTATCTATCATGGTTGAATCATAGAGTCATGACACCTACATTGATCTCATCTGTGAAGATACCACACGGTATAGAAGCCTAGTTGTATTTGTCACCAAGGAAATGGGTCATTTTCGATACGTCCTATATATTGAGGTGATCTACAAAGAAGAAAGATTACATTTGTTGCAGAGGAAATATGCTTAGATATTATTGTCGAAGTTGATTTACTTGGTTGCAAACCATCATCTATCATGGTTGAATCATAGAGTCATGACACCTACATTGATCTCATTTGTGAAGATACCGCACGGTATAGAAGCCTAGTTAGCAAAATGCTATATCTCATTGTCACTAGGCATGATATTTCATACGCGATGAGCAGAGCTAGTTAGCACATGGAGAAGCCTTGCTACAACTATTGACATTACATTCTTTTAATCTTTTGGCATTGGCACCTAAAGGATTCTTCAGGAAATGACCTCTTCTATGGGGTCAACGATCACACTGACAATGTGTCTTACACGGACGCTGTCTATACTAGTTCTGATGATAGGCAACCTACTATTGGTTTTACCATGTTTGCCAGTGGATATATTATTACATGACAAAGCAAGAGGAAAACCGTAGTCTTTAAATCAAGCACAGAAGCTAAATACAAAGCGATGACTCAAGCCACATGTGAGATTACCTGGCTCGTCTCTCGTCTCTTTTCTACATGTAACTGGACTCTATGTTATAACACCAGATCCTCTCTCTCATGATAACAAGTCAACTACATACATTACTGGCAATCTTGTCTTTCATGAGTAGACCAAGCATATTGAGGTGGACTGCCATTTTATTCGAAATGTGTGAAAAGGGAAAATCACTACACACATTTCCATAAAGTCTGATGCAAATAGAATTTGGCGATGGCGAAAAAAATAAAATATTTTGATGGTGGATTTTGATGGAGAGGAAATAGAGGGATTGAGAAGAGAATGGAGGGGTTGAGAAGAAGAACTCGTCGAGAATACGAGAGGTTGAGGGAGAAGAACGCGGAGATCGCAGGAGGAGAGAGGAGAGATAGGGAGATAATGAGATAAACTCAAATTTTCATTAATACTTGACTGCCGTTTACAATAGGCTACCAACTTCTTTATATAGTAGAGGTGGAATTACAAAAATAGAAGCAATTCGAATCTAAAATCCCACCCGATCCTAATTGATTTGAATTTAAAATTCAAATCGACCTCTATCCTATTTTGACTCTAATTCAAATTCGAAAATCAAATTTAAACTAACTAATTAATTTCGAGATCACACACGATCCCCTTATTTAAATAAAATGCGACAAGAACGTAAATAAAATTAATTAAAAATTCGGCCCTATAATTTGAGGCCACGCTGCATCAACTCTCCTCTGCTTTTAAAAATTCGTCTCCCGACGAATTGCTTGATGTAGGCGCGTCGTTGGAGAATTCATCCTTGAATTGTGGCTTTAATTTCCTCCAATTCGATTCTTTTCAACGTTACGTTTGTAGTTCTTTCCAATTGGAGGGCATCCCTGCAATTTTCGTACCCCTTCATTACAACTTTTATTGTGAGCGGAGCCTTTGAACCTTCCCTTTGAATAAAAACTTGTTCCTGGGGGGGTTCTGTGCAATTTTCCCCACTTAAATTTTCAACCCCAAATCTCGGGAGTTTGGTTTCTTTCGTCTGGAGTGCCCGTGCAAGGGCTCCTGTCTTCCCCAACAAGAGGCGGTGGCGGGACTGCTGGGGGCGACTGCCGCAGGGGGGCACGGGAGTCGCGGGGGTTGCTAACGGCCGAAGGTGGCGCGGGGGGCACTGCAGTGGCGTGGTGGCGCAGTGGGGCGACGTCGCGAGGGGAGAAAGAAGGCGGCGAGGGCTGGGGGGGGGGGTCTGTGGGCGGGAGGGTGGCGAGAAGGAGGCGCGGGGGCGATGGCGAGTGCGCGGGGAGGGAGGAGCGGCTGGCGCGCAGGGGGTTTGAGGGTTGACTTGCGCAGGGAGGGGAGGAGCGGTGATGCGCATGGGCAGAGGCGGCGACCGGGATGACGGAGGGGCTGTTAGGGTGGAGATGACAGCCGCGAGGGCTGGGGTGGTTAGGGGGGTTACCTGGCCTGGCTGGGGTTGCGCCGGGATGGCCGGAGGGGGCAGCGGAATCGATTCCGGTGGCGGAATCAGATCTGGGATCTCCTGGTCAGCCACTGTTTCTTCGAATTTTTCTTCTAAAACGGCTGGGACGGCGACAGATTCTTCGTAGACAGCGAGCTTCTCGTTGTTGGCGGCTAGATCTTCATTTTTTTGTTCCAAATCGGGTTGCACAACAGCTTCTCCGATCTGACTTTCGTCGTTGACGAACGGATCTTCATAGACTTGCGCATCCAACCATTCTTGGACTTTGAGGCTTGATTCAAGACGTCGCTTGAACTTATGTCGACGTGCGCTTGTACGCGAATCAGGAGGTAGGCAACTCAAATCGAATTGCACACGCCAACATGCGACAGGATCGTGGAATCGTGAGAACGACTCCATAACCGCTCTGATACCAAATGATGCAAATAGAATTTGGCGATGGCGAAAAAAAATAAAATATTTTGATGGTGGATTTCGATGGAGAGGAAATAGAGGGATTGAGAAGAGAATGGAGGGGTTGAGAAGAACTCGTCGGGAATACGAGAGGTTGAGGGAGAAGAACGCAGAGATTGCAGGAGGAGAGAGGAGAGATAAGGAGATAATGAGATAAACTTAAATTTTCATTAATACTTGACTGCCGTTTACAATAGGCTACCAACCTCTTTATATAGTAGAGGTGGAATTACAAAAATAGAAGCAATTCAAATCTAAAATCCCACCCGATCCTAATTAATTTGAATTTAAAATTCAAATCGACCTCTATCCTATTTTGACTCTAATTCAAATTCGAAAATCAAATTTAAACTAACTAATTAATTTCGAGATCACACACGATCCCCTTATTTAAATAAAATGCGACAGGAACGTAAATAAAATTATATAAAAATTCGGCCTTATAATTTGAGGCCACACTGATGCAAATAGAATTTGGCGATGGCGAAAAAAATAAAATATTTTGATGGTGGATTTCGATGGAGAGGAAATAGAGGGATTGAGAAGAGAATGGAGGGGTTGAGAAGAACTCGTCGGGAATACGAGAGGTTGAGGGAGAAGAACGTGGAGATTGCAGGAGGAGAGAGGAGAGATAGGGAGATAATGAGATAAACTCAAATTTTCATTAATACTTGACTGCCGTTTACAATAGGCTACCAACCTCTTTATATAGTAGAGGTGGAATTACAAAAATAGAAGCAATTCAAATCTAAAATCCCACCCGATCCTAATTGATTTGAATTTAAAATTCAAATCGACCTCTATCCTATTTTGACTCTAATTCAAATTCGAAAATCAAATTTAAACTAACTAATTAATTTCGAGATCACACACGATCCCCTTATTTAAATAAAATGCGACAAGAACGTAAATAAAATTAATTAAAATTCGGCCCTATAATTTGAGGCCACGCTGCATCAAAGTCCCAACTCGCATATATATTTACGAAAGCACTTCCAAAAAAATGCATCTCGTTGTTGACTTCCACGTTGTCCATCGATAGATATGCTCCAACATGAGGGGGGAGGGATGCTGACATCATTAGGCTAATATAGTCAATGATGTATTTTTGATTTCTAGCTTGTTTCAATGTTAGCTAATTCTATATGTAACCCTTCTATATTTGGGAGTCCTATTAAGAACTACTATATAATTGCAGAAAGAAATGAATGAGTTGTTTACTCTGAGACCGAGTCTGAAAAAGTCTCCTCATCGGAGAACTGGGTCTCTCCCATACTGGCTCAAAGAATGGGATCTCTACTCTGGAGTCCCTATAAAACCACATGAAAATCCTAGCCCACATGGCATAGGGAATGAGATTTCTACTTTGGAGTTCCTATGGAACACATGAAAACTCTGATCAAAATAAAAATGGGGATCACGCAACCGAAGATCGCATACATGTACGAATCTGACTGAAGACTCGGGAAACATCTAATCGTCGAGTCTGAAATTGAACAGTAGAGTTTGAGAATCTGTCTGGCCTCTAGAATATGAAGAGTCTGAATCTGAGCTATGACTCTACACAATACTCCCCCTTTCTCCCACACTTATCGGAAAATAGTGACATCGACAGAGTTGGGAGAAGACAATAAAATGGGGAAACAAAAACATTGCATAAGCCGTCACAATTTTTCTCGGCTTTTGAAAAATTTCCTCAATTCTTTTTTTGAATTTTTTAAGACTTTCATTTCAATTTTTTTAATAGCCGTCACACTTTTTTTTACAAAAAGCCCTTCCAATTTTTTACGGCCTATTTTTTCTCTTTTTTTAAACATACCTCCCTTTTTCTTCGTCTGGCCTCTTCTTCCTGTCCTTTTTTTATGTTTTTTTCACCGACGACCCACTTGGGCTGAAACAAATATATATATATATATATGTATTTTATCTATTTAAAAAATGCACGGCCCGACTCCTTATTTAGGGTTCCCCATTGGTAACCCTCTTCAAAGAAACATGCCGCCCTAGATGGGGGGCCATGCTCCTGCCACCCTCGATGATGAATCGGCTCGATGCTGCCTCCGCCTGGAAGGGGAATCACCGCTGGGGGAGGTGCCTCCACCTGGAGGCACGAAGGAAGCCTGGAGATGCGCTAGGTAGGGGTGCTAATCGAACTGAACATGTTCGTATTCGATTAGAGTTCATTCAATAATAGTTCGAAAAAAGTTCGTTCATTTCTAAACGAACTGAACATGAACTTCAAATTTTAGTTCGATAGCTTAACGAACCAAACATGAACATAACATATGTTCGTTCGATAAAAGTTCGAGTTCGATATATGTATATATGTGTGCATGTGTTTGTGTTTGTATGTGTAACTTAGTATTTATACACTTGATAACATTTGAGGTTAAGAAAATTGTGGTATTTATTGGACTTTGTACCACTTTAATTTGAATAATTTCTTATTTTTACTACTTATCGCACCTTGTTATCGAACTCCAGTTTCGAACTTGTTCGTATAAACAAGTTTTAGTTAAGTTAAATTATTAACGAACTGTTATCGAACCGAACTTGAACGTTCGTTTTCTAAACGAACTCGAACTTGAACATATCCTATCGAACATTTATCGAACCGAACTCGAACTTTCGAGTTTCCATATCGAACCGAACTCGAACATAGGTCTGTTCGTTAGAGTTCGGTTCGATTAGCAGCCCTAGCGCTAGGAGGGCACTATATCGCGTCGCCTGCGTGCTTGAGCGCACGACGTAAGGAGAGAGGGGCGCTGGAGCTCGTGATGGAGGATCACCAGTTGTTGCTGGAGGAAAGGACCTCACGCTGGAGGTGCGCTGCCTGGATGCGAGGAGGGGTGGCGCCGATTGGATGCTCGGCGGGTTCCGCTTAGGGAGAAGACCACATACATGTGCTGGAGCCCAGGAGGCTAGGAGGCGCTGCGGCTGGAGCATGAGAGGGAGCGCCGCCACTTGGCGGAGTCCGATGTGCGACTGGAGCAGGAGGGAGCAATGACATCGCCTGGGTATTTTGGAGCCCAACTGGAGATAATCGGAAGACCGCCGCCTGTGCCGTTTCTTCAAAGCGTGCTGGAGAAGCCTGCGCATGCCTGGAGATGGGTTGATTTGCCTGTGGAAGAAGCTGTGCAGATAGCTTCAGATCTTCGCCCAAGACCTCTTCTAGGTCAAGCACAAGCAAGGACTGAAACCCTAGATGCAGATCTAAAAGATGCGACATCTACTGCGAGAGAGGTGCGTCTTCTCCTGGAAGAAGAACTGCAATAGAAGATGCAGATCTGGGGCATGTATGTTGCTTGTTGATAGAGTTTCAGAACGAAACCCTAGCATTTTGATGCTTGATGTTGAATCTGTGCGATATTAGGGTTCCATAAGAAGAACCCTAGAACTTGATCGAACAATAAATCAAAACACAAACTCGATCGTTGAACAATAAAAAAATCTCCAACGATAATTCTTCAAAATCAATCAAGAATGCTGATACCATGTTAGAAAATATGAATGCGGAAGCGGAATCAGAGAAATAGAATAAAAGCTTGAGGAACACATGATTTTTACGTGGAACCCTACTCCCTAAGGAGCGGGGGATGAAACCACGGGAGAATGCCTCAAAGGGCTGATTTATGCATTGTACTTTCTCATTTGATACAGAGGGTGCGGGGCTTCTTATATAGCCCTCATTGAATCTCCACATCTCACAACTGGTAGATGTAGGACTAAACAACCAGATGTGGTAAATGAATCCTGGAGGGATCCATTTATCCATCTCCCTCATAAGTGACGCGTACGCAACATACTCCAACACTTGGTATTTATGTTGCCATGCAAAGGAACCATTCTGATACTTGATATTTATGTTGCAGTGCATCTCTTTATGTCTTTCCGTAACATTGTTTAGAATCAATCACCTGATTGCATCCAATATATATCATAATTTCTTGGATTTTCTTCTGCATTTACTTGTTTATCCTATTCTTCAGATTTTATATACCTAAAGTGGTACACTAAATCCTCTGTTATGATATGTACTTTTCAATTATGGTTTGTTTTGTTCTTTGGTTTTTTGGTGCGTGCTGCTTCACTTAGGCATTCCACGAAATTAGTTCTTGGAAATACTATATTCTGTTATTTTGCATGGTGTGCACATCCTTTAATTTTATATTGGTTCTTTTACAGAATATTATAACAAGGAAAAACTCATATAGCGGGATCAGATACTTTGAGGATCCTGCAATTTTTGCCTGGGAGCTGATAAACGAACCTCGTTGTGTTTCTAACTCTTCTGCACCACTTCTTCAGGCAAGCTTGGCTCTCTCCTAGTTTATTTCGTAATTGTTTAAGTTAATATTCTTCTCAGAACTATCAGCATACTTGGCTAGCGTACCGTTTGAGATCTGATTTCATGATTGATTTGATTTGTTCTGTCAGGCATGGATTGCTGAAATGGCTGCATATGTCAAAAGTTTAGATGCCAAACATCTTGTCACAGTGGGTCTAGAAGGATTTTATGGTCCCGGAAGATCTAATAGGCTAGGAGTCAACCCTGGAGAGTGGGCAGCATCACTCGGTTCAGATTTTATACAGAATTCTGCAACTGAACATATTGACTTTGCATCTGTACATGCGTATCCTGATAACTGGTCTGCAATTGCTGCACTCTGTAATTTTTATTTTAAACATCGGTTTTGAGTCTCACGCTTCTCCTTGACAGGATCCCAAAGGCTAGTTTTGAGGAAAAAGCGAGATACCTTGCAAATTGGGTGGACACACATTTAAATGATAGTGAAAATGTATTGAAGAAACCAGTTATCTTCACAGAGGTTGGCTCCTACTTGCATACCAAAAAGAAAGGCTTGTACCATAGGGATATACTACTGAAAATAATATATGACAAGATTTATGAATCAGCTAAGAGAGGAGGTGCAGGTGCCGGTGCCTTTATCTGGCAGCTTATGGTCGAAGGAATGCAACGGGAGAGTGATGCATTCTCACTGGTTGCAAGAGAGCATCCTGCCACACGTAGTTTGATAATTAAACAGTCCTGCAGATTGAATAATCTTTCAAGAACAAATAAAACCAATGGCGAAGATGGCTTTCCCTGTGATGGAATAGAATGATTTCGGGATCTTGATGCAAGGATAATTTTGTTTGTTTGGAGTATTGATTTTGAAGTACAACGGTGGAGAAAGAAGGGGATGTGAAGAGCTAACATGGGAATGGAGAGATGTGCTAAGTTTATAGCATTTTTCAGGAACTGGGAAGGGATCCTCAAGGAGTAGAGGTTGCTCATAAGGGCAGGGATAACTTTTGAAGATGCACTGCTTGTCTGAGTGTTGAGATTGCAGACGTGGGCGCAGCATGCAAACTCTCTTCCAAATCTATAGCCGCAGGTCATGTCTGTATATGTTGTAATTGGTTGTATTGTATAACCTTATAAAGGGGTTGTATGCCTGATGTGCTAATTTAAGTTGATGTACATGTACAGGCTACTGCATGCATTTTTGCAGTCACTATCTGATACCAGTTATTTATTTTATAATTACGGAGTCAGGTGCCGGAGAGTGATCCGTGATACTAGTTTGATCAAGAACCCAAACCGTCTCCATATACTCAGCTTTTGAAGGAGAATGGTTTTGATATATTCTTTTGGAGAATAAACTGAGATGTTATGCGTCCAGGAACACTGCTATTTATTTGGATGTCATTTCGATTTTTTTAAATATGTGCTTGAGAAGCGTTAGAATCAAACGCACAAAGCACACACAAAGATGGACACAAGGATTTACGTGGAAAATCCTATGGAGACGGAAAAACCATGGGGCCCTCAATCCCTAATCTTCATCACTAGAGATTAGGTTCCTCATAACTAGGATACTTTTTTAGTGAGGGATGGGTACAATATATAGAGAAGGATGGGTAAACGATCTCTCATCCAAAGGTCCATTTACCCATATAAGTATGAACTCAACACCCTCTCAAGTTGGGCATACATGTCCACCATACCCAATTTACCTACATTTTGTACCGTAGGCGACCCTTTTGTGAAGAGATCAGCAACCTAATCGGTAGACTTCAGGTAAGGAGGCACAATAGTCTCATCAATCTTCTCACGGATGAAGTGTCTATCAATCTCCAAATGATTCGTCATGTTATGCAGTACAAGATTATTGGTTAAGTTTATTGCATCCTTGTTGCCACAAAACATCTTCATTGGCATACTAATCTTGATGCCCAAGTTAATGAGTAGAATTTTTAGCCATAGATATTCTGTAACACCATTGGCAAGGGCCTAGGATTCCGCTTCACCACTTGATCTGGAAACCACATTCTGCTTCTTACTTCTCCAAATAATCAAATTTTTGCCTAGATACGCCACATAACTTGAGGTGGAGCTTCTGTCATCAATGGAGCCAACTCAATCAACATCAGTATATCCTTCAATAGTGACCTCGGTATTTTTCTTGAACATAAGGCCTTTTCCCGAGATCCTTTTTGTAGCATAGAATTCTATTTACCGCATTAGCATGATAAGTGGTAGGAGCATGCATGAATTGACTCATTACATTTACTTCGTAATATCCTGTCTAGTAAGTGTAAGATAAGTCAACTTTCTCACCAATCTTTGATACATACCCTTTCCTGCATCATCAAGAAGGTTGTCGTCATCTTTATTCACTTTATGATTTGCCTCAATAGGATTAGTAGTAGGTTTGCGTCCCAATATGCCACGGTCCTTTAATAAGTTCAGAGCATATTTTCACTGACTTAGACACATACCTCATGGAGATCAAGCCATCTCAATGCCTACGAAGTACTTTAACTTCCCCAAGTCCTTCAATTCAAAGTCACTTGCAAATGTTGTCTTTATCCTGAAAAGTTTCCCTTCGTCATCACCTATAAAGATCATGTCATCGACATACATCAAAAGAATAGATCTTTTTTCACCATTCCTCATAAACAGAGTGTAGTCTTCATTCACTTGAGTATATCCATTCGTAATCATGACCACACGGAAACGTTCAAACGAAGCTCTTGGTGACTGCTTTAATCCATATAAAGATCTTTTTAATTTGAAGCACTTGTTGTCCTTCTCATATCCATGCAGTATTTTAATACACACTTCTTTAGGATCACCATTCAAGAAAGTATTTTTCACATCTAACTGATACATTTTCCAAGAAAAATGAGTTGCTAGACAAATAACAACCCTGATCGTATTCATCTTGGCAACAGGAGCAAATGTCTCTAGGTAGTCAATCCCATATTTCTGTCTGTATCCTCTACCACAAACCAAGCTTAGTATCTGCCGACGTTCCTATCAACATCATATTTAATTGTGTAGATCCATTTAGAGCCAACAAGATGGGCACCCATAGGAGCATCAACAATATCCCAAGTATTATTTTTAGCCAAGACATCCATATCTTCCTTCATAGCATTGATCCATTTCGGATCCTTTTTGGCTTCATCAATATTTTTGGGAACATGATGAGCATCAAGAGAGGTAATAAAATATTTATATCTCAAATTCATATTGGTGTAAGCAACAAAGTTCCCCACTGGATAACGAGTAGAGGCTTGAAAAATTCTAATAGATTTTCTCATATCAAAGAGATGATCATTCAGTAAAGGGTTGTCATTATCAGTATGAATATCAGGAGAGAGGAACACTTGCAAAGTTTTCATGGCCAAAATCACTCGTGGAAAGTTTGATATCATGGTCAGAGGAAAGGTTGACATCACGATTCGGTATCATCTCTTCTTCAGTCTCCACCACTATATCTAATCCCTTTTGTCTGCTATAAGTCTTTCCAAATCTTCCTATATTTTCACTATCTTTGTCTCTATCTTGTTCATTGCCCTCCTTCACATGAATAGTCTCTTGTATGTCTCCAAGAAAGTAAATCCTATTCTTATTTTTCTCAACATATGTACCCACAAATTCCCCTTGAGGAAAGCTCTTAGAGAAGTTAGACTCACTGATGAATATGCATTCCGTCATATATATTATTTATTTTAGTTTAAAATCCCTTCTTAAAATACCTATAAATACTAATAAATCTTTGTTTTTATTATTCATTATTATTTTGTAAATATTGTATAAAAATCATTATTTTTAACCTAAAATAAATAAAGAAATAAAGAGAAAATAAAGAAAAGAAAGTCTGTATATATACAATATATACATGCTTAATCTGACCCCAAGAGAAGGTCAACTCTTGACCTGATTGACAAAGAATAAAGTAGGGGGAGATAAGGCTACTTGTAGAAAAATAAAGAAAATCAAATTCCATTCATCTTATACAAAGTGCACATGTACCATTATTTTATATAAAAGTATTTACTATAATTTATTTAGCATTAAATTCATTCCAAATAAAAATATTTTCTTCTTGAAACTTGTACATAATAACAAGTTGTAAATACTAAAAATAACTGTAAGAAGAATCATGTACATTGTGTAAATAATGACACTTTGAAAAAAGCTGCAAAGCTAAACATGTCTGACCCATATCTTTTTTAATGAGGACGAGTACAATATATAGAGAAGGATGGGTAAACGATCCCTTATCCAAAGGTCCATTTACCCATATAAGTATGAACTCAACACCCCCTTCAAGTTGGGCATACATGTCCACCATGTCCAATTTACCTACATTCAACTCAAATTGTACCGTAGGCGGCCCTTTTGTGAAGAGATTAGCAACCTAATCGGTAGGCTTCATGTAAGGAGGTACACTAGTCTCATCAATCTTCTCACAGATGAAGTGTCTATCAATCTCCAAATAATTTGTTCTATCATGCAATACATGATTATTGGTCAAGTTTATTGCATCCTTGTTGTCACAAAACATCGTCATTGGCATACCAACCTTGATGCCCAAGTCATGGAGTAGAATTTTTAGCCATAGAATTAATGTAACACCATTGGCAAGAGCTTGGTATTCCGCTTCACCACTTGATCTTGAAATCACATTCTGTTTCTTATTTCTCCAAACAATCAAATTTTCGTATAGATATATCACATAACTTGAGGTGGAGCTTCTGTTATCAACGGAGCCATCCCAATCAACGTCAATATATCCTTCCATAATGACCTCAGTATTTTTTTGGACATAAGGTCTTTCCTGGCGATCCTTTTATGTAGCATAGAATTCTATTTATCGCATTAGCATGAGAAGTGTTAGAAGCATGCATGAATTGACTCATTACATTTATATCATAATATCCTGTCTAGTAAGTGAAAGATAAATCAATTTTCCCACCAATCTTTGATACATACCCTTTCCTGCATCATCAAGAAGGTCGTCGTCATCTTTATTCACTTTATGATTTGCCTCAATAGGATTAGTAGTAGGCTTGCGTCCCAACATGACACAATCCTTCAATAAGTCTAGAGCATATTTTCATTGACTAAGACACATGCCTCTTAGAGATTAAGCCATCTCAATGCCTACAAAGTACTTTAACTTCCCCAAGTACTTCAATTCAAATTCACTTGCAAGTGTTGTCTTTATCATGAAAAGTTTCCCTTCGTCATCACCTGTAAGGATCATGTCATCGGCATACACTAAAAGAATATATCTTTTTTCACCATTCCTCATAAACATAGTGTAGTGTCCATTCACTTGAGTATATCCATTCCTAATCATGACCACACTGAGACGTTCAAACAAAGCTCTTGGTGACTGCTTTAATCCATATAAAGGCCTTTTTAGTTTGCAGTGCAGGTTGTCCTTCTCATATCCATGCGGTATTTTCACACATTTCTTCTTTATGATCACCATTCAAGAAAGCATTTTCACATGTAACTGATACATTTTCCAAGAATTTAGTTTCTAGACAAATACCAACCCTGATCGTATTCATCTTGGCAACATGAACAAATGTCTCCAGGTAATCAATCCCATATTTCTGGACGTATCCTCTAGCCACAAACCAAGATTTGAATCTGTTGACGTTCCTATCAACATCATATTTAATTGTGTATATCCATTTAGAGCCAACAAGATGGATGCCCTTAGGAGCATCAATAATATCTCAAGTATTATTTTTAACCAAGGCATCCAATCGTAACATTGATCCATTTCGGATCCTTTTTAGCTTCATCAATATTTTTGGAACATGATGAGCATCAAGAGAGGTAGTAAAGTATTTATATCTCAAAATCATATTGGTGTAAGCAACAAAGTCCTATACTGGATAACGAGTAGAGTCTCGAAAAGTTCTAATAGATTTTCTCATAGCAAAGAGATGATCATTCAGTAAAGGGTTGTCATTATCAGTATGAATATCAGGAGAGAGAGGAACACTTGCAAAGTTTTCATGGCCAAAATCACTCGTGGAAAGGTTGACATCATGGTCATAGGAAAGATTGACATAATGATTCGATATCATCTCTTCTTCAGTCTCCACCACTATAGCTAATCCCTTTTGTTTGCTATAAGTCTTTCCAAATCTGCCTATATTTTCTCTGTCTTTGTCTCTATCTTGTTCATTGCCCTCCTCCACATGAATAGTCTCTTGTATGCCACCAAGAAAGTAAATCCCATTCTCATTTTTCTCAACATATGTACTCACAAATTCCCCTTGAGGAAAGCTCTTAGGGCTCGTTTGGTAACCGGGTTACTCCTGGGTTACCCCAGGGTAACCCGATTTACCCCTCTCTTTTCATGGAATGGAATTCTATCACAAATCATAGTGAAATCACATGACATTCTTTATTCCAACCCTCTCTAACCCTCACAATCATCCCAAACAGCTACTATTCCAATCAGGTTACCCAACTCATCAACCAAATAGACCCTTAGAGAAGTTGGACTCACTGATGAATATGCATTTCATCATCTTTATTTATCTATTTTAGCTTAAAATACCTTCTTAAAACACATGCAAATACTAATAAATATTTGTTTTTATTATTCGTTATTCTTTTGTAAATATTGTATAAAAATAATTGTTTTTAACCTAAAATAAATAAATAAAGGGAAAACAAAGAAAAGAAAGACTATATATAACAATATATACATGCTTACTCTGATCTCAAGAGAAGGTCAAGACATGACCTGATTAACAAGGAATAAAGAGGAGGAGATAAGGACACTTGTAGAAAAATAAAGAAATTCAAATTCCATTCATCTTGAACAAAATGCACATATAACATTATTTTATATATTTTTTATTATAATTTGTTTATTATTCAATTCATTCTAAATAAAAATATTTTCTTCTTGAAACTTGTACATAATAATGAGTTGTAAATATTAAAAATAATTGCAAGAAAGGATTATTGTAATTTGTGTAAATAATGACACTTTGAAAAAATCCGCAATGCTAAACTTGTTCGACCCATATATTCTCCATAAAAAATTAAAATAAAGCAAACTCTTTTATTGTAGTCTAAATAAAATAAGCTTCAGATGGAATGGTTTCACTAAAATCAGAGTTAAGATACAAAATGTGGCTTTTTGGAGTGTATAGTACATTGTGCCTATACTATATATTGTGTGAATATATTTATTTAATTTATGTAAATAATGATTCATATTGTATTTTTAAATATTTGTAAATGTTGTATTTTATCCAAATGAAATGTAAATAATTTACAAAATCAAAATTCATAAAAATAAATTAATGTATATATTGTACATGTATCACTATGTATATATTGGAGATATACCTATTTATTTAACTTATAAATTATTTCATAAAGATAAAACAAAAATATGAATAAACCCTTGTAAAATATTGTAAATAAATAGAATATTAAATTACATAATTATTTGTAAAAATAATTTACTAAAAATCATTGTGTTGTATATAGAGGTAAATACCAATGAATAAAGGTGATTATGTATTTTAACCTTATTATTTAACGTATTTAAATTAATAAAAATCACAATAAATAAGGTTATTTAATTATTAATATCTTTTATTTATAGAAGTTATTTATTTATATTATTTCTATTTAATTTTAATTTAATTCTCATTTTGGACTATTTTATCCTTTTCCAATTTTGTCATGTAGAGGATTCGGATCTTGATTGGTTGGACCCGGGTCAACCTTCCCTTCCACCTGATCTTCATGAATAAATGATCATCAGAGTATCTTCTAGTTGTTTTCCTTACCGTTCTGATCATCAAATAACCTTGCATCTTTCATGGAATTTGCTACCCGAATAATCTTTCCGCTCGCCCGATAATAACTTTGGAGATTCATGCCTTGATTCTCACACGTTGCGCATTTCAAAATTCACCTAAGCTTCCCTCTATTTAATCAACCTCCAGCTCCGCCTTGCCCTGAGGTCCGTTTTCACCCAAAATTAGCGCCCAAGGTTGATCCTGGAAAAAGAGTTGTGATAAGGTGATCTTCCTTAGTCGGGAGCGCGCTTGATTTGGACTTGGAAGCACGATCCACACACATTGCTGGAGACCACTGGAGACGTTGACGTGTCTTCACCTCACGTAATGAATCGATGCTACCATCTTTGTTAGCTCATCCGTAGGTATTTTAGGTAATTTCTCTTTCATTTGCATCTTCAATTCTACCTTTAATTACATTCCTAGTGTAAATTCAATCTTCTTCCTCCCATCTCCGATCTTTGTGATTGGAGGCTCTCCAATCATCCAATCCGTCATCTAAACCTCGCCACGCAATCACCACCACTTTCTTCATATTCATCCGCACATGATCCCCTCCATATCGCATCAGATTTGGAGTCCGACCTCCTTCAAGACCATGACCACCAAAGGTCTCCGTCCACTCATCTATTTTCCTTATTTTGGTTAAATAACAAGTTTTGGAGCTTCGCCTCCAAGCACCGGTCCTTTTGCAGGGCTTAGGAGAGCAGTTGGACCTGGAATCAAGATCTGGAGCCGAGCTTTGATCTTCAAACCTTCAAGAGCTCTAGATCTTCGAACATCCATGATCATACCTCACCGCCACTTTCGAACGATGGGGAAGCATCGTAGGAACCACTTCATATCTTTAGGAGACGATTAGCGTGGAGATCGAGCGAGATTTGCTCGATCGAACTTCGCTAGAGTCAGCATTCCAACCCGTTCTTCCAACAGCTCCCAGCGATGTCAAATCAGTGATGAATCCAAGATTCATCATCTTTATTCTTTTACTTTAGGTTTATTTCCTTAGTCAAATATCAGCAAATACCCACTAATTTCATGAAATCACCATTTTGCATGCATTTGTTAAATATGCATTTTTAACATTTTTTATACTCAAATAAAAGAATAAAGAAGAAGAGAAAAAGAAAAGAGAAATAAAGGATGGATTTATGAAATAAATGCAGATTGATCTGAACCCTGAGGGCCCGTTCGATTCGGGAATAAGCAGGAATAAGGATGGGGAATAAGGAGAATAAGGGTCTATTCTTTGTTCGGTTGGAGGATAGGAAAAACGAGAATAAGGTGAAATAAAGACAGGTAAGGTGAGATAAAGATAGGAATAAGAGTGAAATAAGATGAAATAATGGGGAATAGTCGTACCACTGGAAACCGTGTCGGAAGGAGAATTGGCCCCTTATTCCAGGACTTATTCTCCAACCAAACATGGCCTGAGAGAAGGACAAGACTTGACCTGATCAACCATGAATAAAGTAGGAGAAGATAGGATCTTTAATTCAAAAATTCTAAAATAATTTGTAAATATTTTTCCTTATAAATCTGTACAAAACTTACATTATTTTATTTGTATATAAATTGACCTCAAATTAAATATTTTTCTAAACAAAAGTTGTAATAAAAGTATTTTGTAAATAATAAAAATAATTGCAAAATAAAATAATGTACATGTTATAATAATCACACTTAGAAAAAGCCGTAGAGCAATAATTGAAGGACCAATTCCGGCTCCATACGAACTCAAGTTGAATTAACTCACTTTCATTATACTCTAAATTAAATTATCTTTCAAATGACAGTGGTTTCATAATTATTAGAGTTACGGTTGAAAAGTTAATTTTCTGGGGTAGTTTGTGTAATTTTACCAATTATTTATTGAATATATTTATTCATATTTATTTTTTATACATAATCTACATAATTGTAAATATTCTCTTCATTATTATAAATAAAAATAAAACTGAAAAATAAAATTAAAAAATTTAAAAATAATTACCTTATTTGTACATGTGTATAAGTACATAATACTTGTATACAACTAATATCCTTACATAAAAATCACAAAAAATTTAAAATCTAACATTAATTAAATAAATTAATATAATTACGAAATTTGGATTTAATTATTTAATTTATTCATTTATTTGATTTGAAAACTTACCTTGTATATAAAGATTTGATTTTATGCCTTAAATAGCCACCATTAAGGTGACTAATTAATTTTTGTAAACTAATTATTTTATTTTTTTATTTAATTCCGAATTTCAATTTTAATTAATTAATAATTTATTAATTTAATTTATTTATTTAATTAACCACTAAACACATTCCTTATTTGTACACATTTTCCTTTTTTTTGATTTTCCTTCTTTTTTTTGTTGGGCTCCTCCTCCCTCATTTGCTCTTGATCAATCTTTGGTGGAGAAGGAGCCTCCATCCCGAAATCCCATCGGTCGATAGAGGAGCCCAGCCCCCGAGCCGTCCAATGACAGTGGATCGGTTGTCGTCGAGGACATCACGACGCCTACCTCCCTCAGGATAGATCCAACTTTTCTGTCGTTTCTCTATAGTAATCGTAGCATAGTTTTTTTATTTTCAGCTGCATTGTAGATTTTAGATCCATAGTTTCATCTTAAATTCCCAAATTTTCCATCCCGATTTGATCCGCCCCAATTCGATTTCACATTCATTTCTCCGATCTCATCGATTCACATTTTATCTCACGCAATCTTCCACCTCCGATCACGCACGGTAACCGGAGATTCGGGTCCATCGTCCATATTGCAGGATCCGCACCCGTTCACGCATCCTAAATTGTTTATAAATAAAAAATTATCATATATACTTCTTTTTCGAACATCTGTTTTGCAGGAATAAATAAAAAAATTTTAAAAACAAAAAGTCTTTCTTTTTCTCTAACATTTGTTTTGTAGGAAATTAAAATTAAAATTAAAAAATAAAAATTTTTGTTTAAAGCTATTTTTAAAAAATGAAAAAATATTTCTGTTTCTGTTTACAAATAAAAAAAAATAAAAAATCAATCAGCACAGCCCAGCGGCGCCTCTGTCGAACGACGCAACACCCACCGACCGCGCATCTCCCCGCGGCTGCCGCCTCTGCCCGAGAGTCCCAGCACGCCACCATGCCATCGCTGGGGGGCGTGTGTTGCCCCCACGTCGTCCACCAGTCAACCTCATCGGCCGCCGCGAGCCCCACCTACGTTGGCCACCCACCGACCGCACATCTCCCCGCGGCCTGCTCCTCCGTGCGAAGTCCTATAAGGAAAAGGTGGCCGTCCACTCCATTATTTTGGAAGGAGGCAACCTCCTTTCCAATTTATTCAAGTTTGTTTGATTTAATTTTAGGATTAAATTATATTTATTTGTCAATATATGTCTAATCTAAATTAAATTAATTGTTATTGCAATTTTACAACAAAATCTTGGCCATTGAAAGAAGCATCAATCAATCTCATCCATTGATTTTGTGTAGTCCATGGATTGTGATCCATGGACTCCTAAAACCCTATATAAGAAGAGGCACCCCTTGCTCTTCTTGGTTACAACAAAAACAACAAGCTCTCTCTCTCTCTCTCTCTCTCTCTCTCTTTCTCCTTTTATTCGCATGCCCTCTCCCCCCTCTCTCTCATTGGGTGGCCGTCCACCTAAACCTCAGAGGGAAGATTCCATCGTCGTCAAGTCGTCGTTGTGCTATCACCGCGATCACTCTTGGTTCTTCGTCTTCCTTTGGTGCACTTCGCTCACGAAGAAGGCGTACAATCTTGTGTGATGAGATCCGGAGTTCTTTGCTTGAATCAACATCTTGGATTGCGAGAGGCACACGGTTCATCCCCACGCTCGCAAGCGTCTCCTCCGAAGATCGGACTTGAGACAGGTGGTCTCTTCTCTTAGAGGCTTGATCGCAATCACGCTACAAGAGGTATTCCTTTTATCTATTATGTGGTTTAGATGAAACTATCCAAGAAGTGTTCTTGGATCATGTGGTTTCATCGCATGGAAAATTTTAAATTCCGCTGCATTGAATAACTAGTGCGACTAGTCATTCTTGATCGTATACGATACGATCCTCACGCTTCCGTAATGCGCTTAAGAATTATACGATATCCTTTAGATACACGCATAGATGCAACATCAACCATTATGTGCAGCGGGCTAACTCCCCCACATGCAGCGATACCGTCACATACCCCACCGTACACAACAACTCAATCCATGCCGTCATCGACCATCTTCAGCCATGAAGTTAAACCATAGAGAGCGTCTTTTGGAAATTTATTTTGTGTAAGAGGTAAAATTGTCTCCATCAAAGTTATTAGAAGAAATGGATAGAACTCGACACATGGTTATGTCATGTAAAAGTTAAGCATTATTCGAGATCATGAGTATAACTCGTGATCATCGAAAATTCTGATGTAATTACAAAACTTCTCAAGATTGTTGGGGTCACTATCCAATTATTACATGGGAAGGCACTTATCAAATTGGGTAACTATCCTGATCGCTTCCCTAGAGGTTTAAAAAACGACAATACTAGTTAAAACAAGTGGTTGCACTTGATGGTTTATATAAAAACCATATTGATGTTTATTTAAATTAACATGACAAAATTTATAACTTATCTGTTTTGTCTCTGTGATAAATTTTTTTAAACACATGGATCAAATGCGGAGATGCACATGATGGTCTAACCCTATGTCGTGACTAATGGAAACTATTAAGTCCACTCGAATTTATAAACTTGTAGTAATGATTACAAATAAATTATATATATATTTTCCTATACCTATGAAATTTTAACTAGGTGCATAGTTCCACATGGGATAACGGACCGATATGCATTTGTAAAGGTCGTTCATGCTATTTTTGTTGTTAATAAATGGAATCATAATGTTCAATTAGTGGTTCGTCATCAAAGTAAGATAATCAAATTTGGATTTGAACTTATATTTTGATTACATTGGTTTAGATGTAAATTAAATAAATAGCATAATATTTATTCAAATAATCAGAATAGTAAGATCATGTATTAGAAGATCACCCAAAGTTAGATCAATATATGTGATTATACACATTAAGAGGTTGATTAATAAATCATATGTTTTACATCCAAAGATGGAAAACATGAATTAGACATGATTTAGTAAGGGGAAAATGGAACTGTCCCCTTGAGGGAGCTAACTTAGCTTCCCTACCCCCACTTTCACTTATTTTTTTATTTTTTTTAAAAAAGAAAATCATGAAAATTCATCACTATATCCCTATATTATGTTAATCAAGTTTCGTGAGAAATAGAGAGTCTCACGGCCTCCATCTAGACAGTCATTTTTAACGGTCGTCGAATTTTTTAAATCGACCCCATCTGGATGGAGGCCGTAGGAGTCTCTGTTTCGCATAAAATTTTATTGTCATAATAAAGGAATTTAATAATGAATTTCCACGATTTTATTTTTCAAAAAAATAAAAAATAAAAAAATATCTGAAAAATGAGGTGGGGGGAGCTAAGTTAGCTCCCCCCCAGAGGGCAACCCCATTTTACCCTTTATGTAATTACCTATTAAAGTAATTCTAGCTAATTGCATCACTTATGTATCTATTGATGTATAATATTCTTCTCAAAGATGATTATTCATATATTGTGGAAGAAAATTTTGAATTTGCATTTCCCATTTATAGGTTACTAATTTATTTCTCAATGCATGATTGTGAGCATATGTATTATTGATTTAGGATGCATTTGGTTGTCGGGGTACCTCAGGGTAAACTTGGGGAGTGTTACCCATTTTTGTGTTTAGATAGAGGGTTTTGAGTTGAGAGGGTTTGTTGTGATGTGATTGTATTGAAGTTTGGAAAAGTGAGTAATTATTAGGGATTTTTACACCCATAACCCTGAGTAATTCTTCAATAACATTCATAACCCTACATAATCACGAATTACATGTGAAACCTCAGATAGTTACTCTGTTTCACGCACGTAACCCTCCGTTAGTTTAATATGTTAACTCAACCATATGAGTGGGTTTATCTAACCAAACTATGATCTAACAGCTAGGATTAGTCAAAATAAAAAAAGTAGAAGGAAAAAAATAAATGTCGGTGGGATGGTGGGGTTCGAGCAGGGCACATGGGTTCGAGGAGGAGCAACGACGGTGGGAGGGCCGTTGCAGGTCGGTGGGGGAGGGTTTGGAAGCTTGGTGGGGAGTGAGTGGGGCTTTGAGCTTCGGGCAGTGAAGGAGAGGTCGTTGGCCAGCTTCGACCAGGAGGAGAAGCTCTGCGGGGTGGGGAGCGAGGAAGGGTCGGCGCATGAGGGGGAGTTCTTCGACGGGGGCTTGGAGCAGGGCGGGGAAGGCTCGGCAGCGGGGGCTGCTTTCGATAGGGGGGCTTCTGGCAGGCGACGAGGGCCAGCCATCGGGCGGGGTGTTCGAGAGAGGGCACGTGCGACGGCGATGGGGGGGGGGGGCTTCATGACAGGGGACGAGCGGGAGGGGGGTTCGAGAGGGGACAAGCGGGGGGGGGGGGGGGGGTTCGAGAGGGGACGAGCTGGGGGGTTCTGGGAGGGCTTTGGGATCGGGGACGAGCTGGCGAGGGGGGGGGGGTGTTCCGAGATAGGGGACGAGCGGCGGGGGCTTCGAGACTGGGTTTGGCGGAAGGGGGGCTCCGAGACAGGGGATAAGCGGCGGCGGCGGCGCCGCGGGGGGGGGGGGGGTTGGATCGGCGAGAGGGAGAGAGGAGTTGCTCAAGGGGGGGGGGGTCGGCGTCGCGAGCTGCTTCGAGCACGGGGAGGGGGTGGGGGCAGCGGCGCCGTGAGCTACTTCGAGCACGGGGTAGAGCGCCGCGAGCTGCTTCGAGCACGGGGAGGGGGTGGGGGCATCGACGCCGCGAGCTGCTTCGAGCATGGGGGAGAGAGGCATGCGTGACGTGATGACATGCTCTGTAAATAAGGAGGGGTTTCAGGGGCAGTTTTGTCTTTTCAAACAGAAACCGTCAAACATAACGAGTATCTCGAACGGAATGTAACACGGGATTATGACATGTAAGAGTTAAGCATTACTCAGGGTTTCACATGTAATTCGCGATTATGCAGGGTTATGAATGTTATTGCGGAATTACTCAGGGTTATGGATGTAAAAATCCCTAATTATTATGATGTGTTTGTATTGAAGTTTGAAAAAGTTGGTAGAAGTTGAGTATTTTATGATTTTTAGATGATATGATGGTATAATATATTAATTTTTTTAGAATGGATAAAAGAGAAATGATTTATTTAATGTATTAGAAAAGTGATAGTGGTGGGCCTCACATGATAGATAAGATATGGGTTTTGGGGAGTAACCTCCCTCAAATGGGGGATAACTCCCATGTCGAATGATCTCTTAGACTTTCAACAGCTATAAACTTGTTTGCATTGGAAACCTCTATAGTTAGGTTCAATAGACTCAACTATATAGATTGATCGGAACAGATTTAATTCATTCATGAGTAATGAATTTACATCATGCATTGATTGAAGATTAAAAGTCACAAGTCATTACAGAAAACAACACTGAGGATGAAATTTTTTTTATTATGAGGCTTAGGAGAGTTCGAATAGGCTTTCTCTAAGCCTGAAGGAAATAACAATGGTGGAGAATGTCAATCTGTGAATGCCTCGTTTGAACAATGCTAAGGAATTCATGAAGAAAATTAAGGAGTAGGTCACATTCTGATATAGCTGATACGTCTATTGTTGGGACATTAATGAGTGACTGACCACAAAGAAATTCTACTGGTCCAACTGCATGATGGATCATGTGACTAAAATATCCAATCTCATACCAAAATTGAAAATTGTGTAGATGGATGTCAATGAGATATTCTTGGTACAATTTATCATAAACTCTTTTCCTATTGAATTTGAGCAATTCCAGGTAAACTACAACACATTAAAGGATAAATGGAGTTTCACATAACTGAAAGCTATGCTCATTCAAGAAGAAAAGAGAATAAAGAAGACAAGAGAATACTCGGTGAATCTCGTGGCTACTACAAGTTTCATGGAACTGGAAGCTATACTCATTGAAGAAGAATGGGGATTAAAGAAGGTAAGAGAACACTCGATGAACCTCATGGCTACAGAAAAGACTACAACAGGGGCTAGCAACAATAAAAGCCACACAAGCAAAAGGAACAAAGGAAAAACTCCCATGAAGCTAAAGGAAGAAATTCCAAAGAAATCAAGTGCTTCTTCTGTGATAAGTCCGGACATATGAAGAAAGAATACCTTAAACCGAAAGTATGATTCAAAAAAAGTTATACATTAAGTTTCTGTATGCTTCGATGCAAATATTATAAATGTTCCTATTAGTACTTGATGGTTAGATTCTGGCAAAACTACTTACGCATATCACATATTACATGGATTCCATACAATTCAGAAAATAAAGGAAACACGTAGTACTTGCTCATAGAAAACATGACGAAGGCATGTGTAGAGGGAATTTGAATTTACATATTGATCATGGATATTGGATATCAAGTTGATCTCAAAGGATGTCTTATGTTCCTAAATATGATAGAAATCTTATTTCCGTTTGTGGAGTGGATAGTTTAGGATTTTCTTTCAAGATTTCTGATAGATCATTCTCTATGTTTAGGAATAAGTACTTTTATACCTCTTTTACTTTGGAGAATGATCTTTATTGTGTAAATATTGATAATAATTTTGTAAGTTCCATGTTTTATGTTTAATGCAATGTGGGTGTAAAAAGGAATGCATCTAATGAACTCTCTTCTCTTTTATAGCATCAAAGACTAGTTCATATATCTAAGATAGAATGCTGAGATTTATTAGGAATGAAATTTTGCCTCGATTGGATTATACTGACATATGGTTGTGTATAGAATGCATTAAGGAAAAGCAATCCAAACAGACATCAAAGAAGCCAGCTACAAGGGCTACCTAGAACCTAGATTTGATACATAGTGATATATGTTCTCCTTCTGTTGTCTCATCACGTGGAGGGAAAAGATATTTTTTTGACTTTATAGATGATTTATCACGGTATTGATATAATTATCTATTGCATCAAAGGACTCACTAGGTAAATGTCCTTGAGACATTTATTAATGTGATTGAAAGGCAATTTGATAGGAAAATAAAAGTTTTTATATATTCTCGAGTTGGTAAATAGTTCAGAAGGCATGATGAGGTAGGACAACATCCTGATTCATTTGTAAAATTCCTTGAAAGTAAGGGTATTTGTACACAATACACAATGTCCAGAACAATACGACAAAATGGTGTTACAAAAAGGTAAAATTGTATATTAATGAAAATGATTAGGAGCATCACAAATAATAGTTTACCTTGCCTCTTTCGTTGTGGACATATGAATTAAGGATTTCATCATATTTACTTAATATGATTCCTAGTAAAGCAGTTCAAAAGACATATTTTGAACTATGGACATGTACGAAAACAACTTGAGACACCAACGTGTTTGGGGGTCAACCAGAAGTTAGAGTATATAATCTACATGAAAAGAAACTAGATCCAAGAACAATATGTGGATTTTCATTGATTATACAAAAAAGTCAAAGGTGTATAGATTTTATTATTCTAGCCACAGTATAAGAATTGTTGAGAGTGGTAATTCTTGCTTCATTGAGAATGACAACAATAGTGGATGCCAATAATCACGAAATATGAAAATAAAAGAAGATAGGGATAAAGTACCGCTTCCATATATGTATGCCCGAATTGTCTGGAGTAGAAATTCCACCTGTGGATTCACCTCCACATAATAACATCGAACAACAAGAAATGGACAACAGATTAAGTGATGATGCCATTATTAATGAACAAGTTATAAATGATCCAAGTGACCACAATCACAAGTTGCTATAAGATGTTCTGAAAGATAAAGGAGACTTGCAAATTGCGATGATTATATAGTATATGCACTTGAGTATGAATGTGACTTGAATAGTAAAGATCCAAGCTCATTCCATCAATACATGAAATAATGATTTTGAAAAGTGATTAAATGTCATGAAAGAAGAACTTGAGTCAATGGGCAATAGGAATTTTGTGGAGTTACCTGAAAGATCTAAAAGAATTAAGTGTAAATGGGTTTTTAAGATCAAATGTAACTATAAAGGTAATATCGAAATATATAAAGCTAGACTTGTTGCAAAGGGAGGACGACATTGATCATAAAGACTCCTTAAGAATCATTTTATTTTTGGTAGCTCGTTATGATACAGAGCTTCAACAAATGGATATAAAGACAAACTTTCTGAATAAAAAGTTAGAGGAAGATGTTTATATGGACCGATTCGGAGGTTTTAGGATCACATGAAAGGAAAATCTAACATGTAAATTAAATAAGTTAATATATGGACTAAAACAAGCATCCCGTCAATGGTATATCAATTTAACAATACCATTACATCTTATGATTTTTTTGAAAATACTATTGATAGGTGCATCTACATGAAGGTCAATGGGAGAAAGTTTATCATATTAATCATATATGTTGATGCCATATTATTGGTTGAAAATGATTTAGGTTTGTTACATAGTACAAAGAAGTATCTTTCCAAGAACTTTGAAGTGAAAGAAATAGGTGAGGCATCCGACATGATTGGAATATAAATATTCCAAATAGATTACCAGGACTGTTAGGATTGTCTCACAAGGCATATATTGAGAAGATCTTGAAATGGTTCAGGATGGACAGGTGCTCTGCAGGGGTTGTTCCTATTCAGAAAAAAGCATAGATTCAGTTTAGATCAATGCCCACAACATGAATTGGAACGTAATGAATTGAAGGAGATTCCTTATGCATCGGTGGTTGGGAGTATCATATATTCTTAGAGATGTACTCGAACTGACATCAGATTTGCTATTAATATGTTGGGTCGGTATCAACGTAATCATGATATGGACCACCGGAAAGCTTCAAAGAAAGTTCTCAAGTATTACAAGGTACGAAAGATCATATGCTCGATTACAAACAACCTAATAAGCTTGAGATTATTGGATATTTAGATTTAGATTTTGTGGGATGCATCGACACAAGAAAGTTAGCATTTGGCTATATACTCGTTGGAGGAGTCATGCTATGGAAAAGTGCGAATCAATCTATTATTGTTTCTTCCACTGTAGAGGTTGAATTTCTAGGTGCTTTGAGGCTACAGTTGAAGGATTGTAGTTGTGGAATTTTTATCAGGACTTGGAATTGTCTATAGTAGTATCAAGCTGTTGAAACTTTCTTGTGATAATGCCATAAGCATCTTCTTGTCAAAGAATGATAAGTACTCTAAGTGTGCAAATCATATGAAATTAAGTATTTATCAATAAAGGAGGTCAGAAATAAAGAGTGTCAGTACTAATTTAATGGTCACAGATTCATTAACTAAAGGTTTAGCACCTAAGATATTTTCTGAGAATGTTGTAAGAATGGGTGTTCCAAAAAAGTCCTTGTTTTGAAATATTAATTAGCATATTTTGGTTGATGCTCATTATGATTATGACAATCTCATTTGTTTTATTTTTTAAAAATATTCTTATATTATGCGTGTATGTTTGTAATAAGATAACATAACCATAGAAATGAAATTAAAATAGGAGATGTTATTCTTCCAAATTACATATGATTGGATTGAATTGATATTGAAGATCATGTCAAGTTGTATAATGTATGACTGCCATGATCATATTTGTTTAGTTCAATTAAGGTATATGATCCATTGACATTACAGAAAAATCATGAAAAGTATACTTAAGATTATTATCTTATCATTAAGGATCATATGGACCAAGTGGGAGAATGTTGGAACTAATCCCGTACGTGGTCCATATGAAAAATTGGTGAGATAATAAATATGAGTATTACCAAGTCAACGAATAAACATAACTGAATATGTAGACCCATGTTGATAATTGTGAGTTATCAGGAGTCGGTTACTATAGGATTTATTATCCCGTTAAATCCTCTATCTCTACCCATATAAAAGAGACATGGTGGCTCATTATGCAAAACACGAATCAAGATTCATAGAGTCACCATCCAAACTCTTCACCATCTGAGTGAGTCTTTACATTTAGGATTAAGGAAAGGAGAATAAAAGAAGAAAAGGATCACTGCAATCTCTCCATATTCACACTCTTCATCACAAGGTTTTCTGATTTGCAATGGAAAGAGGTAACTCATGAATCATTTCCTATTATATAATACCGAATCCATCAAAAAGTTCCTACAATCTACAACTCTCATATTGATCAATTTTTTATTTTAAACTTTCTTTTTTAACCATATATTCTTTGTTTTTTTTATCAAAGTCGTTGGTTCACTTGCCACATGATGAATCTATGATTCACATCCTTTATTCTTTTATTTTAGCCAAATTCTCTATGCAAAATATCTTCGAATTTATATCAAATACAATATATTAGTATTGTGCAAGCATTTGTTAATATTGTGTAATTAACATTTTTTTTGATCAAAATAAAATATGCAGACTGACTTGAACCTCGAGAGAAGCCCAAATATTAGTCTGATCAACAAGGAATAAAGTAGGGAGAGATATGATCCTTATTCACTGTAAATATGCATTACTATTCTTTCTGTATATATATCCTTCACTTTTTTTATTTCTAAATAAATAATCTCAAAATAATTCAATTTGATTAATAAAATTTGTAAATAAAAATGTAAACAAAAATAATAAAAATAATTTTGAAATAAGATTGCGCGCAAGTGTACAATACCTATAATTGTATATATTTATTTATTTTGAAAATAAATTGTATATATTTTGTATTTTTGATACTGATATATATTTCTAATAGTAATATATAAGTTAAATAAAATTCATAAAACACAAATTAAATTTAAAATAAAATCATCTTTTTATTGTACAGACTGCCAAACATGTATATATATTGTACATAATACCTATTTGTTTAATAACTATAATTAATGTGTAAAATATAAATAAAAATGTTTTAAACACTTTAAATTATTTTGTACATAATTAAAATATAAAATTTAATGAATTTTTGTAAAATTAATAACATAGAAATACATGTATATAATATATAGGTACATGTTACTCGTACATAATATCAAATATTATACGTACCATTAATATTTATTATTAAAAATTAATAAAATAACAAAAAAATATTTTGAAAAATAACAAAAACTTTTTATTTAATCACTTTTTATTTTAAAATCATGTGCTATTTTTAATTTATTTTTCTTTGATTTTTTATATTCCTAATTTCTGATCGGTCAACTTGGGTCTGTTAACCCTGGTCAACCCTCCCTCTTCCGATCTGATTCGGACAGACCTTCAACGGACCTCATTTCTTCCAATTATTGTGCCCATATCCAACCAACTTTCACCTTGGATTGGGGACCCTTATACTCCCTGATGAACTATGATCCTCACGGATCCCTAGGTAGGTCTGGACCCCCTTAGGGTTTCATGCTCTTGCTCAATCTATCTAGACCATTGGGACGCCAATAAAACATCTCTTCCCCTCTGCTGCATAGGGTAGCTCGTTCCTTGCACCACCTCTCCTCCACTCAAATCTTTAGGATCGTGACAGGGTTCTCTAGAATTCCTTTAGAGCTCGGATTGGTGCCTCGACAGACGTAGTTCGCTCTTGGCTGTATTACCCCACCGCGATTAGCCTCCTAGGTCTTTTGCCACCTGGTCGAGGTCACAACCTCGCTCTCCACCTCTGTTTTGCTTCACCAACTATCTCCATAGCATTATGTATCCCCATTCACTTCCATTTCATTTTTCCTTTTTGATTTCCATTCCGTCGTCGTTGTCCGACATCTAAGCTCCGACCATCGGGTCAGAGTTCCATCCTATACATCCAGCCGCATCAATCCTTGTGCCACTTCACCCCCCATCGTCTCATGCACTCTAATCATCCTTAGACTGGCTCATCGGAGCTGGATTAGGGCCGGACCTCCTTCATCCATATTCACTGGAGGTCGAACACCATCTCCTAGTTGCTTCTTTTGATTCCTCTGCCAAATAACCTCGAGCAGAGCCTCATCTCCAAGTCTCACCCCTTTGCAGGTATAGATGTGCGTGCAGAGCTCGATTCATCCCCCAGTTGAGCAGCGGAGCAGCTTCAGGTGCTCCACCTCCACGATCTATATCCAGCTATTTGTTGAGCCATCCGAGGCTTTAGCTCAACGCGGACCACCTTCAGGAAGGTGGCGGACCTGGTAGCGACCCGATTCGAGCATTGTAGCACCAAGCATCCTTGATTGAAGTTCGGCTGGCTCCTCCTCCTTTGTGTTCTTCCAGAGCCTTTCACGTCCGTTGGATGAGGAGCCTGCATCCCAGATTTAATTGAGACCGTCGATCCACACCCAAAAGCTGACAGTTCGACAAGGTCTTCATCAGATATGCAGTGCATGTTCACGCTTTAGCTAGAGACGTCAGATCTTTGCCATACCACCATATGCGCCGCACGTCCCGGACATTCTTTGAGCCATTAGATTCCTTCCAGATATCATCAGAATCGTATGCCTACGCCGAGACCAACACCATCAGATCCTGCCAGAGCCACGTGTCACCATTGCTTAGACGTAGGCTTTATTTTATTAGTTTTCTGTGTGTGAGCCCTAGACTTAGGCTTTTATTTGGTTGAGCCGGGTAGTGACTAGGTACAAACACCTAAAAGAATATCTGTTCCTATAGAAATGATTGGACTTAGTCAAATAAATTATTAATTATTTGGATTTGAGATCATGCACCGATAGAGGTCACATACAACGCTAGCAGGACCCGTTTTGGTGGGCACCGAGTGGCATCGAAGACCGGACCTTGGTCTCACTTCTAGATAGTTAGTACATTGTTCTTTATGTAATAGAAGTTACTGTTTAGTATAGTTTCTTTGTGCATCACATAAGTAGTTTATTTTCTATCTTTACATTTATGCACGGATCATATTGCATATAGACTGCTGGAGTAATGTACGCCTTCTATCTCGTGCATGCATCACTGATTTCATAGCACATCGGCTTTTCCATCTTACTCCCCCTGATTTACCAGACTTAGGAATAAAATGAAATCAGAAAATTCGTTAGATGTCTCTTTATTCAAAAATGCTGAAAAAAGTGATAACCTAATAAAGTCGGGACTGCTAAACAAACCCGATCCTAAAATAAACATAAAAATCACATCCATTGTTTTAGGAAGAGTGACCCCTTCATTGTTTGAATTTACTTACAGAGTGAGTGAGAGACAAACACTAGGATAGAGCCAAGTCAGGATTCTCATTTAGACTATTGATTCTATAAAAAAACGATTAGCTACTTTTCAGTAAGGGAACATGGGCAGCCGGTTAAAGGTTCGTATTTCCTTAGCAGAGTGGGTGCTTTAAAGGAGACTGTATAAGGCTCCGTCCTTAAGTAACGGGTAGCCATTTTATGGTCCGTACTTACACCCATACTGGATGAAAGTGGATGCAACTAGTCGTAAGAATTCAGTCAGTCTTTAGGGAAATGCCGGCACCTAACAACTCTCTGACTCTTTTCTAAGATCGTATTATCAATAAACTCTAAAACAACAAAGATTAACGACCGAGCTTTCACGATCATCATTGTGTCGAGTTGGTGAATTGGGGGTTTGATTTCTTGTTATTGTATTTGGTCTAGATCTACTCTTCACTACTCCCCACATCACGATGATGGGCATGCTGTCTCTTAGGCTACTTTTGGTGGCATCACTTTACAACACACCTGTTCATTCATCTTGGGTGATTCCTGAGAGCTCAGACCTGCTCTCAGAACCCGAGTATTCCACCTCCTTCTTCTTAGACCATCCCCACCGATAACCTGAGGTACATCAGCCAAAGAAGTCAAAGCAGATATTTGTAGACTTGGTTACACCCGAGGTATGCTCTTTTTCCTTTTTAGAGTCTGACGAGATGGCCCAAGAACAGAGAGATGATGAGAAGCCAGATATTCATTATGTATTTGATCACGCGATGATCAACAACACCCTCCTGGCATCCCTATAGGTGATGCAGTGACAGATCCGGGACCGAGGGTTTCTCATGACAGAGGTGAGGCGGAAATTGACTCAGAAGTGAGATGGGCGAGCAGATGCGAGAGATGACAGACCCGATGGTTGAGAGATTCCTAAACATGAGGACCGAGCGGATGACGGATGTCAAGAAGAGGCCCGTGATCCACAGAGGCCTTTGAACACCATGAGAGCATTGCACAACCCTGGTGCAACTCTCACCCACAGGTGGATTCAGTTGTCTGCCATTCTTGGTGATTTGGAGCTATGACCCCAGACGATTCAGTTGTTGCCCAAGTTCCATGGGAACACCACCGAGGAGCCCCATCTACATCTCTAAGAGTTTGAGATGATTTACATCATAATCCATGACATATTTATGGATGAGGACACAATCAAGATGATAACCTTCCCATTTTCCTTGGTTGACAGAGCAGCCTACTGGCTGAAGCACTTGGGGAAGGTTATCACTACATGGGAGCAGTTGAGGATACCTCAACAAATACTATCCACTTAGCTGGACGAATGCATTGCGAGCCATGATCAACAATTTCACCATGATCCCAAATGAGCAGTTCCTTGAGGCTTGGGATCATTTTAGAGATCTCATTGACATGTGTCCACATCACGATATCAACAAACCCAACTTTGTTGTTCAGAGTTTCTTTTGTGGGTCGACACCTGAGATGCATGGGCTAGTAAACGCCTCTTGTGGAGGGTCCTATTTTTCAAGGATGAGGACCAGGTCTGGTCCATCTATGAGGAGATGGCTGAGAACTATATAGTGATGAATCAGGCTCGTGTCTGCACTTAGGGGAAGGCTCCCCCACATGTGTTGTCTCACCACAGAGTTGCATGTATAGAGGTCGGTCCATCTTCATCTTGTACAACCGTGACACTAGCAAAGTCGTCATCTGCGGACATGGGCATCATTAGACAGAAGTTGGATCGCATGGAGATTATAGAGAAGAAGATGTGCCAGGGCCTAGACAAGCTCAACTGGATTAACAAGCCTGTATAGACTTTGAGTAACCTCAAGACACAGATCATGTGCCTCCAAGAGGTACATACGACTTCTACGCCACAATCTAGGTCACATGCTGATCAGGAGCCAATCGTCAGAGCCATCCACCTCATATAGATATGTTTACCATATTCAGGTGGAGCACATTCAACCACCCCCAATACCAGTTGCCACTACCACCTTCACCAGACATACATATGGTGGTATATCAGAGTGATCCGCCATTGGCATCCCTTCCCCACCTTCGCACTAGCAGACGGAGTCGTTGATGGAAATCAATGGGATTTGGTATTCCTAGTACCATCAACAACCCGGTATTCGCCGTGATCACATGAGTTTCATATGGTCCACTGAAAGTGCTTAGTCCCAGCAACAACCTCCAAAACAGTCAAGGCATGGTACCCAACAACAACAACCCTTGTACTCCAGCACACTGTTCCTCGACCCCAGTACAAGGGTCAACAGTGGAGGCAACAACATCCTCACTCTCAGTTTTACCAGCCTCCCTCTCACTCTTACTAGCTACAACAACATGGCCAGCCTCAGCACTTTCAGAGAGGCAACCCATCTGGTTTTCATGTACCCTCATATGAGAGCCCAACTTTAGAGGATCTCTCCTGTATGCTAGCAGAGTAGCAGACTATTTTCAAGCGAGAAATGGATGAGTTCCAATAGGAGATGAGAGAGATCGTCAAGGGAAATGCTACCATACCTGCACATATCGAGCCCAATCAGAATAATCTGAAGAGAAAGTCTGAGCAGGTATAGTCTACAGAGTCCAACACTCCTAGTGAGGTACTTGATGATATGCATTATTTATTTGATGATGATTTTGTGACACCTGGGAGCTATAGGAAGCCAGTCAGTGGCAACTCATCTAGGCGACATCCATATATAAACTCTAAAGCGCCAGATGAGTGAGAGAGCGATGCTGATGCTGCTGATCTTAATATCGATGGTGGTGCCGATGCCACCCATTTTGAAGATGATACAGTTGATGGTGTTGATGTTGTTCCTTCTCTAGATGATGCAGATGGTGGTGCTAATACCACAAGTACTCCATATAACGAGCCTGATCACGGTACTGACACCGGTACTTCAGATGTTATTGGTGGTGCTGATGCCACCAAGAGTCTATGTACATATACTTCAGTTGTTTTGACTACTACTCTTTTACATGAGGATGATTTTCTTAGAAAAATACAAAAAAATGGAAAATTTTGAAAAACAAAAATATGAATAAAGGAAAGGTTTTCGTATCTTCTCCTGGTCTATCTGATGTGATTGATGATGATTATATGGATTCCAGTCATTTGCATGCTCATAGACCTATTCCTACTTCAGGCCCTCTCGTTCTTGAGGAGGGTGCATCCATTCCCTTCCCTCAAGCACTCCGCTTAGGGAAGGGCAAAAAAAATCAACAATCCCAAAAAGAAACAACATCTAGAGTTCAATGAGCATATGATAGATAAATTTCGTATCCAACTGACTCTCCAGGAGGCATTAGAGCACATCCTTCTCTTCCAGAAGAACCTTAGAGAGAAGACCACCGCCCGCAGGAAGAAGAGGTGCAACCACAGTGCAGAGATCCATGTGCTCACCATGCCACATTCTTTGCTATTCAGAATCGATTTTCAACCAAGAGTCCAGATGCAGATGATCCATATGTCAGATGCCACATTCATGAGCAGCAGTTCGATCATATTCTATTAGACAATGGGTTTTCGTTAACCTTCTTCTAACAGCCTTACTTGACCGCTTCGAGTTTAGACCTCTTTGACAGAGCAGGACAATACTTCAGTTTGCATATATATCTGTTAAAAGGCTGAAGGGGTTACTGAAGAACGTGGTTGTCACCATTCAGGGCCTAAAATTTCCCGTGGACTTCGTTTTGTTGGACATGGAGATCCTTGAATGTGTGATCGATACCCCCATCATATTAGGCCAACCTTTCTTGGCAACAACAAAGGCCGTGTCTGATCATGATAGGGGGAAGGTATACTTTCGCATCAAGGGTGAGAGTATACAAATAGAGACGACTGAGGAGATGTGATATAGAGATTTAGCTAGCTCGGAGCAGGGATCGGGGCAGACGACACATACAGAGCCAGACATCCACCACAAGTGTGATTTTGTGATTATAGATGACGAGACAATTTGGACAGATCTGATTTCACGAGCTCTTTTCAAACCTTCAGACTCAACAGATTCACAGATGCCAGTTGATGATAGTTCGAAGAGCACGTTTGCGGCGTAGGATACATTAGAGGCTGACGATGCATATTCTGGTAGCGAGGTTGATTTCATTTCATGCCATTCAGATTTAGATCTCTCATACTCAGATACAGATTTTGATTGGCAAGATTTTGATGAGTATATTCTGTATTTGATGGCTATAGAGCCTACATACATGATGGAGATAGAGCCAGTGCAGTTGATAGGGACACAAGTAGGGCCATCTTCGTCGAGTTCAGAGATACAACAAGAGTTCTCCCATTCAGATCTGGTATCCTTCACTCAAACATTTCAAAGGTTAGATTTTCCAGTTCCTACATGCCCAGAATTGAAGACCTTACCGCATAACATGAAGTACAGATTCCTTGCGGGAGAGCCCGATATATTTCAAGTCATTGTCTCAATGGATATGACTGATGATCAAGAATCTTGTTTGATGGAGGTTTTTGAGAGGAACCACAAGGTTATCAGTTGGTCTATAGCAGATATCCAAGGGATAAGTCCGGTCCTGTACTCCCACCACATCTATCTCGAGGATGATGCTAAGCCTTCGCATGAGTTCTAGCATAGGCTGAACCCGAATCTTCGAGATGTGGTCATGAAGGAAATATCTAACTGGTGGAGCGTCGATTTTATCTACCCCATCTCCGACTCCAAGTGGGTTAGTCCATTACGTGTGGTGCCCAGTAAGACGGGTATCACTACAGTTGTGAGTGAGTCTGGAGAGGAGATTGCTACCCGTGTACCCATTTCTTAGAGGGTATGTGTGGACTACATGCGATTGAATCAGGCCACCAAGAAGGATCACTTCCCGCTTCCATTCATCGATCAAATTATTGAGAGATTAGATGGTAAGAGTAACATTATTGTTTTCTTGATAGGTACTCGGGGTATAATCAGGTGGCCATTGCTTCCAAAGATCAGGATACGATGACATTCACCTATCAGTTTGGGACGTATGCTTTTAGATAGATGCCTTTTGGATTATGTATGCCCTAGCTGCATTTCAAGAGTGCATGCTTTCCATCTTTTCAGACATGGTGGGTGAATGTTTAGAGGTTTTCATGGATGATTTTTTGGTCTACGACGATTAGTTTGATGCTTGTCTTGCTTGCCTATACCGTGTGCATCAACGATGCATTGAGGTCAACCTTGTTCAATCTTGGGAGAAGAGTCATTTTAGGATGACTCAAGGGTCACTGCTTAGTCATATAATCTCCAAAAGGGGCATGGAGATCGATCCGACCAAGGTGGATATCCTTAGGGAAACTCAATGTACCGTCCAATTTGAAGCAGTTGCGGTCATTTCTGGGGCATGTTGGTTTCTACCGACGGTTCATTCAGGACTTCTGTCATATTACGCGACCACTTACCAATCTTCTCACAAAAGGCATCGAGTTCATTATAGATGATAAATGTCTATCATCATTTAAGACTCTCGAGGATTTGGTTGTGCAGGCTCCTATCCTTCAGCCACCGGATTGGTCTCTCCCATTCGAGATCATGACAGACGCTTCTGATTTTGCCATATCGGTTGTGCTAGGACAGATGAGGGATGAATTGCCATTTGTATACACTACTCTAGCAAGACTTTGGATGCTGCCCAACAGAATTACACTGTTACAGAGAAGGAGATGCTAGCCGTAGTCTTTGCTTTGGAGAAGTTTCGATCTTATATTCTCGGATCTAGAGTGAATATTTACAATGATCACACCACCATCTGATACTTAATGGCTAAGAAGGATGCCAAGGCATGCTTGACTAGATGGATCCTTCTACTCTAGGAGGTTGATATTGAGATTAAGGATAAGCATGGAGTCAAGAATGTGGTGGCGGATTACCTCTCTCGATTAAAGCATCGTGATGATTCGGAGACTAGAAAACCTATCACTGAGGCATTCCCATACGAGGTGATTCTTGCTATCACCTCTCTCTCATAATATGCTGACATTGTGAACTATTTTGTGCCAAGAAAGTTCCACAAGGTTGGACCAAGCATCGACCTGAGACTTTCCCAGCGAAGGGCAAGTCACACCATTGGGAGGATCCCACTCTTTACCACGAAGGGAGGATAGTGTCTAGCGTTAGTGTATTACTCAGGAGGAGCACCACAACATCCTCACCTATTTCCATAAGCTTGAGGTAAGAGGGCATCACTCTGGGATACGAAAAACACAAAAGGTTCTCCAATATGGCCTTTGGTGGCCAACACTCTTCAAGGATTCAGATGAATTCTTGAAGAGGTGTACTGATTGTTAGAGGAGGGTAGTTGTGGTCATAGAGACATGATGCTGATGCATCCCATTCATTTCTGTGAGGTTTTTGATGCATGGGGCATCGATTTTATGGGATCATTCCCTAAAAGTCAGGGATTCGAGTACATTTTGCTGGCTGTAGATTATGTGAGTCATTGGGTTGAGGCCATCCCCGCTCGAGCTGCTGAGGTGAGGACTGTTTGCAGATTTTAGAGGAAGAATATCATATCACGGTTCAGGTTCCTAGTGTTTTGATTTCTGACGAGGGGGAGTCATTTTATCAATGGCAAGGTAAGGGCCCTTACTAATGAGTTCAGCATCGATCATAGAGTTGCAACTCCATGTCATCCACAGAAGAATGGTCTTGTTGAGGTACTGAACCGGGAGATCAAGACAATATTGCAGAAGGTTGTCCACCCAGACTGAAAGGATTGGTCATAGCTTTTGGACTCGGTCTTGTGGACCTATAGGACATCCTTCAAGACACCTTTAGGTACATCTCCATTTCAACTCGTTTATGGCAAGCCATGACACTTACCTGTAGAGATTAAGCAAGTCACTATTGGCAGTCACATAGATATTATTGGATCCTGAGATTGTAGGAGATCAGAGAAGAGTAGAGTTGGCAGCCCTGAAGGATCTTAGAGATACAACCTTTTTGAGTTGCCTACAGTATAAGGATCGAGTGAAGATATGTCATGATTCACACACCAGCCATAAGCAGTTTGAGCCTAATCAGAGAGTATGGCTATTTGATGCACGCCCGAGATTATTTCTAGGAAAATTATATAGCAACTGGAAAGGTCCTTACTTGGTTAGAAAGGTACATGACAACGACAATATTGATATATCTGAGTTATCTTTGGAGTCCACCTTTTGGGTCAACAATCAGTGCCTGAATCCTTTTCTTGATCATGACCCATTGACCGTTGATGTTGACCCTATTCATTTTGTATGAGATGTGCTCTTTGACTCTCATCTTATAACATCCCATACCTGAGTTACACTTCTTTCCGCCTCTTTGTATATCCATGTTGTATATATTCATTCATTCATTCATCCGTTTTGTTTAACACCCCATGCCTCATCTTATGATTTTTGCTATACTTAGGATGTAATTTATCCTAAATATAGGGGGTGTTGAACTTGTGTTGTTCATATATGTTTGTCCTATTACCTCTGTTTTGTTGCCTATAGGGGAGGTAATATCTATTTTCCTTCCTTTGATTGCTTACTCACTTCTCCCTCAACTGTTGATATTCTTCTCTACACTTAGCGATTTTTCGCATGAAGTTATAGGAGGGGACATGTCGAGTCGTTGATTTCATGTACATTCTTTTCCTCGATTTTCCCCTTTTGTACAATCTTCTATACTTATGATTATTTGATCCTAGGTATGGGGGGATCACTGACTTTTATTTAATTCATTACTTCTTTATCCGAGTCGTTGTAGTATAGGATTCTTTTCACTTTTCTCTACGTAGCACGGGTCATGTCTTCCTTTGTTGCTCTATGATCACTCTGAGGACATCGTTCGAGCTAAGTATAGGGGGTGTTGAATATATTGTATATATGCTTTAGCCATAACTCGTAGTTTGGGGATTAATAATATAGCTAGTATTCATAAAATTGGTATAAAATATTTTTGAAAAATATTTGCAAAAATGTGTGTAGATTTTTTTGTAAAAAGATTTGCAATTGTAAAATTTTTTCTAAAATATCTTTGTATAAATTTTTGTAAAATGTTTTAAAAATATATTGTTTGTAAAATGTTTGTAAATTATTTTGTGTATCAAAATTATGTATATGGTATAAATGTTTGTAAAATATGTGAAAGCAAATTGTTTGTAAAAACCTTTTTGAAAAACTGTTTGTAAAGTGATTTGTAAAATAGTTTGTAAAACTAGTTTTGAAAGAGGTTTTAAAATATTTTGAAAAATTTTGTGAAAATTTTGTGAAAATTTTTGTAAAATATTTTGTCAAATAGGTAATAAATTCTTGGTATACCAAGTAGTTGTATAAATGTCTTGTAAATTATTTGTAAATAAAACCTATGCTTATTTGTAAAGTTTGTATATAAAACTCTTGTATATAAAATCCCTTTATAAAATTCTTGTAGATAAAATCCACTTGTAAAAATTGTCTATGAAACTTGTAAATAAAACCCTCGTAACTATGTACATATTTTTGTAAATATTTGAAAAAACTTTCGTTCTTTTCTTTCTTATTAAAAATACCATAAAAAATTGCAAAAGTATCTTTGAAAAACTTTTCAAAAAGATTTTGTATTTTATTTTCTTTTCTTTTCAAATGTTTGTAAATATTCCTTGCATGAGCATATGCATTTTTCTGAATAATATTGATATTTAAATTAGTCTAGAATAAAATTCAAGAATGGAGCTTGGTTAAGTCCTTAATCCACTTAATTTCAGAGGAACCTTATAAGAATTGGGGTTGAGACTTTTCAGATCCTAGAGACTTAATTCTTTAAGTCCACAAGACTATGTTCACATGTCATCTTGATTGGTCTAAGTAGAATATTTCACAACACACGCATGATTCTTCTAGACAGTGGCCTTAACTTGGATAAGCACTCTACATGTAGCTCCTCATGAACGAGGTGGTGAGGGGGAAGAATCCTTTGGCTTGGGGTAGCACACGGGTTGTAACAACTAGTGGAGCCATCCGTCTTCCTCTAGGGAAGGTGGTAAATCTCAACCTGGTCTAGTAGCATTGATTTCTAACGACATGATGCCATGGAGTTGCGATAATGCTTCAAAAGAGGTATAGTCTACTGGCTCAAGCGAAAAAACTCCTTATGTAAATGTTGTACCTTGTAGATATGTTGTATATATGTCATAAAAAATGCGAAAACTCCAAAAAAGGGGACATGCTAATTGAAAATAAAATGCCTACTGGAGTATATATAGTTGAATAAGCAAAGCTTATGTGATACATCATCTCATCTCAGGGAAGATTGCAGCTGGAGACTTGGCTACACTAGTCAAGCTCCAAGGAATATGTGGTTACACTGTCCAAGGTCCATTCTCTTCTTTCCCCTCTTCTTGAGCCGGTTGCACTTTAACATAGAAGGGAATGCCCCACTCCTCGAGGAAAGAGTTGCTAGATCAGGTGACTCGAGTTACCTTGTTGAGGGAGGTTGTTTCTTTACCATTTCTGATATGGGGAGCTATATATCACTTACACAGTACAAGTAAAGATTCATAGTCATAAGAGTTTGCGTATGAAGACTTGTTCTGACCTAACTGTTGAGGCGACCTGAATAGGAGTCTTGTGGAACTTAGAGTCTGTTCGGTTTTAGGTCCACTTCCCAACAAGATTCCGCCAAACTAATAATCCAAAAGTCTGACCAAGCTCCATACTCCAATTTTATGAAGATAAGTTTAATAATCAATATTGTTCTAAATTCTTTGCCTTTTCTTTTCTTTATGTCTTTTTCACTTCTTTTTCAAATAAGTGTTTGCTAGGGGACTAGCAAAGGTAAATTATAAGGGAATGATGAATCCATGATTCACATCCTTTATTTCTTTATTTTAACCAAATTCCCTATGTAAAATATCTGTAGAAATATATCAAATACAATAAATTAACATTGTGCATGCATTTATTAATATTGTGTAATTAACATTATTTTTGATCAAAATAAAAGAATAACGAAGAAAATGAAAAGGAAAAGAATAAAATAAGGAAGTATTTATGCAATAAATGCATACTATCTTAAACTTTGAGAGAAGGCCAAATATTGATCTGATCGACAAGGAATAAAGTAGGGAGAGATACGATCCTTATTCACTGTATATATATATATGCATTACTATTCTTCATATATATATATATATATCCTTCACAATTTTTTTTATTTATAAATAAATTAATATCAAAATAATTTAATTTACTTAATAAAATTTGTAAATAAAAATGTAAATAAAAATAATAAAAATAATTACAAAATAAGATTGTGTACAACTGTACAACACCTATACTTGTAATATTTATTTTGAAAATAAATTGTATATATTTTGTATTTTTGACACTGGTATATATTGATAGTAATTACATGAAATTTAAATAAAACTCATAAAACACAAATTAAATTTAAAATAAAACCATCTTTTTATTGTACAAATTGCCAAACATGTATAAATTATACAAAATATCAATTTATTTAATAACTATAATTAATTTGTAAAAATAAAATAAAAATGTTTTCTAATACTTTAAATTATTTTGTAAATAAATAAAATTAAAGTTTAATATATTTTTTTAAATAATAAAATAAAAATACATGTATATAATATATATGTATATGATACCTATACATAATATCATATATTGTATATACCATAAATATTATTAAAAATAAATAAAAAATAACAAAAACAGTTTAAAAAATAACAAACATTTTCTATTTTGTTCATTTTTTATTTCAAAATCATGTGCTATTTTTAATTGATTTATCTTTGATATTGTATATTCCTAATTTCTGATTGGTCAACCCGGGTCTGTTGACCCGGGTCAACCCTCCCTCTTCCTGATCCGATTCGGACAGACCTTCACCATACCTCATTTCTTATAATTTTTGTGCACTGATCCAACCACCTTTAGCCTTGGATTTTGGACCCTCATACTCCCTAATGATATGTAATCCTCACAGATCCCTAGGCAGGTCCGGATCCCCTAGGGTTTTGTGCTCTTGCTTGATCTTTCTAGGCCCCCGGGACGCCTATAAAACATCTCTTCCCCTCCGCCATGCACGGTAGCTCGTTCCTTGTGCCTCCTCTCCTCTACCTGAATTTTTAGGATCATGACATGGTTCTCTAGCATTCCTTTGGAGCTCGGATTGGTGCCTTGACGAACGTATCTTGCTCATGGCCAGTTTCCGCCATCGCGAGCAACCTCCTAGGTCTTCTGCCACCTGGTCAAGGCCGCGACCCTACTCTCCACCTTCGTTTTGCTTCACTGATCATCTTCATTTCATCAGATATCCCCATTCGCTTCCATTTCATTTTTCCTTTTTGATTTCCATTCTGTCACCACCGTCTGCCATCTAAGCTTCGACCATCAGGTCGGAGCTCCATCCTCCACATCCAGCCGCATCAATTCTTATGTCACTTCACCACATATCATCTCACGCACTCTAATCATCCTTAGACCAGCTCATCGAAGCTGGATTAGGGCTGGACCTCCTTCCTCCATGTTCGCTGGAGGTCGAACACCATTCCCCGGTCGCTTCTTTTGATTCCTCTGCCAAATAACCTCGACCGGAGCCTCGTCTCAGAGTCTTACTCCCCTTTGCAGGTATAGGTGCATGTGTGGAGCTCGATTTGTCCCCCAGTTGAAGAGTAGATCAGGTCTAGGTGTTACACATTCCGGATCCATATCCAACCATTCGCCAAGCCATCTGAGGCTTTCACTCAACATGGACCACCTTCAGGAAGGTGCCAGGACTGGTAGCGACCCGATCCGTGCATTTTAGCGCCAGACATCCTTGATTGAAGTTCAGTCGGCTCCTCCTTCTTTGTGTTCTTCCAGAGCCTTTCACGTCCGTCGGATGAGGAGCCCGCATCCTAGATTTGATCGAGACCGTCGATCCATGCCCAAAAGCTGACGGTTCGATCGGGTCTTCATCAGATCTACAGCACACGTTCACGCTTTAGCCAGAGACGTCAGATCTTTTCCAGACCACCATCTGCACCTCACATCCCCGACATTCCCTGAGCCGCCAGATTCCTTCCAGACGTCATCAGAACTGTACGCTTGCACCGAGCCCAACACCATCAGATCCTGCCAAAGTTGTGACACAACCCCTACTAGGGGTATATTTCCTTTTTACCCTCGTATTTTAAGAACAATTGCAGTAAGGACCTTTTATATTGAATATTTACACTTTAGTCAAGTAGAGTAGAAGTCACATGTACCTTCACGTGTTTTTTTTAATATTTACAAACTTTTCCCTAAGCTTTATTTTATTAATGAATAGAAGAAGTTTTTGGTATTTACATTTATGCCTCTGTGAAGGTCCTGTCACGTGTAGCATACCATTGCTTTGGGTTATTTGCACCTAGGACCCCTACACTTTTATTATGTGTTATTATTAGGTCCCATGACTTGAAATAATTGCATTTTGGTCCTCTATATGCAACAATTTATTTTTCTCTTTTATTAAATGTAATAAATAGCAAAATCACTCCAACAATTGCATAAAAATTATCTATAGCTCATGCTATTGTGTTTTATTTATGGTGACTTGTGTTTGCTATTTTTATTTTATTAGTTTTTATTAAAAATTCAAAAACCCTTAAAAAGCGTCCTGTTTACAGTAGAAAATTGGTCAAAAATTGAAAAATATCTTAAAATTTCTAAAAATTAGAGTAGCCGTATTTTAAATTATTTTAATTTCTATCCAAATTTATTGCATTTGATTTTATAAAAAACTAAAATTTGTAAAACTTTAAAAAGACCATGAAAATCATATAAAATCATAGAAAAATATAAAATTTGTGATTTCAGTTCTTGTTTATAGATATTTTCATATAATTTTTAATAAAATTAACATCCAGAAGTTTTATGCTAATTTGGTATTTTATATTTGCAAAATACTCTTGGTTGTTCACTATTTTCATCGTTTCCTGATTTTAATCATTTTGAAAATCCCAAAAAACATCCAAAAATTCTACGAAAATCACAAAAATATTAAAAAATTGTTAATAACACAAAAAAATTTTATATGATTTTCTGACTATTTTTATCCTATTCGAAAAATACAAAAAGAGTGTATACTCCCCTTATCGTTCATTGTTTTTATTTACCTTATTTTTAAAAATTAAAAATTTGCAAAATTTAAAATCACTAAAAAGAAAAAATAAAAATCCTTTGAATCTTTGTGATTTGACTACCTATGTTTAATCGTGCTCCTCGTGTTCAACCCTAGTTGCTATACCAAGTTAATAGAAATAGCTAGACCACTTTCTTGACTTGCTTGATTTGTTGTGTGGTTAAATAATTTTCTATATTTTCAACTCGGTTGATTTGGGTGACAACGACACATTAATTAATCAACTTAACCCGAGTTATTCGGACGTTCATCACCACATCATCCCCTTCTCCTGACCAAAGTCATCCACAAACGCCCGCCCTCCCACGTTTTTTATTAGTCCACATAGGGCACCCTAATAGACCACCCAGTTAACTCCCTCATCTCCACTCCACCATCGCCGCAACCCTCATTCACATGATCATAGCTTCAATGTCATTGACTAGTAACAATGGCCTATGGTAGACTTCGAGGCGACAACAATTGGACGAGCTTCTCAGGCACGATCCAAGAAAGTTTGGTTTCTTTGCAACATAGCTGCAAGCTTTGTTGAGCTTTGTAGGCTTCCAGTCTGCTCGCTTGAGGCAACAACCCCATTTCAGGTGAAACCTTCCTTCCCTTCTTTTCGCTTACGTTCTCGTTTATTTATTTTCTTCTTCTTATCCGTCTCCTTCTTCCTTTTTGCTTTTTTCTGTTGCTTTGATTCCATCTTCCCTCTCATTCTTCTTCTTCTCCAATTGTGTCCCAATCCAACCTCGTACCTTAGACTGACAATTATCATCCTCTTCCCTCTTTACTTCCCTTATATCTCACACACTTGCCACCTCTGACCAACGCATTGACCGGAGCTTTGCTCCCACTCCTTCACGTATGCCATGAGCCACACACACTTCTTTTTCCCTCACGAGCTTCTTCGTGACCCCTAGTAAAGCCCCATTGCTCGAGCATCTTTGACTCCCTTGTAGGTCTCGAGCATCTTCTTGGATTAGCATCAGACCTCTTAACAACTGAGGCCTCTCGTGGGAGTGTCATAGAGAACTAAATCACAAGCATCTCATGCTGGAAGCACCTCTCCACCATGAACGGAAGTCACAAGAGTAGGGGATACACTATAGTTGTTGGGGTAGCGGAAGATTAATGGTGGATAAGAAGCAAATTAGAGAGAGAGAATGTGGTCAATGCACAATGTATATGTGAACTCAAGAACTTATTTTCATTAAAACTTGAATTTGCATATAAGACTTGAACTTTTATAAGAAGAGGACTTACAATTTTTACAAGGAAGAAATATTTACAAGACTTTGAAGGAGGAGGACTCTTGTAGTGGTAGTGGATGTGTTTGTGCTTCTTCTTGTGTTGTTTTAAAATGAGGACCTCTTGGGTGGCATTGATAGGCCTTCCAAGAGGGTAGAGATATTTTAGAAGAGGGATCTATAATCCTCTTCCATGCCTATCCTTTAGGTAAAAATATCTATATATTTTGGTAGGAGGTGGAGAAAAATCTAGATATTTTCTCCACCTCTCTCTTTTATAAAATATTCTTCCAAGTACATATCTTCATGAATCTTCTCCATATGTTGGCAGAGGATATATGCCCATATGTCTTCATATAGGTGAATTATTCCATATTTATAAGGGATCATTACAATCATAATATCTCATGGGCAAGTTACATATTATATTTTCAACACCCTCTTAATTTGTAATTTGCATTACTTCCTAAAGTACTGGAAGTTTTCTACCGAAAGAGTCTTTACACAAATATTTGTATCTTGATCTTCTGTGTTGATAAATTTCTTCTTCATTTGGCCTTTCTTGTATATGGTGACGATGAAATCTATTATGATTTCTTCTTTCTTGAAAAATCTGATTCTTTTTCATCATAGTGACTTTTGCACAAGGACTTATTTCTTGCCGCTCCTTAGATTATCTATATATTGCCTTTGATTCTTTCCTTTCAAAAACTTCTTCTATCTTTAGGAGTTCATATGAAAATAACGAGACAATAGGAGTTAATGCATATACTTATTCAATAGATCGTACCTTTTGTTGTGCATGTTCTGAATCAGAAATATCTGGCCCAACTTGTCTTTGAATTGAAGGAAATATATCTTCATCATTTGAGTTGTCTTCTTCACTAACGACGTACTTTCGTAAAGTTGGAGTATCTTCCCATTTCCATGAAGACTTTTAATAAAAAATAACATCTCTTGATATAATCAATTTTCCTTCTTTGGACTCATATAATCTATAAGCTTTAGATTCATCACAATATCCAATGAAGATATATTTTTCTCCCTTTTCATCAAATTATTCTTGTCTAACTTGAGTTGGAATATGCGCATATGCAATAGAGCTAAAGATTTTTAAATGACTAACCTTGACATTCCTTTCATAGCAAGCTTTGTAAGTTGTTCTATCTAACACTTCTTTGGTAGGAGATCTGTTCGATATGTAAACAAAAATATTTACTACCTCTGCCCAAAGCTTGTTAGGAAGACCCTTACCTTTCAACATGCTTCTTGCCATATCAAAGATTGTTCAATTTGTTCTTTCAGCTACTCCATTTTATTGTGGGGTATGTATTGCCATTAGCTTCTTCTTGATTCCTTGAGTTATGCAGAAGTCTTGAAACTCTTTGGATGTAAATTCTCCTTCACGATCTGATCGGAAGAATTTTATTTTTCTTCCACTTTGCATTCTTACAAAAGCTTTAAACTTGATAAAAGTAGAAAAGATTTCTGACTTTTCTTTCAAGAAGTAAACCCACATTATTCGACTATAATATTCAACAAATAATAAAAAAGTACCTGACTCCATTGATGGATGAAGTTTGAGTTGATCCACAAACATCTGAATGTATCAACTCAAGTGGAGCTTTTGCTCTCCATGACGTCTTTTAATGACAATCTATGCATCTTGCCATATATGCATCCTTTACATATGCTTTCGGCCTTTTTGATAAATGTAAGTTTAACAATCAAGTTCTTTTCTTTTAATAGCATGAGGCTTCTAAAATTTAAATGTCTATATTTTAAATACCAAAATAAGGGATCATCTTCATTTATAACTTTTACCACATAGCTTTCTTTTAAAGGCATTGATAATGCAAAGACTTTATTTGGAGATATTTTAATGTCTGGAATTAGTACCATCATTCTTTTATCAAAGATTTTGCATACTCCATTATCAAATCTTAGAGAATGTCTGTTAGTCATACATTGGCACACACTTAGTAGATTCTCAGTTAAGCCAGGAACATAGAGAATATCATAAATGAGTTTAGAAGTACATTTCTTTAATTGTACTGCAATAACTCCTTTGCCTTCAACATTTTGTACTTTTCCATCTCCAAGCTTAACTTGCAAACTATCTTCTTTCTCAATGCTCACAAATGCATCTTTGCTCCCTGTCATGTGGTTACTACTACCAATCAAAATACCAATTTTCTTTAGACACTTCTTTAGTGTTAATGAAAGAATAAAGTAATGGAATAGAAACATCATATTTTATAATATAATTGGACTCGTTCTGTTTGGAACCAGCAGTCCCTTTGAGAATGATTTGCAATCTTGCACTTTATGCAACAGAATATACAGTCTTTGGACTCATGATTATCTTTCTTGCAAATAATGCAATGAGTAAAAGATTTTCTTGTACCTGTAGCTCTTTGATTATATCCTCCTTTTGATCTTCCGTTATTTTGACCTTTGTAGGATTCATGTCTTCCAATATTCTCTTATCTCCTTACATATTATCCCCTTCTTTACTTGTCATGATCTCCATTTTTGGAGATGCTCATTTCTATTTGAAATGCTAGTTTTAAGGATTGAGTGGTAAACCTTTTAACTCCTTGGTCATGTACTTTAAGTGAATCCATTATTAATATAGAGAAAGAGAAGATAAATCTTTAGATTCTTCAATAGCACCAACAACATGATCAAATTTAGCATGTAAAATTCTTAATATCTTTTCAACTACCTTCTTATCAGCAATAATATCTCTATAGCTTCGAATTTGATTTATAATAATATAAGTTCTTAAAAAGAACCCTTAGGTAGGTTTACAATCTTTCATCAAGAGATTATCAAAATCTCTTCATAAAGATTGAAGTTTGATGGAAATTATCTTGACGAATCCTTGAAATTATTTCTTTAAATCCTACATGCTTCTTTAGGAGTAGTTGCTGCATAAATGTGAGGAAAGATAAATTTGCTTACTCCTTGTTGGATGAAGAGAAAGACCTTCAAATCTTTCTTATTTCCTTGAGTTCTTTTTTTTCCTCCACTTAATGAAATAAGTGCATCTACATCTTTAACCTCCTTATAACCTTGTATAATACGATTTCACAATTCTTGTGAGATAAAGAGGGCCTTCATTTGAAGACTCCAATGATCATAACTTTCTCCATCAAATATAGGAATGAAGCTTTGGGTGAAGTGGAACAAATGTGTATTGGAGGTGGATGTCATTGTGTGAAAAAATAAGGAAAATTCTTCAACAAGGATGTAAGGATGACGAGGCTTTGATATCAGACTTGTTGGAGCAGCGAAAGATTGGTGGTGGATAAGAAATAAATTAGAGGGAGAGAATATGGATCAATGCACAAGGTATATGTGAACTCAAGAACTTCTTTTCATTAAAACTTGAACTTGCATAAAAGACTTAACTTTTACAAGAAGAGGACTTGCAATTTTGACAACAAGGAAGAAGGATTTACAAGACTTTGAAGGAGATTGACTTTTGTGGTGATAGTGGATGTGTTTGTGCTTCTTTTGTGTTGTTTTAAAGTGATGATCTCTTGGGTGATATTAATAGGCCCTCTAAGAGGGTGGGGATATTTTGGAAGAGGGATCTAGAATCATCTTCCATGCTTATCCTTTAAGTGAAAATATCTATATATTTTGGTGGGACGTAGAGAAATACTAGATATTTTCTCCACCACTTTTTTTCTAGAATATTCTTTCAAATGCATATCTTCATGAATCTTCACCATATTTTGATGAAGGATATAGGTCCACATGTAGGGATGCAAACAGTTATGAATATATCCATATCCGATCCATCACTTTATCCATTTTATACATATTTTGACATTCGTGTCCGTATCTGTTTTAAAATGGATACTGATATGGATATCATTTTGATATCCGTAAATATCCATATCCGTATATCCATTTTTGTATATAAATATAGTCATAGATTTATTTTGAATCCTATATAATATAATTCTATACCTTCTTTTATCATATTTGCACAATTTTTATGATATAAACATATTTAGTAAATTTATAACATGTGTTTTCCATCCAATTCGTATATATTTAAGTCGATTCTATAGAGTTATTCTAACATTACTCTCGTATGCGATCAATATCCGTTTTACATCCGTATTTGTTTTATAAAGATATGGTAAGATAGTTTTAATATCCGTCAATATCCGTATTCGTATTCAAAAACGTATAAGGATACGGTAATACCTATATCCGTATCCATATCCATCTGTTTGCATCCCTACCCACATGTCTCCATATGGGTGGAGGATTGTAGGCCCATATGTATATGGTACATTGCAATCATAATATTTAATAGGCAAGTTAGACATTATATTTTCAACAATAGTCACATAGTCCATAGATCTTCCTTCACCTTCAATCGGAGCCGTTGGATGCATCAAAATCATCCGTCGTTAGATCTTAAAGAATAGCTGCCCATCCACCATCAAAGAGAGTTTTGCTCTGATTCTCAGGTCTATGCTTCATCAATAGCTCATCCTCAAGCCGCTGGGGCTCCGGAGTCTGCACAATCGAGAAACCAACATCACATTAGGACTGTCTACGCGCGAGACCAAGCCATGAAAGTTTCAAATATTCCCAAAGAAGTCCCCAACTTTCAAGTATTCCCACAGAAGTCCCTACACGTAGCGCGCCACGTGAGTACTTTGTGAAAAGTGAAAACTGTGCACTGTCCCCGACGGCTTTAAATAATGATAATATAAGTCATCTGTGGCTATTTTGTATTTGTTTTATTTCCAAAGTTTGTAATTAGGCCCTACATTGGACCTCAATTATCTTGTAGATCAAGCATCAAATCCTAATGATTTTTTATATTAAATCTTGTTTTATGCTTTTTCATTTGATATATTATGGATATTTTTCTAAGCACATGTGAAGTAGTAGTAAATTTCGGAGTAAAAATTGCCTTTATATTTTGTAATCAATAGTAAATTATAGGCAGTAAATTAAATTAGCAATTTTATTTATATAGTGTATTTAACACTAGAAAATTTTTGGCATACATCTAATGAAGAATTATTGTAATTTGTAAGTTGTGGTATTCTATTTGATAATTGTTAGTGTGGTTTTTTCGGAGAGTATTCTGCAATTTCTCATGAAGTTAAAAATACTACAGATAGCTCTCGACATATTTTACACTCTGATAGTTTATGAGGAATGTTCTAAAGTGGTTTGCTATATTTAAAAAAAAATAAAAAATCCAATTGTGTGGTATGTTGCAATTTCATTTTTAATTAATTCATCATAAGTCTAAAACTTAAAAAATATTAATTTCCTCATATTCAAATTGCTCTTCCATCAATATTTTAATTTTTCACATTTATTGCATTTTAACCCTAAAATCTAAAAATGTCTCAAAACTTAGGAAATCACATAAAAATCACAAAAACCTCAAAAAGATAGTGGAATAGAAATCTTTAGTTTTTTTAGAAGAATACAATTTGATTTTTAAAGCCTTTTTGATACAAAAATCTTATTTTAAAAATAAGCCCTGAAAATTTTCAAAATTTATTTTTAATAGCTCTATTTTCAAAATTCCCAAAAACATTATAGATTTTCAATAATCTAAAAAATATTTAACATAATTTTGTTGTATTTTAATCACATTTATCAATATTTAAAACCCATCTTGTATTCACATTCTACATATATAAGTACACCTTTTTTATTTTTTCTTATCTTATTTTTATTTTATTTTTAAAAACCAATTAAAGATTTCATAATTAAAAATTTTAAAAACAAAACAAAAACAAAAAAATGTTGCATTCACCGCACATTGCAGATACACATGGGATTAAGTGCATTGTATTGAGTTTTGAGTTAATATAGCTAATCGCTTAGCCGCATCCTTTCGTTCGATTGGACCACAAACCAAGTAAGAAAGAAACTTCACATACTTTTCATCGAGTATAAATATATTTATGTACTGGAATTTTTGCTTAATTGCTATATACATATACTATAACTACATACACTTAACTTAGATAGAAAAGATTTTATCGAATACGTCGTTGTCAGGGAGGTGACACAACTTTTAGGACTTGAGTCGCATTCAATGTACTTGATTTTGTGTTTATTATAACCATGTCCATGTTTTCATTTTGCATTTGTGTGTTTATTTCATCATTTGTGCTAGCATCTACTTATTTACATATCATTTTGTGTATCTCTCTATTTTGGCCACAATTTTCTTTTTGAGCAGGAACCCATGGACTTGGGTGGGAACTTGGGGAGTTGACACAACTCCATGGATGATAAATCTTTATTTTCTTCATTTCATCACCTTTATTCTTTTATTTTGGCCTTTAAACCCTAGCTAAATACATGTAAATAGCATTATTGTGTATAAATTAATTTTCATTATTTATTGTATAAATATTGTATAAAATACCTTATTTAAAGCTAAAATAAAAGAATAAAGAAAAAAAGAAATAAAATACCACAAGTATTTAATGACCCCAAACCCCAAGACCTAAGCATCATGATGACTTGGTCGACAAGGAATAAAGTACAGGGAGATAAGGGTCAAATACACAACAAAACCCAAATTTTTGGCCTTCAATATTGTACTTTTGGGACCCATTTTTTTTATTATTTATACCTCAAATAAAGAAACTTTGTACATGAAAATTGTAGATAAAAATATACATAAAAATAGAAAAATTACTTTACATAAAATAAAATAAGTTGTACATTTCATACTCAGAATAAAAAGGTAAAACTCAAACTTCCCAAACCCATACTTCTCCATATGAACTCAAAATGTACCAAAATCACCTTTAATTGTATATAACTTTTTATTATATATTTAATGAATGCGGTTTCATTTAATTTAGAGTTAAGATGCAAAGTTAGGTTTCGGACCCCTATTGTATTATATACTTGAATAAAATATTCATTTTATTTATTATTTATATTTTCAATATTTTATATTTTTATAATTTTTAAATATTCTTTATAGTATATGTGTATTTTTAGAATACAATAGAACCAATAAAAATATACCAAAATAAAATAATATATAAAAACATATAGATGAATTACTTATACTTATACATATATAATAAATACTCCTATTCATTTAAGTGTACATATTATATCAAAAAATACAAAAATAATAACATATTTGTGTATATTTAAATAAGTTATAAATACATAAATTATGTGTATAAAATAATAAAATCAAAAATACAAAATAAAATAAAATAAACCTATGAATGGACCTCTAAAAAGTAACATGTAATAAATTAACCCTTTAAAATAAAAAAATCATATTAAAATACTACATAAAATAATTAACATTTTTTATGTTTTAACAAAAAATTAAACAAAACATTTACTTATTTATTTTTAATTATTTTTGAATTTGAATCCCGATTTATCTTTTTGGGGGACGTGGCGCAATCAGGGCATGTTACCTGTCGACTTGGGTCAACTTCTCTAACCCAAGTCACAACCCCGTCAGACTAGCTGTGGCCCCCTCTCTTCTCGATTTTTTCCCTCGTGATACGGCTCGAGGTCCTGTACATCCTTTACAAGAGTTGACCCTTGTTCATCCAGGATTCACGCCGAATCGAATTCCTCTTCCATCGTGCCCCCTACGCATGAGATCCTTCCTCGAAAACCATCCACCCTTGCCTGCACATAACCATCTCCTCCTCCTTCCTTGATTTTTCGGTTCCCCTTTACTCTATTTCTTCCCCTCCTTGTGCACCCAATGGCTCGAGCGAGGTGCCAGCTAGCTCGGATATAACATTTGCAGGGTCGAGGAGGTGGTGTAGAGGTGGATCCCAGTTCATCTCCGCCGCTCACTGACGTGAGGTCCATCTCGCAGCTCTAGCTGCTTGAGGTTTGCTTTGCTTGATTTTTAGGCAGTTTTCGTTACTATATTTTATTTTTTTATTTTTAGTTTATGATGAATTAACCTACTGACTAGGGTTAAGTAACAAATAAATCGATGGTCGTTGCGACCCCAATCAATAGGCTAGCTCAATAGAGAAAAGAAAACCACTCAATAAAACCAAGAAAATCAAATGCAATTTAAGCAGTTTGCTATTTTTATTTACCTGGTATAGCTACCAGGGTCGAATGCAAGGAGCACGAAAAAGATCAAAGTAGTCACAATTCAAAAATAAAATATTTTTTAGTGATTTTTTATTTTTCCAATCTTTAATTTTTAATAAGGAAACAAACAGGTACAAAATAAAACAACACACACAATACTCTTTTTGTATTTTTCTAAATGATAAAAAATAGTCAGAAAATTAAAGTAAAAATATTTTTAGGATTTGTGGATTTAAAAGTGTTTTTGGTAATTTTTAGGGAATTTTTAAATGTTTTTGTGATTTTATAAAAATCAAACAATGCTCAAAAGACAAAACAATGCACATGCATGACCAAATTGCAAATTAAAAATACTTAAAGTGCTATAGGATCTGAGATGATAATTTTATGATAAAATATAAATAAAAACCTACAAACAGGAACTGAAAATACAATTTTTGGATTTTTATTTGATTTTATATGATTTTATAAGTTTTTACTTTTTTTGTGAGTTTTAGGGGTTTATAATGAATTTTCAAACGAAATTAAAATTAAAACACAATAAAAGGAAAACACATGAATTTTTGTGGATTTTTAAAACCATTTTTCGAATTTTATGATTTTCTAACTTAGACATGCCACTTTTTAGGGGTTTTTAAATTTTCAAAAGTAGAAAATGCAATCAAATTAATCCATGAAAATTACAATAAAAACTACACACTAGCAGGAGCTAATGATAATTTTTAGGCAATTTTTAAAGTAATCTGATATTTTATTAAGTCCAACAAAAAAATGCAATTATTCACAGTTCACAAGGACCAAATCGCTAATAAATTAAGTCAGCAGACCGAATAAGCCAAACATACACGTGGGCACACACGTGACTCAGACTCGGGAGGATTAAAATGCTAATATTAAAAAGTACAAGGTCCATAATGCAAATGTTTTTAACTACAACTTTTATTTAATGGACTAAATCGAAAAATAGAAACATACAAGGGAAAATATGCAATATACCCTGAGGGCACATGACGCACGTTGGGGACGGCTCTGACGTACGACCCTGATCATTCCCTGCAGCGCATCTGACGGAACATAGGCTATCGTGGAGCGTATGCGTTAGATATATCAGATGTTCAGATCTAATTGCCCAAAAGCTGAACGCTTGGGCACCTCTAATGGAATCTGGCAGAAGGGGAGCTCATCTAATGGCAGCAGGAATGTCTGCAAGAACACGCCTCCTGCGAACTTCAACCAAGCATCGGAGGAGATCCGATGCTCTGATGAAGGATCAGAGAGGTCCAACAGGCTTGTGGAAGTGGTGCGCGTCAAGTGGTGGGCTCCGATGAGGGCGACGACGGTCAAATGGGCGTGAAGGTGAAGGCCCTCCTAGAGCTGCTCCGCCTGAGCAGACGAGGGTCCCAAATGGTCTCCAGGAATGCGTGGGTACCTACAAAGGGTAGAGGGGACTCGAGGCTATGCTCCGGCCTGGGTTATTGCTTGAGAAACTAAGAGAAGCGATTTGAGATGGTGTTCGACCTTCGACGAAGGTGGGGGAGGGAGATCTAGGTCCTAATCTCGCTATGATGGGCAAGCCTCAGGATCGTGAGGTTGCAGAGGAAGGTGAAGGATGAGTCGAGGGTTCTATCAATGCGGAAGATGATGGGTATCGGAGCTCCGACCAGTTGGTCGGAGAAAAAGGCATGCAACTGAGCAGGATGGAAAGATCAGATTGAACATGAAAAGGCGAAGGATAAGGAAGCTATCTGGAGGTCAAGACGAACTCAGGGGCTCCAGGAAAAGGTGGTCCGATGGGTCTTGGCCTCAACCAAGCTATGCCTGGTTGTGAGGCTGCTCGCGACGGTTCTCCGGCCACGAAGGGAGCTATGAGCCTCGAGGCACCTCCGGAGAATCCTAAGCCTCTCTCCCAACGGTTGTCACTTCAACGAAGGTGGCTAAGGGTTTGTGGTGGCACGAGGGTTGAGCTCTAGCACATGAGGTGAGGAAGATGATATTTAAAGGCTGCTCGAGGGTCCCAAAAGATCGGAGTGTAATGCGGAACCCTAGGCAGATCCGGTTGCGCCTAGGGATCCACGAGGATCAAGGATGTCCAGGCTTTAATCAGGCACACGAAATGAGTGGAACGGAGGTCGGAGTCGGGTGCTAGAAAATGGAGAGGAAGCTCTAGCGAATACGACACGACTCGACCCAGCCTGGGAGAGACCGTTAACCGAGGTCAACGGTCGGAGGTGGACCAATAAGAAAATAGGATTTGCAAAAATAATAGAAAATTCAATTAAAAATAATAAATGAATTTAAAATAAAAAGTTATAAAATAAAAAGGTTTATTTCGTAAACTATTTTTCTATGATTCTAACTATTTTTATAAAAAAATAAAAATAAGATATATATAGTATATAATATTATATACATGTATAAATATATCTATGTATTATGTACAAGTATTTTTCTTTTATTATTTTTTAAAATACTTTTATTTATAATTTATTTATTTATAATATGATTTTATGAGTAAAAAACAATTTTTATTTAATTTTTATCTATTATTTAAGGTGTAAAATAAATATTGAATGTAGTATGTATACATGTATTTTGTACAAAGGTTTGATGATTTTATTTTTATTTTATTTTTCTGATTTTTATTTTATTTTTGTATTATTTTAAATGCTATATACAAGGGTGTAAAAAGAATGAAATAATTTTATCTTGTAAAAAATATTTAAATAAATGTTATGTACAAGTAAAGGTGATATGTACTATATAGTAAACTCCTATCTCTCTCTACTTATTTTCTTTTGCGATCAGGTCAAGACTTGACCTTCTCTTGGGGATTGGGTCACTCTGTATTTATTCTAAATACATCATTCTTTTTCTTTATCTTTATTCTTTTATTTTTGCCAAAAGAGATGTTAAATATGCATTATTAACAAGGGCATGCAAAGTGCTAAGTTATTGTATTTATAGGTGGTTTAAAAACAAGAGATAAAATAAAAGAATAAAAAGTGAGAATCGTAGATTCATAGGTTTACGTCTTAATTAGTAGGTTTAGCTTAGATTTAAGGCTTTACTTCGTCACATCTCTTGAGCTCCAACCACCTCTATTCCATTGTGTTCCCCTGCTCCGACCATCACCATTCACCCCATTTCCTAGCCCCTTCCGCTTCTCCACATTTCACGCCACTCATCTGCCCAGATCAACCATCGATAATTTTATTTTCATAGCAAATATACCCTTTCCTGTTCAACAATTTTTATGCTTATTTTTAAATTTTATAAATATCATACGCACTCCAAAAATTATGAAAAATTAGGGTTAAGTCCCTGCTAGCAAAATCTTTCACGAATATTATTAAATTTGCATTCATGGATTTTCCTATTTTTTTTAAAAATCATAGTAGCACGATTTTGTCTCTATTTGAATTAAAAATTAACAAAATATATAATACTTTTTGAAACATTCCAAAAATATATATTCTGTTTATTATTGAATTTTATATCTTCAGACCAAAAATCACTAAAAATAGAAAAAGAAAATCACTAAAAATTAAAAGCTCCAAAATCCATATAACATATATAAAAAATCCTTTTTAAAATCCAAAAAATATTTATTTCTATCTATAAATTTAATTTTTATTATATGTTAATAATTAAAAATAGTTTTGGAAAATTTTGACTCTATTTGCTATTTTTTATTTCCAAAATAATCAGGCCTATTTATTTAATCCCTATTTTGGGATATTTTGTACTTTAAAAATATTTAAAAATTAGCTAAAATTCCCCAACAATCATAAAAATACTAAAAAAAACACAAAAATATTTTATTATGTAATTTTTGGTAATTTTTAGTTGTATTTATAAATATATTACTCTATACTATTCATATAGTTATATATAATCTTAAATTATATATAAAAAAGAGAAAAAAAATAGAAAAATTAGAAAATATTAAAAGAAAATATAAAAATATACAAATAAAATATATAGATAAATTAAAATCCATAATATATATAATTAAAAACCCACAAAAATCCAAATAAAAGACAAGAGAAAAGGACAAATTTTCTGCTTTTATTGCACATTCTATCACGTTTGCTCTACACACATTTTGTAGAGTTATAACATGTTTTAGCTCCACATTTTATTTTCACTACTTGATCAATATTGTGGGTTAGTTGTTAAATTATTCGGTTCTCGTGAGCGGTTTCTTCGATGACTGTTGATCTGCCTTGTGGGTTGACAAGACCCTCGTAAGAATCGAGTTTTCAAATGGCATCATTACCTGGGTGCAACATCGTATAGATTGCATTTCCTTGTTCCTTCTCTCTTGTATGTTTGTTCATCTTTGTTTCTTTATATGTCATTTTATTTGATATTATCTGTGAGATGCCTCTCTTCCTTGTATGACTTTGTGCAAGGGATCGTGAATTGAGGGTGGCTCTCCTAGGAGGCCTACGCACCCACGTGAAGCGGAGTTGGTTTTTCACCTCAGGTCGATACGAGAGAGAAATAAAAGAGGACTTGGAGGAATTCTTGAAGACAACTCTATTTATCTTTTATTTTATTTTAATTAATTTTGTAATTCAAGTGAGAGAGAGACACTGTTAATTGTAATAATTCAGACTCTCATGACACTCAACTTCACGAGGTCCATTGCTCGAGTGATTTTTTACTTGGGGGCCTCGTTGGCTTTTTTACATTTTTTGTTTTTTTTTATTTTGTTTCACGAGTTTTGAGTTTTTCGACTTAATTTTTATTTGTTTTATGTGATTGAGCCTTATAATCGAATTGCTTGATCGATAGAATAGGTCCAAACCCTAATTGACTTGCATGTACCTATAGTTTGCTTGTGGATCTAGTCAAATTGAATTGTTGATTATTTAGACTTGAGGATGTGTGCCAAGAGGGGCACCATACAACTCTTGCAGGACCCGTTGTGGCAGGCACCGAGTCTGCATCGAAGACCGGACCCTAGGTTTTATATCTAGATAATTAGCATCTATTGCTTCACGCTAATATCATATTCTGTTCTTTGGTAATTGACGATCCCGAAATTTAGCCTCTTAATAAGTCATTTTAACGCGTTGTAGTCGGCCGAATCGAATTCATCAAAGAACCATTTAATTAATTTAATCAATTAAATCAAATGGTCGATTTATTTTTTACTTGGGCAAGCCCAAGGTCGAACTCAAGGACATGAGCCTCTTCCATAATATTTAGACTCTTATTATTTATATTAAGTGTTGGATTAAAGAATCGTAGGTCAAGAAATGCATGGAGACATGCCATGATGCATTAAGTAAACATGAATGTATGCACTTTTTTTATCTGATTTTTATCATGCAAAGAGATGCAATTAAATGCAAAAAATATGCCCTAATTATAAAAATACTTGAACCATTTCATCACAAGTCAAATCAAGTTCAATTAATGAAGCTATTTTCATTGATGAAAAAATAAGGCATGTGAAGCATTACAATAAAGACAATTAGCTACTAAAATAATACATCAAAATTCATAGTGTCAAATTGGAAATATAAGCATGTCATCAAGAAGACAATGGAACGAGCTTCAAAATGCCGCTGAAATCGACTCAATCGGAGCTAGGATGCTCAAGATATGTAAGAGTGAAGAAAGGGGCATAAATGCAAGAAAACATAAAGGATAAATAGCAAACATGTCCCTAGGAGGGACTAAAATGCAAACAAAATAAAGTTCGGGACCTTCCCTGTAAATAACCCACACGGACGAGGGTATTTTTGCAATTATTAAAACCCACGAGGGCATGAGTGCAAAATACCCCAGGCGCACGTGAAATACACGTGAGATCGGGACCTGTCTGCAATTTGTAGAAGTTGGTGGGGCCTCCATGCAATTTGCCCAGAGTGCACGTGACTTGCACGTGGATGCCAGGCTCGATGAAGGCTTGGATTGGCTCGTCGTATGGTTCAGCCTCATATCAGGCTCGATGGAGGCTCTGGCTCGGAGAAGGCTTGGCAGTGGTTCGATAGACCCGGGCCTACATGCTAGGAGGTTGAGGCTCGGGTATTGTTGAACAGGATTTTTCACAGGTCTAAAGTAATCCACACAAGGCGGGATCACAATGTCGTTGAGGCGACCCGCGAGAAATCCTAATTCAAACAACAATTAACCCACAACAATTAAATCAAGCAATGAAAGTAAATGTGCGGAGTTAAAATTTATTATAACTCTACAACAAGATGTGTATAGTGCAAGTATGTGTAGAGGTCGAACACAGGGAGCAGAAAGGCTAGATCGGGGCAAAAATGCTCAAAATGTGTGTGTATGTGGTCAAATGTCTACTATGCTATTTTTTTGTGGGTTTTTAATTTTATATTTTTTTTAATTTTGATTTTGTATTTTTGTATTTTGATTTTATAATTTCTAATTTTATATTTTCTTTTTAGATTATATATATTTTTTATTTTCTTTTTCCAATATTGGAATAGATATACTATGTGATAAAAGGGAGAAAGAGATATTTACAAAAATAGATAAAAATGTTCAAAAATTGGTAAATAAAGTCTTTTTGGTCTTTTTATACTTTTTTACTGTTTTTGTGATTTTTGGGTATTTTCAAGATGTTTTTGATATTTTTAAAGGGCTAAATAAAGAAAACAGTGAATAAAAGTTGCTGTTCGAAATTAAATTGAGGATGAAAAATAGTAAACAGTGTCAAAAATTCCTCAAGTTAATTTTCCATAAAAGAGAATAAAATAGAGAAACTACAGGAACTGAGTTTATATTTTTAGGATTTTTCTAGGATTTTTTAGATTTTTAGGAAGGTTTTTGGGCTTTTCTAATTTTTAGGAGTTTTGTTTTGTATTTTTTAATGATTTTTGGATTGGAGTTAGAACACAATAAGACAAGCAAAATATATTTTTTTGGGAATTTTCTGATGTGTTTTTATATTGTTTTGGTATTTTATGACGCAAACAGTGCTGAAAATGAGTATTTTTGATTTTTTAAAAATGGGAAAATGCCATAAAAATGCAAAATAAAAATATGGCGTGAAACTACAATGCAGCAGGAGCTTAACTCTATTTTTTGAGATTTTTTTCAAATTTTCTAGATGCATGAAATAAATAGGGAAAGTATACAAAAATACAAGGCCTAACAAGGGTATGAATGAAAATAGAGCGAAGTTCAAGGGGAAAAGTGCAAATTATACAAAAGTATACAACTACAAATGAATGCTTTGAGTCCTAAATAAATATTACACAAAATGGCGGGGGAAATGGTGCAAAATACCCTCGCCCGGGCAGATCGGACGGTTGTTGTGATCTCTGGAGATCCTCGTGGATCGGACGACGATGGGCAAGGGAGGAAGAACTGGGACGAACTCCGAGTCCGGCGAACTTCGAGCTCTTCCCCCTCGCACCCCCGACGGTGATTGGCGGCACGACGAGGTACAAAATACTCCTGGAGAGATGCTCTGGCAATCGGTTGCATCAAAAAAAACTCGGAGGTCACTTGAGCTCCTCCACCATGGCTAGGACGGGAAAGACCCCTAGGTGACTCGCCCGGTTGCAAAAACGACCCCAGAAGGGGTTCTTCGGCACCTGGACCTGCAAATAGAGCGCAAAGCAACAGTAGGAAGTTCCAGGGCCAACAAAAAGGGGTGGATGGTGGCGTGGAATGATGAAAGTGGCCGGAGTTCGTTGAACACCAGCTAGGTGTTTGAGGATGGGAACTAAGCTAGTGAATGAGTGAATCAACAAACTAAATATGCAAACTAAAAACTGAAACTAAGAGCTAATTAATCAGCGATAAAATGGAAAGAAAACGACCTCGAAGGCGGGTTGCCTGAGATGGGGTACCTCACGGCCAAGCTTGGCCGGAGATGGGTGGAGACGCCTCCGCGCCGCTCCTCCTCTCCTCCTAACGGCAAGGTGAGGTTGCTGTCACCTTCCTCTAACCTCAGCACATGAAAGAAGGGAGGAAGAAGGGGGAAAAGGAGTTCAAACTCGAAATGGAGGAGAAGGGTCGTTTTTGAAGATGTGGCTCTGGAGGCACAAAGAACGAGGTGTCGCGCGCGAATCGATGGTCCAAAGACCCGTCCAAGCCTAGGGCGTGTAACCTCAATATATGGTGAACAAAAGTCAAGAAGGAAGAATTGCCAAATGGTGAAAGACGCGCTCTCCAAAATTCGGAGAAAACGCCAAAAAAACGCAGTCTGACAAGCTTCAGAACATTGGGCAGAGAGTGGGCGAGGAGGCATGAAGATCGAGGTTTATCGAGCAAATCTTCGATCTAAAGACCAAACCAAGTACTGGGCGTGTATCATGGTTATATGGGGAGAAAAAGTGAAGAAGGACCCGAGGTCAAAATGTGAATGACGTGGCCTAGAAAAATAGGAGAAAATGACCAAAAACGCAGCTGGCAGGCTGCAGGTGCAGACCAGGGAGTTGACCAGCGGGTCAACTTCCACCTGGTTGGTCCACGTGGACCAACCACAAAAATCCCTGGGAAAAACATTTGTAAATTCAATTAAAAATAGCAAATCAATTTATTAAATTATGGTTACAAAATAAAAAATGTTTATTATTTTATAAATTATTTTATTATGATTTTTATTTATTTTTATGAAATATATTTTGACAAGTTTACATTTATGCCCTTTATAGGTATATTATTCTATATATTGTATTCTTTTATTTTTATTGTATGTATTTAGTTTATTTATTTTTTATTATTAATTTATATAATTATAACATACTTTTATACACATAATTATATTTTTATTTTATTTTTCTGATATGTTTTGCATAATTACTAAAATACAAATATGTTTTGTATAAGTATATGTACAGGTAATGTATCTATGTATTTTATTTTTAAGTATTTTATTTTTGTTTTTATTTAGGTTTTTATTCTTATTTTAATATACATTATTATTATAAGTATTATTTACCACATTATAAAAATATAAAAATGAATAAATAATTAATAAAGAATAAATTGAATATTTTAATCAGTATAGCTATACAACGGGGGTCCAAAACTCAACTTCCAAACCGTAGCTCCGCCAAATGTGAAACCACCGCCATTAAATAGCTTATTTTCTTCTATATATAATTAAAGGTGAGTATGCTGCATTTGGAGTTTTTATTTGTGAGATACGGGTCTGGGAAGTTGGGATTCCGGATTTTTATTCAGACCATAACTTTTTATCTGTACATTATTTTTCTGTGAAATCAATTTTGTATTTTTCTTTATAAATTTATCTACAACTTTCATGTACAAAGTTTCTTTATTTGAAGTATAAAAAGTGGAACCAAAAATAGGTCCCAAAATGAATAAAGAATAAATAAAAACTGTAGGTATTTTATCTGTATTTCTGACCTTATCTCCCCCTACTTTATTTCTTGTCGACTTATTCATCAAGATGCCTAGGTCTCGGTATTTCGGGTCATAAAATATTTACAATATTTTATTCTTTTTCTTTTCTTTTCTTTATTCTATAATTTTGGCATTAAAAACCGTATTTTATACAATATTTACACACATATGCATGAATGCTAAAATGCATGAATTAATGCTATTTACACGCATTTACTAGGGGTTTTAAGGCCAAAATGATAGAATAAAGATGATGAAACGTGGATTCATCAGGTATGCTCGACGCTTGACACGTAGATGTCCAAGGACTGTTAGATCTCGAGGATCCAACGGAAACTGTACCGTGCACTGGAGAAGACGTGGCTGCATCAACGTCGTTGGTTGGACACCAGGGAGGAGCATCCAACGACGCATGTAGAATCTGGATCTTCCTCCTCCGTCGTGGGGCTGGTGGCTCGATTAGATCTCCGGCAACACCTCCTGGGCTCTGCCACCCTTTTCAGGTCACGATAGATCTCCCCGGAACCTCCTGAGCGGTTGTCGATGAAGCCGAAGTTTCGGGATAGCTGTGGCACGGCCTGGAGATGGTGGACGACACCGGAGTGCCGGAGGCAGTGCTTGCGAGTTCTCCTCTGATGAAGCTCTGATCATTGCACATTCGAGTACCTGCAAAGTTAGTGTAATAGCCGAGGCCTTGCACGTGGAGTGACATGAGTGAGATGGTCGGCCGTGAATGGGCTAAAGAAGGTGGTGATCGGTGGTCTTCTCCGATGAGCTCGAAGAAGGGGGGTCGGAGTGGTCTGGGGTTGTGACAGGTAGGGAGGATGAGCGGAGTGTTGCACATGGATGGTGGAAGCGAGGTGGAGCTAAAGGGGTGGTTGGTGAACGGTGATGGTGTCGAAAGTAGCCTAATTAATTAGAATAAGAACGAATGATTTACAAGGGGGATCGAAGATAGCTTACCTTGTCAATAATGGTGGTCGAAGGCTTGGGCTTGGGGTTCGAGGTGAACCCCGGGTCTTCGCTGGACCCCCTCAGCCAGGTGGGGCAGCTCGAGCGGAGGCGAAGCTCTGCGACGCGACCATGGAAGGTGGAGGATCTCACCGGAGGCTCAAGGTCGTCATCGCTCCTCTATCGATCCTCCCCTGTCACGTGGAGGAGGAGAGTGCTGGGCCTAGACCCTCAAAAGGTGGACGACAGTTAATGGCGGAGGAGATGGGGTATTTGAAGAGGAGCGAAGCGACGATAATGATGGTAGAAGGAGTGGTTTGACCAGGGGATATGGAGAGTGAGAGAGGGAGTTATGGAGAGAGTATATGCCCGCGAGGAGGATGGATGACCGGGCGACGTCGTGGAGGTGTCGGGAGTGGAGATGGTGGATGAGGGACACAGAGGAAAAAGGAAGGGGAAGTGGTTTTGCAAGGTGGGCGACGTGGGTGAGGGAATCAACGGGAGGTTGACGACGAGTTCTAGGCCGTTGGATCTCGTGATCCAACGGCCACGAGATGAGCACGAAGAAGCAGTGTGGATGGGATCTGAGCAGCGCGATCGAAGGGAGTAGAAAGTGCCACGGGGCACGCTGAGAGCGCATCGTTGGTGGATGGATGAGATGGAATCCAAGGCTGAATCTAATGGTTGAGAAACAGAGCGGGAAGGGGCGGTGGAGATCATAGACCCAGAGTGCGATCGGATGGCGGCCAGCAGATGGTGCGTGGTGCGCAAAGGAGCGGGCCGCGTGGCGCAACCAAAAGGCACCACATGGCCCAATCCCATTATTCAGAGAAGGAAATTAAATAAGAGGGAAAAGGAGGCTGATTTTGGAAAAACTCAAAACTTGAAAGTTGTAGTCTTGATGAGATCTACAAGTTTCATGTTGATAAAAATCGGAGATGAGGTCCAACCAAGGGAGAAATATTTTTGTGAGTGTTTCTAAAAACTTGAAAATACTATGATTTTTAGTGTTGCTATTTTTTATTTTTAATTTATTTAAGGACTCTGATAATTACAGGGATTTGTCTGGTTTTTATTGACACTTAGTATAAGCTAGGGGGTTAATTTCAGCGAATTAAGAGCATGAAATTGGATTTCATCAACCCCCTATACTTAAACTATGCTCCGAGCATAACAAAAAAAATTGAATGAGCTGGATTAACCCCCTTGTGCACGTGCGTACAGGATCTGATCTGTTCAAGTCCTCTCAATTTTAGAGATCCAACATTTCAGAGCTCAACCCAGCCTTAATCAAGTGGCATCCAATTCCTCTAGTTTTCTAGACTCTCTCTTGTATACATATAATCTAAGGATTTGACATTTAGTGTTGACCACATTTACGAGAGTAGAGTCAAAACGTCACCCAAGATCCTGGTCCAAGAAATTCTCCTAAGGACCCAATCCTCAACTCTAGGCAATAAACTGAATATTGCGTTCGATCCACCGTTTCTTTAGTTGTCAGACTTAGAAATGTAGGTGGCAGGCCAGATCATGGAGGGATTTAGGATTGTGTCATTTCTTCTCTCCCTCTCATTGGAATAAGGATTCTCTCCAGTGCCTTATTACGTAACACATATTTTTGGTGTTGATCAGTGCGCCCGTCAAGAGAAGTTAGAGCCGTCTGCACTTGTTTTCCTGGGAATACACCGAGGTGTGCCTTTTTGAGTACCTATCATACCTTCTACACCCAGACTTGTAGCATTTACGATGCAGAGCCCTTTTTTTGGTGCAAGCCGACTCCTGGTCCTAATAGCGGTGGTCCAAGTGGACACTTTGAAAATGGTTGGGAGCGCTCGCCTTTGGTGGAAGCTCTTGTTGATATTTGACTTTGTATGGAATGAGAGCTTTTCTTTGACATTTCATTTCTTTGTAATATTTTTGGCTAGCTCCACTGCTTTTACCAAGAGTTGGCACACACTGATCAACATTTTTGTTTTATTCACACCCTGGCACTTAGCCAATATCAAGAGATTAGCATAAGAACCAAGTTCTAATACTGGCTAAAATTCTGACACTCAGGTTTCATGAAGCCTTCAAAGATTTTATCCCATCCTCGAGCATCATTGAATCAAGTCCAAACTCAAATCCCTCATCCCAGTTCTTCAAGTGAAATTCCAACTCATCTCATCGAAATCGCAGTCGTGCATATGATGTGCTGATCATATTCTTAAGGTAGGAGACTAAGCATGCAATATAGCATGCAAATCTAGAAACCTAGAGAAATGTGGATGATTAAGTTTAAGACCCTGATGGCTAAGGCTAGTTAACCTAAATCTCAAGACCTCATAAACCAAGTTCCCTTGAACATTTCTGATCCTGTGTGGAAGTGAAAAGGTAGGGGATTTAATCCAACTCCTTCAATAATTTTTGAATTATTTTTAACTTTAAAAGACATTACGACTGCCTAAACTCAAATGAGTAGATGCACCTACGTTCAACCAGTATAGGTGTAAGTACAGGCCGGAGCCCGTTGCTTGAGGACAGAGCCTTACACGATGTCCTCTAAGCCACCTTGTCTGATAAGGGCGAACCCTCACTGAACACGACTACTTATTTGGGTTTAGTAGTCAATTTGACTCTTAAAGGATTTTTGAATTTTTTCATTTTTTATTGGTTAGAACACAGGTTAGATTCAACTTTCCTTGAAATCAAAAAGAATTTTCAACACCACGCCACACAAATAAATATTTTCAAACATTTTCAAAAGATTTTTTAAAATAAGAGAAACTCATTTTTTCAAATAATTTTCGAAAATATTTGTATTTGAAAATAGTGTAACATAATATGGAAAACCCTTGAAAACATTTTGTCCACTTTATTCAAGAGACTATACTTTAGCCAAAAAGTTTTAAATTTTTCAAAATTTTCAAAATATAGCAAAAATATAAATACTGTATATACGATATACCCCTATACTTAAATGTTCTATGTCCTCATATCACTGGATGATACAAGGACATAGATCCATTTAAGTCTATAAGAATATACGGGAACTGATGTGGCCCCCCTATACTTAGGTTAGAAATAACCTAAGTGTCGAGGAAAGGAAAGATGGGTAGAGAAATCACGGGGACTCAGGTCGCCCCCATACTTAGGCTGAGAGTAGCCTAAGTATAAAGATGGATAATTGATGTTGGGGGAGACCTGAGGTGAACAAAGAAGTCGGATGATTATACAAATGAGAGGATGAATCTTTTGAGATGGATGGAGTACCTAGGTCTAGGGGAGGGTGTTGGAGCAACCACGACTCAAACAAGCATGCAAAACCCTTTGATTTCACCAACTCACTTGTGAAACCAACAAATGTTGATTGTTTATCTTGTCGGTTTTATTGGTGATAAAAAACATTCTAGTACGTGGGAAAAATATCAAATAAAACCATCTACGTAAACGCGGGTGTTACTCTCCCAAAATAAGATTTTACTCCATTTTTAGGTTGACTTGCAATTAGCAGTCCCAATTATCTTTCTTAAGTTTATCACTGATTAAAAGTGAGCACATAAACCAAGCAATTATCGTCTACCGCTCATTCCCATTTTCCATTAATCTAGGTGATCAAGCTAGGAGGGGGAGTCGAGAAAAGCCATGCAGTCGATAAAAATCATGATCTAGGATATGCAAGAAAACATGCAGCGCCTTGAGCGAAAACTCATGAAAACTCGGACTGAATTTAATAACGAAATCCAAATGTATGCAACTCGAGGAAAAGCCACACCTAACATGCTTCTATTAGCAGGGAAGAAGATCTTTTAATTTGACTAAGTGAAGCGATGTTTATATGCGTCTTTAATTAAAGTGTATCCTACCTACGAACAAACACGTAAAATAAAAATGTGAAAGAAGCTTGAAGAGCCGCGTGTCTGGTCCTAGGTCGACACTAAAGTGGGGGTGATCCCCACACAACCACATATAAGTCGTTCATTTATAAGCGCGAGTCTTCGATCGAAGACCGCTGTAAAGACGATTCTTACATGAGATGGAAATGAAATGCAAAACAACATCTTTTTTCTTTGATTTTTCTCCAAAATTGCTTCTGCGGCTCCTCACAGCGGGGATCACCTGCTCCTCGCCTCCTTGAACATCAAAAGCCCTACTATAAAAGCAAATGTTAGATATCGATCGAAAGGGATTTTTAATGATGCAAGACAACATTGACCTACGTATAAAAAAACACTTAAATAAATAAATAAAAATCCAAACAAGATAAAAGATGAGCCGTGTCCTCGACAACGATGCCATTTGACGATCCCGAAATTCAGCCTCTTAATAAGTCATTTTAACACGTTGTAGTCGGCCGAATCGAATTCATCAAAGAACCATTTAATTAATATAATCAATTAAATCAAATGGTCGATTTATTTTTTACTTGGGCAAGACCAAGGTCGAACTCAGGGACACGAGCCTCTTCTGTAATATTTAGACTCTTATTATTTATATTAAGTGTTGGATTAAAGAATCGTAGGTCAAGAAATGCATGGAGACATGACATGATGCATTAAGTAAACATGAATGCATGTAATTTTTTATCTGATTTTTATCATGCAAAGAGATGCGATTAAATGCAAAAAATATTCCCTAATTATAAAAATCCTTGAGCCATTTAATCACAAGTCAAATCAGGTTCAATTCATGAAGCTATTTTCATTGATGTAAAAATAAGGCATGTGAAGCATTACAATAAAGATACTTAGCTATTAAAATAATACATCAAAACTCATAGTGTTAAATTTGAAATCTAAGCATGCCATCAAGAAGACAATGAAACGAGCTTCAAAATGCCACTGAATCCGATTCAATCGGGGCTAGGATGCTCAAGATATGCAAGAGTGAAGCTAGGGGCATAAATGTAAGAAAACATAAAGGATACATAGCAAACATGTCCCTAGGAGGGATTAAAATGCAAATAAAATAAAGTTCGAGACCTTCCCTGTAAATAACCCACTCATGCGGGGGTATTTTTACAATTATTAAAACCCACGAGGGCATGAGTGTAAAATACCCCAGGCACACGTGAAATGCACGTGAGATCTGGACCTGTCTGCAATTTGGAGAAGTTGGTGGGGCCTCCATGCAATTTGCCCAGAGTGCACATGACATACACGTGGATGCCATGCTCGATGGAGGTGCAGGCTCGATGGAGGCTCGGATGGGCTCGACGTATGGTTCAGACTCGGATCAGGCTCGATGGAGGCTCTGGCTCAGAGAAGGCTTGGCAGTGGTTCGATAGACCCAGGCCTTCGGGCTTGGAGGTTGAGGCTCGGGTCTGCTCGACGCTTGACACGTGGATGTCCTAGAACCGTTAGATCTCGAGGATCCAACGGTAACTGTACCGTGCGCTGGAGAAGACGTGGCTGTATCAACGCCGTTGGATGGACACCGGGGAGGAGCATCCAACGACGACTGTAGAATGTGGATCTTCCTCTCCACCGCAGGGCTGGTGGCTTGATCAGATCTCCGGCGACACCTCCTGGGCTCCGCCACCCTTGCCAGGTCACGATAGATCTCCCTGGAACCTCCTAAGTGATAGTCGATGAAGGCGGAGGTCCAGGATAGCTGTGGCACGACCTGGAGACGGTGGATGACACCGGAGCGCCGGAAGCAGAGCTTGCGAGTTCTCCTCCGATGAAGCTCCGATCATTGTAGATTCGAGTACCAACAAAGTTAGCGCAATAGTCGAGGCCTTGTGCGTGGAGTGACATGAGTGAGATGGTCGACCGTGAATGGGCTGAAGAAGGTGGTGGCTGGTGGTCTTCCGATGAGCTCAAAGAAGGGGTGTCAGAGTGGTCTGAGGTTGTGGAAGGTAGGGAGGATGAGCGGAGTGTTGCGCGTGGGTGGTGGAAGCGAGGCAGAACTAAAAGGGTGGTCGGTGAATGGTGATGGTGTCGGAAGTAGCCTAATTAATAAGAAGAAGAATGAAGGATTTACAAGGGGGATCAAAGATAGCTTACCTGGTCAATAATGGCGGTCGAAGGCTAGGGCTTGGGGTTCGAGGTGAACCCCGGGTCTTCGCTGGACCTCCTCAGCTGGGTGGGACAGCTCGAGCGGAGGAGAAGCTCCGCGACACGGTCATGGAAGGCGGTGGGTCTCACCGGAGGCTCAAGGTCATCGTCGCTCCTTGATAAGTGTCTAAAAATCGAGTTTCGCGGCTTCTTCTTTTTATTGAAGAAAGTTGTCGGTTGTAGCAGAAGCCGCTAAACGAGGAAATTTCGATCTTTAAAACCTATCAAACAAATACGGTTTTCTGTCGGAAAATCGTTCACTAATATTTTACCAGGCAAGTGTTCCTGGGTCGAACTCAAGGAGGCAGAATATATTCCCTAAATCTTCCTATTCGTAATTTTATTTTAATTCTTCTCTAAGTCAAAATGCTTTTTTATTGATTTTTATTTTTATTATTTTTATTTGATTTTATTGTTTTCAAATTTTTATTTTATTTTCAAAAAGAGATATTTTTCAAAAGATTTATTTATTATATAATAGGTGAGTAATATCTAGGTGATATTATATAATATGGTGAACGAGGTTCGAGCCGCGAACTCGAACTACACAAGAAAACAAAGGAAAACGAAGCGGCTTTCGATAAAATCAAAACACGTCGAAAACTCGTCAAAAAGCCGCGAAACTTTTATACTAAGTAGCTGGGGTAGTTGTGTAACTACCCTCAAGAAAGCGTCGAAATCCGAGGTCACAAGAGCAAGAAACAACCCCTACAGCCCAGGGGCATAAGCGCAAGAAAACTTATTAAAATTGTTTGGAAAAAGGTCCTGGAGGACTGTTATGAAAGAAAAGTACAAGAAACTTTACATTTAGGTCCCTGCGGAGGGACCTAAAGGTAATTATTTAAAAGTTTGGAGGCGGGTTGCAATTTCTGAAAGTTGGCTAGACTTATGATGCAAATTTTCCACCGTTTCGGATTGGATGGCGGAGATTAGAAGACCCGTGCGCAATCGGACGCCCACGCTTCTGCCACGTGGCGCACACCTGTAGCTCGGGTGTTCTTGAGTCTGTTGAGCAGCTGACGGACGGACTCTCTTCTCCAATTTATTCCGGCCGGCCTTCAACGACTTTGGCGCTCCGGCGGGGCCAGAGGGGTGGCTCCTCCACCCCTCGAGCTCGCCCGCGGTAGAATGGCGGTCGGCGAAGCTCCGAGCGGCGGGGGCTTCTCGATGAAGATGGAGGCTCAGTCCTCCCTGGAGGTAGATCAGTTCTGGTAGTTGATGAATCCACATTTCATCATCTTTATTCTATCATTTTGGCACCAAAAACCCTAGCAAATGCCTGTAAATAGCATTAAAATCATCATCTTAGCATTCATGCATGTGCATCTAAACAGTGTGTAAATTATTGTAATTAAGGCCAAAATTATAGAATAAATAAAGAAAAGAAAAAGAATAAAATATTGTAAATATTTTATGACCCAAAACCCCCGAGACCTAGGCATCTTGATGAATAGGTCGACAAGGAATAAAGTAGGGGGAGATAAGGTCAGAAATACAGTCAAAATACCTATTCATTCTATTCATTCATTATTCATTTTGGGACCCATTTTTGGTTCCACTTTTTATTCATCAAATAAAGAAACTTTGTACATGAAAGTTGTAGATAATTTTATAAAGAAAAATACAAAATTGACTTCACATAAAAATCATGTACAGACAAAAAGATATGGTCTGAATAAGAATCCAAAATCCCAACTTTCCAGACTCGTATCTCACAACTGACAACTCCAAATGTAGCAAACTCACCTTTAATTGTATATAGAATAAAATAATCTATCCAATGGCGGTGGTTTCGCATTTGGCGGAGCTACGGTTTAAAAGTTGAGTTTTGGACCCCTGTTGTATACTTGTACATATTAAAGTATTCAATTTATTATTTATTTATTATTTTTATAATTTTATATTTTTATAATGTTGTACATAATACTTACAATAATTATGTGCAGTTAAATCAGAAGAAAAACATAAATAAAATACAAATAAAAATATTTGTATATAGTCAACACATTGGTACATTACCTATATGTATACCTATACAAAACATACTTGTATTTTATTAAATATACAAAACATATCAGAAAAATAAAATAAAAATATATTTGTGTACATAAAAGTATTTTATAATTTTATAAAATCATAAATAAAAATAATAAAAATAAAATACACAAAATAAAAATAAAATATCAAAATACATAGGTATTATACCTATATAGGGTTAAAAAGGCAACTTGTAAAAATATAAGTCATAAAAATAATTAAAAATCAAAATAAAATACTACATAAAATTCTAAGCATTTTTTATTTTATAACTTTTAATTAATTCGGCCATTTATTATTTTTAATTTAATTAATGAAATGTTTTTCCAGGGTTTTTCCTGGTTGGTCCACGTGGACCAACCAGGAGGCCAGGACTGTTGACCTAGGTCAACAGTCTGACCTACCCCTGTAGCACATGTCAGGCTTGGTTTTTGAGCCATATTTTTGGTTTTTTCTAGGCCGATTCTTTCACATTTTCGTGTTGCATCCTTCTGCAACATTGCTCACCAACCATCTATCTCACTCGCCCAAGCTTAATCTTGGTCGTCGGACCCAAGATTTGCAAGATATTCCTTGGTCTTTGGACCCCTGTCACCTTGGGTCAAACCACTTAAAACCAACTCCCCCTCTTCCATTTCGAATCGAGTCCCCTTGGTCCACCCTTCAGCGCCATATCCGTGCTCCTGAGCTCCGTGGAGGTGACAGCTCCACCGCCAGCCCTTCAGCCAAGGCGCGCGAAGTCGAGGGAGCCTCCATCACCTCCGCCAACCGCCGGCGTCGAGGTACTCTTTCTCCTCTGGCTCCGGCCATCGAGGGCATCGCCCCGCCTTTCTATTTAGCCCATTAGCTTCCTGTTACCCGTAGCTTTAAAAGCCCTCAAGAAATTTCGAGTTACATTCACTCCTTCGCCAAATCGATCATCCTCGCCGGAGCGCACCTCCGGCCACCCATCGTCACCTCGCCTCGCGCATCGATTAGACCCATTCCAGGTTCAGGCACTTTGCCCTGGACCTTCTAATGCTTTTTGCAGGTCCAAGTTCACTCATGGAAGCCTGGAGGCGAATCTGGAGCTTCGCCGGAGCTAGCGGAGCTCTATAGCTCCGCCGCCCTTCAGCGAGCCCCTCGGCCATCGCCGGGGCTTTTTGCCGCCACCAGTCGATAGAGAAGGACCAGGGGAAGCTTCACGGCCATTTTGGAGCCCTAACTTCGCCGGAGGACGAAGATCTGGAGCGGCGAAGTCCGCCTCGCCGGCGTTCTTCGCTGTTCTTCCTCATCGCCCCCAAGCCGTTGGATCGAGGAGCCCGCCCCAGGTCGAGCAGACGCCGTTGGATCGTGCCCCGACTTCACCGTTCGATCGTCCCCTGATGATCTAATCTCAGCCGTCCGAGCGAAGCGTCGTCGACCCGTGGATTCACGCCACGTGTATAAGTGAAGACCGATAGCCGTTGGATCCACGCGTCGAGGGTATTTTGCATATACACCCTCGCACCTTTTGTATTTACTTTTTAGTCTTTAAACTTTTGTCTGTAGTGTAAAAGTTTTGTAAAAGTTGCACAAACGCCCCCGAACTTTGTTTATTTGCATCTAGGTCCTCAGCCACGTCACCTCACGTGACCTGTACACGTGAGGTGTGGGCATTTTGCAGAGGAACCCTCGGGCTTTTGTGTATTTTGTTTTAGCCCTGAAACTTTCGCAGCACGTGTAATATTTTTGGATATTTTGCAAGTAGGCCCCCAGGTTTTTGTTGTATTACATTTTGGTCCTTCCCAGGCGCGTGCAAGTCACGCGCCCTGGTGGGAAAATTGTGAGCGTGCCCAGGCGGCTTTTGTAATTGCATTTTGGTTCCAGAAATTGATTATTAAGTTCAACATTTTGCGGATATTTGCATGTATGCCCCTGGATGTTTTAGATATTGCAAATATACCCCTGCTAGGACTGTTTAATGTTTGGATGCTTGTTGTATTTATTTGAATGATCATTTTAAGTCCAAAAATTCCACAAAAATAGACTTAAGCATCTGTATACGTGTACTTTGACGCCATCTAATTAGTTTTTGATTTTACTTTATTTTCATATTTATTAAAAATCAAAAACTTGCTTTTTGTGCACTGTCTAATTTAGAAAATACCAAAAAATATTAAAACACCTCCAAAAATTCCAAAAAATTCACCTAGTGTCTATTTTATCCTATTTTAGTGTCAGTCCAAAAATCATTAAAAATCTCAAAAGAAAAACACTAAAAATTTAAAAACACTCAAAAACTTCAAAAATATATATAAAATAGTAGAAAACCCAAAAATAATAAACTCAGTTCCTGTTTGTTCCTTATTTTATCCTTTTTATTTGAAAAATAGTGTGAGAATTTTTAGCTACTGGTTGGTATTTTTAATTCCCATATTTATCAGAACCAGCATTATTTCCACTGTTTTCTCTTATTTCAGTATTTAAAAATATCAAAAACACCTTGAAAAACCCCCAAAAATCACAAAAACAGTAGAAAATTAAAAAATACCAAAAACATTTTATTTCTGAATTTTTGAGTATTTTTGCACATTTTTATAAATATTGTAGCTTGCCTTTTATTATATTGTCTTTATTCTCCAATATTGAAAAAAAATATATAATATAAAATATAAAAATCAGAAAATTAAAAATCAAAATACAAAATTAAAAATTAAAAAAAAAATAAAAACAAAAATTTAAAAATTAAAAACCCACAAAAATTCATTTGCTTGTTTGCTTAGTGTAGACACTGCACACACTCACACACACTTTAGCACTTGCTCGAACTACCCTGCTTGTTCCCTGTGTTCGAACTCTCTACATACTTGCACCTATACATCTTTTATGTAGAGTTAAAAATAAATTTTAACTCCGCATTAGTTCTAATTCATTGATCTTAGTGTGGGTTAATTGTTGATTAAACACGGATTTTGATTGGTCGACACTTCGACTGAGTTCACGCTTTGTGTTGAACTTAAGACCGTCGATATCCGCGTTTATCAAATGGCGCCGTTGCCAGGGAGCAACAGCGAGTAGTTCACATTTTTGTTTGATTGTGTGATTGTTTACCATAGCATTTTCCTTCTCTTACATTTTGATATATATCTTGTTGAGCTATCTGACCACTCTTCTTTGTCTTCTTGCGAGGGACCGCGGAGCGAGGCGGATCGCCTAGGTGACCCGACGCATCCTTGGGAAGCGGAGCCGGCTGTTCTTTAGCCAAGCCGGCAGGAGAGAGCAAGGAGTGAGAGAGAGAGTGATTAGATTAGTTTTCATTTATTTCGTGAGAGAGTGATTCATTTAATTTGTAATAATACAGGTACACTTGGACTTGGACACTTGAACATTCGGGCCTAACTTCCGGGTGTTTGTTCACCCGGGGGCTCACCGCGGATTTTATCGCGTTTTCATCGCAGTCATTTTCCGGTTTTGTTTTCATTTTTCACTTTCTTTTGTGGATTGAGCTCTTAGTTCTAGGTCTGCTTGACTCGATTAGAATAGGTCCAAACACTTAATTGTATTTGCATGCTCCTATAGATACGTATTTGGACTTAAACTAATTAAACAGTTAGTTAGTAGCTTCCAAATCCACGCGCCGCGAGCTCACACCCGAACAAGCGCTTTCTCCTACCCCAAATGTGTTGGGCAGAGGAGGGGTGAGCCTAGACCGGACACTCGGATTAGGAGTTGCTAGCTAGCTTGTGGTTCTTCACGCTAGCAGTTGCCTGTTCTAGGACGATTTCCGCTTGCATATCGCCATATAGCTTAGGTTTAAAAATTCTGCTTTGCATCCCGCATGAAGAGAGCTGGGATTCGCTGTAAGTCCTCTTACTTTGCACGCATCATCTAGGCACAAAGGTGAGATTTCCACCTTGGTGTCGACTTGCACGGCTTTTCCGACTCTATTCTCCCTCTGTTTTTGGAACAAAGTAGGATAAAGGAAAAATACAAAAACCGTTAGGCGCTTGTTTGAATTGACTCAAAAGAAGCGATAACACCAAAAAAATTAAAAAAGGGACTGCTAAAGAAAACTTGACCAAAAATAAAATCGGTAATTGGATTCATTGCTTGGGGAGAGTAACACCCTCACTTGTTTTCAGGTTGCATGGGAAGGTCTCCTTCCAAGTGAGGTGAGCGCTTCGTAAGGATTAGAGCCCAAAACCCAACTTGTGGCTGCCTTGTGTATCGCCTGGATTTCCGAAGTATTGGCGCTACTATCGTACGTAGTCGAGTAGGACTTGGTCGCCATTGGTGACTCACTATTGTGTGAGCGCTGACCTTGTCCGAAGTACCGAGCCTAGGCCACGCCTTCACGGGTGTGTCTGTCTCACCGGCTGCGTCCGAGTAGGACCTTGTACGCTCACGGGTGATTCCGTTGCGAGCAAGGTCCGAAGTATCGGTTTCGCCTATCGGCTTGCTCTCTCTTTTCTTTGGCTGAGTAGGGATCCAGGAAGGGTTACAAGGACCTTAAAAAGCGCAAGTTACAGGTTACACAGGAGGAGGACAAGTACGGGGACACTTTCCTGGCAGTACTCTCTCTCCTATAGGCGTAGCGCTCTAAGGACTCGTGAAAAGATAAATACCTGAAAAACAAGCTAAAACTGACAAGATAAAAGCCGAACCTTCACGGCTTCACGAGTTGAGTTGGTGAACTCACCCTTGCTTTGTGTTTGATTTCTAGATTTGTTAAGGTCAAGATCAAAAACACAACACAATTGTGCGCAATTTTGTTGCATATCATCTTCTCCTTCTTCTCTTGCATTTTCCCTGTTCTTTCCGAATAATCAAGATGATGGGACGAAGATCTCTTAGGCCGACCTTGTCGGCACTGCTATCCAGCACTCCTCCCTACTCATCTAGGAATGCCTCGGAGAGCCCGCTCTCCGAGCCTGAGTTCACATCCACCCTGTTCCCCCTCGACCACCCTTCCCATTCTCCTTCCTTCAGTCCAATTATGTCAGAATTCAGTGCATCGCAGAGCTCAGCTCATTCTACAGCACCTGAAATGGCCTCTTTTGCATTTTCAGAGAATCAAGCAATGGCAGACAGAGGCGAGCACCCAGATGACCACGATCACCCTCCATTCATAATCGATCAGGCGGCCATCAACAATTCATTACTAGCGTCCCTGGAAAATATGCAGAGACAGATCCGTGACCAGGGAACATTCATGGGTGATCTGATGAGAGAGATAGCACAGCTGAGAGAAAACCGACCTGAGGGCGGTGGCGGTGGAGGAGGAGGAGGACCCGATGCAGGAGGAGGCGACCCAGACGGTGAGCGACCGCCACAGACTATCATGAGGGAACTGCACAACCCAGCTTCATCCCTCACTCACCGGTGGATCAGACTCCCGCCAATCCACGGAGACTTCGAGCTTTGGCACCACACGATTCAGCTTCTTCCCAAGTTCCATGGGCTGCCGACAGAAGAGACACACCTCCATCTCCAAGAGTTCGAAATGATATGCAGCACCATCCACGATCGGTTGTTGACCGAGGACACTATCAGGATGATCGCCTTCCCGTTCTCATTGGTTGATCGAGCCGCATATTGGCTCAAGCATCTAGGGCGATTCGTCGATACTTGGGCAGATCTCCGGTCCGTATATTTGAAGAAATACTATCCCCTCGGCCGGACCAACGCAGCTCGAGCCGTGATCAGCAACTTCGTCATGATCCCAAATGAACAGTTCCATGAAGCATGGGATCGATTTAGAGAGCTCATAGACCGGTGTCCACATCACGATATTTCCAAGCCCCACCTGGTGCAGAGTTTCTTCTGTGGGCTGACACCGGAGCTGCAGGGGCTTGTGAACGCCTCTTGCGGTGGGTCCTATTTCTCCAAGGGAGAAGACGACGTCTGGGCCATCTATGAAGGCATGGCAGAGAACTCAACAGTGATGACCCAGGCCAGAGTCTACACTCAGCAGAAGCCCCCGCAAGGAGCGGGATCATTTCAGAGGATCACTCGCATCGATGCCGGTCCTAGCGCAACGTCGGTAGCCGCAGCACAAGCCGAATCAGCAGCAGCCGACATGGGCATTATCAGTGAAAAGTTGGACCGCATGGAGATCCTGGAAAAGAAGCAGAACCAAGGTCTAGCCCAGATGGACCTTCTCACTAAAACAATGAGTGACCTGAAGACTCAAATTCTCTGTATTCAGGAGGCACAGGCCCATTCACAACAGCCTCCCAGGTCACAGGTTGCTTCCAGCATCAACAATCCCAACCAGGCCTCCACCTCATACCGCCAGGTGAACCACATCCAGGCGGAGCCGGTTCCATTGTTGCAGTACCATCCAGAGCAACCGCCATCTCAGGAGACGCAGATGGTGGTGTACCAGCCGGAGCAGCCACTGGCAGTTCTTCCTCCACCTTCCTTCGAGCAGGAACCGTTGATGGAAGTCAACGGGATTTGGCATGACCGATACCCTCAGCCCGCAATTCGTAGGGATCATCCCGGATTCCGTTGGGGTAATGGTGGTTCCTCATCCCAACAGCATTCCCCTGCTCAAGGACAGCAGAACAGCCAGCCACAGCAGTACAACCAGCAGCCCCAGTATGCCCAACTACAACAGTATCAGAGTGGTCCTCGTCCCGCCTATCAGGGACAGCAGTGGAGGCAGCGACAGCCGCCTCAGCATTCTTATGCCCAGCCTCCCCCCAGTATCAGCAGCAACACCAGCAGCAGCAGCCCCATTTTCAGCAAGGACAGCCATCCGGTTCTCAGGGTCCAGCCTATGAGAACCCAGCCCTTGATGATCTTGCCCGCTTGCTATCTGAACAACGAGCATCTTTCAGGCAAGAAATGGATGAGTTCCGGCAGGAGATGCGGGAAATCATCAAAGGCAAGGCCGCCATACCAGCTCAGATCGAACCTAACCCTAATAATTTAAAAAGAAAATCTGAGCAGGTAGAGTCCACAGAGGATACCTCTCCTAGTGATTATTTGAGTGACATGTCTTATTCCTATTATGATGATGATTTTTTTACTACTAGGAGCGGTAGGATGCCAGCCGACGGAGCCTCTTCTGAGCGATAGCCAGATGCAGGATTAGGAGCGCCAGAGGAGCAGAGGAGCGGTGCTGATACCGCACATGATGATGTTGAAGACGGTGGTGCTGATGCCACCAATGATGGAGTCCAGGACAACGGTGCTGATGCCGTTGTGATACCCGATGCAGACGGTGGTGCTGATGCCACCATTTTGGATGCTGAACCAGAGCGCGGTGCTGATGCCGCGAAGTCCGGTGCTAGTGGTGGTACTGAGGCCACCACATCCACTTTTGTTGAGCCATCTGTGATGTTGCCACATTTTGTATCTAGAGACTGTGGGAAGAAAAACAAAAGCAAAAATATGAATAAAGGAAAGGTTTCTGTTCAAATTACGGATCCATATGTGTTGAATGATGATGATTGTATGGATTTTCCATCTTCACAGGCACAGGGACCGATTCCTAGTCCTCCATCTGAGGAGGCCCCTACCATCCCCTTCCCTGAGGCACTCCGCCGAGCGAAGGGGAGTAAAAAAGAAAATCCAAAAAAGAGCCAACAGGTAGAGTTCGACAACGAGATGATTGACAGATTTCATATTCAGCTGACTCTACGAGAAGCATTTGAGCATATCCCCTTCTTCAAGAAGAATTTGAAAGAAACAACTACTGTCAGAAGGAAGAAGAGGCACAGAGATCAAATCCATATGCTCACTCATGACACTTGCTGCGCCATTCAGAAAACATTGCCAGCCAAGCGACCAGACGCAGGAGCTCCCTATGTCAGATGCGAGATTCAGGAGCAGCAGTTTGATCGTACTCTATTAGACAGCGGCTCTTCAATTAACCTCCTTCCGGCAGCCTTACTCAAGCAGTTCGAGTTTGGCCCTCTTCTTCGAAGCAGAACCGTCCTTCAGTTTGCTGATAGGTCGATTAAGAGGCCGAAGGGGTTATTGAGAGACGTGGTCGTTACCATTCAGGGCCTGCAATTCCCCGTGGACTTCGTTGTGTTGGACATGGAGATCCCTGAGTCGGTAACTGATGCCCCCATCATCCTCGGACGTCCATTCTTGGCCACAGCCAAGGCGGTGACCGACCATGATAGTGGGAAGGTATGTTTTTGCGTAGAGGGCGAAACCATACAAATAGAGACGATCGACGAGATCAGAGCCAGAGAGGCAGAATGCTCAGAACAGTCCAGTGAAGCCGAGCAGATGACAGAGGAGGAGCTAGACATCCACCAGGTTTGTGATTTTGAGATGACTGATGATGAATCCAACTGGAAAGATCCCGTAGCACCGACCCTCGCCTTGCCTACAGATTCTCTATATCTCAAGCTCATGGCAGTCGAGAGCCGGGAGAGCACATCCCTGGATGAGGATATTTCTGAGGCTGACAGTGTTGTGATGAGTGGTGCTGAGGAATTTCAATCTTGCTCATCATCTTCTTATCCCTCGGATTCAGACATTGATTGGGATGACTTTGATGACTATTTACCTTGTCTGATTCCTACTGAGCCAACAACCATGACAGAGTGCGAGCCGGTGCAGTTTATCGTTGATTCAGAGGGCCGCCCTTCGTCAGAGATTCATGCAGAGCGAGAGTTCTCACATGCAGACCTGGTCGCCTTCACACAGACATATCAGAAACCAGATCTGCCACCTCCCAGTTGTCCAGAACGAAAACCTCTGCCGCAGTCAATGAAGTACAGATTCCTTGCTGGAGAGCCAGAAATGCACCCAGTCATTATCTCAGCAGATTTGACTGGAGAACAAGAATCTCGTCTGATGGAGGTTCTTGAAAGAAACCGCAAGGCAATCGGTTGGAGTATAGCTGATCTCCAAGGGCTGAGCCCAAATCTTTGCTCTCACCACATCTATCTTGAAGATAATGCTACACCGTCGCGTGAGTTCCAACGACGGCTGAACCCGAATCTTCGAGACGTAGTCATGAAAGAAATTTCCAAGTGGTGGAGCGCCGATTTCATCTATCCCATCTCCGACTCCAAATGGGTAAGTCCGTTACATGTGGTACCCAAGAAGACGGGTATCACTACAGTTGTCAATGAGTCTGGAGAGGAGATCGCTACCAGAGTACCAACTTCTTGGAGGGTCTGTGTGGACTACAGACGATTGAATGAGGCCACCAAGAAGGATCACTTCCCGCTACCATTCATTGATCAGATTATCGAGCGGCTAGCTGGGAAGAGTCACTATTGTTTCCTTGATGGGTACTCTGGATATAATCAAGTGGCCATTGCGCCCGAAGACCAGGAGAAAACGACATTCACCTGTCCGTTTGGGACGTATGCTTTCAGACGGATGCCCTTTGGTCTATGTAACGCTCCGGCGACATTCCAAAGGTGCATGTTGTCCATCTTCTCGGACATGGTGGGTGACTGTTTAGAGGTCTTCATGGATGACTTCTCGGTCTATGGCGACGGGTTCGACGCTTGTCTTGACTGCCTAGACCGTGTGCTTAAGCGCTGCATTGAGGTCAATCTTGTCTTATCCTGGGAGAAGAGTCATTTCATGATGACTCAGGGGACGGTCCTTGGTCATATCGTCTCCAACAGGGGCATGGAGGTCGATCCGGCTAAGGTGGACATCATCAGAAAACTCAATCCGCCGTCCAATTTGCGTCAGTTACGGTCTTTTCTGGGGCATGTCGGTTTCTACCAACGGTTCATTCAGGACTTCAGCCGAATTGCCCGACCGCTCACTGACTTACTGACTAAAGACACCGAGTTTATTGTTAATGATAAGTGTCTTGAAGCATTTGAGACTCTCAAGAATATGGTTGTCTCAGCTCCTGTCCTTCAGCCGCCCGATTGGTCTCTCCCATTCGAGATCATGACGGATGCTTCAGATTTTGCCGTTGGGGCTGTGCTTGGACAGAGGAGGGATGGTTTACCGTTCGCCATTCACTACGCCAGCCGGACTTTGGATGCCGCGCAGCGGAATTACACTGTAACTGAGAAAGAGATGCTGGCCGTAGTCTTCGCTCTTGATAAGTATCGATCATATATTCTCGGATCTAGAGTGACCATTTATACTGATCATACCGCCATCCGGTACTTAATGGCTAAGAAGGATGCCAAAGCACGTCTCACCAGATGGATCCTTCTACTCCAGGAATTTGATATTGAGATTAAGGATAAACCTGGAGTCAAGAATGTGGTGGCGGATCATCTCTCCAGATTGGAGAATCTCGAGGAATCTGTGCCCAGCGCACCTATCACAGAGACATTTCCAGATGAGGCGATCTTGGCTGTCACCTCACTCCCATGGTATGCTGACTTTGTAAACTATCTTGTTGCCAAGACGGTCCCTCAGGGTTGGCCCAGACAGAAACTTGAGACCTTCCTAGCTAAGGCCAAGTTTTACCATTGGGAGGATCCCGTCCTTTATCATGAAGGAGGGGATAGTATCTGGAGGAGGTGCATTCCTCAAGAAGAGCAGCATAGCGTCCTCACATACTGCCACAAGCTGGAGGCAGGAGGACATCATTCTGGAAAAAGGACAGCACAGAAGGTGCTTCAATCCGGCCTATGGTGGCCTACTCTCTTCAAGGATTCTGATGAGTTCGTGAAGAGATGTACTGATTGTCAGAAAATGGGAACCTGCGGACAGAGAGACATGATGCCCATGCAACCCATTCACTTCTGTGAGGTTTTTGATGCATGGGGAATTGATTTCATGAGCCCATTTCCTAAGAGTCAGGGATTCGAGCATATTTTGCTCGCTGTGGATTATGTAAGCCGATGGGTTGAGGCCATCCCCGCCCGAGCCGCAGATGCTAAAACCGTTTGCAAATTTTTGAGGAAAAATATCATTTCACGGTTCGGAGTACCTAGAGTCTTGATTTCAGACGGGGGGTCTCACTTCATCAATGACAAAGTCAGGGCCCTTACAGACGAGTTCGGCATTGACCATCGGGTTGCCACTCCTTATCACCCTCAGACTAATGGTCTTGCCGAAGTATCGAATAGGGAGATAAAGACTATCTTGCAGAAAGTTGTCCGCCCAGACCGAAAGGATTGGTCACAGCTTTTGGACTCGGTATTGTGGGCTTATCGGACTTCTTTCAAGAATCCATTGGGAACATCTCCCTTTCGTCTCGTCTATGGCAAGCCGTGCCATTTGCCACTGGAAATCAAGCACAAATCTTTTTGGGTAGTTACAGAATTGCTTCTAGATCCCGAGAGTATAGGAGACCAGAGAAGAGCAGAATTGGCAGCCCTGGAGGAATTGAGAGATACAGCCTTCTCCAACAGCCTACAGTACAAAGAGAAAGTGAAGACATGGCACGATTCGCATATCAGCCATAAACAGTTTGAGCCAGATCAGAGAGTATGGTTGTTTGATTCAAGGCTAAAGTTATTTCCAGGGAAGTTACAGAGCAAGTGGAAAGGACCGTATGTGGTCAGGAAGGTACATGACAATGGCAGCATCGACATATCTGAACCGTCATCTTCCTCTACCTTCCGCGTCAATGGTCAATGCTTGAAACTATATCTTGATCATGATCCGCCGACCATTGACGTTTCCCCCATACTTCTGGTATGAGATGCGTCCTTTGACTTCCATCATCTGCATCTCATACATGGTGATCAATTCCATCTTTCGCTGTACAGATCCGTCTGTTTATATCACTTCGTTGTCTGTCGATTTATTTTCTTCTTTTCTTCTTTTCCTTTTCTATTCTCTTTATCTATCAAAAAGGTGCCGTCCTTGTAGACAGCTTTCCATACTTAGGACGTACTTTGTCCTAAGTATAGGGGGGTTGGCACCCCGAGTTTTTCTATTCTTTTCGATCCTCTCCATTGTCTCCTCTTCTTGTCTATACTTAGGGATATCTTACCCTAAGTATAGGGGGAGACAATCTGAGTACGATCTGTTCATTCCCACCCTTGACCCTCCCTGCTTTGTGTACAGTCTGCTATACTTAGGATTATTTGATCCTAAGTATAGGGGGGACGGTCAACTTCTCATTGATTCATTCATTCATTCTTTAGATTTTCCTATACTTAGTACGAGTTATGTCTTCTCTTTTCTCTCCGATCTATGAGGACATAGCTCAAGCTAAGTATAGGGGGGTCGTATATACTACGTATATACTTTAGCCATAACTCGTACTTTCGTATTTTCTTAATAATATGGCTAAAAATTCTTTAAAATTCATTAAAAATCCTTAATAAAAAGATGTGGTTATTCCTCAAATTCTTTTTGTATTTACTGATTAATAAATAAGGTGAAAATGTTTTTTGCAAAATGTTTGAAAAATAGTTTGAAAATCTTCGTGAACATCTATTGAAAACTATTTTGAAAATATTTTGTTTCATGTTTTCAACCTGTGTAAAAATGTGTGGATTGTAAAATTTCTTTTCTTTGTGTGAAATAAAATGTTTGAAAAATGATTTGCAAATGGTTTGAAAAACGGTTGCAAAAATGATTTGAAAAACCTATATATACTGTTTTGAAAGCCTTTGCAAAATGATTTTCAAATGTGTGTAAAATGTTTGTAAAAACTATTTTGGACTATAGTTTTCAAAAATTGTGTGAAAAGCTTGTGTCAAATAAGTTTGAGGAATATTCACATCACACCAAAATCCACTATATATATGTATAAAATTGACCACTTACCCTGAAAATTCTTAAAATCCACTTCTTGTATATATAAGAAGCACTCCCGTGTACATATTTTAACCTAGTTTTCAGCCAAAAACTTTTTGTTATCAAAAATCCAAAAACATTTGCAAAATTAAAATCCAAAAACATTTGAAAAATCTTTCTGAAAAATATAAAAAAAAAATTTGCATCTGCATCTGCATGCATCATCCTTTCAAAAATCCATAAAAATTTCAAAATCTTTGAAAATTGCATCACAAAAATATTTTCTGCATTCTGCATTGCATAGCATGAGCATTTTTCGGATTGAGTTTGATAGTTGAACGAGTCTAAGTAAAATCCGGAGATTGGAGCTTGATTGGACCTCATAATCTACCTAATAACGGGAACCTTATAGGAACCAGGTTTGAGGTACTTCAGGTCTAGTTGACTTAATTCTTTGAGGATCACGGGACTTGGTTCAATGGATTCTTGACTGCCTAAGTAGAGTATTTCGGAGCACACGCACGACTCTTGTTGATAATGACCTAACTTGGACACCTGCACCTTTCACATGGCTCAACTCAGTTGGAGTGGTGAGGGGATTGGATTTGCCGGTATGAGATGCACACAAGTGGAAACATTTGTCCTCCTCTAGGGAGGGAAGTGCACCCCAACCCGTCCAGTGATTAGGAAGTCTAAAGACAGGAGGCTGTGGGTTGCGATAAAGCTTCAAAAGAGGGATAGTCTACTGGCTCAAGAGGAAAAACTCCTTATGTAAATGCTGCTGTGAATAGTATTCATAAAAAAAAAAGTTCAGGCATGTACAAAAATAAAAAGCCTGCAAGTATGTACAAAGTCAATAAGCAAGCTTGAGTTCCAAAGTCATATCATGTGAGCCTGCAGCAGGATGACTTGACTACACTGGTCTTGCATCCAAGGATAGGTAGCTACACTGGCTACCGTCCATTCTTCTCTTCACCCCCTCCTCTTGAGCCGGTTGCCACTTGAACTTAGAAGGGAATACCCCGCTCCTCGAGGATGGAGTTGCTGGATTGGGGAATCACTGGGTTGTCGTACTGGAGAAGTCAGTTTCTTTGTCATTCTAGTTGGGGAGAGCCACCATCACTTACACTGGACAAGTCAGATTCATAGTCGTAAGAGTTTGCGTATGAATTGAGATACTTTTGACCTGGCTATTGAGGAGACTTGAGCAGAGTTTTGAGATTCTCAGGGACTGTTGGATTTCAAACACGGTTCTCACTAAGGTTCCGCCCGCACTAAAATTCCAAAGGTCCTACTTAAGCTCCAAACTTTGAGTTTGTGAAGACAAGTTTGATAATTACACTTAATCCACCTTCTTCTTTTTCTTTTCTTTGTTTTTCTTTTTGCACTTATTGCATAAGTGTTTGCTAGGGACTAGCAAAGGTAAAGTATAGGGGGATGATGAATCCACATTTCATCATCTTTATTCTATCATTTTGGCACCAAAAACCCTAGCAAATGCCTGTAAATAGCATTAAAATCATCATCTTAGCATTCATGCATGTGCATCTAAACAGTGTGTAAATTACTGTAATTAAGGCCAAATGTATAGAATAAATAAAGAAAAGAAAAAGAATAAAATATTGTAAATATTTTATGACCCAAAACCCCCGAGACCTAGGCATCTTGATGAATAGGTCGACAAGGAATAAAGTAGGGGGAGATAAGGTCAGAAATACAGTCAAAATACCTATTCATTCTATTCATTCTTTATTCATTTTGGGACCCATTTTTGGTTCCACTTTTTATTCATCAAATAAAGAAACTTTGTACATGAAAGTTGTAGATAATTTTATAAAGAAAAATACAAAATTGACTTCACATAAAAATCATGTACAAACAAAAAGATATGGTCTGAATAAGAATCCGAAATCCCAACTTTCCAGACTCGTATCTCACAACTGACAACTCCAAATGTAGCAAACTCACCTTTAATTGTATATAGAATAAAATAATCTATCCAATGGCGGTGGTTTCGCATTTGACGGAGCTACGGTTTAAAAGTTGAGTTTTGGACCCCTGTTGTATACTTGTACATATTAAAGTATTCAATTTATTATTTATTTATTATTTTTATAATTTTATATTTTTATAATGTTGTACATAATACTTACAATAATTATGTGCAGTTAAATCAGAAGAAAAACATAAATAAAATACAAATAAAAATATTTGTATATAGTCAACACATTGGTACATTACCTATATGTATACCTATACAAAACATACTTGTATTTTATTAAATATACAAAACATATCAGAAAAATAAAATAAAAATATATTTGTGTACATAAAAGTATTTTATAATTTTATAAAATCATAAATAAAAATAATAAAAATAAAATACACAAAATAAAAATAAAATATCAAAATACATAGGTATTATACCTATATAGGGTTAAAAAGGCAACTTGTAAAAATATAAGTCATAAAAATAATTAAAAATCAAAATAAAATACTACATAAAATTCTAAGCATTTTTTATTTTATAACTTTTAATTAATTCGGCCATTTATTATTTTTAATTTAATTAATGAAATGTTTTTCCAGGGTTTTTCCTGGTTGGTCCACGTGGACCAACCAGGAGGCCAGGACTGTTGACCTAGGTCAACAGTCTGACCTACCCCTGTAGCACATGTCAGGCTTGGTTTTTGAGCCATATTTTTGGTTTTTTCTAGGCCGATTCTTTCACATTTTCGTGTTGCATCCTTCTGCAACATTGCTCACCAACCATCTATCTCACTCGCCCAAGCTTAATCTTGGTCATCGGACCCAAGATTTGCAAGATATTCCTTGGTCTTTGGACCCCTGTCACCTTGGGTCAAACCACTTAAAACCAACTCCCCCTCTTCCATTTCGAATCGAGTCCCCTTGGTCCACCCTTCAGCGCCATATCCGTGCTCCTGAGCTCCGTGGAGGTGACAGCTCCACCGCCAGCCCTTCAGCCAAGGCGCGCGAAGTCGAGGGAGCCTCCATCACCTCCGCCAACCGCCGGCGTCGAGGTACTCTTTCTCCTCTGGCTCCGGCCATCGAGGGCATCACCCCGCCTTTCTATTTAGCCCATTAGCTTCCTGTTACCCGTAGCTTTAAAAGCCCTCAAGAAATTTCGAGTTACATTCACTCCTTCGCCAAATCGATCATCCTCGCCGGAGCGCACCTCCGACCACCCATCGTCACCTCGCCTCGCGCATCGATTAGACCCATTCTAGGTCCAGGCACTTTGCCCTGGACCTTCTAATGCTTTTTGCAGGTCCAAGTTCACTCATGGAAGCCTGGAGGCAAATCTGGAGCTTCGCCGGATCTAGCGGAGCTCTATAGCTCCGCCGCCCTTCAGCGAGCCCCTCGGCCATCGCCGGGGCTTTTTGCTGCCACCAGTCGATAGAGAAGGACCAGGGGAAGCTTCACGGCTATTTTGGAGCCCTAACTTCGCCGGAGGACGAAGATCTGGAGCGGCGAAGTCCGCCTCGCTGGCGTTCTTCGCTGTTCTTCCTCATCGCCCCCAAGCCGTTGGATCGAGGAGCCCGCCCCAGGTCGAGCAGATGCCGTTGGATCGCTCCCCGACTTCACCGTCCGATCGTCCCCTGATGATCTAATCTCAGCCGTCCGAGCGAAGCGTCGTCGACCCGTGGATTCACGCCACGTGTATAAGTGAAGACCGATAGCCGTTGGATCCACGCGTCGAGGGTATTTTGCATCTACACCCTCACACCTTTTGTATTTACTTTTTAGTCTTTAAACTTTTGTCTGTAGTGTAAAAGTTTTGTAAAAGTTGCACAAACGCCCCCGAACTTTGTTTATTTGCATCTAGGTCCTCAGCCACGTCACCTCACGTGACCTGTACACGTGAGGTGTGGGCATTTTGCAGAGGAACCCTCGGGCTTTTGTGTATTTTGTTTTAGCCCTGAAACTTTCGCAGCACGTGTAATATTTTTGGATATTTTGCAAGTAGGCCCCCAGGTTTTTGTTGTATTACATTTTGGTCCTTCCCAGGCGCGTGCAAGTCACGCGCCCTGGTGGGAAAATTGTGAGCGTGCCCAGGCGGCTTTTGTAATTGCATTTTGGTTCCAGAAATTGATTATTAAGTTCAACATTTTGCGAATATTTGCATGTATGCCCCTGGATGTTTTAGATATTGCAAATATACCCCTGCCAGGACTGTTTAATGTTTAGATGCTTGTTGTATTTATTTGAATGATCATTTTAAGTCCAAAAATTCCACAAAAATAGACTTAAGCATCTGTATACGTGTACTTTGACGCCATCTAATTAGTTTTTGATTTTACTTTATTTTCATATTTATTAAAAATCAAAAACTTGCTTTTTGTGCACTGTCTAATTTAGAAAATACCAAAAAAATATTAAAACACCTCCAAAAATTCCAAAAAATTCACCTAGTGTCTATTTTATCCTATTTTAGTGTCAGTCCAAAAATCATTAAAAATCTCAAAAGAAAAACACTAAAAATTTAAAAACACTCAAAAACTTCAAAAAAATATATAAAATAGTAGAAAAACCCAAAAATAATAAACTCAGTTCCTGTTTGTTCCTTATTTTATCCTTTTTATTTGAAAAATAGTGTGAGAATTTTTAGCTACTGGTTGGTATTTTTAATTCCCATATTTATCACAGCCAGCATTATTTCCATTGTTTTCTCTTATGTCAGTATTTAAAAATATCAAAAACACCTTGAAAAACCCCCAAAAATCACAAAAACAGTAGAAAATTATAAAAATACCAAAAACATTTTATTTCTGAATTTTTGAGTATTTTTGCACATTTTTATAAATATTGTAGCTTGCCTTTTATTATATTGTCTTTATTCTCCAATATTGAATATATATATATATAATATAAAATATAAAAATCAGAAAATTAAAAATCAAAATACAAAATTAAAAATTAAAAAAAAAATAAAAAAAATTTAAAAATTAAAAACCCACAAAAATTCATTTGCTTGTTTGCTTAGTGTAGACACTGCACACACTCACACACACTTTAGCACTTGCTCGAACTACCCTGCTTGTTCCATGTGTTCGAACTCTCTACATACTTGCACCTATACATCTTTTATGTAGAGTTAAAAATAAATTTTAACTCCGCATTAGTTCTAATTCATTGATCTTAGTGTGGGTTAATTGTTGATTAAACACGGATTTTGATTGGTCGACACTTCGACTGAGTTCACGCTTTGTGTTGAACTTAAGACCGTCGATATCCGCGTTTATCAGTAGTCCACCTTTGAAGTCGATTCTTATGAAGATCGAGGAGCTTCCAGGTCTGACGAATGAAGCGCGATGATCTTGAACCTACAAATGCAAGAAATATATGCTCGATCCTCCCACGAATCGGCCAACTTATGAAGATCACAACCTCCAAAGTTTGAAGAAAAACAAATATTTCCAGCCAAACACCCAGAAGTGAGAAGAAGACGATGTTTTGAAATCGAATTGAAACAAGATGGAAGGCGATTTGAGAGGGCTTTTGACTATGCGTTTTAGCCTAATGATTAAGTGATCTAAATCGGTGATTAGCGTTGCTAATCAACGCACGAAAATCGAGAATAAAATCGAAATGAAATGGAGGAAAAGGTCTGGGATTTCCAAGTGTATTACCTGGAATTATTGCTCAACGGTCGACCTTCGAGCTGGAGCAAGACGCGCGATGGCGGTGATGCAAGGCGGTGATTGGCCTTGGAACCTCCTCCTTCAACTCCTCTTCCTCGCGGGTCCTTCCTTGATGCTGTCACCACCGTGGATTGGCCGGAGTCGGGCTAGGAAGATGGGGAGTTGGTGCACCTGGAGCTGGGCTTTGGAGTGGTTGGAATTTGGTTGTGAATGGCGACCTTGGAGCCTTTTTATAGGGCGATTGGCTTGGGCTCCAAGGTTGATCTAAGGGCGGCGGTGAAGAGGGTGGTTAGGAGAAGAAGATGGACGGGTTAGATAGGTCGGAAGCTTCTGGAGTGGCGCGGGAAAAAGGGTCGAAGTCGGCCGGCAAAACAGAATCCGGCTCAACCTCTTCTTGAAGAAGATGAACCAGGTGCTGACACGTGTCAGCACCTGGTTGGCCCAGAAGCAAAAATAGCTTATAAATTAAGTATAATATAGTAAATTAAGTTATTTTAAATAGGTATAAATACAATAAAGTTAAATAAATTAATTTTCTAAATTATGGTATAATTACTTTTAATAAATAATAAATATTATTTAAAATATAAATATTATATTAATAAATATGTGATTATAAATAGGTTTTAGATTTTTAATTTAATAAATAATTAAGTAAAAATTACTTTTATATTTTCTTAATTATTAGGGTATTAATTAAGGTTTATACGAATTTTGAGAGATTTTTATGAATTAATTTTCATATTTTAATAAATAGAGTAAGTATCTATATAGGTCAATTATACCTATATTTTGAGGTGTTTGATTTTATAAAAATAATAAATAATCTCCAAAAATTATGAAATAATTTACGGTGAAAGTAAAAGATCATGAAATAATTTAAAAATTATAAAATTAAGAAAATGATAAATAATGTGTGTTACATAAAATAAATAGTCCAGAAACCCCTTTGTCTTTTGGTCCAAAAACCGACTTTTTGCAAACGGACTCCGAATTCAATGAAACCACCTTTATTAATTAGATAATATTATTTTATGAACTTTAAAGGTGAGTAGAGTGAAATTGGAGTTCGTATGAGGAAGTTATGATGTTCGGAAGTTGAGATTTTGACAATTTGTAAGCTGGATTTTTGGCATATATACAGGGTAATATTTTTAACTTATTTTTATATTTTTATTTACATTTTTATGAATAATTAAGAGAAGAGTTTGGTGAAAAATATGTTAATATGAAATAATTAAAATTCTTTGAAGTTTTGTATTTATTTGATAAATAGAGAAAGGTGTAGATACATGTGTTAAATTATTTTTATTTGGTTTTCTTTCCTTATCTCCCCCTACTTATTGGTTTGTCGACCAATTCATGCTGACTTGGTCTCGGGGGTTAGGCTATAAATATATCTTACAGCTATATTTATACTTTAAGTCATATTGCATATATATACATATATTCCACCTGCCTTTGTCTTTCTTTTTCTGGTTCTTTATTTATTTACATGAGTTTAGTGGTTAAAAGTGAATATTTACACATGAATGATGTCTTGTTAAAGTATGAGAATTAGTGAATATTTACATGTATTTGTTAAGGATTTTAAGACAAAATGCGACAGAAAAGTTAATGAATCGTGGATTCATCAACCCCCTTATACTTAAACTTTGCTAGTCCCTTAGCAAACACTTATTTTGAAAAAGTAAGTGAAAAAGAAAGAAAGTTAGAATGAATTTGTTTTCCTAAACCAATTCATGAGAACAGACAAAGGACAGAGCTCGATCGAGCCTGAAACAAGCATTTTGTCGGAACCTTAACTAGGATTAGGATTTTATCCTCAACAGTCTTCAAGTTCCATAATCCTTACTCAAGATCACTTCATCGGCTAGTTCAGACTCACTTATTCATATCGCAAACTCTATCATCCTTGAAGTCAACTTGTAAAGTGTGTGAATTGATTTAGCTCTTCCTGCTTAGAGAACCGAAGAAACCGTCAATCCCGGCTATACACTCCTATGGCTTCCTCATCCCGCTACTCTTTCCTCGGGGAGGGAGGTATTCCCTTCTGAGTTCAGTTCTGCTATGTCCACAATCGAATATAGAGAGAAGTTAGAAGAATGAGAAAAGAAGTGGAGTACGACCAGTGTAGACGCATCTCCTTGTGAAGCTCAACCGGTGTAGCTGAGTCTCCACTAAGATGTGCAGGCATATTTGGTGGAAGCTTTGACCAGTTTGGTCTTATTTGGTGGCTTCTGCTTTGACTTGACTTTGTAATTTGCTTGCACTGCATTCATCTTTTGTGCCTCGACGGTTATAGAATCTTTTTAATCCGTCCATTTTTTGAGGTCTTAGAAAAATTATGTCAGCAGATCCTTCCCTCATCCGAAGCAACTATCGCAACCCCAATCTCTCCCGTCTTTAGACGTCAATGCCACAAAGATAAGGATAGGAATGTACTACCAAGGTGTACTGCCCTTCGGAACTCTATGCGAGTCGAGCTAAGTGCAGAGTGCATGTGTTCAAGGTTGGTTCACTGGTGAAGAGTTGTACGGATGACTCCAAATGGTCTACTTAAGCTCAGATGACTTGATTTCCCGAATATGGTCTTACGGAACCCAAAGATTTTAAGTCACTAGACCTGAAGAGTCTAAATTCCAGTTCCTAATCAGGCTCCTTACAATGAGAGTTAAAGGCCGTAATCAAGCTCCATCCTTTAGACTAGGCTCAGTCCTTAGTTTCGGAAATCAAACTTATTCTGAAAAATGCGAATGCAAATGCAACCATGTTTTTGTGAAGTCTATTTTCTGGATTTTACTCATTTTTATGGATTTTAAGGATTTTGTAATTTTTACAAATTTTAGGATTTTGTATTTTTTATGGTTTTTTTATGATTTTTATAAACAAGGTTTTATTCACAAATTTTAAAGATATATTTTATTAAGTTAAATCTCTAATGTATTTTACAAATTTTATCTACAAAGTATTTTACAAGGATTGAATGGATTTTATACAAGTTTAATAAATAGGATTTTAAATAAGTATTATACATGTTTTAAGTACATAATTTAAATACAAGTTTTAATTACAAGTTTTAAGCATGTTTTACTTCTTTACAAGGATTTTATAAATAAAAGAGTGGATTTTAATTAACCCGTACCCACTTTTTATGGATTTTATAGATATAGAAAATACGTAAAAGTACGAGTTATGGACGAAAGTATATATACAATATATACACACCCCCCTATACTTAGCTTGAGCTATGTCCTCACAGCGTCAAAAGAGAAAAAAGGAGGACATAACTCGTGCTAAGTAAAAGTGGGTGAAAAAGGGATATCGATCACAAGTCAGTCAACCCCCCTATACTTACGATTAAGTCATCGTAAGTATCACGGGAGAGCAAAAACGGGATGACTGAATGAAAAGGATAAATAACGAAAATTCAAAAGGAAAGAATACGAAATCATCGAAATCACTCGGTCCCCCCTATACTTAGGATAAGGCATCCTAAGTATAGAAAAGAGTGTAGCCAAAAATTGGAAACCAGTGATTCGTGAAAAAGAGTGGCTATACAAAAGAATCAGTATGAAAATAAAACGTAAATCAGCGGACAATCGGTCCCCCCTATACTTAGGATATGGTATCCTAAGCATAGAAGACGAACAAAAATGGTGACGATTGTGGTCTATGAAGAATATACAAGTGTTGTGAATCTCCAGAATGGCTCAAAAGAATTTGTACAGGAAGAGGTGAAGGAATGATCATGATTCCTGTACAAAGTAGATCACTTCAGTACGGGCCAGATGATCAGTAGTCTCTACGAAGTGCTTCAGCATCTGCCCGTTAACTACGAACGGTTCTGCACCAGTGATCAGCGATCCCGCACCCTTAGTTAATTCGGTCAAGTTAATGGTCCAAATTAATTTTAAGTGTTCGTTGCAGTCGGATGCGGGAGGTTGATCAAAAACCAGTTAAGTCAGATGTTGGTCAATTTTAAGCGGTGATATTTTTTTACTTGGTGAAGTCCAAGGTCGATCTCAGGGAGGCAACTGTCTCCTTAGGTTGATTACAACAATTTACAAGTGTTTGATATTCGGGGAACAATTTTTTTTGGTATTTTTAATTCCTATGCAGACATATGCAGACAATTCTTAGCCAATTCAAAGTCAAATTTAATTGATGTGTCAAACGAAGTCCAAAAATAATGAAAATTGGCCAGAAGATTATTTATGATGAAAATGACCTACACTAATTTTTTTTGGAATTTTTCGACTCAAAATAAATTTTCTGTGAATTAACAAACAGACAGAGTGATTTTTAGTGTTTAATTTTTAATAAATATCAAACCACAATTTCTCCAAGAACTAAAATTATCCTAGGAAAGTCTAATGATCAGGGACCTAGGAAAATTGACAGAACTTAAATTTATTGTGAAATGAATTAATTAAAATTAATTAAAGAAAATCACTAAACCATTTATTGAGGCCTCGTTATGCGTGCAAATGATATGAAATTTTTATGGAGTGTTGAAAATAATGTCCTTAAGGTACTGTGAATTTTTGGTGATTTTTGAAGGCACTGATATTTAATTAAAAATCAAAAGGCATCACTGGGCAAAATATGACACAAATGAACCAATTAATTCATTGATAATTCAATTAAGCCAACAAAAATCAGACACGTGTACAAACTGATAGAGGACAAAATTCTCAACAACTTGCAATTTTTAGAATTTCAAAATGATGAAAAATGCATGCTATGGACACGTGCAAACACAAGGGTGTAAATGCAATACTGGAAATTAAAAATTCAATAAGTAAATATGCTGACAGGGACTAAAATGCAATTACCTATAATATGCAGGACTTCTATGCAATTTTTCCACGAAGCACGTGCTCCTCACGTGTTGTCTGCTTCACAGGGGCCTTTTTGCAATTTGTGAAAGCTCCAGGGGCGTCGGTGCAAATAACCCAGGCAGCACGTGCTCCTCACGTGGGGCGGCCTAGGTTCGGAGGGCGTCGGAGGCTCGGAGTGAGGTTCAGGTCTTCTGGAGGCTCGGGCTAGCCTCGGAGCAGCTTCGGGTTACCCGAGCCTAGGCTTGGGAGGCCGAGGCTCGGATAAGACGACGTGGCGGCTTGAAGGCCCTTGGATCAAGATGAATCCAAGGGGTGTCGGTGAAGACGCGTGGCAGCGGGAGGATCGTCCGATCTGAGGTGTGATCGACGGTCGAGGACGAGGGCGGCGAAGGGACGCGTGGCGAGGCGAGGACCGTTTGATCAGATGATCGAACGACGACTGCTTCTTCTCCTTCAACGGGCCTCCGCCGCCTGCGGAGGAGATGGCTGCGCTCCGGTGAAGGCTGCTGAGCTCCGCCTCGGCTGCCAAGCTCAGGTGATGAGCTCCGTCAGCTCCCACCGAGCTCGGAAGACTCGGAAGTGAAAGGCGAAGCCTCCGGTGGTCTCTGGATGACTGGAGGAGGGCTGGAGCTCTGAGTCGATGAAGCTCGAGGAAAGCTCCGACGAGGCTCCGGCCAATGATCAAAGGCGTACCTGCAAGTGTTAGACGTATAGCCGAGGCTCGTGCGTGCGTCTGTGGAAGTGATGGGAGTGATCGGAGAGGCCTGCGGCGAAGGGAGGTGGTCGGGTGTCGGAGCTCCGGCCAGGTGGTGGAGCTGTAGGTCGATGGCTGGTGAAATAGGGTATCTGAAGGTGTAAAGATGCCAGCGAAGATCAGAGCTTCATCGCGAAGCTCATCGGAGTGTCGAGGAGGCGCGGAGATGACCGTGGACGGCGAATAAAAGCGGAGAAAATAGAGGAAAAAGAAGAACAAGATCGGAGAAGAAATGGAGGGAGTTTCACCTGGGGATGGGGCCTCCTGCTTGAGGTCCAGGTCGTCGCTCGAGGGCCGGTGATCGCCCGAGCTCGTGCAGCGTCACGGAAGGCAGCTGCGACACGGCGGAGATGCCGTGGATCTCGCCGGAGAAGACGCCTGTCTTCGCTCGAAGAGACGGCCAATTGCTGTCACCAATCGAGAGCTCTGAGCTCGGGGGTTTCTCCTGGAGTGGCGGATGCGGATGAAGGTGGCCGGAGGGGGGGTATTTAAAGGGTGAAGGTGACGGCTGGAGTGGGTGAGTGGCGAAGTTGGTGGCTGTCGTGGGGCGAGTGTGGCGGAGATGGTGGTGTTTGAGGGAGCTGGCGAGGGAGAGGGACGAGTGGCGATGAACGTGGAGGTGATGGTGGTCGAAGAAGGTGGCTAGAGTGCGGCCAAGAATAGGAAGGGGCAGCCCCTCCCGCAAGGCGGAGATCGTGGGAGAGAGGGTTGCCAGAGGTAGGAGACGAGGTCCTGGCCGTTGGATCTCGTGATCCAACGGCCAGATCGAAGTGCAAAGGGACGTCTGGGATTAGATCAAGGATGCCCAGATGAAGGGTTCTGACGGGGGCCACGTGGCGCGTTGTAGAGCGGTGCGAGCGGATGGTTCAGATAAAAGGGGGAAGTCGATCTGATGGTCGAGACTCGCTGGAAGGTGGGCGGCTGAGATGAGAGGATCGGAGGCGCGATCGAGCGGCGTAGATGACGCCACGTGGAGGGCTGAGAGTGCGGCGCTAACGGATGGTGGTGATGAGGAGTAGGAGATAATCGGACGGCTGAGGGAGTGAGCGCACGTGGTCACAGAGGGGCCGTTGGATCTGAGGCGCGATCCAACGGTGGGGGGCGAAGGCGGATCAGACAAAGGGCAGCGGGCCGCGTGGCGCAATCAGAGGGCGCCACGTGGCCTGCTGTGAATGGCTGGAAGGGAAAACACGTGTAGAGAGAAGAGGAGGCCGAATTTGGAAAAACTCAAAACATGAAAGTTGTAGATCTTGATGAGATCTACAAGTTTCATGTTGACCAAAGACGGAGATGAGGTCAAATATGGTACATAAATACAAGGATACATAAATGTACATATGTAGTATACAAAATGACCCAAAAACCCAAGTTCCTCATACAAGCTCCAATTTCAATGAAATTAGTCTCATTTTGAAGGTCTTTTAATACGTAGTATTCTAAGAGTGAGTCGACCTAAGTAGGAGTTTGTATGCGGGCTTTATGTGTGTTTTAATGTACAAGGGTTCTCAGGATATTTGGGCTATTTTTCAAGGGTGATTTTTGCCATTCTTCCCTATATTATTAAGGAGTATACACATATATTATAGAGAGGAAGTTATTTGATGAAGAAGCATTTTACAGGGGATTTCTGGCTTTCTTATTTAAATGCAGATGAGCTGCTAAAATGCATGAATTATGGATGCATGCATGAGTGTTATTTATGCAAGATAAAAGGAAATATGCTTCTATTTTCTCGGGAACAAGGCTCTATTTTTGACTTTTGATGTGATGAATCACAGATTCATCAACCCCCTATACTTAAACCTTGCTCGTCCCCGAGCAACTAAATGAAATGCAAGAGTGAAATGATTTTGGGTTCCATACCAAGGTCATGAGCAAAAGTTGAAAATGGAGCCTGACTCGACCTTTGGATTAATTGTGTGGCGGAACCTTATTTGGACCTGAACTTAAGACCTAACAGACTTCAAGTTCCACAAGTCTTCTATTCAAGACGCCTTAATAGTCAGGTCAGAACAAATTCTCAAACGCAAATTTCTGATGACTATGATTCTTACTTGTACTGTGTAAGTGAGATGTAACTCTCCACATCAGAAATGACTCGGAACCAGCCTCCTCTAACAAGGTAACTCAATAACCTGGTCCAGTAACTCTTTCCTCGAGGAGCGGGGTATTCCCTTCTAAGTTCAAGTGCGACCAACTCAAGAGGAGGGGGTAGAGAAAAGAATGGACGGTGGCCAGTGTAGCCACCTATCCCGGGATGCCTGACCAGTGTAGCCAAGTCATCCAGCTGCATTTTCCTTGCTAATATACATACTCCGACAGGTATCATTCTTTTTCTTGGACCTGTCTGATTTTTTTGGAGTTCTTTCTTGCATTTTTTTTTGGAACTATATTCAAGGTGCAGCATATACATCAGGAGTTTTTCCTCTTGAGCCAGTAGACTATCCCTCTTTTGAAGCATTATTGCAACCCACAGCATCCCGTCCTTAGCCTTCATCACCACTAGACCAAGTTGAGACGCACTTCCTTCACTATAAGAAGAAGAGAGGTTCCGCCTAGAAGTACTACCCTCATATGCTACCCCAAGTCAAAGGAAACTACCTCCTTACCACCTCATCAATGAAGAGCTATGTGCATTGTGCTTGTCCAAGTTAGGTCATTATCTAAAAGAATCCTGCGTATGCACGAGATATTCTACTTAGACTAGTCAAGATGACATGTGAACATAGACTTGTGGACTCAAAGAATTAAGTCTCTTGACCTGAGAAATCTTAACTCCAGTTCCTATAAGGTTCCTCTGAAATTAGGTGGATTAAGGTTAAATCAAGTCCATCCTCAATATCTACTCATAACTTGGTTCAGAACCCACTAGCTTTTCACTTTGCATATGCAAAAATATGCAGATGAGATGAGATGTCATGCTATGAAAATGCAGGACTCTTTTTATTATTATTTTTTTATGCAGGGATGATATGCAAGAGTAAATAAGAAGCCTTTATTTTTGTTTTATTTTTCTGGTATACAACAATTATTTACAAAAGTATGTTTTACAAGAATTTTACAACTTTTTATACAAGTATTATACATATAGTACATATTATACAAGTGTACAAAAAGTTTTTTTGTTTTTCGATTTTTACCCACCCGTAATTATTGCAAAATATATACAACAGTACGTGAAAGTACGAGCTATGGGTAAAGTATATATGTAATATATACACGCCCCCCTATACTTAGCGTGTGCTATGTCCTCAGAGCACGAAAGCGACTAAAAAGACATAGCTCGGGCTAAGCGTAGGAGAGCTAGAATAACAGAAGTATAGAAGTCGTCTCGCCCCCCTATACTTAGGCTCTGGCGGCCTAAGTGTAGAAGAAGATCAGAAATGGGGCGGACGAGGTTAAGAGGAGAAATGGAGGAGTATCAGTGCGGGCATTGGTCCCCCCTATACTTAGGCTTAGGTCAGCCTAAGTATCGGTAGGAAATGAGTATAAGGACCAATGTGATCTGGAGAATGTACAGTGAATCGACTCGGGTGACCCCTTCCCCCTATACTTAGGATATGGTCATCCTAAGTACAATCCGAGATAATGATTCGATGATGTGGGGACGGGTTACTAGAATCGTGAAGGTAAGGATAGGATATACAGGAAGAATGATATATATACAGCTGAGTCGGTCTGAATCTTTTGAAGATGCTGCTGATGGCTGGAGTTCATTGCTGCAAGGTCTCATACGCGGCTTGAGATGTATCTGCTGTATCTGTCTCGCATATGAATACAATCTCCTCCACATGGACTAACTGTTCATTGGATTCGATGAAGTGCTTCAACAGCTGCCCATTTACTAGGAATGTCGGTGCGTCATTTGCGAGATCTGAGATCTCGACACATCCACTATCATGCACCGTTCGGACAACGAATGGTCCCGTCCATTTAGACTTTAGTTTGCCTTGGAAAGTCTTCAGCCTGGCATTGAACAACCATACCTTCTGTCCAGGAACAAAGGTCTTTCGTCTGATATATCTATCGTGCCAACGCTTTACCTTGTCCTTGTACACCACACTGTTGTCGTATGCTCGGTTTCTGACTTCCACAAGCTCATTCAGATCCATGTCTCTTTGTTTCTGGCCTAGGTGTGTGTTCCAGTTGACCTTCTTTATTGCCCATTCTGATTTGTGCACTAACTCTGCGGGCAAATGGCACGGCTTTCCGAATACCATTCGGAATGGGGAGGTGCCTAACGGAGTCTTGTAAGCCGTCCTATACGCCCAGAGGACTTGATCCAAGATCTGAGACCAGTCCTTCCTGTCTGGGCGGACGAGCTTTTGCAATATGGTTTTCACCTCCCTATTCGACACCTCAGCCATACCATTGGTTTGTGGGTGGTAAGGACTAGCGACACGGTGTTCGATGCCGTAGTCCTTCAGGAGTTTCTTCACCTCCCGATTCACAAAGTGGCTACCCCCATCTGATATCATCATTTTGGGGATCCCGAACCTAGAGATTATGTGCTCTCTGATAAATTTACAGACAGTCCTGCTGTCTGCGGCTCGGGTCGGGATAGCCTCCACCCATCTGGACAGATAGTCAACCGCAAGGAGGATGTATTCAAACCCGTGGCTGACAGGGAATGGGCCCATGAAATCGATGCCCCAGGCGTCAAAGACATCACAAATGATGACCGGCTGCATTGGCATTTCATCCTTGGAACCAACGGTTCCTCCCATCCTCTGGCAAACTGGGCACGACTTCGCGAAGACGGTGGCATCGCGAAACAGAGTCGGCCAGTAAAAGCCACATTGAAGTACCTTCCATGCGGTCCTCTTCCCGGAGTGGTGTCCTCCTGCCTCTAAGCTATGGCATAAAGAAAGGACACTCTGGTATTCCTCCTGAGGAATACAACGTCTCCAGACACAATCCGGTCCTTCAAAGAAAAGGATCGGATTCTCCCAATGGTAGTGTCTAGCGTCCGACTTTAATCGGTCAATTTGGCTCTTGGGCCAATCCTCGGGAACTTTCTTGGAGACAAGATAGTTCACGATATTGGCATACCATGGGAGTGAGTCGATAACAAAAATCGACTCGTCAGGGAAGGAGTCTCGAATTGGGGAAACCTCGGAAGTATTAAGATCTTCGAGACGAGAGAGATGATCGGCTACTACGTTCTTCTTTCCAGGTTTATCACGGATGTCCAAATCAAACTCCTGGAGAAGTAAAATCCAACGAAGAAGACGCGCCTTCGCGTCCTTCTTCTCCATTAAATATCGTAGTGCCGTGTGGTCTGTGAACACAGTTACCTTGGATCCAATTAAATGAGATCTGAATTTGTCCAAGGCAAACACTACCGCAAGCATTTCCTTTTCGGTAACTGTATAGTTACGCTGAGCAGAATCAAGCACTTTGCTTGCGTAGTGAATTGCAAACGGGACGCCATCTCTTCTTTGTCCCAATACAGCCCCCACAGCATAATCTGAGGCGTCCGTCATGATCTCAAAAGGGAGAGACCAATCTGGGGCTTGTAAGATGGGTGCGTCCATGATCATTCCTTGTAACCGCTTGAAGGCCTCAAGACACTTGTGATCGACAATAAACTCCGCGTCTTTGCCTAAAAGCTCAGTTAGCGGCCGGGCAATCTTAGAAAAATCCTTTATAAATCTCCGATAAAATCCGACATGCCCGAGGAACGACCGCAACTGCCGTACGTTGGTTGGTGGCTGAAGTCGTCTGATCACGTCCACCTTGGCAGGGTCAACCTCCATTCCTCTCTTGGAGATGACATGCCCCAACACTATGCCCTCCGTCACCATAAAGTGACTTTTCTCCCAGGAGAGCACCAGATTGACCTCACAACATCTTTTGAGGACTCGGTCCAGATTCCTAAGGCAGGAATCAAAGGAGTCGCCGTGGACCGAGAAGTCATCCATGAAGACTTCCAGGAATTCGCCGACCATTTCGGCGAATACAGCAATCATACACCTTTGAAAAGTACCTGGAGCATTGCATAGCCCAAAAGGCATGCGCCTGAAAGCATAGGTACCAAAGGGGCATGTGAACGTGGTCTTTTCCTGGTCCTCTGGAGCTATGGCTACTTGATTGTAGCCCGAGAACCCATCAAGAAAACAAAAGAATTCTTTCCCCGCTAGTCTTTCTAAAATCTGATCAATAAATGGTAGGGGGAAATGATCCTTTTTCGTCGCGGCATTCAGGCGTCTGTAATCCACACAGACGCGCCACGATGTAGGTACTCTTGTCACGATCTCCTCTCCGTCCTCATTGGTGGTCGTCTGAATTCCCGACTTTTTCGGGACAACATGGATTGGGGCCACCCACTTAGAATCGGAGATTGGATAAATGAAACCCGCGTCGCACCATTTTTCTATCTCTTTCTTCACAACCTCTCGTAGATTTGGATTCAATCGACGTTGGAATTCACGAGAGGGTTTGGCTTCGTTTTCCAAATATATATGGTGCGAACACAGAGCGGGATTTATCCCATGGAGATCGGAAATGCTCCAGCCTATTGCCTTGCGGTTCTTCTCCAGGATCTCTAGCAAGCGAGATTCCTGCTCCTCGGTCAATTGCGAACTGATAATGACCGGAAATTTCTTGTCTTGTCCCGCAAGGAAGGCATATTTCAGGGTTGTGGGTAAGGGTTTGAGCTCAGGGATGGTATGATCGTCTAAGAAGTCTGGCTCAATCTGTTCTGGTTCGGTGTTGGAAGTGGCTGGATCCTGTTCTGCAGCGGCTGCCACCAAGCTCGGTTCTGGAGTCGGATCGTCAAAGGTCTCCATGCAATCGGCAAACGCCTCGTCCGACTCGTCATCCTCATCTTCCGATTGTCCTAAGGATGTAAGGATTGACAGGCCCACTTGGGCCTCTGTGTCATCGAAGATGTAGGGCGATGCAGGCTCAGAGCTGTACTCATTCCTGAATATCTCGCAGACTGACTCATGCACTGGATCATCTTCAAAGGAGATGGACACATCGGTGCTGGCTGGGTTCTGTCTCCATGGCCCAACTAAGTCTACATGTTCACGGTCTGTTTCGAGAGAAGAGTACTCGGTGCTGGATTCGGAGTCTGGTCTCTGCCATCTTGTCTGCTTCATCTCTAGTTCCTCATCTCCGCCTGGAGTTTGGAACTGAATTCTCCCATTCTTATAATCGAATAGGGCCCCTGCTGTTCTGAGGAAGGGCCTACCCAAAATGATCTGGGAATCTCTCCAATTACGAGGGGTTTCCATATCGAGGACAGTAAAGTCCACCATGTATTCCTGCCCCTCGACTTTGATCACAATGTTCCTTAACTCTCCTTGGGACTTCTTAGTGGATTTGTCTGCAAACTGAAGAATAGATCTAGATTTCCTAAGAGGTCCGAGATTGAGCCGCTCATAAAGGGCTGTGGGCATCAAGTTGATCGAGGAACCATTGTCCAGGAGAGTGCGTGCAAACGCGATGTCATCAACATGACTCACTACATAGTGTGCACCCATGTCTCTTCGTTTCCGAGGAAACGAGTTCTTTATTGCACAAGTTGTGGCTACTGACAGGACGTGTTTCTCAACACGGCTTTTGGTTTTCCTGCTAACCCTAGTAGGTGTGCATCTCACCTTAAGGTATTTTTGGAATGCAGGGGTCATTTCCACGAACTTGTCAAAGGGTATTGTGACCTTGATATGTTTGTTACAAAACTCAGCCATCTCAGGGTCATCTTTTTGGATTTTTTTGTTTTTCTTCTTCCCACCCTTGAGAGCTTGGGGGAAAGGGATTATTAACCCAGGTTCTGGAACTGAAATATCTTCATTAGCTGCTGAAACTGAGTTCTGAACAAGACTCTGACTCAGACTTTTATACAGACTCTGACTCTGACTTTGACGAAAAGGGAAATGCTTGGGCGAAACCGGTGATGCGTCTTCCGCTTCTTCTGGCTGGTCCTCCTCAGATGGAGGTGCGGGCTCATCGGTGTCGTCGGACTCTGGATGACTACGGGGCTGGTGCTTCGAGGACTCAGATGTCCTCTTCTTCTGCTGGTGGTGGTGGTGCTCCTCCTCTTCCTCCTCCGAATTCTCCTCAGGTCGAATTTCGGAGGTTCCTTCCTGTTGTGCCCGTGCCCGATCAGGTATGGTCACGGTCCTTCCGCTCCTGAGGGACATATGGTTAACATTATCATACGAAGGGATCTCATGTTCAGATAAATAATTATCTGAATAGTATACCTGATCTCGGGGTCGGTTCTGGCCTTGATGTATGCTATTTGGGTTGGCCTGAACCTGTGCGGGAATTGGAGTCCTTGGCGCCATTTGTTGATCCTGAGCATGAGAGACCCGATTGATGTCGGTTCTCATGTCCAGGTAGTCGTTCTGCATCTGCTGAACCCTATCAGACAGGGTCTGGATCGCCAAGGTGAGGGACTCCAATTCGGTGGGCTGGGCTAGCTGCTGAGAGGATGCGGTCCTGAACTGGCCCTGCTGGCCGTGCCGGTACTGCTGCTGATGGGGCGGTGCTGGCCCCTGCTGGTAGGTGCGCTGCTGCGGCTGGTACCCTTGTTCTGGCCTGGACTGATATCGCGGGATTGTGACGGGCCTGGTCTCTTGGTAGACTGGGGTTGGGCGGTGTGCCTGGTCCTTCCCCATCTCGATTTGCCGGACTAGTGGGTCGCGGCTATACCAGAGCCCGTTGATTTCGTAAACGGGCGGAGGCTCCTCGTACTCTGTCTCAACGGGTGGGGGTGCATGATGGTTCTGCTGGGTGTAAGTCTGATCCCAGCTGCTCTGAGACCCCGGTGCCTGTTCCTGTACAAGATGGACTCGATGTACAGGTACAGGTGGTGCAGAAGGGGTGGGTAGCTTAATCCTGGCTACCTTTTCAGAGAGTTCCTCCACCTTCTTGGGAAGGCTCGAAAGAGACTCCATCTCCGCGACTCTCTTGTGGATCTGCTCGACCATAGTAAGCTTGTCTGCAATCATCCCCATGCTGGGGATGAGGTCCTCTGTCATATCTGCAACAGTCCTTTTAGTTGTCTCGTTGGATAGAATCGAGGGAGACAACTGATAGGCCCTTGTGGCCTGTGACCTGCCGGTTTCTGCCATCTGTTCTAGGATTTTCCATACGGCGTGCTCGTTCTTGTTCAGATAGCTTCCTCCGCAGGCGGCGCTGACTAACCCCTGCATCTCTGGGGTTAGGCCGCAGAACAGGGTCTGGACTAAGATTGCCTTAGAAATGCCGTGGCATGGGCATTTCTGTACTAAGTCATTGAACCTGTCCCACGCCTCGTGGAACGGTTCGCAGGGTCCTTGGGCGAAGCTGGCAATCTTCGTTCGCATCTGATTGGTTCTACTGAGTGGGTAGAACTTCTTCAAGAAGAGGTCCTTGAACTGCATCCAGGTAGTACAGACCACCCCTAGGTTTTTCAGCCAATGTGCAGCCTTATCTCCTAAGGCAAACGGGGTGGCTTTTAGTCGGATATAATCTTGGCCAACATTGGGATGGCTCAGATTATTGCAGACTAGTTCGAAGTCACGGAGGAAAGTGTACGGCTCTTCGCTTAGGTTTCCGTTGAACTTCGGCAGCAGGCTAAGGAAGTGGGGCTTCAGCTCGAATGCCTGGTCGGGAACTGCAGGTGCTAGCCAATTCTGGATTTCGTTCTCCGCCGGGTTATAGGTATCGACCATTGGTCGGTCGATCCCTTCAGCTACTATTATCCGCCCCATTCGTGCAGTGAGATCAGCATTTTTCTGTTCAGCTTCCGCAAGGCGTCTTAGAATCTGTCTCATCTGGTCCTCATCAGGCGGCATCTTTGGTGGCATTTCTTCCTCTACTTCTGGGGATTGGAAAATAAGGTCGGTGTTAGAGGTTGAATCAAGGAAGGGATAACCGAGGCAATGATCTTCCTCGGTAATCTCAGAGGAGATACAAGGGTTGGTTTGAGAGTAACCACCCTGAGCAGGAGGGAACCAGGACTCAAGAGGGTCATGAGTCCTGGGTGGTCCAAGGTGCGCTCGGACCGGAAAAGACGAGTTACGTGGGGGACTCATAGAGAGATTAGTGAACGGTGCGTCGAGATCTCCCCGGTTACTCATCTTGGTGAAGCAAGAAGAAGATAGGATTTTACTCCTACCTGAAGCAAGCACAAGATCAATCCAAGACCCTGGATTCACACTCAACACAGTGAAGGACTCAAAGTTGAGTCCAATTTATCTTGTAGTTTTTAAGTGTGATTTTCAAGCAAATCTAGCAAGGATTACGCGGCCTAGAGGGAAGTCGGCTCAGAGCCGGATGCGTCTTCCCTGTCTATCCTGTCGTCTAAGATACCGCCGCTCCTTCCTTTCTTCGCTCCTATCCCAAGCCGATGGACTCAGTGACCATGCCCCTATCTACCTGCAAGCAGGCGGAGGCTGACAAGGCCGGAACTTCGCCCCGGAGGGTTACTGGCAGCTTGTCGCGAAGTACCGCAATTTCGCCCCTATCTACCTGAGACAGGCGGAGGCTACTTGGTACTAGTCAAAGAATCTGAAAATATTCGGCTCGTGATATTTGCTAGGATCAGTTAGAACGTGATATGGAAGACGGGGATTTGGGCTCTACCTTAGGGTGTTCACACACACTCAGGTACCCTCACTCAGCCTGAAAACAAGGTCGGGGATTAGTCTCCCGCAAACAATTTTCAGCTTTTATTCCCTTTTTATGGTCAATACTGTTAGCAGTCCCGGTTTTAAAGTTAGGTTATCACTGTAATTAATCACCACAAAGCACGCCTATCGTACAGTCTCAATCTCCTTTTTAATTAAGTGAGAAAATCAGAGAGGGGAATCGAGAAAAGCCGATGCAAGGTTGAAATCAATGATGCGTATGCTAAGTAAAGAGTACTTACAGTGATCCCTTCGCTTGTTGATGCAGGATGCTATACAGAATTGAAAACTCTACCCTACATGCAAATGCAAGCGATGAAAGCCGCTCCTAGACAGGCAGTTCTATTAACGTGAAGAACGGTTTAATTTGAACTAAGTCCTGCGGTCTAGGTGCGTCTATTAAGTGTGTTGTGTGGTCCTATTGATTACGAGCACAAACAAGTCCTAGAGTGGCTCGAGGAGCCGCTAGTGCAAGCTAAATTATCAATCAACCACACAGCACACGGGACACGGTTTTCCACTATATTTACACGCGCGAGATCCCAAACGGGAACCGCTGGAAATAATGCAAAAGAAAAATAATTAAAAAGAATACAATGCCTCTCTTTCTCTCCACACAATCTAAATGCTAAGTCCTCGAAGCGTCGCCGACTCCTCGCGGTCCTCGCACAAAAATTAAATGAAGGTCAGAGAGTGACACAAAAATAATGCAAAGGAAATAAATGAGAGAAATAATCACAAGAAAAACCGGGGGTCAGACTACCCGGGGATTGAAGATCTAACACTCAAAAATATGATGTAAATTAACCTAAGCCGTGCCTCCCCGGCAACGGCGCCATTTTGATCAGCGATCCCGCACCCTTAGTTAATTCGGTCAAGTTAATGGTCCAAATTAATTTTAAGTGTTCGTTGCAGTCGGATGCGGGAGGTTGATCAAAAACCACTTAAGTCAGATGTTGGTCAATTTTAAGCGGTGATATTTTTTTACTTGGTGAAGTCCAAGGTCGATCTCAGGGAGGCAACTGTCTCCCTGAGATCGACCTTGGACTTCACCAAGTAAAAAATATCACCGCTTAAAATTGACCAACATCTGACTTAAGTGGTTTTTGATCAACCTCCCGCATCCGACTGCAACGAACACTTAAAATTAATTTGGACCATTAACTTGACCGAATTAACTAAGGGTGCGGGATCGCTCATCAAAATGGCACCGTTGCCGGGGATATTTTTTTACTTGGTGAAGTCCAAGGTCGATCTCAGGGAGGCAACTGTCTCCTTAGGTTGATTACAACAATTTACAAGTGTTTGATATTCGGGGAACAATTTTTTTTGGTATTTTTAATTCCTATGCAGACATATGCAGACAATTCTTAGCCAATTCAAAGTCAAATTTAATTGATGTGTCAAACGAAGTCCAAAAATAATGAAAATTGGCCAGAAGATTATTTATGATGAAAATGACCTACACTAATTTTTTTTGGAATTTTTCGACTCAAAATAAATTTTCTGTGAATTAACAAACAGACAGAGTGATTTTCAGTGTTTAATTTTTAATAAATATCAAACCACAATTTCTCCAAGAACTAAAATTATCCTAGGAAGGTCTAATGATCAGGGACCTAGGAAAATTGACAGAACTTAAATTTATTGTGAAATGAATTAATTAAAATTAATTAAAGAAAATCACTAAACCATTTATTGAGGCCTCGTTATGCGTGCAAATGATATGAAATTTTTATGGAGTGTTGAAAATAATGTCCTTAAGGTACTGTGAATTTTTGGTGATTTTTGAAGGCACTGATATTTAATTAAAAATCAAAAGGCATCACTGGGCAAAATATGACACAAATGAACCAATTAATTCATTGATAATTCAATTAAGCCAACAAAAATCAGACACGTGTACAAACTGATAGAGGACAAAATTCTCAACAACTTGCAATTTTTAGAATTTCAAAATGATGAAAAATGCATGCTATGGACACGTGCAAACACAAGGGTGTAAATGCAATACTGGAAATTAAAAATTCAATAAGTAAATATGCTGACAGGGACTAAAATGCAATTACCTATAATATGCAGGACTTCTATGCAATTTTTCCACGAAGCACGTGCTCCTCACGTGTTGTCTGCTTCACAGGGGCCTTTTTGCAATTTGTGAAAGCTCCAGGGGCGTCGGTGCAAATAACCCAGGCAGCACGTGCTCCTCACGTGGGGCGGCCTAGGTTCGGAGGGCGTCGGAGGCTCGGAGTGAGGTTCAGGTCTTCTGGAGGCTCGGGCTAGCCTCGGAGCAGCTTCGGGTTACCCGAGCCTAGGCTTGGGAGGCCGAGGCTCGGATAAGACGACGTGGCGGCTTGAAGGCCCTTGGATCAAGATGAATCCAAGGGGTGTCGGTGAAGACGCGTGGCAGCGGGAGGATCGTCCGATCTGAGGTGTGATCGACGGTCGAGGACGAGGGCGGCGAAGGGACGCGTGGCGAGGCGAGGACCGTTTGATCAGATGATCGAACGACGACTGCTTCTTCTCCTTCAACGGGCCTCCGCCGCCTGCGGAGGAGATAGCTGCGCTCCGGTGAAGGCTGCTGAGCTCCGCCTCGGCTGCCAAGCTCAGGTGATGAGCTCCGTCAGCTCCCACCGAGCTCGGAAGACTCGGAAGTGAAAGGCGAAGCCTCCGGTGGTCTCTGGATGACTGGAGGAGGGCTGGAGCTCTGAGTCGATGAAGCTCGAGGAAAGCTCCGACGAGGCTCCGGCCAATGATCAAAGGCGTACCTGCAAGTGTTAGACGTATAGCCGAGGCTCGTGCGTGCGTCTGTGGAAGTGATGGGAGTGATCGGAGAGGCCTGCGGCGAAGGGAGGTGGTCGGGTGTCGGAGCTCCGGCCAGGTGGTGGAGCTGTAGGTCGATGGCTGGTGAAATAGGGTATCTGAAGGTGTAAAGATGCCAGCGAAGATCAGAGCTTCATCGCGAAGCTCATCGGAGTGTCGAGGAGGCGCGGAGATGACCGTGGACGGCGAATAAAAGCGGAGAAAATAGAGGAAAAAGAAGAACAAGATCGGAGAAGAAATGGAGGGAGTTTCACCTGGGGATGGGGCCTCCTGCTTGAGGTCCAGGTCGTCGCTCGAGGGCCGGTGATCGCCCGAGCTCGTGCAGCGTCACGGAAGGCAGCTGCGACACGGCGGAGATGCCGTGGATCTCGCCGGAGAAGACGCCTGTCTTCGCTCGAAGAGACGGCCAATTGTTGTCACCAATCGAGAGCTCTGAGCTCGGGGGTTTCTCCTGGAGTGGCGGATGCGGATGAAGGTGGCCGGAGGGGGGGTATTTAAAGGGTGAAGGTGACGGCTGGAGTGGGTGAGTGGCGAAGTTGGTGGCTGTCGTAGGGCGAGTGTGGCGGAGATGGTGGTGTTTGAGGGAGCTGGCGAGGGAGAGGGACGAGTGGCGATGAACGTGGAGGTGATGGTGGTCGAAGAAGGTGGCTAGAGTGCGGCCAAGAATAGGAAGGGGCAGCCCCTCCCGCAAGGCGGAGATCGTGGGAGAGAGGGTTGCCAGAGGTAGGAGACGAGGTCCTGGCCGTTGGATCTCGTGATCCAACGGCCAGATCGAAGTGCAAAGGGACGTCTGGGATTAGATCAAGGATGCCCAGATGAAGGGTTCTGACGGGGGCCACGTGGCGCGTTGTAGAGCGGTGCGAGCGGATGGTTCAGATAAAAGGGGGGAAGTCGATCTGATGGTCGAGACTCGCTGGAAGGTGGGCGGCTGAGATGAGAGGATCGGGGGCGCGATCGAGCGGCGTAGATGACGCCACGTGGAGGGCTGAGAGTGCGGCGCTAACGGATGGTGGTGATGAGGAGTAGGAGATAATCGGACGGCTGAGGGAGTGAGCGCACGTGGTCACAGAGGGGCCGTTGGATCTGAGGCGCGATCCAACGGTGGGGGGCGAAGGCGGATCAGACAAAGGGCAGCGGGCCGCGTGGCGCAATCAGAGGGCGCCACGTGGCCTGCTGTGAATGGCTGGAAGGGAAAACACGTGTAGAGAGAAGAGGAGGCCGAATTTGGAAAAACTCAAAACATGAAAGTTGTAGATCTTGATGAGATCTACAAGTTTCATGTTGACCAAAGACGGAGATGAGGTCAAATATGGTACATAAATACAAGGATACATAAATGTACATATGTAGTATACAAAATGACCCAAAAACCCAAGTTCCTCATACAAGCTCCAATTTCAATGAAATTAGTCTCATTTTGAAGGTCTTTTAATACGTAGTATTCTAAGAGTGAGTCGACCTAAGTAGGAGTTTGTATGCGGGCTTTATGTGTGTTTTAATGTACAAGGGTTCTCAGGATATTTGGGCTATTTTTCAAGGGTGATTTTTGGCATTCTTCCCTATATTATTAAGGAGTATACACATATATTATAGAGAGGAAGTTATTTGATGAAGAAGCATTTTACAGGGGATTTCTGGCTTTCTTATTTAAATGCAGATGAGCTGCTAAAATGCATGAATTATGGATGCATGCATGAGTGTTATTTATGCAAGATAAAAGGAAATATGCTTCTATTTTCTCGGGAACAAGGCTCTATTTTTGACTTTTGATGTGATGAATCACAGATTCATCAACCAGGTGACACATCTGATATCGCAGTACTGCCATTGTCGTGCACTGTTCTGACTATGTACGGTCCTTCCCACTTGCTTTTCAATTTGCCGGGAAAAATTCTCAACCTTGCATTGAACAACCAGACTTTCTGCCTAGGGACAAAGCTCTTGTGCCGAATATGTCTGTCATGCCATTTCTTCACTTTGTCCTTATAGATGAGTGTGTTCTCGTATGCTTGATTTCGAATTTCTACCAGCTCATTGAGATCTATCTTTCTCTTGGCTCCTGCTTTCTTTATATCCATCAATATTTCTCGGATTGCCCACTCAGATTTGTGCATGATCTCTACGGGCAAGTGGCACGGCTTTCCATAAACTAGCCTGAATGGTGAAGTACCTAAGGGAGTCTTATATGCAGTACGATATGCCCAAAGAACTTGGTCTAGAAGAAGTGACCAGTTCTTCCTATCCGGTCGTACTAACTTCTGGAGAATTGATTTCACCTCCCTATTCGAGACTTCGGCCATGCCATTCGTCTGCGGGTGGTAAGGAGAAGCTACTCTGTGATCGATGCTGTACTGTTTCACTAGTTTCTTCACTTCCTTATTAATGAAATGGCTACCCCCGTCAGAGATAAGAATACGAGGAATCCCGAACCGCGAAATGATGTGTTCCCTTAGGAACTTGCAAACGGTCTTGCTATCTGCGGTTCGTGCGGGTATAGCCTCCACCCATATGCTAACATAATCTACAACGAGAAGGATGTACTCAAAGCCGCTGCTAGAAGGGAACGGTCCCATAAAATCTATGCCCCATGCGTCAAAGATCTCGCAGATAATGACGGGTCGCATCGGCGTTGCATCTCTGGCACTGACTGTCCCTATAGCTCTCTGACAATCTGGACAACTCTTCACGAATGTGCAAGCATCTCTGGTAAGAGTTGGCCACCATAATCTGTTCTGTAGTACCTTCTGCGCTGTCCTCTTCCCTGAATGATGTCCTCCTGATTCTAGAGAATGACACATAATGAGGACACTATTATATTCCTCCTGAGGAATACATCGCCTGTAAACGCAATCCGGTCCTTCGCGAAAAAGAATCGCATCCTCCCAATGGTAGTATCGTGACTCAGAGACGAGTTTCTCAATTCTGTTCTTTGGCCAACCCTGAGGACTTTTCTGTGTGACCAGAAAGTTCACTATGTCTGCATACCATGGAAGTTCTGTAACCGCAAAGATGCTCTCGTCTGGAAATCTCTCTGCTATCTCTGACATGTACTCATCTGAAGGCTGATCTGTCTGCAATCGGGAGAGGTGATCAGCTACCACGTTCTTTACTCCAGGTTTATCCTTGATATCCAAATCGAATTCCTGAAGTAATAGAATCCATCTAAGAAGGCGTGCCTTGGCATCCTTCTTTTCCATTAAAAATCTGATAGCTGAGTGATCAGTGTAAACTGTGATCTTGGAGCCAAGTAGATACGATCGAAACTTGTCTAATGCAAACACTACTGCCAACATCTCCTTTTCGGTCACTATGTAATTTCTCTGAGCATCATCTAAGGTCTTGCTGGCATAGTGAATAGCTATGGGAAGTCCATTCCTCCTCTGCCCTAATACATCCCCGACCGCAAAATCTCATGCATCCGTCATGATCTCGAAGGGTAGAGACCAATCAGGCGGCTGTAGGACAGGAGCACTGATTATCTTTTCCTTTAATGTGAGGAAGGCATGAAGACATTTGTCATTTAAAACGAACTCGATGTCTTTGCCTAGCAATTCAGTTAACGGTCGGTAAATCTTGGAGAAGTCTTGAATAAACCGTCGATAAAAACCGACGTGCCCCAGAAATGACCGTAACTGTTTGATGTTGGATGGTGGCTCGAGTTTCTTGATGACGTCCACCTTGGCAGGGTCAACCTCCATGCCTCGCTGGGAGATGACGTGCCCCATCACGATCCCGTGAGTAACCATAAAATGGCTCTTTTCCCAGGACAGAACGAGATCTACCTCACAACACTTCTTCAGAACCTGGTCTAGGTGCGCTAAACAATCGTCAAAGGACTCACCATAGACCGAAAAATCATCCATAAAAACCTCTAGAAAATCACCGACCATGTCCGCAAAAATAGCAAGCATGCACCTCTGGAAGGTCGCTGGAGCGTTGCACAATCCAAAGGGCATCCGTCTAAAGGCATACGTGCCAAACGGACAAGTGAAAGTGGTTTTCTCCTGGTCTTCAAGGGCAATCGATACCTGGTTGTATCCGGGGTAACCATCAAGGAAACAGAAGTACCCCTTCCCTGCCAACCGTTCGATGACCTGGTCTATGAAAGGCAAAGGGAAGTGGTCCTTCTTCGTCGCGGTGTTAAGTTTTCAGTAATCAACACATACTCGCCACGATGTGGTTACTCTCTTTGGAATCTCCTCTCCACTCTCGTTTTTCACCATCTGAATTCCCGACTTCTTCGGGACAACATGTAATGGGCTAACCCATTCGGAGTTGGAGATGGGATAAATGAACCCTGCGTCGCACCATTTTGTGATCTCTTTCTTGACAACTTCTCGTAAAACCGGATTCAGCCTACGCTGAAACTCTCTGGAGGGTTTGCTGTCATGATCGAGATAGTTATGATGTGAACACAAAGCAGGATTAATCCCACGGAGATCGGATACAGTCCACCCAATGGCCTTGCGGTTTCTTTCTAGAATCTCCATCAGATGAGATTCTTGATCATCGGTCAAAGTTGAGCTGATAATGACCGGGAACTGTTGATGTGGACCCGCAAGGAAAGCATATTTCATGTTTGGTGGCAAAGTCTTGAGTTCTGCAAGGTAATATCTGGATCTGCCGAAACATCATCTATATCTGTATGGGGATCTGTGTCTGTAGGTGATGTGTCTGCATTCTGATTGTCCACCACCTCTATGTGCTCTAAAGTCGGACTACAGAAGATGTTCAAGACATCATCCGACTCCTCAGAATGATCAGAAGAAAATAAGTCAGTAAGATAAAATTCTGATTCATCTGAGATGGAGGAATTATGTAGAGTTTCTGAATCCGAAAGATCTGCATTAACTTCATCAAAAATCTGATCCCTTTGCTCATCATCATCCAAACTGAAATATAAAGTCCCATCGGAAGAATTACCCCCTGAGGTCTCGGACCCGTCCTCTGTCAAACATTCTTGGGTCTTTACTTGATATCTTTCGAGGTCATCAAGACGGACCTCATCCATGTAATAGCAGGAGGCTAAAGAACTCAGAAAATCTGAAGATGCATAACTGAAGGTGTTTGATTCTCTCGCCATCTCTATATGTACCTTTTCGCCCTCGACGCGAAAAGATACCTTCCCTGTATCATAATCGAAGAGAGCCTTTGCGGTCTCTAGAAAAGGTCTCCCGAGAATGATCGGGGTAAGGTGTAACTGTGCAGGGCAATTCATATCTAAGACCGTAAAGTCTACTGGAAATTACAGACCCTGCACGGTTACGATAACGTTCCTAAGTATACCCTTAGGTCTCTTTACGGATCTATCAGCAAATTGAAGGATCGCGCGTGATTTGTAAAGAGGACCTAACTCGAGCTTCTCGAGTAAGGAAGCGGGTATTAGATTGATCGAGGAACCGTTATCTAATAGAGTGCGATCGAATTCGGCTTTTGCGATCTCACATCTGACATAATGTGCACCTGAGTCTTTCTTCTTCTTTGGAAGCTTATTCTGTGTCGCACAAGATGTTGCCTTAGTCAATACATGCTTTTCTGTTCGGGATATCTTTTTCCTACACGTGGTGCATTTGTTTTTCAATTGATTCTTAAGCATGGGAAAATGATCTAAGGCATCATGGAGAAGGATCTTCAGAAAGATGCGATCTTTGAGTAACTTTTCGATTTGTGGAGATTCAGGATTATTTTTGGTCTTTTTCTTTCCTTTTCCAAACAAAGCATCGGGAAAAGGAATAAAGTCAGGAGTTAGAAAATCAGAACTTTTATTCAACTCAGTGGAATCAGCTTGTACATCGAGAGTTTCAGAATTATTTACAAAACTCTCTAAAACAGGGGAAGAAATGTTTTTGTCCGGGGTCTCTGCCTGATCTGGCGTGATATCATCGTCTGAGTCGCCAGTGTCCATATCTGATGAATTGGCATTACTCCTGTCTCTTGATTCTGTGTCCACATCCTCTTGCGGATTCTCTTCCTCGGCATTAGGATCATGCTCGTGCTCCTCTGGTGCCCTCTCCTCTTCTCTAGCAGGTGTTTGCGGTGATCTACCGCTCCTGAGACGAATGAAGTTAGAAAAAAATTCAGGAAACGAGATCTTACCTGTAGGATCTACCTGGTCTGGATGCCTCCTCTTGTTGTTCGGGTTCATCTGAGGCTGGGCTGGGAGAGTGGTCTTCGGCACGGTTAACTCGTCCAGACGACGGTTAACCTGCTCCATCTTTGTCTTTTGCGCAATCTGGAGCGTACTGAGCATATCCATGATCTGGTTGAGCGTCTGAGCCTGTAAAGACATCTCTGGTTCGGTGTGGTGGCCCTGACTTGCTCCTCTCTCCTGCCTTGGCGTGAAGTGCTGAGAGGTGGAAGGCTGGGTGTAGCGCTGAGGTGTAGAAGAAGACTGTTGCGGCTGCTGAAAAGGATAATTCGATGAGAACTGGGCAGGGTGCTGATAAGAAGGCTGCGGTCTCTGATGGTAGACGTTTGGATGAGACTGCTACGGCGTGAAACTCTGGTGGTGCTGGAATTGCGGACGTCCATGTTGCGGATGACCGTACGGCTGCTGCTGATGATTTGGTATACTCGGTTGCTGCACCGGGGTATACCAAATCCCATTAATCTCGAAAGTGGACTGCGGCTCTACCTCCATCTCAGCAGTGCTGATGATCTAGCTGGAATTGGCATGAGACTGATCCTCATGCCAATCAATCTGCGGAATCTCGGGCTCGCTCTGGACATAATGTATCTGACGGGTGGGTGGAGCGGGTGCGATCCTCCGTGCCGGCTGTGTGTTCGAAGAAGTCTGGTTTTGTTGGTACTGGCTCTGAAGATCAGCGACCTTCTTCGAACACTCAGCTGCTGAGGTAGAGATGAGAGTTTCTCCAACTCTCGCAGCGGCTGTAGGTCTTGGACCTGCTTGTGAATTACGTCCACCAACGTCAACTTCTCGCTAATAAAGCCCATGTTGGTGTTGGATTCAGAGTCTAATATATTTGCCACCTTGTGATGCTCTCGGTGATGTGGTGTCTGTGGGGCTTTCTGAAATGCCCGAGTAGAGTCTACAACTCTCGAGTTCTCGGCCATCCCTTCGAAGATGGCCCAGACTGACTTGGCGTCCTTGTTCAAGTAACTGCCGCCACATGCGACACTTACGAGCCCTTGTACTTCTGGCTGGAGTCCTCCGAAATAGTTCTGCACTAGCACCTTCATCGGGATCTCATGATGCGGGCATCTCTCCGTGAGGTCCTTGAATCGATCCCATGCCTCATGGAATGATTCGTTCGGCAATTGCGTAAAGTTGGAGATCTGACTCCTCATCATGTTCGTCCTTCCTAGAGGAAAATATTTGCGCAGGAAGGTGGACTTCTGGTCGTCCCACGTGGAGATTTCTCTTCCCAGATGGCTCAGCCAATAAAGGGCCTTATCGGCTAAGGCAAAGGGGAAGGCCTTGAGGCGTACGACTTCCTGCGTAACTCCTGGATAACAAGCTGTTCCGCAGATCATCTCAAACTGCTGCAAAAACGTGAACGGCTCCTCTGCGACATTCCCATAGTACTTGGGAAGCAAAGAGATGAAGGAAGGTCGGAGTTCGTATGGCCCTTGATTCGACGGTAGCCGAATCCAGTGATGGAGCGTTCGAGCACCCGGGTCATACTCGTCCCGTAAAGTAGCGGGAACTGCAGGCGGTAAATGGTTCCCGGCCCCTGCTCTCAGTGCGGCTATTTCAGCCTGCAGTTCGGTCTGAACTCTATACTGTTCTCGAATCTGTAGATTCATCTGCTGAAGTGTATCGAGAATGCCGGTCGTAACATCTGCGTTCAGCTCCTGATGTTCCTCAGCTGGTGGCCTCTCGTCTGCTGCTGATGCTTTCCCACGAGCCATCTGATCGTCTGTAATATAGAAACTCCCGTAAGAACTCAGTGAGAAATACTCAGGAGATCTAGATGATGTATTGAGGCGAGGGTCTGCCTCAATGATCTGGCCAGGAGGCGAGGTAGTCTGGGTCTGACTCGCCTCGAGTTTGGATGGGACCAGCTAGGGAAGAGGGTCTTCTCGAGCCTGTGAAGACATACGCTCGACGGTGGACGGTCGAAAGCTCACAGAGTCTGAGCCGAAGAGCCATCGAGACGTCATCTTCGATGTCAAGAGTAAGTCGGGAGATCACGTGTACGATTCAAGTGAGGGAGAAATGCGAAAGCCGCGGAAAACTTACGCTCCGCAAACAAACACAAAGCAAACCCCGATTTCACCAACTCAACCCTGATGACGACCGTAAGAGTTCGGTCTTTTTATCTTTTCGGTTTTAGGGTTGTAATTAGCAAACGTTACGGTTACGTGGGCTGAGCAAGCCAATAGGTACCCGATAATTTCTCCAAGATACTGGCCCAAATCCTTACTCGAGACCACTCGCACTCAGCCAGTATGGGAGTAAGTACGGACCGTTTCCGGCTACCCGTGTTACTTGAGGACGGAGCTTTACGCAGTGTCCTCTAAACCTCCCACTCTGCTAAGTAAACCCGGACCATTTCCGGCTACCCGAGCTTACCCACTGAGGAACAGTGATCAGGTGTATGGACCCAGTAGTATCCCGCAAGAAATACGGGGTTTTGTCTCTATCCTTAAGTGTCAGCTCTCGAACTCGCGCACTCTGAGAAATGTGCGGGGGTTACTCTCCCCAAGTCACTTGAATTGTTTACGGTTTTTGATCAGATATTTTTAGCAGTCCCGATTTTAGTTTTGTGATTTTTATGGTTTTTTCAATCAACGTCTATTTTTTTTATTATTGAAAACCCTAGAGCAAGCACCTAGGTTGCAAGTCCTAAAACTAGCTACGCGGCACAAGCAGATAGAGTAAAAACCTAAACAAGCATCTAGAAAACCGCGGAAAAACGATGAGCGATGAAAAGCCGCGGTGGGTGCCCTGATCCTCGGATACACAGTATCCGACGAATCAGGCCCCGAAAAAAATGAGTGTTTTATTACTAAGTACAACTCTCTCCCTTTCTCTCTCTTTACAGATAAAAGGATACTAATGACTTCGCTCCTCTGCAGTTGACTCGTGAAGAAGAAGCCGACCTCTGCTCTTTCAATTGGCTTGGTTTCCGAAGAAGCCGGTTGATCCTACAGGCCCTGCAAAGAATGTTAGCAAAGGAAAGCCGATCGAGAAAGCTGAGAAAGCCGTAAGAAAACAAACGAAAAACTCGGAAAGCAAAAGGCGTACGAAAAACGAAACAAAGAGAAGAAAAAATAAAATCATGAAAAAGAATGAAAAATCAAAGGAATCTAACGCCTCCCCGGCAACGACGCCATTTTGATAAGTGTCTAAAAATCGAGTTTCGCGGCTTCTTCTTTTTATTGAAGAAAGTTGTCGGTTGTAGCAGAAGCCCCGAAAAGAGGAAATTTCGATCTTTAAAACCTATCAAACAAATACGGTTTTCTGTCGTAAAACCGTTCACTAATATTTTACCAGGCAAGTGTTCCTGGATCGAACTCAAGGAGGCAGAATATATTCCCTAGATCTTCCTATTCGTAATTTTATTTTAATTCTTCTCTAAGTCAAAACGCTTTTTTATTGATTTTTATTTTTATTATTTTTATTTGATTTTATTGTTTTCAAATTTTTATTTTATTTTCAAAAAGGGATATTTTTCAAAAGATTTATTTATTATATAATAGGTGAGTAATATCTAGGTGATATTATATAATAGGGTGAACGAGGTTCGAGCCGCGAACTCGAACTACACAAGAAAACAAAGCAAAACGAAGCGGCTTTCGATAAAATCAAAACACGTCGAAAACTCATCAAAAAGCCGCGAAACTTTTATACTAAGTAGCTGGGGTAGTTGTGTAACTACCCTCAAGAAAGCATCGAAATCCGAGGTCACAAGAGCAAGAAACATCCCCTACAGCCCAGGGGCATAAGCGCAAGAAAACTTGTTAAAATTGTTTGCAAAAAGGTCCTGGAGGACTGTTCTGAAAGAAAAGTACAAGAAACTTTACATTTAGGTCCCTGTGGAGGGACCTAAAGGTAATTATTTAAAAGTCTGGAGGCGGGTTGCAATTTCTGAAAGTTGGCTAGACGTATGATGCAAATTTTCCACCGTTTCGGATTGGATGGCGGAGATTAGAAGACCCGCGCGCAATCGGACGCCCACGCTTCTGCCACGTGGCGCACACCTGTAGCTCGGGTGTTCTTGAGTCTGTTGAGCAGCTGACAGACGGGCTCTCTTCTCCAATTTATTCCGGCCGGCCTTCAACGACTTTGGCGCTCCGGCGGGGCCAGAGGGGTGGCTCCTCCACCCCTCGAGCTCGCCCGCGGTAGAATGGCGGTCGGCGAAGCTCCGAGCGGCGGGGGCTTCTCGATGAAGATGGAGGCTCAGTCCTCCCTGGAGGTAGATCAGTTCTGGTAGTCCACCTTTGAAGTCGATTCTTATGAAGATCGAGGAGCTTCTAGGTCTGACGAATGAAGCGCGATGATCTTGAACCTACAAATGCAAGAAATATATGCTCGATCCTCCCACGAATCGGCCAACTTATGAAGATCACAACCTCCAAAGTTTGAAGAAAAACAAATATTTCCAGCCAAACACCCAGAAGTGCGAAGAAGACGATGTTTTGAAATCGAATTGAAACAAGATGGAAGGCGATTTGAGAGGGCTTTTGACAATGCGTTTTAGCCTAATGATTAAGTGATCTAAATCGATGATTAGCGTTGCTAATAAACGCACGAAAATCGAGAATAAAATCGAAATGAAATGGAGGAAAAGGTCTGGGATTTCCAAGTGTATTACCTGGAATTATTGCTCGACGGTCGACCTTCGAACTGGAGCAAGACGCGCGATGGCGGCGATGCAAGGCGGTGATTGGCCTTGGAACCTCCTCCTTCAACTCTTCTTCCTCGCGGGTCCTTCCTTGATGCTGTCACCACCGTGGATTGGCCGGAGTCGGGCTAGGAAGATGGGGAGTTGGTGCACCTGGAGCTGGGCTCTGGAGTGGTTGGAAGTTGGTTGTGAATGGCGACCTTGGAGCCTTTTTATAGGGCGATTGGCTTGGGCTCCAAGGTTGATCTAAGGGCGGCGGTGAAGAGGGTGGTTAGGAGAAGAAGATGGACGGGTTAGATAGGTCGGAAGCTTCTGGAGTGGCGCGGGAAAAAGGGTCGAAGTCGGCCGGCCAAACAGAATCCGGCTCAACCTCTTCTTGAAGAAGATGAACCAGGTGATGACACGTGTCAGCACCTGGTTGGCCCAGAAGCGAAAATAGCTTATAAATTAAGTATAAAATAGTAAATTAAGTTATTTTAAATACGAATAAATACAAGAAAGTTAAATAAATTAATTTTCTAAATTATGGTATAATTACTTTTAATAAATAATAAATATTATTTAAAATATAAATATTATATTAATAAATATGTGATTATAAATAGGTTTTAGATTTTTAATTTAATAAAGAATTAAGTAAAAATTACTTTTATATTTTTTTAATTATTAGGGTATTAATTAAGGTTTATACGAATTTTTAGAGATTTTTATGAATTAATTTTCATATTTTAATAAATAGAGTAAGTATCTATATAGGTCAATTATACCTATATTATGAGGTGTTTGATTTTATAAAAATAATAAATAATCTCCAAAAATTATGAAATAATTTACGGTGAAAGTACAAGATCATGAAATAATTTAAAAATTATAAAATTAAGAAAATGATAAATAATGTATGTTACATAAAATAAATAGCCCAGAAACCCCTTTGTCTTTTGGTCCCAAAACCGTCTTTTTGCAAACGGACTCTGAATTCAATGAAACCACCTTTATTAATTAGATACTATTATTTTATGAACTTTAAAGGTGAGTAGAGTGAAATTGGAGTTCGTATGAGGAAGTTATGATGTTCGGAAGTTGAGATTTTGACAATTTGTAAGCTGGATTTCTTGGCATATATAGAGGGTAATATTTTTAACTTATTTTTATATTTTTATTTACATTTTTATGAATAATTAGGAGAAGAGTTTGGTGAAAAATATGTTAATATGAAATAATTAAAATTCTTTGAAGTTTTGTATTTATTTGATAAATAGTGAAAGGTGTAGATACATGTGTTAAATTATTTTTATTTGGTTTTCTTTCCTTATCTCCCCCTACTTATTGGTTTGTCGACCAATTCATGCTGACTTGGTCTCGGGGTTAGGCTATAAATATATCTTACAGCTATATTTATACTTTAAGTCATATTGCATATATATACACATATTCCATCTGCCTTTGTCTTTCTTTTTCTGGTTCTTTATTTATTTACATGAGTTTAGCGGTTAAAAGTGAATATTTACACATGAATGATGTTTTGTTAAAGTATGAGAATTAGTGAATATTTACATGTATTTGTTAAGGGTTTTAAGACAAAATGCGACAGAAAAGTTAATGAATCGTGGATTCATCACTCCTCTATCGATCCTCCCCCTATCACGGGGAGGAGGAGAGTGCTGGGCCTAGCCCCTTATAAAGGTGGAAGACGACTAATGGAGGAGGAGATGGGGTATTTGAAGAGGAGCGAAGCGACGGTTATGATGGTAGAAGGAGTGGTTTGACCGGGGGATATGGAGTGAGAGAGAGGGAGTTATGGAGAGAGTGTATTCCCACGAGGAGGATGGATGATCGGGAGACGTCGTGGAGGTGTCAGGAGTGGAGATGGTGGAGGAGGGACACCGAGGAAAAAGAAAGGGGGAAGTGGTTTTGCTAGGTGGGTGACCTGGGCGAGGGAATCGACTGGAGGTTGACGATGAGTTCTAGGCCGTTGGATCTCGCGATCTAACGACCACGTGATGAGCGCGAAGAAGCGGTGTGGATGGGATCTGAGCAGCGCAATTGAAGGGCATAGAAAGCGCCACGTGGTACGCTGAGAGCGCAGCTCTAGCGGACGGATGAGATGGAATCCATGACTAAATCTAACGGTTGAGAAACGGAGCGGGAAGGGCGGTGGAGATCAAAACTCCAGAGTGCGATCGGATGGCGGTCAACAGGGAGCGCGTAGCGCACAAAGGAGCGGGCACACGTGGCGCAACCAGAAGGCGCCACGTGGCCCAATCCCATTATTCAAAGAAGGAAATTAAATAAGAGGGAAAATGATGCTGATTTTGGAAAAACTCAAAATATGAAAATTGTAGATCTTGATGAGATCTACAAGTTTCATGTCGACGAAAATCAGAGATGAGGTTAAACCAGTGGAGAAATATTTTTTTGAGTGTTTCTAAAGGCTTAAAACACTACGATTTTTAGTGTTGGTATTTTTTGTATTTTTAATTTATTTAAGGACTCTGATAATTACAGGGATTTGTCTGGTTTTTATTGACACTTAGTCTAAGCTAGAGGTTAATTTCTGCGAATTAAGAGCATGAATTTGGGTTTCATCAGTGATTTCATCGGCTTGCATTGCTTATAGCATAGGTTTCAATTCTGCTTAGCATCCTGCACGAAGAGAGATGGAAGCAAGATGAGCATCTCTATCTGATCATACATCATTGATTTACGCTTGCATTGCTTTTCCGACTCTCTCCCTCTGATTTTGACTGCATATGATATTAAAGGAACTGTTTTCTCATTTGGAATCGTGCATTTTTTTATTAAAATTTAAAAATATGATAACTAGTAAAATTGGAACGGCTAATTTACTCGACCCTAAAATCAAAAGGGAAAATCATTCTCTTAGAAAGAGTAACCCCCTCATTGTATTCGAATTTTATTCTTGATACGTACACACTAAGGATTAGTGTCCAAATTCCAGGTCTACCTACGTGTTTGTACAACTTTGTGAAATTCACCTAGCTCTAGAATTGAAAAGATAAAAAGATCGAATTCTTACGGTCATCACTGAGTCGAGTTGGTAAATTGAGGGTTTTTATTTGTTTATATTTGTGATTGTTTGTGTGCATACTAGATCTTTTCTGTGCATTTGCATCTTTTTCTTGCATATCTTTACTTGACCTCCGTGTTCTCCCCATCCCCGTCTTTTGTTTCGGAGAAGGCCGATTGGAGTGATTTTTATCCGGACTTTATGAATCCTTCTTCCTCTCCAGCCGGTCCACCTCCATTTTATCAGGAGGACTTTGCTCCTGACTTTTCTTTTTGCGCCTCTTGCATAGTTTCATTCTTCGGATTGTTACTCACCACCACCACCTTCACATTACCCACCATCTCACCCACCCGAGTCTGAGCTATTGGAGTCACCTCTTATGGGTACTGTTGAATGAGATTTTTCACGGGTCTAAAGTACGTCTCACACAAGGCGGAGACACAGTCGCTGTGGTGACCCGCATGAAATCCCGATTCAAACAACAATTAACCCACAACAGAGATCAAACAATAAAAAGCGATGCGGAGTTAAAATTTATAATAACTCTACAAAAGATGTGTATAATGCAAGTATGTGTAGAATGTCAGACACATGAAGCAAGCAGGTAGATCGGGGCAATCAAGCTCAAATGCGAATGTGATGTATTTGTCTATACATGATATTTTTTGTGGGTTTTTAATTTTATATTTTTTCATTTTATTTTTAATTTTTATATTTTTTATTTTGATTTTTAATTTTCTGATTTTGTATTTTCTTTTTATATTATATATTTTTTAATTTCTTTTCTTTTAATAGAAATATAAAGGATATATACACACACAAGAGAGGTAAGAGAGATAAAAATATGTAAAAATAAGCAAAATTCAGAAAATAAAATATTTTTGTGCTTTTTATATTTTTCTAATGTTTTTATGATTTTTCTATATTTTTTCTATATTTTGGTATTTTTAAGTCAAAAATACTGAAAACAGTTAAAAAATAAAAATACGAAATTAAAAGGGAGAAATAAATACGAAACAGAGACAAAAATTCTCCAAATTAATTTTAAAATAAACACAATAAAATAAGGAAAATTTAGAAATAGAAACTATATTTTGTGATTTTTTATGGATTTTATATATTTTTATAGAGATTTTTAGTGTTTTTCAATTTTTCAATTTTTCTTTTATATTTTTTAGTGAATTTTGGTCTGAAGGTTAAAGACACTAAATTACACAAAATATAATTTTTTTGGAATTTTTCAAAAATATTTTATAATTTTTATGTATTTTCTAATGCTAACAGGTATGAAAATGATTGTTTTCGATTTTTTTTATAAATATTAAATAATGCAAAAATGCAAAATAGAAAAATATGGCATGATAGTGCAATGCAACAAGAAGCTAGGATATTTTTTTGAGGTTTTTTTCGAAACTTATAGATACATGAAATAAATGCAAACAACAAAGAGAAAATACACCCCTATTAGTGGTATTTTTGGAATTAAGTAAAAGTCTAGGGGCCTGTGTGCAATATTTCCAGAAATTACAACTAATTAAAAATATTTTGGGACCAAACAAAAAAATCAAAAGGCTTGGGGTAAAAGTGCAAAACTGCAAAAGTCACATGCACGAGGCACGTGACCTAGCAGGGACGTAATTGCAATTATAAAAAACCTAGGGTGTGACTTGCAAAATTACCAAAGATATAATAACTTAATTAAAATGTTTTAGGGGCAAATCTAAATAAACCCAACAACTGGGGTTCCCTCGCAAAATGGCCACGCCTCACGTGCACCATTCACGTGAGGTGACGTGGCCAGGGACCCCGATGTAAATACAAGAAGTTCGAGGGGCTATTTGTAAATATTACAAAAAATTGTAAAGCCGATGAAAGATTAGTATACTAATTAATAAATATAGAAACGATTGGGGGGAAAGGTGCAAAATACCCAGCCAAAAGATCGAACGACCGACGCTCTTCACTTGTCCATGTGTCAGCTCGGGAAGCGCCGATATCGGTTCGGCTTATGCAGCCCAGATTAGATCTTCAAAAGGGCATCAACGGCTGAGGCTGTGCGGGATCCGACGGCAGCTGTGTTCCTGGATGAACCTTCTCGATCGGACGGCTATGAAGCCATCTGGAAGAACCCGCGAAGAACTGCGCCTCGATGAACATCGAGCGGCGAATCCACGGGAGTCCGACAGTCTCTGGTGGTTCCCCGTGGTGCAAAATCATCCAGGGGAGGCTCTCAACTCACTTGAGGCTTCGAAATGGCATGATTATCATCGTCGCGTGACTACGAAGTCGAGGACGACCTGCTGCTCCAGGAGCTTCCTCCAGGTTTCAGATGGGGTGCTGAGACCCCCTTCAGGCCCTACAAATAAAAGGGAAAGCATGGTAGGAAAACACGGTAGAGACCTGGCTTTTATTTGCGACTAGTCGGCGGAGCATGGAGTGGCAGTGATGGTCGGAGCTCGATGGCTCCGGCAAGGTGTTTGAAAACCAAATCTTCACTGATTTCTTAATTAAACAACGAACGGAAAGCATGAGACTATAGATGAGACTTACAGATAACTAACATGTAGAAAATTAAAGGAAAAACACAAGCTCAACGGGCTAAAAAGCCCAGGAGAAGAACCTCGACGGCCAATGGCCGGAGATGGGGATGGAACTGCCTCCGCGCCGCTCCGCCGCGCCTCCTAACGGTGAGGAGAGATCGCTGTCACTTTCTCGATCCTCAGCTCGCAAGAAAGAGAGGGGAAAACATGTGCAAAAGGTTTAAAGGAGAATGAAGGTCGAAGGGTTTTTTTTACAAGACAGGTGACATGCTCCAAAAGACAAGGTGGACCGAGCGAATTGTGGATCCAATCCCTGAAGCAATGCTTCGGCGTGAGTCCTCGATCCTCGAGGAGAAAAAGTTAAGAAGATCACATCACAAAAAGATGCAAGATCCATCCCCCAAAAATCGGCGAAATCGAGGAGAAACTCGTTCTGACAATGCAACAGAGGGGTTGTCAGACAGTTGACCAGAGGTCAACTGTCCGAGTCTCGTGGTTGGTCCACGTGGATCAACCAGGAAAAACCTCCAGAAAAAGACTTGTAAAATATTTTAAAAATAATAAACAAATTTATAATTTTTGGTTATTAAATAAAAAATGTTTATTATTTTATAAATTATTTTATTACGATTTTTATTAATTTTTAGAGGTCTAAAAATACAAGTTCCTTTTAAGGGCTATATAGGTATATTTATCTTTATATTTTAATGTTTTATTTTTATTTTGTATATTTTAAATTTATTTATTTTTTTTATTATTTTATAAATTTATAAATTATTTTTATGAACTTAAATTTATTTTTATTTTACTTTTCTGATGTATTTTGTACAAATAAATAATAGATGTATTAATTATATAGGTATATTTATAAGTATTATACCTATGTGTTGTTTACATGTATTTTATTTTTGTATTTTCTTTATGTTTTTATTCTCGTTTTAATACACACATATATTATAAAGAATATTTACAAAATTATAAAAATATGAAATTATAAAAATAGTGAATAATAAATAAAATGAATATTTTAATCAGTATAAGTATACAATAGGGGCCCAAAACTCAACTTTCAAACCATAACTCCAAAAAAATGTGAAACCACCTTCATTAAATATATTATTGAAAATTATATACAATTAAAGGTGATTTTGATACATTTCGAGTTTTTATTTGAGAGATATAGGTCTGTGAAGTTGGGATTATGGAATCTTATTCAGATCATAACTTTTTATTTGTACATTATTTTTGAGTGAAATCAAATTTGTATTTTTTCTATATTTAATTATCTACAACTTTTATGTACGAAGTTTCTTTTATTTGAAGTACAAAAAGTAGAACTAAAAATAGGTCCCAAAATGAATAAAGAATGAATAAAATAAAAGGAATTTTTATTGTATTTTGGCCCTTATCTCTCCCTACTTTATTCCTTGAAGACCTAGTCATCGAGATGCCTAGGTCTTGGGGTTTCGGATCATAAAATATTTGCAATATTTTAATCTTTTCTTTTATTTTCTTTATTCTATAATTTTGGCTTTAAAAATAGCATTTTATACAATATTTACACAAAAATGCATGGATGATAAAATGCATGAATTAACAGTATTTACACACATTTATTAGGGTTTTTAAGGCCAAAATGATAGAATAAATATGATGAAACGTAGATTCATCATCCCCCTATACTTGCCTTTGCTAATCCCTAGCAAACACTTATGCAATAAGTGTAGAAAAAGAAAAACAAAGAAAAGAAAAAATTAGAAAGATGGATTAAATTTAATTATCGAACTTATCTTCACAAAATCAAAGTTTGGAGCTTAAGTCGGACCTTTGGAATTTTAGTGCGGGCGGAACCCTAATGGGAATCAGATTTGAAATTCAACAGCCTTCGAGGATCCCAAAACTCTGCTCCAGTCTCCTCAATAGCCATGTCAGAAATATTTCAACTCATACGCAAACCCTTACGACTATGAATCTGACTCGTACAATGTAAGTGATAGTTGCTCTCCCCAACTAGAATGACAAAGAGACTGACTTCTCCAGCATGACAACCCAATGATTCCCCAATCCAATAACTCCTTCCTCGAGGAGCGGGATATTCCCTTCCAAGTTCAAGTGGCAACCAGCTCAAGAGGAGGGGGTGAAGAGAAGAATGGACGGTAACCAGTGTAGCTACCTATCCTAGGATGCAAGACCAGTGTAGTCAAGTCATCCAGCTGCATGCTCACATAATTTGACTTTGAAGCTCAAGTTTGCTTATTTTCTATACAACATATACATACTCCGGCAGACATTTTATTTTTATACAGGACTGCCCACTTTTTTTGGAGTTTTTTTCTTCTTTTTTTCTTCTTTTTTTTGAAATACATTCACAACAGCATTTACATAAGGAGTTTTTCCTCTTGAGCCAGTAGACTATCCCTCTTTTGAGGCTCTATTGCAACCCACTCTCTCCCGTCTTTAGAATTCCTCATCACTGGATGGGTTGGGGTGTACTTCCCTCCCTGGAGGAGGACAATTATTTCCACTTGTGTGCGTCTATCGACAAATCCAATCCCCTCACCACTCCAACTGAGTTGAGCCAAGTGAAAGGTGCAGGTGTCCAAGTTAGGTCATTATCAACAAGAGTCGTGCGTGTGATCCGAAATACTCTACTTAGGCAGTCAAGAATCCATTGAACCAAGTCTCATGATCCTGAAAGAATTAAGTCAACTAGACCTGAAGTACCTCAATTCCAGTTCCTATAAGGTTCATGTTATTAGGTAGATTTTAATGTCCAACCAAGCTCCAATCTCCGGTTTTTACTTAGACTTGTTCAACTATCAAACTCAATCCAAAAATGCTAATGCTATGCAAATGCCATGGAGAATGCAGGAAATAGTTTTGTGATGCAATTTCAAAGACTTTGAACTTTTTATGGATTTTTTTGGAAAGGATGATGCATATGCATTTTTGTATTTTTCAAAAAGATTTTTCAAATGTTTTTAGATTTTAGTTTTGCAAATGTTTTTGGGATGTTGAAAACAAAGATTTTGGATAAAAACTAGGTACAAAATATTTACACAGGGATGCATCTTATATTTATAAGAAGTAGATTTTAAGAATTTACAATGGTAAATAGTTTATTTTATATGTATATATAATGCATTTTGGTGTGATGTATATATTTCTCAAATTTATTTGAAAATCATTTTACAAATTAATTTTGAAAAACTATAGTCCAAAATAATTTTTACAATCAAACATGTACGCACATTTGAAAATCATTTTGCAAAGGTTTTTCAAACAGTATAATAGATTTTTCAAATGTTTTTGCAACCATTTTTCAAACCATTTGTACATAATTTTCAAACATTTTTATTTCGCACAAAGAAAATAATTTTACAAAATAAAACAATTTTTACAAAGGTTGAAAATATTGAACAAAATGTTTTCCAAATAGTTTTCAAAATATTTTTCAAAGAGATTTTCACACTATTTTTCAAACATTTTGCAAAAAATATTTACACATGATTTACTTAATCAGTAAACATAAAAAGAATTTGAGGAATAATAACATTTTTTATTAAGTATTTCTAATGAATTTTAATTAGTGTTATTAGCCATAATTATTAAGAAAATACGAAAGTACGAGTTATGGCTAAAGTATATACGTAGAATATACGACCCCCTATACTTAGCTTGAGCTATCTCCTCATAGATCAGTGAGAAAAGAGAAGACATAACTCATACTGAGTATAGAAAAGTTTAAAGAATAAATGAACTAAGAAATGAATGAACGGATGAGAAGTTGATCGTCCCCCCTATACTTAGGACTAAATAATCCTAAGTGTAGCAGACTATACACAAAGCAGGGAGGGTCAATGGTGGGAATGAACAGATCGTACTCATGCTGTCTCCCCCTATACTTAGAGTAAGATATCCCTAAGTATAGACAAGAAGAGGAGACAATGGAGAGGATCAACAAATAGAAGAACTCGGGGTGCATACCCCCTATACTTAGGACAAAGTACATCCTAAGTATAAAAGACTATCAACAAGGGGCGACACCTTTTCAGTAGATAAAGAAAATAGAAAAGGAAAAGAAGAAAAGAAGAAAAGAGATGAAGAAAAGAAGAAAAGAAGAAAAGAGATGAAGATGGAAGAAAGATCGTGAGAATGTGCACATCACTCCCCCTATACTTAGGGTAAAAGAAGCCCTGAGTATAGGTAACGACAGGAATCATGAAATAGAACGACAAATGAACACTCGGCTCATCCACCCCCTATACTTAGGACCAAGTACGTCCTAAGCAAGGCACACACGAGAATGTGTGGGTGAGCAAAACGGGAGAGGGACAGAGATGAAAGCGAAAATACAACAGAAATGGATGTACAAAGGATCAAGAAGGTTGAAAGCGAACCTTCTTTTGTGACCGCTGAGGAATAGATCTGGTGTGGAGAAGGTCGACATCGGGGGTCCTCAGATGACACTAACCGATCAGGGTTGACACGGTGTAAGTCCTCAGTACGTCCTGCGAGGTCTCGTCCAGGTCAAAACCATAAGGAACAAACTCATAAGTGGAAGTAGTCAAACTCTGTTCATCCTCTATAATCTCAACCGGATCATCTTTCTCATCAAAAGGTACGAATTCCTGATTAAACGCAACAAGATCAAATTCGGCCTTTATCTCATCAATATCTGCCCTCCGCTCAATGGTGTCGATCGTGTAAATCCCGCGGATGTCATCAACGCATCACCAATCATAGGAAGCGAAAACTCCAAGGTCTATGCTTTTTGAGTCTTCCTCCTTGTAGAGGAATTCTCGGGTCTCATCATCAGTCATAAAGAAAGTCTCTCTGATATCATCATATAGATCATAGGCCTCAGGGTCAGCCAGAATAGGTGTAGTTGCATCAGATGCAGGTCTTTGATTGGCAGTGGGTGTAGTGGTGACCACCTTGTTCTCGTCAATAGGACGGAAACGAATCTCTCCTGATCCATAATCAATAACGACCCTCGTAGAGGAGAGGAATGGTCGTCCCAAGATGATTGGATAATGCTCCCCTATGGAGGTCTCCATGGGAAATACAACAAAATCAACATTGTAGCTCGTGCCCTGAATTGAGATGATGACGTTTTCAAGGATACCCTTCGACCTCTTGATAGATCCATCATCAAATTGTACTATCATCCTAGTCTTCTTGAGAGGCACTACGTGAAGAGACTGTACCAGCGAGAAGGGTAATATGCTAATCGAAGCACCGCTGTCGAGGAGAGTGTGATCACATGTGAAGTCAGAGATGGTGCAGCTAATGAAAGGTGTGGCAATGTTCTTTTCCTAGGAATGGGATGGTGTGTGATGGCGTGGGTAGTGGCCATGGTCAAAATATGATGCTCCGGTCTACTCCTCCGCTTTCTCTTCTTGGGAAGAGGAGCAGATAAATCAGTCATGGCCTGTTGAAGTGGGGCACGAATGATCTCATGAATAGTGGCCACCACTTCAGGTTCAATCAACATTTTTTTAATTATTGGACCTCCTCCATGCAAGGAGGAAGTCAGAATCATCATCTACACGAGGCATGCCAAGAGCAGTATGTACATCGGCATCCTCGGGGTCAAAGGTGGGACTGGAAGTGAATGGATGTGTGGTCAAATGATCTGGCAGATGGGACCTCTCCTCACAATCCGACTCAACCAAAGGTCTCCCGGTCTCTTTTTGGATTTTTAAAATTTTCTCATTTTTTTGTTTTTTGGGCGATTGCAAGCTCTCATGGAAATCCTCGAGTGAACCCATATCATCAAACAGTGGAATATAATGGTCTCTCTTATTTGTATTAGTGAGGTGGTCAATCCTTTGTCTCATCTGATCCATCATCTGGGTCAAGTGCTCAAGGGTGGACTCCATGAAAGGTGACTCCAACAACTCAGTCTCAAGTGGATGTGAAGGTGGGAAATGTGCAGGCGGTGGTGGATGTCGATAGAAGTCCGAGTCCTCATACTATGGCTGAGGTGGGTATGTACAAAAATTAGAAAAAATAGGAGGGTCCTCCTGATAAAAGGGAGGTGGACTGGCTGGAGTGAGCGAGGGATCCATAAGGTCCGGATAAAATACGCTCCAGGGTTCCATCTCGAAAACAAAAGGAAAATGATTCGGGAGAACACGAAGGTCAAGTCGAAAAGAGTGAAGAAGAAGGTGCAAATGCGCATACATGATCTAGGACACACACAAAACAATCACAAACAAAAATGAAAACAAGACAAACCCCTCAATTCACCTACTCAACTCGGTGAAGATCGCAAATGCGGTCTTTTTATCTTGTCTATTTTAGAGTTAGGTGAGAAGTCCAAAAGTTTTGCAAACACTTAGGAGGCTTGAATAGGATTTGGGCACTAGTCCGTAGTGTGTGCGCGGGCAAGTAAAAGCAAAAACAATGAGGGGATTACTCGCCCCAAGAGATTTTTCTTTTTGGTTGATATTAGGGTCGAGCAATTTTAGCAGTCCCAATTTTATTTGTTATCACTTTTTTTGGATTTTTAGTGAGAAATGCATGCGTCTAACGAGCAATCAATTTTACTTAGCACCTAGGTGGTCAAAATCAGAGGTAGAGAAGCGGAAAAGCAATGCAATCAGCAATCGATGATGAATGCTAAAGCGTAAATGCTCACCTTGCCTCCAGCATTCTACATGCAAGGATGCTCAACAGAATTGAAACCTAATCTATATGCAGATGCAAGCCGATGAAATCGCTCTAGGATGAGAATCAGCTATTAGTGTGAAGCACGATTTTCAAATTTGACTAAGTCCAAACGTCACTATAGGCACATGCAAATATGATTAGATGTTTGGACCTACTCTATTGCCACGAAATTCCTACAACTAAAGGCTCAATCACACAAAAGAAATAAAATAAAACCAAGAAACAAAATAAAAAATGTGTAGAAAACACGAGAAAATCGCGGTGAGCCCCCAAGTGTACAAACACTTGGAAATTAGGCCCGATTGTCCAGAGTGTGAGTACCTGCATTATTACAATAAATAAGGGTCTCTCTCTCACTTAAATTACAAAAATAAATATGGAAAATAAAAAGGAGCTCGATCTTTAAAAATCTCTAAGTCTCCTTCGGTGCAAGGCGAACAGACTGTCGCCGGCTTCACGTGGGTGCGCAGGCGCCTAGGATGAAGCGCCTCCCTCGATCCGCATTTCCTCGCACAAAGTCAACAAGAGAGGGTGATTAGACAAGTCAAGCAAGATATATCAAAAATAAAGAAAATAAATGTAGCACAAAAAGTAGGTGAAGATGCCTCGTCTACCCTTGTTAATTCAACCAAATTATCGATCAAATTAAAAATTAAGTTCGTTGCAGTCGGGTAATCAAGACTTCATCAAAAACACCACTAAGACTTATTGAAGAATAAAGTTTAAGCTGCAGATTTATTTTACTTGGGCAAGCCCAAGGTCAAACTCAGGGAGGCAACTGTCTCCTTAGGTAAATTTTCAATCAATTTTGAGATCAGATTTTCAGAAGAATATTTTTGGTCTTTTTAGGAATTTTTAGGCAATTAAGGAAACAATGCAATTTCAGGCCAACTTTGCAAGTTAAAACGAGAAATATAGTCAAATAAAGTCCAAAATTAATGAAACTTGGCCAGATGATGGAATGCTATGAACCTAAGTGTAACATTTTTTTTTTGGAATTTTTAGACTCTGTACGAATTTAATATGAATAAAATATGAATACATGACAGCTTTTATAAAATTAATTTTAATAAATACCAAGACATATTATTTTTAGATATAAAATTATCCTAAATAGGGCTAAGTAAGATGCATCTGGGAAAATTAATAAACCTAAAAATCTACGTGAATTGGACCTATTAAAATAAATTAAGCAAATCACTTTTTGATTTATTCAGACCTCATGATGCGTATAAATAAAATGATTTTTAGGCACAATGCAGAGTAATTTATCCTAGGTCTAATGTGATTTTATGGGAATTTTCGGAGTAGCAAAGAATTTAATATTAATTAAAAGGCACAAGGTGGGGCAAAAGATGTCAAATTTTACCAAAATAATATTATTAAAATCAAGGTGGCTCACAAAAATAAGACACGTGTCACACAAGATAGAGGACAAGTTAAAATACAACATGCAATTTTTAGAAATTAAATATGATGATAAATGGACACTTAAATATGCGTGTAAAGACATGGGCCAAAATGCAATAAAGAAAATAAAATTGCTTGAAATAAAATGTGAAACATGGACTTAAGTGCACATACCTATAATGCAGGGGTTTGAGTGCAAAATTCCCACTGAGAACATGTGCTCCTCACGTAGCGTGCCTGGTAGGGACCGGAATGCAATTTCAGAAACTTTCCAGGACCTCTGTGCAAATTACCCAGCTCTTACATGAGAGACACGTGAGAGGGATAGGCTCGGATGGCGTTGGTGGGTTGGGCAGAGGCTCGGATGGATCAGGAGTTTTGGATCAGCTTCGGGATAGCTTCGATCACTCCGAGCCTAGGGTCGGGGAAGAGGCTCGGAGGGCGTGATGTGGTGTGCCAGGAACCGTCAGATCAAGATAGATCTAACAGTGGCTGATTAGGATGGCGTGGCATGGTGTGAGGTGTCAGATCCTCATGAGATCGGACGGTGGCTAGAGGTCGAAGGCGATGGCAACGTGGCAGCGTAATTGCCATTGGATCCTCCTGATTCAACGGTGGCGTGAAGCGGGCGATGGGTTGAGACGAGAACCATTGGATCGGGAAGATCCAACGCTAGATGGAAGCCTTTTTCTCCGTCCCGCCTCCTCCTACGACGGACTTGGCAGGGCTCCGACGACGATGCTCTTGCTCCGCCACCTTTGCCTGAGGACGTGGAAGCTCGCCGGCAACCCATTGATGGCTCAGGTCGATCGTGGGAACGTCAGAAGTCTGCTAGAGGGTCTGGAGGTGGTAGGAGTCAACCGGAGGCCGGTGGAGATGAATCTCGAAGCAGCTCCAGTGTGGGGTTCGGCCAATGAAGATGAAGGAAAATGCAGGGTTAGTCTATACAAGGAAACATGTGCAATGCGCTCGTGAGGGGAGTGTGAGTGCAGTGAGGCCTGGAGGGTAAAGTGAACGGTGCTAATGGTCCTCCTCCGCCGTGGCGAAGGAGCTTTGGTCAGAGGGAGGTGCGAAGTATTGTCGGAGTAAAAGGAGTAGCACGTGAAGGTAAGAGCTCCAAGGCAGAGCTCGGGGGATGGTCGGAGAAGCAGGACAATGATCAAATGAGCGGAATAAATTACGAGAAAACAGAGAAGAAGAAGATGGAGATCGAAGAAGATGATGGAGGATTGCTACATAGGATCTGAGGCTCTTGATGGAGACTCGGGTCATTGCTCGAGGGCCGGTAGCTACCCGAGCTCGCGCAACTCATCAGAGGAGCTGCTACACGGCAGAGGTGCGCCACGGATCTCGCCAGAGATAGACCACCTTAGTCGCTCGATTTCGTGCTCAATCATTGTCACCGATGAGGAGAGGAGAGCTCTGGGGTACCTCCTGCTATGGCGGATGGGGTGAAAAGAGGCCGGAGGTGCTGGATTTATAGAGAGAGGGTGGAGGTGGCAGTGATGAGAGGCGAGGTTTCGTGGAGCGTATGGAGTGACAAGGACGGATGTTATGGAGATCATGGAGGCCAGTGAGGATGAGGGAGGTATGGCCGACGTCATGGGGGTGACAGGGGGTGGAGTAGGTGGTTGGAGTGGTACCAAAAATAGGAAGGGGGCAGAGCTGTCGCGAGGTGGGCGAGGGTCGAACGGAGGTAGATGACGAAGTCTCCACCGTTAGATCTCGCGATCCAACAGTGGAGAGGAGGGCGCTAGTAAGTGGTTAGGATTATATTGGGCCGATCCGATCGAAGGGCATCGAGTGTTGCCATGTGGTGAGATATGGTGGCGGCACTAGCAAACGGTCCAGATTATATCTGGAGGGAGATCGAATGGTGAAAATTAGTAGCGGGAGGGGATGGCTGAGATGAGATCGTGTGGAGAGGATCGGACGGTGATGGAGTGGACACGTGGAGAGCTGGGGAAGAGGTACGAGCGGACGACCTTGATGCGGTGCATGCTTTGATCGAATGGTGGAGATCAGCTGCGGGAAGGAGCGGGTGAGATCAAAGCTAAAAAAATGTGATCGGACGACGGGGAGCAGAGAGCGCGTGGCGGTCAATGGAGTGGGCCGCGTGGCGCAGTCTGAGGGCACCACGTGGCCCAATCTGGATGGTTGAAAAAGAATGTGAGATAAGGGGGAGAAGATGGCTGAATTTGGAAAAACTCAAAACATGAAAGTTGTAGAACTCGATGAGATCTATAAGTTTCATGTCGACCAAAGATGGAAATGAGGTAAAATAAAGTAATAAAATACAAGGGTACAAATATATATACATATAGTATACAATGGGGTCCCAAAACTCAAGTTTTGCATACAATCTCCGATTTAAATGAAATTGGCCTCATTTTGATGGTCTCTGAATGTTTATTGATTTAAAAGTGAGTAGACCTAGATTGGAGGCTATATGAGAGGGATATGTGCATCTTAAGGTCTAAGGTCTCCAACTGGGTTTGGGATTTTATTGGACAATTATTCAAGTTAGCAATTTTTTTTGGTATTTTTCTTGTATTATTGTTACTAATATATATACGATAGAGTTGATTTTATTGGATTTGGAGTTAGTATAAAATATATATATATATAGGGTGAGTTTTACAAGTGATTTGGGCTTCTTATTTAATGCAGATGTAAATGCTAAGATGCAGATGTTATCAATGCATGCATGAATGCTAATTATGTAATTTTTGTGGAAATATGCTCCTAATTACCCGTAAGCAGGGCTCTATTTTCAACTTCAAGAGTGATGAATCACAGATTCATCAACCCCCTATACTTAAACCTTGCTCGTCCCCGAGCAACTAAAATGAAATGCAAGAGTGAAATGATTTTGGGTTCCATACCAAGGTCATGAACAAAAGTTGAAAATGGAGCTTGACTCGACCTTTGGATTAATTGTGTGGTGGAACCTTATTGAGATATGAACTTAAGACCCAACAGACTTCAAGTTCCACAAGTCTTCTATTCAAGACTCCTCAACAGTCAGGTCAGAACAAATCCTCAAACGCAAATTTCTGATGACTATGATTCTTACTTGTACTGTGTAAGTGTAAAATAGCTCTCCACATCAAAAATGGCTAAGAAGCAGCCTCCTCTAACAAGGTAACTCTAATTACCCGGTCCAATAACTCTCTCCTCGAGGAGTGAGGTATTCCCTTCTAAGTTCAAGTGCGACCGGCTCAAGAGGAGGGGGTAGAGAGAAGAATGGACGGTAGCCAGTATAGCTACCTATCCCAGGATGCCTGACCAATGTAGCCAAGTCCTCCAGCTGCAGACTTCTTGCTAATATACATACTCCGACAGGCAATTTTTTTTGGCAAACTATAAACAAGGTGCATCATGTACATTAGGAGTTTTTCCTCTTGAGCCAGTAGACTATCCCTCTTTTGAAGTATTATAGCAACCCACAACATCCCGTCTTTAGACGTCAACACTACCAGACTAGGTTGAGATGCACTACCCTCCCTAGAGGAGGACGTGTGTTTCCACCCGTGTGCTACTCCAAGCTTAAGGATTCTACTTCCTCACAACCCCATCAATGAAGAGCCATGTGCATCGTGCATGTCCAAGTTAGGTCACTGTCTATAAGAATCATACGTGTGCATGAGATATTCTATTTAGACTAATCAAGATGACATGTGAACATAGACTTGCGGACTCAAAGAATTAAGTCATTTGACCCGAGAAATCTTAACTTCAGTTCCTATAAGGTTTCTATGAAATTAGGTAGATTAAGGTCAAATCAAATCCATCCTCAACATCTATTCATAACTTAGTTCAGAACCCACTAACTTTTCACTTTACATATGCTAGATATGCGGATGAGATGTAGATGACATGCTGTAGATGAATGAAATACTCTTTTTTTTGAATGCAAGGATGATATGCAAGAGTAAATAAGAAGCCTGTTTTTTGTTTTTTTGTTTTTTTTGTTTTTCTTTTCGTTTTTTTCAAAAATTTGGAATACCTCCTATTTTACAACAATTTTCAAGCGTTTTATAAGTTATGCGAATTATACAAGTATTATACAATATACACGTATACATGTAGTTTACAATTTTTTTTCAGTTTTTACCCACCGTAATTATTGTATATTATATACAAAAAAATACGCGAAAGTAAGAGCTATGGGTAAAGTATATATGTAATATATACACACCCCCTATACTTAGCATGTGCTATGTCTTAACTCGTGCTAAGCGTAGGAGAGCTAAAATAACAAAAATATATAGAAGTCGTCCTACCCCCTTATACTTAGGCTCTAGCAGCCTAAGTGTAGAAGAAGATCAAGAATGGGGCGGACGAAATCAAGAGGGGAAGTTGATGAGAATATATACGTGATGGACATCGGTCCCCCCTATACTTAGGCTCAGGTTAGCCTAAGTATAGGATAGGAGTGAGTATGAGGACCGATGGGATATGGAGGATATACAACGAATGAGGAAGAGACTCGGGTTACTCTCCCCCTATACTTAGGATCTGATCATCCTAAGTATAGCCATAAAATGAAATGATATGGAGCTGGGGTGAGTGATTCGAATCACTGGGGAGGGAGGGAAAATATATACAAGAAGGAGTGAAAATATACAAGGATCAAGAAGGTTTGTGACGAACCTTCTTGTGGGAGCGAGGAGGTAAGGAATATACAAGTGTGTCACTGTTGGAATCATCCTCAGATGAATAGTAGTGAGGTGAAGGGATCGTCCAACGAGGGTCGACGCACAGCTGCTTGCTTAGATATGGCTTAAGAACAACTGAACTGAGTTCACTCATACAAATCACCTTATCCGGACCAGATGAGGACTCCTCAGAAAACTCCTTCTCCGGTATGTTGAAGGAAACTTTCTTTGACGATTTTCTAGAACCTGAATCATTGAGAAGGAGATGAGAGTGACACGCCTTGACAGGTTCGAGGGAACACCTCGAGGAATCAATTCTCGACTTCCTCTCACTAGATAGCCAACTAGAAGAGGGAGAAACCATGTTTTTATGTGGAGTCAATTTAGTCTTGGTTGTTTCCTTTGAAGGTCCGGGATGTGGTGCGGTGTTGACCATGGGTTCCTCATCAGACGAGTCACCATATAGATTGAAATATTCTTGAAGGGTCACGACACGTCTCGAGAAGGTGCTAGTGATCTCAGTTGGCTTGACATTATTTGGCTCTTGTGTCGGATCATCAAAATGGTCAATACAATCAGCAAAAATCATGTCCGACTCAATGGCAGCTTCTGGTCGTGAGTCCTCCTTAGGAGCTGTTACGGTGGTGGTGCAAGCAGTTGATGAAGTGGAGGTGTGAGGAGTCTCTGAACCAACGGTCGTCTGGACAGTCAGTCTCTCAGGTGTAGTAGAGAGGTGGGACTCATCTACTTCTCAATGGTCATGACTGTCAGCGGATGTGCGGGTCACCTTAAAGTAAAGTGTATCAAAGAATGGGTGAGGTCGAAGCGTTCCTAATGCTGAAAAATCGATCTCTCGAGTCTCGCAATCTATAGTTGCCTTAGCTAAGGCTAAGAACAACTTCCCAAGAATAATCAGAGACTGGGAGAACTCTCCTTGATGCTCAATGTCAAAGACAGTGAAGTCCACCTGGAGTAGAGCACCTTGGAAAGTAACGATGACTGAAATATTTCCTCTCGATCGTTTTATAGATCGATCAACCATCTGAATGTTCTCTCTCGACTTTTTGATTGGCTTGCGTTTGAGCTTGTCAAACACAGAGGTTGGAGGATATTTATTGGTGAGTCATCATCGATTCTTGCATGGGTAAGGGTGGTGTCCTTGATTTCACATTCACCCCTAGGCAACCGATTCACTCTGCGGCTCTTGGTCTTTCTCCCCATCATCAAGGAGGTGGCCATAGACACTATGTGTCTTTCAGTCCTTGTCCTCTTATTGCCCGACTTCTTGGGCATCAATTTACTTCTCACAAATAATTTGAGGTCGGGAAAGTGATCTATGACCTTTATTAAAGGAAGATTAAAAATCAATTCTTCATCGAGTGCTTCCCTTATGGCAGGATCCATTTTTTTAGATCTTTTTCATTTTCAATTTTTATGTGATTTTTTGGTTTTTCAAGTTTTTTGGTATTTTTGGTGGATGAATGATCGGACTCTGGATTGGAGGGTAAGTGGTTAGTAGAAGAGGGAGGTAGACTTGACTTCGGCTGTACACGATGTGTGGGTTCCCTAATGTTCGCTCTGTTTTCAACCTCAAAACTACTCATGTCCTTTTCCACTTTCATTCCCAAGATGGTAGAAATTGAGTGCAATATTTCCATAACATCTCTCAACTTGTTACAAAATGATTCATTCATCTCAATAAGTCTAGAGATGTCATCCTCCATAAAATTTTCATGACGAATCATGGGAGAGTTCTGCTCAATTGAAGGATACTGCTGAGATATCGTGGTCTCATACTCAACATGCCTAGACTCTGGCATGTAATGCTGGGTCGAGTATGGACCATCTGAATGGCAGATATTGGTCGGAGCCTCATATAATGGAGTCAACGAATGGGGGATTGGTACATATAGCTCATGAGTCCAATCTTGTGAATGTATAGGCTCTCTAAATGGCTTGTATGAGGGCTGGTCAATGCAAGCTTGATAATTAAAGTCAATCAAGTTTGGAAAATCATGATGTGTAGGCCTCTCCATTTGGGCTGTTCGATCGACCAAGTTGTTTTGCTAGTCATCTGTCTCAGCAGTGGCTTGCTCTTCGTATGGTTCATTAATTCCAGCAAGCTCTCGAGAATAAGGACAGTCAGCCCAAGGTGGAAGTGGATCCAGAGTGTTAGAATATGGAGTGGGAGAGAAATGCGAAGTAGTGGAGAAGTCAGTCGAAGTTTTGACTTCATAATTGGGTTGAGGTGGAACCGACCATGGGTAAGGGTCTCCCGTGGATGGCGGAGGATACATGGAAGAAGGAGAAGGCGAAGATGAACAATATATGATCGATGAGGAATGACCAAATGTCTCAAGGTATGGGGACCAGTATCCCAACATCTTGAGGAAAGGATGAATGTAAGTAGACCGAGGTAGAAAACGTGCAATTACACAGGATAACACACACGGACAGCCACAAAGATAAATGCAAGAGCAACCCTGAGTTCACACTCAACACGGTGAAGGACCCGAAATCAAGTCCGGTTAATCTGGTTGATTTTAAATGTGATTTTTCAGACAAGTAACAAAGGTTACGTGACTTATAAGGGAGTCAGCTAAAAGCCGGATGCGTCTCCCCTGTTTAACCTATCGCCTAAGATACCAACGCCCTTCCTTTCTTCGCTCCTATCACCATCCAAAAGTTCAAGGACATGCCCCTATCTACCTACAGAGTAGGCGGAGGCTGATAAGGCTTTAACTTCGCCCCTATCTACCTACCGGAGCAGGTGGAGCTACTAGCAACTTGTTGTGGTGCATCGTAATTTCATCCCTATCTACCTACTGGAGTAGGCGGAGGCTACTTGACGCCGGTCAGTTGAACCTAAAGCTCAGCCGGTGATATTTGCTCGGATCGGGGTACGCGATATGGAAGGCGGGGATTTTTGGCTCTGCCCTAGGGTGCTCACATACTCTAGTACCCTCACTCAGCCTGAAAACAAGGTCGGGGTTACTCTCCTGCAAACAGAATTTTCGATTTTATTAATTTTTTTGTTAATTTTGTTTAGCAGTCCTGATTTTAAGTTAGGTGACCACTGATTTAGTCCAGCCACAAAGCACACCTATCATCCAATCCCAATTTCCTTTTTATCCTAAGTTTGATAAAACCAAGTGGAAGGAGTCGAGAAAAGCCGATGCAAGATAAAACAATGATGGTATGCAAAGTTGAGAATACATACAGTGATCCTTTCGCTTTTATGCAGGATGCAAAATAGAATTGAAAACTTTATTCTATATGCAATGCAGACGATAAAATTCGCTCCTAGACATGCAGTTCTATTAGCGAGTGAATCACATATTGAATTTGGCTAGATCTGCGGTCTAAGTGCGTCTTTTATGTGTGAAGTGTGGTCCTAGAATTTTACGAGCACAAGCAAGTCCTAAAGTAGCTCTAAGAGCCATAAGTGCAAGCCTATTCTACGTAAAAGCAATCCACACAGCACACGGGGACACATTTCCACTATCTTTACACGCGCGAGAATCGAAACGGGAACCGCTGGAAAAATGCAAAAATAATGAAAATGACAGCAATTACAAGTCCTCACAAATCTCAAATTATTTAATGCAAGCTCCTCGGTTTTCCCGGCAAAGCGCCTTTGACTCCTCATTTTCCTCGCACGAAAATAAATTGAGGTCAGATAAAGGATGACACAAAATAAACGAAAATAAATGACAGAGAAATATTAACAAGAAAAGCCGGGAATCAGATTACCTGGAGATGGAAAATCAAAATTCAAAATTTCCTAAACCTTTAACCTAAGCCGTGCCTCCCCAGCAACAACACCATTTTGAAGATGCCTCGTCTACCCATGTTAATTCAATCAAATTATCGATCAAACTAAAAATTAAGTTCGTTGCAGTCGGGTAATCAAGACTTCATCAAAAACACCACTAAGACTTAATGAAGAATCAAGTTTAAGCGGCAGATTTATTTTACTTGGGAAAGCCCATGGTCGAATTCAAGGAGGCAGTTGTCTCCTTAGGTAAATTTTCAGTCAATTTTGAGATCAGATTTTCAGAAGAATATTTTTAGTCTTTTTAGGAATTTTTAGGCAATTAAGGAAAAACAATGCAATTTTAGGCCAACTTTGCGAGTTAAAACGAGAAATAAAGTTAAATAAAGTCCAAAATTAACGAAACTTGGCCAGATGATGGAATGCTATGAACCTAAGTATCTACAATTTTTTTTGGAATTTTTAGACTCTGTATGAATTTAATATGAATAAAATATGAATACAGGGTGATTTTTACAAAATAAATTTTAATAAATACCAAGACACATTATTTTTAGATATAAAAATTATCCTAAATAGGTCTTAGTAAGATGAATCCAGGAAAATTAGTAAACCTAAAAATCTATGTGAATTGGACCCAAATCACTGTTTGATTTATTCAGGCCTCGTGATACGTGTAAATGCAATGATTTTTGGGCACAATTTAGAGTAATTTATCCTAGGTCTAATGTGACTTTATGGGAATTTTTGGAGCAACAAAGAATTTAATATTAATTAAAAGGCACACCGTGGGCAAAAGATGTCAAATTTCACCAAAATAATATTATTAAAATCAAGGTGGCTCACAAAAATAAGACACGTATCACACAAGATAGAGGACAAGTTAAACTACAACACACAATTTTTAGAAATTAAATATGATGATAAATGGATACCTAAATATGCTTACAAAGACAGGGGGCCAAAATGCAATACAGAAAATAAAATTACTTGAAATAAAATGGGTAGACATGGACTTAAGTACAAATATCTATAATGCAGGGTGTATGAGTGCAAAATTCCCACTGAGAACACACTCTCCTCACGTGGTGCGCCTGGCAGGGACCAGAATGCAATTTCAGAAACTTTCTAGGGCCTCTGTGCAAATTACCCAGCCCTTACGTGAGAGACACATGAGAGGGCTAGGCTCGGACAACAGTGGTGGCTCGGGCAGAGGCTTGGATGGCTCAAGAGGTTCGGATAAGCTTCGAGATAGCTTCGATCACTCCGAGCCTAGGGTCGGGGAAGAGGCTCGGAGGGCATGAAGTAGTGCGCCAGGAACCGTCAGATCAAGATAGATCTAGCGGTGGCTTATGAGGATGATGTGGCATGGTGTGAGGCATCGGATCCTTGCGAGATCGGACGGTGGCTGGAGGTCGAAGGCGATGGCGACATGGCAGCGTAATAGCCGTTGGATCCTCCTGATCCAACGGTGGCATGAAGCAGGCGACGTGTTGAGACGAGAACCGTTGGATCGGCAAGATCCAACGGTAGATGGAATCCTTCTTCTCCGACTCGCCGCCTCCTGCGGCGGACTTGGCGGGGCTCCTACGATGATGCTCTTGCTCCGTCGCCTTTGCCTGAGGATGTGGAAGCTCGCTGGCGACCCCTTGATGGCTCAGGTCGATCGTGGGAACGTCAGGAGTCTGCTAGAGGGTCTGGAGGCGGCAGGAGTCAACCGGAGGCCGGCGGAGATGAAGCTCGAAGCGGCTCCGGCGTGGGGTCCGGCCAATGAAGATGAAGGTACCTGCAAGGTTAGTCTGTGCAAGGAAACATGTGTAGTGTGCTCATGAGGTGAGTGTGAGTGCAATGAGGCCTGGAGGGTGAAGTGAACGATGTTGATGGTCCTCCTCCGCCGTGTCGTAGGAGCTTTGGTTGGAGGGAGGTGCGAAGTGTTGTTGGAGTAAAAGGAGTAGCGCGCGAAGGTGACAGCTCCAAGGCAGAGCTCGGGGGATGGTCAGAGAAGGAGGACGATGATCAAAGGAGCGGAATAAATTACGAGAAAACAGAGAAGAAGAAGATGGAGATCGAAGAAGACGATGGAGGATTGCTACCTAGGATCTGAGGCTCTTGATGGAGACTCGGATCGTCGCTCGAGGGCCGGTAGCTACCCGAGCTCGCGCAGCTCGTCGGAGGAGCTGCTACACGGCAGAGGTGCGCCACGGATCTCGCCGGAGATAGACCACCTTCGTCGCTTGATTTCGTGCTCAATCGCTGTCACCGATGAGGAGAGGAGAGCTATGGGGTACCTCCTGCTATGGCGGATGAGGTGAAAAGAGGCTGGAGGTGCTGGATTTATAGAGAGAGGGTAGATGTGGTAATGATGAGAGGCGAGGTTTCGTGGAGCGTATGGAGTGACAAGGACGGACGCTATGGAGATCATGGAGGACGGCGAGGACGAGGGAGGTATGGCCGATGTCGTGGGGGCGACAGGGGGGTGGAGTAGATGGCTGGAGTGGTACCGAAAATAGGAAGCGGGCAGAGCTGTCGCGAGGTGGGCGACATGGGTGAGGGTCGAATGGAGGTAGACGACGAAGTCTCCACTGTTGGATCTCGCGATCCAACGGTGGAGCAGAGGGTGCTAGTGAGTAGTTAGGATTATATCAGGCCGATCCGATCGAAGGGCGTCGAGTGTTGCCACGTGGTGAGATATGGTGGCGGTGCTAGCAAACGGTCCATATTATATCTGGAGGGAGATTGAACGGTGAGAATTAGAAGCGGAGGGGATGACTGAGATGAGATCGTGTGGAGAGGATCGGACGGTGATGGAGTGGACACGTGGAGAGCTGGGGAAGAGGCGCGGGCGGACGACCTTGATGCGCTGTATGCTTTGATCGAATGGTGGAGATCAGCTGCCGGAAGGAGTAGGTGAGATAAAGCTCAAAAAAATGTGATCGGGCGGCAGGGAGTAGAGGGTGCATGGCGGTCAATGGAGTGGGCCGCATGGCGCAGTCTGAGAGCGCCATGTGGCCCAATCTGGATGGCTGAAAAAGAATGTGAGATAAGGGGGAGAAGATAGTTGAATTTGGAAAAACTCAAAACATGAAAGTTGTAGATCTCGATGAGATCTACAAGTTTCATGTCGATCAAAGATGGAAACGAGGTCAAATAAAGTAATAAAGTATAAGGGTATAAATATACATACATATAGTGTACAATGGCGTCCCAAAACCCAAGTTTTGCATACAAGCTCCGATTTAAATGAAATTGGTCTCATTTTGAAGGTCTCTAAATGTGTATTGATTTAAACATGAGTAGACTTAGATTGAAGGCTATGCGAGAGGGATATATGCATCTAAGGTCTAAGGTCTCCAACTGGGTTTGGGGTTTTATTGGGCAATTATTCAAGTTAGCAATTTTTTGGGATTTTTCTTGTATTATTGTTAGTAATACATATACGATAGAGTTGATTTTATTGGATTTGGAGTTAGTATAAAATTTATACATATGGGGTGAATTTTACTAGTGATTTGGGCTTCTCATTTAATGTAGATGCAAATGCTAAGATGCAGATGTTATCAATGCATTCATGAATGCTAATTATGCAATTTTTGTGGAAATATGCTCCTAATTACCCGAGAACAAGGCTCTATTTTCAACTTTAAGAGTGATGAATCATAGATTCATCAATAGGCAAATAATCACAAGCACAAATAATCCCAATCTAAGCGTTGTTGCTCCCCGGCAACGACACCATTTGTTGAACGAGATTTTTCATGGGTCTAAAGTACGTCTCACACAAGGCATAGACACAGTCGCTGTGGCGACTCGCAAGACATCCTGATTCAAACAACAATTAACCTACAACAGAGATCAAACAATGAAAAGCGGTGCAGAGTTAAAACTTATTATAACACTACAAAGGATGTGTATAGTGCAAGTATGTCTAGAGTGTCGAACGCAGGAAGCAAGCAGGTAGATCGAGGCAGTCAAGCTCAAATGCGAATGCGATGTATTTGTCTATATGGGCTATTTTTTGTGGGTTTTTAATTTTATATTTTTTTATTTTCATTATATATTTTTTTATATTTTGATTTTTAATTTTCTGATTTTGTATTTTCTTTTTATATTTTATATTTGTTTAATTTCTTTTTCTTTTAATAGAAATATAAAGTAATATAAAGGATATATATACAAGAGAGGTAAGAGAGATAAAAATATGTAAAAATAAGCAAAATTTAGAAAATAATTTTTTTATGCTTTTTATATTTTTCTAATGTTTTTGTGATTTTTCTATATTTTTTTCTAATTCTTTTGGTATTTTTAAAGTCAAAAATACTAAAAAGTGAATAAAATAATAATCCAAAATTAAAAGGGAGAAATAAAACACAAAACAAAGATAAAAAATCTCCAAATTAATTTTAAAATAAACATAATAAAATAAGGAAAATTTAGAAACATAAACTATATTTTTGTGATTTTTTATGGATTTTATATATTTTTATAGATATTTTTAGTGTTTTCCTATTTTTTTGATTTTTCTTTAATATTTTTAGTGATTTTTGTTATGAACGTTAAAGATACTAAATTACACAAGATATAAATTTTTTTTCGATTTTTTCAAAAATGTTTTATAATTTTTATGTATTTTCTAATGCTATCAAGATGAAAATGTCTGTTTTTGGTTTTTTTAAATATTAGAAAGATGAAAAAAATGAAAATAAAAATATGGCGTGATAGTGCAATGCAACAGGAAGCTAAGATATTTTTTTGAGATTTTTTTGAAACTTATATATACATGAAATAAATGCAAACAACAAAGAGAAAATACAACCCTAACAGGGGTATCTTTGGAATTAAGTAAAAGTCCAAGGGCTTGTGTATAATATTTCTAGAAAATTATAACTAATTAAAAATATTTTGGGACCAAATACAAATATTGAAAAGGCTAGGGGTAAAAGTGCAAAACTGAAAAAGTCTCATGCACGAGGCACGTGACCTGTCAGGGACGTAATTGCAATTATCAAAAACCTGGGGTGTGACTTGCAAAATTACCAAAGATATAATAACTTAATTAAAATAATTTAGGGGCAAATCTAAATAAACCAAACAACCAGGGATCCCCCGCAAAATGGCCACGCCTCACGTGCACCAGTCACGTGAGGTGACATGGTCAGGGAACCCGATGCAAATACTAGAAGTTCCGGGGGGCTATTTGTAAATATTACAAAAAAATTATAAAAGCTGATGAAAGATTAGTATACTAATTAATAATACAGAAATGGTCGGGGGGAAAGGTGCAAAATACCTAACCAAAAAATCGAACGACCGACGCTCTTCACTTGTCCACGTGTCAGCTCAGGAAGCACCGATACCGGTTCGTCTTATGTGGCCCAGATTAGATCTTCAAAAGGGCATCAACGGCTGAGGCTGTGCGGGATCCGACGGCAGCTGTGCTCCTGGATGAATGGGCTCGATCGGACGACTATGAAGCCATCTGAAAGAACACGTGAAGAACCGCGCTCCGATGAACTTCAAGCGGCGAATCCACGCAAGTCCGACTGTCTCTGGTGGTTCCCCGTGGTGCGAAATCGTCCAGGGGAGGCTCTCAACTCACTGGAGACGTCGAAATGGCATGATTATTGTCGTCACGCGACCACGAAGTCGAGGATGACCTGCTGCTCCAGGAGCTTCCTCCAGGTTTTAGATGGGGTGCAGAAGCCCCCTTCAGGCCCTGCAAACAAAAGGGAAAGCATGGCAGGAAAACACGGCAGAGACCTGGCTTTTATTTGTGACTAGTCGACGGATCACGGAGTGGCAGTGGTGTCCGGAGCTCGAGGGCTCCGGCAAGGTGTTTGAAAACAAAATCTTCACTGATTTCTTAATTAAACAACGAACGGAAAACACGATACTACAGATGAGAATTACAGCTAACGGGTAGAAAATTAAAGGAAAAACACAAGCTCAACAGGCTAAAAAGCCAGGAGAAGAACCTCGACGATTGATGGCCGGAGATGGGGATGGAACCGCATCCGCGCCACTCCGCCGCGCCTCCTAACTGTGAGGAGAGATCGCTGTCTCCTTCTCGATCCCCAGCTCGCATGAAAGAGAGGGAAAATGGGCGCAAAATGGTTCAAAGGAGAATGTAGTTCGGATGGGGGTTTTTTTACAAGATGGGTGACATGCTCTAAAAGATGAGGTGGACCGAGCGAATAGTAGATCCAATCCCCGAAGAAATGCTTCGGCGTGAATCCTCGATCCTCGGGGAGAAAAAGTTAAGAAGACCGCATTGCAAAAAGATGCAAGATGCGCCCCCCAAAAATTGACGAAATCGAGGAGAAACTCGTTCTGACAATGCAGCAGAGGGGGGGTTAGACAGTTGACCAGAGGTCAACTGTCCGAGCCTCCTGGTTGGTCTACGTGGACCAACCAGGAAAAACCTCCGAAAAAAAGACTTGTAAAGTCAATTAAAAATAATAATTTTTTTTATTAATGTTTGGTTATTAAATAAAAAATGTTTATTATTTTATAAATTATTTTATTATGATTTTTATTTATTTTTTAGAGGTTTAAAAATACAAGTTCCCTTTTAAGGGCTATATAGGAATATTTATCTATATATTTTAACATTTTATTTTTATTTTATATATTTAATTTTATTTATATTGTTTATTATTTTACAAATTTATAAATTATTTTTATGAACTTAAATATATTTTTATTTTATTTTTCTGATGTATTTTGTACAATCAAATAAATAGATGCATTAATTATATAGGTATATTTACATGTATTATACCTATGTGTTGTTTACATGTATTTTATTTTTGTATTTTCTTTATGTTTTTATTTCTATTTTAATATACACATATATTATAAAGAATATTTACAAAATTATAAAAATATGAAATTATAAAAATAATGAATAATAAATAAAATGAATATTTTAATCAGTACAAGTATACAATAGGGATCCAAAACTCAACTTTCAAACCCTAAGTCCAAAAAAATGTGAAACCACCTTTATTAAATAGCTTATTGAAAATTATATACAATTAAAGTGATTTTGATACATTTCGGATTTTTATTTGAGATATACAGGTCTGGGAAGTTGGGATTCTAGAATATTATTCCGATCATAACTTTTTATCTGTACATTATTTTTGAGTGAAATAACTTTTGTATTTTTCTATATTTAATTATCTACAACTTTCATATACAAAGTTTCTTTATTTGGAGTATAAAAAGTGGAACTAAAAATAGGTCCTAAAATGAATAAAGAATGAATAAAATAAAAGGAATTTTTATTGTGTTTTGGCCCTTATCTCCCCCTACTTTATTCCTTGTCGATCTACTCATCGAGATGCCTAGGTCTCGGGGTTTCGGGTCATAAAACATTTGCAATATTTTATTCTTTTTCTTTTCTTTTCTTTATTCAATAATTTTGGCTTTAAAAACAGTATTTTATACGATATTTACACAAAAATGCATGGATGATAAAATGCATGAATTAACAGTATTTACACGCATTTACTAGGGTTTTTAAGGCCAAATTGATAGAATAAAGATGATGAAATGTAGATTCATCAGGTACCGCTCTTGAGTACATGACCCGATTGATGGAGCAAATGAATCAGAGGACTGATGACCTCACTAGCCTAAATAAGAGCCATACTGCTGCTTCACCATCTGATTTCATGGATTCATTTGAGGACCCCTATGAGAGCTTGCAATCACCCAAAATACAAAAAAATGAGTAAAACCTAAAAATAAAAAGAGTCGGGGAGACACCTAGCCGAGTCAACTTTTGAGGAGAGGGCACCTTTACCAGATCCTATACTCTCTCTCTTTCTCTCACTCAACAGTTCCAACCTTTCCCCCAAGGATGACAGTGCTTGACTTCAACTGCACGCCTCAACGTCAACTGCTGCGCCTCAACGCATTTCGGGGAGAACCAGCTAGGGCTTGTTGTGTAACAAGGGCGTAATGTCCACTGGAAGGCCTCTGTCAGTCTTTGATCATAAACTTGATACGGGGGTTCTCACTTCGACGCTCGGATATATAGTACGATTTTCATTTTTTGACTAAAAAAGGTGCTAGAACCGAGATCTTTTAGCTGGCCCCTTTTTCTTGGCCCGGGACAAGGGTTTTTTTACTAGTGCCCAGACAAGATATGCCCTATTTGCAAGACGGAACACCGGTTGATATGGTCTTCAAGCGAATCATTTGATAAATAGGTTTGCAAGAAAACGTCCGCTGCCAGATGGTCAGGTCAGTATTGGAGCCCCACCTGCTCAGTATATATACCCAGGTGATCTCCAATCAGCCTCTCGACTATTGTACAGACTGCCCTTAATCATCCTTGTATAAATGATGATTTCGATCTCCTCCCTTGTATAGAGGAGACCCAAAATCTTAAAAAATATTGACTGAACTAGAAGTGGCGGCAGCTATTCATGAGATTATTGAGGCCCCACCTCGTCAGGTCATGAACCAATTATCTGCACCCACACCCAAAAAAAGAAAGCAAAGATGTAGATTTGAACGACACATTCTGACTATGCCACTGCCTACACCATCACTCACCGTCCACACATTAGGAAAGGGAAAAATGTCACACCTTTTGTGCGATGTACCATTTCTGACCATTCTTGTGATCATACTCTCCTTGACGGTGATGCTTCGATTAATATAACACCCTTCTCGTTGGTACAGTCTATTCATGTAGGGTCTCTCAAGAATACCAAGATGATTGGCCAGTTTGTTGATGGATCCATAAAGAGGCCGAAGGGTATTTTAAAGAACATTGTCATTCAAATTTAGGACATGAGCTTCATTGTTGATTTTGTTGTATTGACCATGGAGATCTCCGCCCCTGTGGAGCTTCCTCCAATCATCCTGGGACGACCTTTCCTCTCCTCGGCGAGAGCCGTTATATTTATGGATATGGAGAGATTTGCTTTCGTTCTACTGACGATAGCATTGATTACTGCACCTTCCACAAACTAGAAACCTGCATTTGATGAGAGTGTGCCAGTGTTAGCTGACCCCTAAGGACTATGACCTATTTAAAGATACCAGAGAGGTTTGCTTTATTATGAATGAGACAAAACTAAGAACTCCTCTTCACGGAGGAAGACTCGAAAAGCACAGACCTTAGAGTTCCCCCTTTTGGTGATTGGTGATGCATTGATGACATATGCGATATTTACATTGTAGACACCTTAAAGCGGAGGGCAGACTTAGTAGAGATTGTACATGCCGAATTTGACCTTACTACTTTCATAAATAAATTCGAGCCTTTCTATTTTGACCTAGCAGAGACCTCCCATGCCGAGCACGACCACACTACTTCTATTGATCAGTTCGTGCCTTTCCGCTTTAAGACCACTGAGGATCTTCATTAGGTCGATCCTGATCGAGTTGAGTCAGTCGATGACCCTGATATCGACTTGTACCTTGTGAGATCCATTCCTCAATGGTTATGCAAGAAGGTATACTTTCTACCTTCTTGATCTCTATACAACCTCCAATTTGTATATCCGCTTTCATTTTCATCTTTCCATCTACCATTTTTCTCATCCACCTCATTCATGTGTTTTCCTTGCTTAGGACGTATAGGGGAGGTGAATGAGATGGGTGTTCATTATTCGTTATGTTTCATCACTCTTGTTATTGCCTACATTTAGGTCTCTTTTACCCTAAGTATGGGGTGATGTGTACATTCACCCATCGTATATTTTCTTTTTATTGGATTCTTTTAATGATCCCCCTAATTGTCTCCTTTCTTTGTCTATACTTAGAGATGTCTCGCCCTAAGTATAGGAGGAGACAGACTGAACACCCTCAACCCTCCCTGCATGTAGATACAACCTGTTAAACTTAGGATTATTTCATCCTATGCATAGGGGGGATGGTTGACTTCTCATTCATTGATTCATTATTCTTTCATCGTTATAGTATAGGCTCTTCAATACTCGGTACGAGTTATGTCTTGTCTTTTTCTCTCTGATCTATGAGGACATATTCCAAGAAAAGTATAGGGGGCATATATACAATGTATATACTTTAGCTAAAACTCATACTTTTGTATTTTTAATATGGCTTTTAATACAAATAAACACACACACACACACCCAATTCTTTGAATACACTGAGTAGTAAGTTCGGTTTGAAATATTTTTTGCAAAACATTTGAAAAAATAGTTTGAAAATTCTTTTGAAAAATCTTTTGAAAATTATTTGGAAAGTGTTCTATTAAACATTTTTGATCATTGTAAAAAAGGTTTTGTTTGTAAAAATTTCTTTTCTTTATTTTAAATAAAATCATTTGAAAATCTACTTACAATGATTTAGAAAATCATTGCAAAAATACTTTGAAAACTTATATATACTATTTGGAAAATCTTTGCAAAATGATTTTCAAATTTTGTAAATGTTCTTTAAAATTATTTATCAAATTAGTTTACAATATAAAGTTTCCAAAATGTTTGTAAAAATCTTTTAAAATTATTTTGAGAACTATGTACATAATTCAATCAAATAAAATTCCTTTACATATCTGTAAATTCCTAAATCCTAATTCTTATAAATACCAAGAAGCACTCCCGTGTAAATATCTTCACATATTTCTTTGCCAAAACTTTCTGCTTTTGAGAAAATCCTATTTTATTATATTTGTTTAGAATACAATAAACCAATAAAAATACACTAAAATAAAATAATATTTAAAGACATATAGATGAATTACCTATACTTATACCTATAAATAAATACCCCTATTTATTTAAATGTACATATTATATTAGAAAAAAACAATAAAAATATATTTATGTATATTTAATAAGTTATAAAAATATAATTTATGTGTATAAAATAATAAAATCAAAAATACAAAATAAATAAAATATACACAACATAGGTAAATATACCTATAAATGAACCTCTAAAAAGTAACATGTAATAAATCAACCCTTAAAAATAAATAAAAATCATATTAAAATACTACATAAAATAATAATTATTTTTTTTATGTTTTAACCAAAAATTAAATAAATCATTTAATAATTTATTTTTAATTATTTTTAAATTTGAATTCTGATTTGCCTAATTTACACAACATTACCCGTTGACTTGGGTCAACTTCTCTGACCTAAGTTGTAGCCCCATCAGACTAGTTGTGCCCCTCTCTTCTCTTTTTTCCCTTATGATATGTCGCTCGAGGTCTTGTACATACTTCATAAGAGTTGACCCTTGTTCATCCATGATTCAGTCGAATCAAATACCTCCTCCATCGTGCCCCCTACATACGAAATCCTGCCTAGAAAACCATCCACCCTCGCTTGTATATAACCATCTCCTCATCCTTCCTTGATTTTTCGGTTCTCCTTTACTCCATTTCTTCCCCTCCTGGTGTGCCCAATGGCTTGAGCGGGGTGACAACTAGCTTGCCTAGCATTTGCAGGGTCAAGGAGGTGGTGTAGAAGTGGATCCCAGTTCATCTCCGCCGCTCACTAGCGAGAGGTCCATCTCGCAACTCTGACTGCTTGAGGTTTGCATTTCTTGATTTTTAGGTAGTTTTTATTACTGCATTTGATTTTTCATTTTTAGTTTACATCTTAATCAGTAGGTTTAGCTTATATTTAAGGATTAACTTCGCCAGAGCTCTTGATCTCCGGCCACCTCTGTTCCATTGTATCCTTGCTCCGACCATCACCCTTTACCCCATTTCCTAGCCCCCTTCGCTTCTCCAATTTTTTTCCACTCGTCCACCCATATCGACCATCGATCTTGACCATATAGGTCCAAATCCTTCACCCTTGTTGGACCTCACCGCCCCTCCACCATTCCACCTCTAACAACCACCAATAAAAGCCGAGTCCTTCCCTACACATCCTCATTTTTTTCTATCCTCTTTGCAGGTCTTAAAGGGAGCATCTGAGCCCCGTTTGCATCATAAAGGAACTCCTATGTCTGGAAAAAGAATTCTCAAGCTCTAGGGACCTATCGATCGTCCCCGAGCATCTTTGAGGCATTTGGGAGCTTCGCAGCAGCTGCAAAAGCGTTACAAGACCACCGGCGGAGTTTCAGGAGGATGAAGACGTGTGCTGCACCTGATTAAAACTCGCCCAGGTCGAGTTCTTCCTTCGTTCATCAAGCATCCTCAAGCGTCGTCCGATCATCAACGTCCACCCAGATTGCACGGTTGTTGTTGGATGCGAGAAGCCACCGTTTTTGATCTCCTCCAGGGGATCTAATCTCCATTTTCTGTGGCCTAAGGGATATCGTGTGAGGAAAGCACGCAACGTATCAAGTCACCCATCCACAGCTGCATGATCCATGCCTATTTGGGGGGTAATTGCATATTTAGCCCCTGATTTTGTGATATTTCTATTTGGTTCTGTAATTATTTGAAGTAGTTTAAAATTTTGTGTGGAAATTGCAAGGAACCCATGGAATTTATTGCATATTGCGTCGGAGTCTCTACAAGGTCACCTCACGTGTCATCCCATGTGAGGTGGCCATTTTGCAAGAATACCATCGTGGATTTTTGTATTTCAATTTAGTATTTAAAGTTCAAATATTAGTTGTAATATTTTGGGTAATTTGCATTGTAGTCCCTTACTATTATTTTAATTTCAAATATACCCTTGCAAGTTCAACAATTTTTTATGCTTATTCTTTAATTTCTATCAATATCATCTGTGTTCCAAAAATTATGAAAAATTAGATTTAAGTGCCTGCTAACATATTCTTTCAGAATATTGTGGGTTAATTATTGAATTATTCGTTTCTCATGAGTGGTCACTTCAAAGACTGTCGATCTGCCTTGTGGCTTGACAAGACCCTCGCAAGAACTGAGATTTCAATGGCATCAAAGGAAAGCGATTCAGAAAAAAAGCTCATCGTCGAGGAGACAAGAAGATTGTTTCTATTTTGAGTCAGAGGAAGAGAGTCCCATGTTTAGGTTTTATTTTCAACCTATTCATTTTTGTTATACATTTATAGAGAACCACATTTGGAGTTTTGCATGTGTATACTTGTAGACTTGGACATTTCAAAATTTGTTTAGACTCCAAATGTGCAGTCCAGATCTTACATGTGTTTTTCGTTGTTTTACTTGCATTTCTTTTCCTTTATTTCTTGAGGACTTACTCCTATAGCTACATAGGATATGGTTTCACTCATAGGCCACAGGGACATCATCACACTCGTATCACTAGATTGTTTCTATAGCTCAAAAATGAATTTATTCTTCCCCGCTAATAAAAGCTCATGATTTATATGTTATTTTCTTGTTTTATTTCATATATATTAGGATTAATAAATGCTTTCTAATATCCCTCATGGAGATTACAAGGAAGCATTGTAAGTGATTGATAATGCAACTTTTGAGATATACTAAATAGGTAGAGTTGTAATACACTCAAAATTTGAGTTAGGAAAAAATCTATAAAAAAATTCTAATTAACCAGGCAAGTGTCATTGGGTCGAATATAAGGAGGTAACTCACTCACCAGGTTAGGGAGACATGCATGATTTTATATTCAATTGCTTGGTTTGTTTAATTTTTAGTGATTTTAAATGTTTTTTTATTTTTTATTTTAAATATTCAATAGGTATATATTTTTAATTTTGTAAATTTTTATTTGTTTGAAAAAAAATAAAAAAAATAATGTATAAGGAAAATAATTTAAAATATACCAAGATATATAAGAGAAAGGAGAAAAGGGTTTACAAATGAAATAAACTAGATAAAACTATGGTAGAAATATACAATTGTTTTATGGTTTTTAAAATTTACAAATATTTTTGGGTTCCTTTCAAGCCAATAAAAGGCAAATGGTATCGATTTTGGAAATATATTTTTGGATCAAAATTGAGGACAGAAATTCAATAGATATTTCCCCCAAAGTAGGTTCAAAGTAGAATTTACAACATCTTTGATATTTGTATTTCAATTTTATTTGAAGTTTTATAATTTTTTCTAAGATTTTTGGTCTTTTTTGTAATTTTTGGAGGTAAGGCACAATATCACTTAGAGATTTTTGGACATAATGTGCAACTAATTGTGAAGTGTCTATCCTATTTTTCTTCGTTATTTACAGAAATAAAATGAATAGATTAAAAATTAAATACAACTGAAAGTCGAAATATTTTTGATTTTTTACTATTTAAACCATGCTATAAAAATCCAACAAGAATCCCCGATATAGAGTGTCAAGGCTGCACAAACTATTTTTAGATTTTCAATATGATGCAAGATGGGATTTAAATGAATTAAAAAAGCAAAATATTGTAAAAATTCTAAAAGTCTATATTTTCCTAATTTAAGTAATTGTTTGGCCCGTAGATCTACCACATGACCAAAAATGAAGATAAAACATGATTTGACGACCGTTTTTGTATATTGTATCATTATCTAACCTCATGTGGATCTTGTCCGATATTGTATCATTATCTAACCCATAATTCTGTTGCTGTCCATTGAAAACTTGTACCCATATCGTATTTATGTTTGGATGATTATCTGTGTGTTATAAGTTGTGATCCTAATAATTCCGTTAGCGGTTAACTTCATTGGATTTAGTTTTGTCATCAAAACCAGCTACCCTCGATGACTTTAGCTCGATCTATAAATGGAATTTGGGTATAATTGATAATCAAGAGGGCTAGAGGTACAACTTTGATCGAATATATCTTATTTGATAATGAAAGCATTTAGCGAGGGATGGAGCGAGGGAGATGGAGCGAGGGAGAACGAGGAAAGGTGGGGGAGGGAGAGAGGTGGGAAGGGAGGGAGAGAGACATCTGAGGTTGGCGAAGGGAATGGTGTGAAAGGCGATCAGGTTGGAACGGATGTGGAGATGGCCGAGGCCGATGTCGAGGCAGGCTGGTCCTCGGTCGTGGCAAAGGGAGGCTGAAGGAAGAAGCGAATGGGATCTAGCAGGTGTTTTCAATGTGGTTTTGGCCACTTTGGGAGGTCCTGCTCCAATGTTGTCGTGTGCTTCAAGTGTAATGGAGTGGGGCATCGGAGCTTTGTATGCCATCGTCGGGGGACCTGGCGGCCAAAGGTGCGGGCTTCAGATCAGGTTTTGTCGGTCAGAAATCGATATCTTATCTCGGATGGATATGTCGGCGACACGTTGAGGGCGGTGGATGATCCTTTACAGTTGCTGGGTTCGAGCTTTGAAGGTGATGTTGTGGCTTTCTATGGCGGACTCGTATGTGCCCGTGGGCTTTCTGAGCAAGAGGAGGCGGGTCTTCTGAAGGGAGACACCGACCCGCTGGTGGATCGTCCGCGGCGGAGAGCTTGGTTTCATGATGGGGCTGAACCATCTGCAGGGACAATTTCAAGGTGGGTCCTGAATTCTGGAGTACCATTGAGGTGTAGGTGCCTTGACACTATTCTAGATTGCTTGATGCCGATTGGAAGGGTTGTTTCCATCCTCTCAGATGGCCTCAAGACTGGTGATGGATCCGAGGTTATGGTGGAGATGTCAGGGACGCCTTGTCCTTTGCGGAGAGGATGACCTTGATTGTGGGTCGGACCTCGTTCCTTCTCAGCTTGGCGGTGGTGGACGATGCTTCTTCACCTTTGGCTGGTTCATTGGGAGGCTATGGAGTACCTTTTCCTAGAGGAGAAGAGAAGGTGTAGGAGGCGGTGGCTTGTGGGCATTCGACGCCGGTAGCGGTGGCAGATGCAGCCGGCAGTGCATCGTCGTTCGCTCTTCCCGGTGGGGTGGTTACACCGCAGTCTCCGGAGCCATTCAAGGGAGGAGTTATTACATGTAATAACTCTTGGGTGCCAAATAAGGGAGTCTTTCAAAATCAGGTGTGCGATGAATTGGTGGGGGTGCCTTTAAAAAAAGCCACCTTTTCATGCATGAGCCCAATTAGTGCCATGCAGAGGAACGTGGATGATGAGGTTGAATTAGAAATAGGTGGAATTGATTTTTCATTGGAAGGAAATGGGAGATCTGTAGAGGTGGCGCTTGCCGACTCTACGACAATAACTTCTTCTGATTCTGGCACAAGAGTCGTTGTCAGTGATTCTGCTGATGCATCCATGATTTTCGTTGTTGACTTCTCGTGCTACTCAGTGCTTAATCAGGCGGTAGCGGTTGAGTCAAGTGAGGATGCACATCCAACCGGGGGAGGAGGTCTGTTTACATTCGTGAGCTCGGAGAAGGTGGCGAGAGGGTGCTTGGTGCGTACTGGGAAATGGGAGAGAAGGGGATTGGGCAGGGGATTTGCATTGGACAAGCTAGAGAGGTCACCGTGTTCGGATGTGTTTTACGAACCTTTATAAAGCGACGTCGTGTGGAGGATGGATCAGGACCTCTGGAAGGCGTCGAGGGGGGAGTCGAACCTTCTGCCTCGGGGGAGCAGCTTCTGTTGGAACTTGGTGCATCTATAGAAGGTGGAGGGTCGGTAGAAAAGAGGTCAGCGGATTGGTTGCGACATCAAGTAGCTCAGTGCATTCGGGTGGAGTTGGCGGGGGATGCGGCCTTTGTTGATAAATGAAGATCATCTCATGGAATGTGCGTGGCCTGGGGCAGCTAGAGAAGAGACGAGTCATCGGTTCTTTGATAGAATAATGGTGAACGGATGTGATTTGCTTGCAAGAGACCAAGATTGAGATGTGGGACCATACTCGGTGGAGGATGTTGTCTGGGTTAGACTTTCGGAGTTCAGAGCAGTCCCTTCAAATGGTCTGTCAGGAGGCATTCTTGTTGGCTGGAATGGTGACTTGCTGGAGTTGAGTGATTCGGTGGATGCTCTGTACTCGTTGTCAGTGGTTCTAGTACGTAAGACCGATGATGTCTGGTTTCTTTTTTCTGTAGTTTATGGGCCTTCAGGTGCGTATGCTGGCTCTGGCCTTTCGGATGAGCTCTGTTTAATGAGGATGAGATATGAAGACCTTCCTTGACTCATTGGTGGTGATTTCAATGTCACATTATTGTCCTCGAATCGGCCCCGAGATCGAGGTGGGCTGGATCCTAGCTCACCTGCTTTAAGGGAGTTTGTTGAGGAGCACTCATTGGAAGTTTTTGATGCCTTGAACTCACACTATACATGGCAGAATACTTCCCTATGATCTAGGTTGGATCGGTTTCTGTGTTCGACAGAGCTGCTGGAGGCTTTTCCACTGGCGTGTACTAACTCTTTGCCGCGTTGTCATTCTGATCAAACACCTATTTTTTGGGACTTCGGTGAGTTAGTTCGTTTGAGAAGCCTGTTTTGGTTCGAGCGCTCCTAGATTTTGGAGGATGATCTCAAGGATCATGTTGCCTAGTTGATAAGGGTAAAAAGAATCGGGTTTCGCGACCTTCACTTTTTAAAAGAGAACAAGAGTGAAGTGTCGGTTGTAGCGGAAAGCCGCGAAACGGAAAATGGTGTTTCGATTCTTTGAACCTATCAAACAAATTTACGGTTTTCTGTCGGAAAACCGTTCACTAATTATTTAACCAGGCAAGTGTTCCTGGGTCGAACTCAAGGAGGCAGAATATATTCCCTAATTTTTCTTCTCGTGATTTTATTTTAATTCTTCTCTAAGTCAGAATGCCTTTTTTAGTGGTTTTTATTTTTGTAATTTTTATTTGATTTTATTCTTTTCAAATTTTTATTTAATTTTCAAAAAGGGATATTTTTCAAAAGATTTATTTATTATATAATAGGTGAATAGAGTATAGATGATACTATATAGGATAGGTGATCGAGGTTCGAGCCGCGTACTCGAACTACACAAGAAAACGAAACAAAACGAGGCGGTTTTCGAGAAAATCAAAACACGTTAAAAACTCGTCGAAAAGCCGCGAAAACTTTATACTATGTAGCTGGGGTAGTTGTGTAACTACCCTCCAAGAATCGTCGAAATCCGAGGTCAAACGAACAAGATACAACCCCTACAGCCCAGGGGCATAAGCGTAAGAAAAATTCTAATTAAAATGTTCTCAAAAAGGTCCTCAGGGACTGTTCAGCAACAAAAATACAAGAAGTCTTACAATTAGGTCCCTGCGGAGGGACCTATTTGTAATTATTGGAAACTTGAGCGGCGGGTTGTAATTCTTGAAATTAGGCTGGGTTCATAATGCAATTTCTCCACCGGTTCGTTATCAACGGCTGAGATTAGATTGTGCTGGCGCGATCCGAAGGCCCTCGCGGTGCCACGTGGCACAAGCCTGTGCTCCGGGTGTTCTTGGGCAGTTGGAGCTCCTGGCGGACTCGCCTTCTTCTCCGATTTATGGCGGCTGCACTCCGGCGATTCTGAAGCTCCGGCGGGGCCAGAGGGGTGGCTCCTCCACCCCTCGAGCTCGCCCGCGGTGGGGATGGCGGTGGCGGCGCTCCGAGCGGCGGCGGAAGCTCGAAGAAGAAGGTGGTTCGGCACGGATGGCTGGATGGCGGTTCTGGAGGTCCAACTTCAAGGACGAAGATCAGCGATGTAGTAGGCCCAAAAACCGATGCAATCACCTCGCGAGCTACCTGGATCTGCAACGAATGTATGACTATGCTCGATTCTTATTGAATCGGCCGAGATGTTAAGATACAAAGCCTCAAAGTTTAAGGAAAAACATATATGTCCAGCCAAGTAACAGAAAATATGAAAACGATGATGGTTTAGGGATTGATTTTAATCAAATTGAAATCGAATCGAGAGGGACTTTTGAATATGCAGATTAAATGAATGATTAGTCTACCTAAAACAGTGATTAGCCACGCTAATCGTGGCACATAGATCGAGAAATCAAATTGCAAAATGGAGGAAATAGGTCTGGGATTTCCAAGTGTATTACCTGGAAAAGGATGCTCGACGGTCGACCTTCGCCGGAGCTTCACGCTGCGATGGCGGCGATGCAAGGCGGCGCAACACCTTGGAACTCTTCTCCGATGAACCCTCTTCCTCGCGAGCCCTTCCCGTGGCGCTGTCACCGCTCGAATGGGTTGGAATCAGGTGGGGAAGTTAGGTAGTCGGTGCACTGGAGCTGGATAGCTTGGAGGCTGGAAGAAGTTGTTTTGCAATGGCGTCTTGGGGGCCTTTTATAGGGAAGATGCTTGGGCTCCAAGGTTAATCGAAGGGTTGGCGAGGTAGAGGGTTGTTAGGTGAAGGGAATGAAGGGTCTGGATGGATCAGAAGCTTCAAGAGGCGCGCGGGAAAATTGGTGGAAGTTGGGTGGTTGAGCAGCTGGGCGCAACAGCTTCTTGGAGAAGAAGCTCCAGGTGCTGACACGTGTCAGCACCTGGTTGGTCCAGACTTTATAATTCTTTATAAATTAAATATAAATTAGTAAATGACGTTATTTTAGATAGGTATAAATACAAGAAAGTTAAATAAATTTATTTTCTAAATTATGGTATAATTACTTTTAATAAATAATAAATATTATTTGAAATATAAATATTTTATTAATAAATATGTATTAATAAATAGGTTTTGAATTTTTAATTTAATAAATAATTAAGTAAAAATTAATTTTATATTTTCTTAATTATTAGAGCATTAAATAAGACTTATACAAATTTATATAGATTTTTATGAATTAATTTACATATTTTAATAAATAGAGGAAGTGTCTCTATAGGTCAATTATACCTATATTTTGGGTATTTGATTTTATAAAAATAATAAATAGTCTCCAAAAATTATGAAATAATTTATGGTGAAACTAGATGATCATGAAATAATTTAAAAATTATAAAATTAAGAAAATAATAAATAAGGTGTGTTACATAAAATAAATAGCCCAGAAACCCCTTTGTCTTTTGGTCCCAAAACCGACTTTTTGCAAACGGACTCCGAATTCAGTGTAACCACCTTTATTAATTAGATAATATTATTTTATGAACTTTAAAGGTGAGTAGAGTGAAATTGGAGTTCGTATGAGGAAGTTATGATGTTCGGAAGTTGAGATTTTTACAAGTTGTAAGCTGGATTTCTTGGCATATTTACAGGGTAATATTTTTAACTTATTTTTATATTTTTATCTACATTTTTATGAATAATTAGGAGAAAGATTTGGTGAAGAATAAGTTAAGATGAAATAATTAAAATTCTTTGAAGTTTTGTATTTATTTAATAAATAGTGGAAGGTGTATATACATGAGATAGATTATTTTTATTGGGTTTTCTTTCCTTATCTCCCCCTACTTATTGGTTTGTCGACCAATCCATGCTGACTTGGTCTCGGGGGTTAGGCTATAAATATATCTTACAGTTATATTTATAGTTTAAGTCATATCATATATATACATATATTCCATATGCCTTTTTCTTTCTTTTTCTGGTTCTTTATGAATTTAGTGGTTAAAAGTGAATATTTACACATGAATGGGGTTTTGTTAAAATATGGAAATTAGTGAGTATTTACATGTATTTGTTAAGGGTTTTAAGACAAAATGCGACAGAAAAGTTAATGAATCATGGATTCATCAACCCCCTATACTTAAACTTTGCTAGTCCCTTAGCAAACACTTATTTTGAAAAAGTAAGTGAAAAAGAAAGAAAGTTAGAATGAATTTGTTTTCCTGAACCAATTCATGAGAACAGACAAAGGACGGAGCTCGATCGGGCCTGAAACAAGCATTTTGTCGGAACCTTAACTAGGATTAGGATTTCATCCTCAACAGTCTTCAAGTTCCATAATCCTTACTCAAGATCACTTCATCGGCTAGTTCAGACTCACTTATTCATATCGCAAACTCTATCATCCTTGAAGTCAACTTGTACAGTGTGTGAATTGATTTAGCTCTTCTTGCGTAGAGAACCAAAGAAACCGTCAATCCCGGCTATACACTCCTATGGCTTCCTCATCCCGCTACTCTTTCCTCGGGGAGGGAGGTATTCCCTTCTGAGTTCAGTTCTGCTATGTCCACAATCGAATATAGGGAGAAGTTAGAAGAATGAGAAAAGAATTGGAGTGCGACCAGTGTAGACGCATCTCCTTGTGAAGCCCAACCGGTGTAGCTGAGTCTCCACTAAGATGTGCAGGCATATTTGGTGGAAGCTTTGACCAGTTTGGTCTTATTTGGTGGCTTCTGCTTTGACTTGACTTTGTAATTTGCTTGCACTGCATTCATCTTTTGTGCCTCGACGGTTATAGGATCTTTTTAATCCGTCCATTTTTTGAGGTCTTAGAAAAATTGTGTCAGCAGATCCTTCCCTCATCCGAAGCAACTATCGCAACCCCAATCTCTCCCGTCTTTAGACGTCAATGCCGCAAAGATAAGGATAGGAATGCACTACCAAGGTGTACTGTCCTTCGGAACTCCATGCGAGTTGAGCTAAGTGTAGAGTGCATGTGTTCAAGATTGGTTCACTGGTGAAGAGCTGTACGGATGACTCCAAGTGGTCTACTTAAGCTCAGATGACTTGATTTCCCGAATATGGTCTTACGGAACCCAAAGATTTTAAGTCACCAGACCTAAAGAGTCTAAATTCCAGTTCCTAATCAGGCTCCTTACAATGAGAGTTAAAGGCCGTAATCAAGCTCCATCCTTCAGACTAGACTCAGTCCTTAGTTCCGGAAATCAAACTTATTCTGAAAAATGCGAATGCAAATGCAACCATGTTTTTGTGAAGTCTATTTTCTAGATTTTACTCATTTTTATGAATTTTAAAGAATTTTGTAATTTTTACAAATTTTAGGACTTTGTATTTTTTATGGATTTTTATGATTTTTATAAACAAGATTTTATTCACAATTTTTACAAGATAAATTTTATTTAAGTTAAGTGTCTAATGTATTTTACAAATTTTATTTACAAAGTATTTTACAAGGTTTGAATGGCTTTTATACAAATTTTAATAAATAGGATTTTAAATAAGTATTATACAGATTTAAGTACAAATTTTTAATTACAAATTTTAATTACAAGTTTTAAACATGTTTTACTTATTTACCTTGTGCTGTAATATGTGTTCTTTCAATCTGCGGCACAGAGATATCTACTGCAGGTGACTGCTCATCTGAATCTGATATGAAATCTGTTTCTGTATGTGAACAATCATCCGAAGAACTAGGTACCAAGTGATCTACCCTATCCTCTTGTAGAATATCTTGGGTATCAAAATAAACACTCTCAAGATCAGGAGACTGTGTCTCATCTATGTTTTGGCAATCTTCTGCAAGACTGGTGTCCTCTGAAGTAAATGACAATACTGATCTAGGACTGCTACATTTTCTCTCCATCTCAATGTGTATCTCTCCGCTGTCTGTGCGGAATGATACTCTCCCAACATCATAGTCAAAGAGTGCTCTTGCTGTCTGCAAAAAGGGTCTCCCGAGAATGATTGGAGCAAGGTGTAACTGAGTAGGGCATGTCATGTCTAGGACTGTAAAGTCCACGGGAAACTGTGAGCCCTGAACAGTCACGATAATGTTCCTTAACACACCTCTAGGTCTCTTTATAGATCGATCTGCAAACTGAAGTATCGCTCGTGATTTATAGAGAGGACCTAGCTTGAGCTTATCAAGCAAAGAGGATGGAAGTAGATTGATCGAGGATCCATTATCTAAGAGAGTTCGATGGAATGTAGTGTCTTCAATCTGACAGTCGACATAGTGAGCTCCCAAATCTTTCTTCTTCTTGGGTACCTTGTTCCGAATTGCACACGAAGTTGCCTTGGTCAAAATATGCTTCTCAACTCTTGATCTCTTTTTCCTACGAGTAATACATCTGTTCCTCAACTGATTCTTGAGTGTAGGAAAACGATCCAAGGCATCGTGCAGTGGAATCTTCAGAAAAATGTGATCTTTGAGCAACTTTTCAATCTGTGGAGATTCAGGATTATTTTTGGTCTTTTTCTTTCCTTTTCCAAACAAAGCATCGGGAAAAGGAATAAAGTCAGGATTCAGAAAATCAGAACTTTTATTCAAATCATTGGAATTAGCTTGTACATCGAGAGTCTCAGAATTATTTACAAAACTCTCTAAAACAGGGGAAGAAATGTTTTTGTCTGGGGATTCTGCCTGATCTGGCGTGATATCATCGTCTGAGTCGCCAGTATCCATATCTGAACTGTTGGCATTGCTCCCGTCTCTTGATTCTATGTCCTCATCCTCTTGCGATTTCTCCTCCTCGGCATTCGGATCATGCTCGTGCTCCTCTGGTTCCCTCTCCTCTCCAGTAGGTGTTTGCGGTGATCTACCGCTCCTGAGACGAATGAAGTTAGACAAAAATTCAGGAAACGAGATCTTACCTGTAGTATCTACCTGATCTGGATGCCTCCTCTTGTTGTTCGGATTCATCTGAGGCTGGGCCGGGAGAGTGGTCTTCGGCACGGTTAACTCGTCCAGACGACGGTTAACCTGCTCCATCTCTGTCTTGTGTGCGATCTGGAGCGTGCAGAGCATGTCCATGATCTGGTTGAGCGCCTGGGCCTGTGAAGACATCTCTGGTTCGGTATGGGGGCCCTGGCTTGCTCCTCTCTCCTGCTTTGGCGTGAAGTGCTGAGAGGTGGACGGCTGGAAGTAGCGCTGTGGTGTAGAGGAAGATTGCTGCGGCTGCTGAAAAGAATAGTTCGGTGAAAACTGAGCAGGGTGCTGATAAGAATGTTGCGGTCTCTGATGGTAGACGTTCGGATGAGACTGCGGCGGTGTGAAATTCTGGCGGTGCTGGAATTGCGGACGTCCATGCTGCGGATGACCGTACGACTGCTGCTGCTGATGATTCGGTATACTCGGCTGCTGAACTGGAGTATACCAAATCCCATTTATCTCGAAAGTGGCTTGTGGCTCCACCTCCATCTCTGTAGTGCTGATGACCTGGCCGGCATTGGCATGAGACTGATCCTCATGCCAATCAATCTGTGGAATCTCGGGCTCGCTCTGAACATATTGTATCTGACGGGTGGGTAGAGCGGGTGCGATCCTCCGTGCTGGCTGTGAAGAAGTCTGACTCTGCTGGTACTGAAGTTGAAGATCAGAGACCTTCTTCGAAAGATCACTCAGCTGCTGAGGTAGAGATGAGAGTTTCTCCAACTCTCGCAGCGGCTGTAGGTCTTGGACCTGCTTGTGAATCACGTCCACCAACGTTAATTTCTCACTAATGAAGCCCATGTTGGTGTTGGATTCAGAGTCTGATATATTCGCCACCTTGTGATGCTCTCGGTGATGTGGTGGCTGCGGGGCTTTCTGATATGCCTGAGTAGAGTCTACAACTCTCGAGTTCTCGGCCATCCCTTCGAAGATGGCCCAGACTGACTCGGCATCCTTGTTCAAGTAACTGCCGCCACATGCGGCACTAACTAGCCCCTGTATTTCCGGCTGGAGTCCTCCGAAAAAATTCTGTACTAGCACCTTCATTGGTATCTCATGATGCGGGCATCTCTCCGTCAGATCCTTGAATCAATCCCATGCCTCATGGAATGATTCGTTTGGCAATTGCGTAAAATTGGAGATCTGACTCCTCATCATGTTCGTCCTTCCTAGAGGAAAATACTTGCGCAGGAAGGTGGACTTCAGGTCGTCCCAAGTGGAGATTTCTCTCCCTAGATGGCTTAGCCAATAAAGGGCTTTATCGGCTAAGGCAAAAGGAAAAGCCTTTAGGCGCACGGCTTCCTGTGTCACTCCTGGATAGCAGGACGTTCCGCAGATCATCTCAAACTGCTGTAAAAACGTGAACGGCTCCTCTGCGGCATTCCCATAGTACTTGGGAAGCAAAGAGATGAAGGACGGTCGGAGTTCGTATGGCCCTTGATTCGGCGGTAGCCGAATCCAATGATGGAGCGTTCGAGCGCCCGGGTCATACTCGTCCCGTAAAGTAGCGGGAACCGCAGGCGGTAACTGGTTCCCGGCCCCTGCTCTGAGTGCGGCTAATTCAGCCTGCAGCTCAGTCTGAACTCTAAACTGTTCTCGAATCTGTAGATTCATCTGCTGAAGTGTGTCGAGAATACCTGTCGTGACATCTCCGTTCGGATCTGCTCTTCCCTCCAGATGATCCTCAGCTGCTGGCCTCTCATCTGCTGCAGGTGCTTTCCCACGAGCCATCAGATCGTCTGTAAAATGGAAACTCTCGTAAGAACTCATCGAGAAATACTCAGGAGATTTGGATTCTGTATTGAGGCGAAGGTCTGCCTCAATGATCTGGCCAGGAGGCGAGGGAGTCTGGGTCTGACTTGCCTCGAGATCGGATGGGACCAGCTCAGGAAGAGGGTCATCCCGAGCCTGTGAAGACATACGCTCGACGGTGGACGGTTGAAAGCTCACAGAGTCTGAGCCGAAAAGCCGTCGAGATGTCATCTTCTATGTCAAGAGAAGATTGGGAGAGCACGTGTACGATTCAACTGAAGAAGGAATGCGAAAGCCGCGGAAAACTCACGCCCCGCAAACAAACACAAGGCAAACCCCGTTTTCACCAACTCAACCTTGATGAAGACCGTAAGAGTTCGGTCTTTTTATCTTTTCGGTTTTAGGGTTGTGATTATCAATCGTTGCGGTTACGCGGGCTGAGCGAGAAAATAGGAGCCCGATAGTTTCTTCAAGACACTGGCCCGAATCCTTACGCGAGACCACTCGCACTCAGCCAGTATGGGAGTAAGTACGGACCGTTTCCGGCTACCTGTGTTACTTGAGGACGGAGCCTTGCGCAGTGTCCTCTAAACCTCCCACTCTGCTAAGTAAACCCGGACCGTTTCCGGCTACCCGAGCTTACCCACTGAGGAACAGTGATCAGGTGTATGGATCCAGTAGTATCCCACAAGAAATACGGGGTTTTGTCTCTATCCTTAAGTGTCGGCTCTCAACTCGTGCACTCTGAGAAATGTGCGGGGGTTACTCTCCCCAAATCAATTGAATCGATTTTACGGTTTTTGATCAGATATTTTTAGCAGTCCCAATTTTTAATTTTGCATTTTTTATGAATTTTCAAACAACGTCTCTTTTTTTTCTTTTTGTTAAAACCCTAGAGCAAGCACCTAGGTTGCAAGTCCTAAAACTAGCTACGAGGCACAAGCAGATAGAGCAAAAAACCTAAGCAAGCATCTAGAAAACCGCGGAAAACCGATAAGCAAAGAAAAGCCGCAGTGGGTGCCCTGATTCACCAGATACACGGTATCCGATGAATCAAGCCCCTAAAAAAATGAACGTTTTATTAAGCTAAGTACAACTCTCTCCCTTTCTCTCTCAAATAAAAGGATACTAAATCTCTGCTCCTCTACAGTCGACTCGTGAAGAAGAAGCCGACCTCTGCCCTTTCAACTGACTCGGCTTCCGAAGAAACCGGTTGATCCTGCAGACCCTGCAAAGATGATTAGCACAAAAGAAGATCGAGAAAGCCGAGAAAGCCGTAAAGAAACTAAAAATAAAACTCAGAAAACACGCACGAAAAAGCCGTACGAAAAACCGTACGAAAAACAAAACAAAGAGAAGAAAAAGAATAATATCACGAAAAACGAAAAATCAAAGGAATCTAACGCCTCCCCGGCAACGGTGCCATTTTGATAAGGGTAAAAAGAATCGGGTTTCGCGGCCTTCACTTTTTAAAAGAGAACAAGAGTGAAGTGTTGGTTGTAGCGGAAAGCCGCGAAACGGAAAATGGTGTTTCGATTCTTTGAACCTATCAAACAAATTTATGGTTTTCTGTCGGAAAACTGTTCACTAATTATTTAACCAGGCAAGTGTTCTTGGGCAGTTGGAGCTCCTAGCGGACTCGCCTTCTTCTCCGATTTATGGCAGCTGCACTCCAGCGATTCTGAAGCTCCGGCGGGGCCAGAGGGGTGGCTCCTCCACCCCTCGAGCTCGCCCGCAGGGGAAGGCAGTCGGACACGGCTCCGATCGGCGGCGGTAGCTCGAGGAAGATGACGGCTCGGCACGATTGGCTTGAAGGCTGTGCTGGAGGTCCGATATTCAAGGACGAAGATCGACGATGCACGAGGTCCAAAATCCGAAGCAAATGCCTTGCGTGATTCCTGGATCTGCAAATAACATATGGCTATGCTCGATTCGTGATGAATCGGCCGAGTTATTTAAGAAATCAAGCTCGAAAGTTGAAGAAAATCACACAAATCCAGCCAAGCATCCAAACTGTGAAGATGGTGAAAGTTTGATGAATCGATTGGAATCAAATGGACGTGAATCGAATGGATCTATCAAATGTGCGTGCAAGATTAATGATTAGACTATCTAAAAACGCGATTAGCCACGCTAATCGTGGCTCGAATATCGAGAAACAAAATCGCAAAGTGGAGGAAATAGGTCTGGGATTTCCAAGTGTATTACCTGGAAAAGGATGCTCGACGGTCGACCTTCGCCGGAGCTTCACGCTGCGATGGCGGCGATGCAAGGCGGCGCAACACCTTGGAACTCTTCTCCGATGAACCCTCTTCCTCGCGAGCCCTTCCCGTGGCGCTGTCACCGCTCGAATGGGTTGGAATCAGGTGGGGAAGTTAGGTAGTCGGTGCACTGGAGCTGGATAGCTTGGAGACTGGAAGAAGTTGTTTTGCAATGGCGTCTTGGGGGCCTTTTATAGGGAAGATGCTTGGGCTCCAAGGTTAATCGAAGGGTCGGCGAGGTAGAGGGTTGTTAGGTGAAGGGAATGAAGGGTCTGGATGGATCAGAAGCTTCAAGAGGCGCGCGGGAAAATTGGTGGAAGTTGGGTGGTTGAGCAGTTGGGCGCAACAACTTCTTGGAGAAGAAGCTCCAGGTGCTGACACGTGTCAGCACCTGGTTGGTCCAGACTTTATAATTCTTTATAAATTAAATATAAATTAGTAAATGACGTTATTTTAGAGAGGTATAAATACAAGAAAGTTAAATAAATTTATTTTCTAAATTATGGTATAATTACTTTTAATAAATAATAAATATTATTTGAAATATAAATATTTTATTAATAAATATGTATTAATAAATAGGTTTTGAATTTTTAATTTAATAAATAATTAAGTAAAAATTAATTTTATATTTTCTTAATTATTAGAGCATTAAATAAGACTTATACAAATTTTTATAGATTTTTATGAATTAATTTACATATTTTAATAAATAGAGGAAGTGTCTCTATAGGTCAATTATACCTATATTTTGGGGTATTTGATTTTATAAAAATAATAAATAGTCTCCAAAAATTATGAAATAATTTATGGTGAAACTAGATGATCATGAAATAATTTAAAAATTATAAAATTAAGAAAATAATAAATAAGGTGTGTTACATAAAATAAATAGCCCAGAAACCCCTTTGTCTTTTGGTCCCAAAACCGACTTTTTGCAAACGGACTCCGAATTCAGTGAAACCACCTTTATTAATTAGATAATATTATTTTATGAACTTTAAAGGTGAGTAGAGTGAAATTGGAGTTCGTATGAGGAAGTTATGATGTTTGGAAGTTGAGATTTTTACAAGTTGTAAGCTGGATTTCTTGGCATATTTACAGGGTAATATTTTTAACTTATTTTTATATTTTTATTTACATTTTTATGAATAATTAGGAGAAAGATTTGGTGAAGAATAAGTTAAGATGAAATAATTAAAATTCTTTGAAGTTTTGTATTTATTTAATAAATAGTGGAAGGTGTATATACATGAGATAGATTATTTTTATTGGGTTTTCTTTCCTTATCTCCCCCTACTTATTGGTTTGTCGACCAATCCATGCTGACTTGGTCTCGGGGGTTAGGCTATAAATATATCTTACAGTTATATTTATAGTTTAAGTCATATCATATATATACATATATTCCATATGCCTTTTTCTTTCCTTTTCTGGTTCTTTATGAATTTAGTGGTTAAAAGTGAATATTTACACATGAATGGGGTTTTGTTAAAATATGGAAATTAGTGAGTATTTACATGTATTTGTTAAGGGTTTTAAGACAAAATGCGACAGAAAAGTTAATGAATCATGGATTCACCACTAGTGCTGGAGAGGGGTTGATTCTTCTGGATCGACTTCCAGGGATATGGATGCTCGTTTGAAAGATCTTCGATTAATGTTGGTGCATTTTCGTAGGAAGCTTAGAACACATCGTAATGAGAGAAGGGATCTGGCCCGGGCTGAAGTGGCTAAAATAGATAGAATTGAAGATGACAGGGATCTATATAAGGAGGAGAAGGTGACGAGGTCGATTCACCACAGGGTGCTTCTATAAGAGGACAAGAAAAGAGAGGTAGAGTGGAGACAGCGGTCGCGTCAAATGTGGTTGAGGGAAGGCGACGCAAATGCGAGTTTTTTTCATGCCATGGCGAATGGAAGGAGGCGGCGATATTTTATCCATTCGTTGGAGGTTGGGGGAGTGCGTGTTGAAGGAGATAGGGAGATTGGGGCTGCAGTGGTTGAGCATTTCAGGGAGATGAGTAGGAGGGACCACCTCGATGGGGTTCGTTGGCATTATAGAGAGATACCTCAAGTTTCTGAGGTCCAGGAAGCTCAGTTGATTTTCCTCTTCACCCCTCAGGAGCTTCGTACATCAGTGTTCAATCTGAATGCAGATGGCTCTTCGGGGCCAGATGGGTTTCCTATTTTCTTCTTCCATGAGTTCTGGGATTTGGTGGGATAGGATGTGCTGGCTGTGGTGGACGAGCTGCGAGGAGAGAATCATGGTTTTAATCGGCTGGATCATTCTTTAATATTCCTTCTACCCAAGAGGGAGGTGGTGGATCGAATTGAGGACTTCAGGTCTATTGCCCTTTCAAATGCCATCTATCTCATTGTTGCGAAAGTTCTTGCGAATAGAATGCGTGTTGTCTTGGGAGACATTATCAATGAATCACAGACAACTTTTGTCCCTGGCAGGCTTATGATAGATGGTGTGGTCATTGCTTAAGAAATTATTGCCGGTTAGAAGAGAAGAAAGGTCAAAGGTTTTCTTTGGAAGATTGACTTCTCCAAAGCATACGATTGTGTTAGTTGGAAATTCATTTGGGCATCTCTTTCCAGACGTGGCTTCCCTGATGAGTGGATCTCTTGGATGAAGAGGTGTGTGACGATGACCCCTTGCTCGGTGTTGATTAATGGGAAGCAGGAGGGGTTTTTTTAGCCGCAAAGGGGGTTTAGGCAGGGGTGCCTGCTATCTCCTCTTCTTTTTGTTGTTGTGGCAGATGCATTGTCGTGGATGGTTACTCGTGCGGTGGAGGGAAATTTCTTCCAGGGTTACACTTTAAATGGTTTGTCTATACCATTATTACAGTATGTTGACGACTGATGAATACCCATTCATCACTCTTTATTCTTTTTTTAGCTACAAAACCTATGCAAAACACATATAGATATGTGTAAATAGCATAAAATACCATAAGGCATGCATTGTGTAAATTACAAAAATTAGCATGTTTTTTTGCATAGATAAAAGAATAAAGAAATAAAAGAAAAAGAGGGAGATATTTAAAATAAATATTGAGCGACCTAATCCCAAGGGAGGGCTCAGCATGGGCCTGACCACAAAAGAATTCAAGTAGAGAGAGATAGGGAAGCTCAATTGTGTGTACATATACCTATGTATATAAATAAAAATCATTTTCCTCTAAATAAAAATAAAAATGTGTGTTTATTAATTTGTACATATTTGTAAAGATAAAACCAAAATAAAAATGGGAAAAATACAAGAAAAAATAAAAAGAAATAAAATTCTCTCACCAGTGTATATAGACCATGTATATAGAATAACCTATCTATTTATTTTCCCCTTGTAAATAATTAATAAAAATCTAATAAAAATATTTTCACATTCCATATTTCATGATGTAAATAAATAAAATAAAAATTAGAAAAATAAAAATAACATAAAAAGAAATAAAATAAAAACCAAAATCCACCTTGTGCATATACCATGTAAATATGTGTATATACCTATTTATTTATTCTATGTAAATACATAATAAAAATAAAATAAAAGTACACTTTTATTCCAAATTTTATTCTATAAATAACTAAAATATAAAATTGGAATAAATATATAAAAATAAACAAGTAAAAATAAAAATAAAAAATTCATATATGTATATACCTATATATAATAATATAATGTAAATACATAATTTATATTTCAAAAAAAGTAAATAAAAATCACTAAAAAATAATTTGAAAATAAATAAACATTTTTCATATTTTGACTTTTTCGAAAGAAGGCCATTTATTAATTTTAATCGAATTTACAAGTATTTATTGAATGGCCGCTTCCCATTGGTCCACAGGGGATGTTGACCCCCGGTCAACTCTCCCCCGGTCCTTTTCCCCGCGGATCTTGCGTCCGACCCGACATTCCCCGATTTTTCCAGACACGATCCGACCTCCAAACATCCAAACCCAGGGCTCTATTTGATCCTTGCTGATCCGAGATTCACGCTCGGGGATCTACATAGGGATCCGTGCTCCGAATTTCTCGCCCGATCCTCATCTTCTCGGACCCCTAGCCGTATAAGACCTCGCCTTCGGCCAACTTTTCACGCCATCCTTGGCTACGCCCCTTCATCCCAGACCCCCCAGAGCCTCGAACCCCCAGACCATCCTTGGTGCGCTGAGCCTCGGACTTCGACGCTCCTTGAGGCCAAGACCCCCCAGAGCTTCCTTAGCTCGTCCCCAGTCGACCGCATCCGCCAGGTAACTTCGATACCCTTTAGCTTCGTCGAATTTTCCATTATGCCCAAATCACCCCTCCGTCGTCGCCGGTCGATTCCCACCATCTCCGTCACCCAATTGATCATCGGACTCGACCATCACCTCCGTGAGACTCCTCCCCACATTCTTCGCCCATTCGCTCATCTTGATTCGCCCCGGAACCAAGAACCGGACCTTCCACGCCGTCGCCTCGCCGGAGGTCATCCATCCGACGCACCCGACTCCCCATTTCACCCACTGACGGGTTGAGGCAATTTGCCCTCGACCCAGGAGCTTGTCTGTGCCACTTGCAGGTCAGAGGACCCCATCTGGGGGTCCAGTCGTTCGAAGCACAGGAGCTTCACTCCTCCCTCGTCGCCGGGCCGCTCTGGTGGTCCTTGGCTTCATCGGAGGAGCCCATCAGCTGCAGAAGAGCTCGGCGAGCACGTTCCACATCCCAGCAGCTCAGGAGGAGGTCTCCACCGCGCACACGGATCCGGCGAAGCTCGCCGGCAAGCTATTCTTGGAGGATCCTTCTCCGTCGTCCTATCAACCCTGACGTTCCAGATCCTATCTCAGCCGTCCATTTGAGGAGCGCCAGCCACCGTCAGATCTCTCTGGGGTGATCGGGGCCATCCATCCAGGCGAAGGGGAGCCCTCGTTTCTCAGCCGTTCGATTCACACGTGGTGGCCCTTCGTCCGTCAGATCCGAGCCATCGGTCTTCGAAGAGACGACAGCTGTACCTCGACCGTCTGATCCTCCACGTGGCACCGCTTTGACCGTCCGCTTTAATAAAGGGTAATTTTCCCTTAGGCCCTTGTTTGTTTGGTTATTTCTGTTAGGTCTTGTAAATATTTTATCCCTTGTTTTTATTTTGGAACATTTGCACATAGGACCTGGATGTTTCTTGTATTTGCATTATCGTCCCTATGCGTGTATACCGCGTGCATCGACACATGAGACTTGGAAATTTTGCAATATCTATCCTGTGTTTCCTATGCTTTATTGTTTGATATTTTAGAAATATGAATGACAATTAGGTCCCTCCGTGCCTGATTCACGTGCGCTGCGCGTGACTTGTTGGACATTTTGCACGAGGGGCCCTAGGTTTTCTCTACATGTTACTCTTTGGCCCTTGCAACTAGTTTTTCTTGCATTTAGGTCCCTGTGCACTATGAGCCTTTGTTTGATTTAAATAAAATAGTAAATTAAATCCAAACTTCGTGAAATTTGGACGGTGGCTTCTGCCACTGTGTAAAAATTCACTAAAACATTGGTACATTTTTTAGGCTTTTTGATATTTTTAATAATTCAAAAACTGTTGTTTTTACTTCTGTCTGATTTAGAAAATCATTAAAAAATATAAAAACTATTTTAAAAATTCTAACAAAATTGGGATTTGTTAGTTTTCGTATCTCTTATTTTCTGTGCGATTTTGGTGATTTTTGGATATATAAAAACCTTAAAAATTAAAAAACCATAAAAATCTTATAAAAATTCTAAAAAATTGTAGAAAAATCAAAAAAATATAAACTCTTTTTCTGAATTTTAGTTTTTGTTTATATTTGTCTTAAAAATTACCTCCAGACTTTTATAGGTCCATTTTGTATTTTTTATGGACCTTTCAAGTCTGGCTAGACAGTAGCTCACTGTTTTTGCTCTTTTTGAATTTTAGAAAATTATATAAAAAATAGAAAAATCTGAAAAAGTGACCAAAAACACTAAAAAATCTAAAAAACATAAAAATATTTTTGTTTGAATTTTTGAAGCATTTTTGAGCGATTAAATAATTTGTTGTGCTTGCTTGACTTAGTCTTTCTCTTATTATTCCCATTTATTAAAAATCCCAAAAATATATAAAGAGAATTAGAAATCCACCACTTGTGTTTCTTTTATTTTATTTTGAGACTACTTCGTAGGCCGCGAGGCCAATTCGTGCTCCCTGAGACCGATCCTGGGTGCTATACCAGGTTAATCACATAGTCGGGACCGCTATTTCTGTTTTTCTTGATTTATCTCTTTGTTTTGGTGGTCTGATATTCATTTTCTTGATTGAGCATGATTCTCTTGAGATCCGAGTCGCAACGACCCTTGTCTTATTACCTTCACCCGGGTCTTGGGAATATTCGGATCATCAGAATGGTGTCGTTGCCGGGGAGCACGGCTTAGTAGTCTGTTTTTCGTTTTCTTCGATTTTTGTTTTCTTTTATATTCCGCGGCTTTTTCCGTGGCTTTCTTTTCGGTTTTCCGCGGCTTTTCACGGTTTTTTATTTTTTCTCTGTTTTCTTTCTATTTTATTTTATTTTATTTTTATTTTTGCTTATTTTGTGTGTTTATTTTTATTTTTGCATATAGCCTGTTTTATTTTATCTGTCTTGCTTTATTTTCATAATAATATGGTCTGATCACATCTGTTTGTTTACTTACGAGGGCCCGAGGACCGAGGCAGCTCTTCTCGAAGAGCCGACGCAACCACGGGAATTGGAGGTGGATCCCTTCTGCACGGAGCTGTAGGAGAGCGCGAGGAGACTAGCAGGAGTGCGGGATTAGCTTAGCTTAGTGTAGTTTTATCTTCAGCACATTTAGTAATTGTAATAATACAGGGACCAGAGACTGGACTTGGAAGACTTTCTGGGTCTGTTTCGCCGAGCACCGGTGTGCTCGGGAGACCTCACCGGATTTTTCGCAGTTTTTCGCGGTTTTTGACCATTTATTTACTGCTTTATTGATTCTCGTGGATTTCAGCCCTAGCTTAGGAGTTTTCTTTGATTGCGACATAATCAGTAGGGTGCACACACCTAATAACTTGCATGTACCTATTAGACCGTAATTTGGACCAAAATAGAAATTAATAAAAAAGACTATTTGGTCACTTGAGGGGTCCCGCGCCGCTAGAGGTCGTATACAACGCTGACAGGACCCGTTGTGGCGGGCACCGATCGGCATCCGAGACCGGACATCGATCCCTCCTGTTGACCACTTAGCCATTTGTTTTATCGTGTAGAACTGCTTCGTTTAGGGCCGGTTTTCTGCTTGCATCATATAGGTAGTTTATATTCTATCATTTATTTATGCGCGGATCACTTTACATGTAGACTGCTGGAGTCAGGTACACATTTCTTACTCTGCATGCATCATTGATTTCCCGTGCATCAGCTTTTTCATCTTCTCCCCCCGATTTTTGGACTTAAAATAACTAGGAGAACCGAAAAATTCGTTAGGCATTGTTTGCTTTGAAAAATACTTAAAAACAAAAACTATAAAATTGGGACTGCTAAATAAACTTGACCCTAAAAGACACTCACCATAAAAATCTATCTTGGGGAGAGCAACCCCCTCATTGTCTGGTTTGCATGTACGAGAGAGTGACCGCACCATAGGATAGAGCCATATTTGAACCCTCTTCAGACTACTGCTTCTGGGATAGTCGTTCTCTAGTGAGGATCGCTCCGATCTCCGGTGAAGCGGGCCGCGATATCCTTAACAGAGCGAGCCGATCGGGTATCCGATAAACGGTCCGCGGCTTGTACTGGCTGGGAAAGATCTAGTTCGGGATCGGGACAGTCTCCTGGGGGAATCGGATTCCCAACAGGTCACGTAACCATTCTGTTATCCTGACTTGATCACCTAATAAAAACTGACAAGATAATTGACCGAACTCTTACGGTCTTCAGCTCGCGTTGAGTAGGTGAACCTGATGTTTTGTATTGCTCATCTTGGTTGTTTCCAAATCCCATCTGCCCGACTCGCCAGATCAAGATGATGGGCAGGAGGTCCCTTAGGCAGCCTCTGGCTGCACCACTTTTCAGCACTCCAGCCCGTTCATCTAGGTTGGTTCGCGAGAGCCGAGACCCGCTCTCCGAACCCGAGTTCGATTCCACCCTGTTCCCCCTTGACCACCCTTCTTCTGTTTCTGAGATGCCAGTGCCAGATGAGAGACAACAGACTGATTTATCAGCACCTGAGTTTGGGTCTTTTGCCTTTGCAGAGACCATGGCCGGCAGCAGTGACGACCGCACCGGAGGGTGCGATCAACACCACCCTGATCGCCTCCCTCGAGACGATGCATCAGCAGCTGAGGGATCAAGGTGCCTTTATGATTAAGATGAGGAGAGAGATGGAGCAGATGAGAGCCGACCGCGACCAGTGCGGGCTCGAAGACGGACCAAGGAGACCCGACGATGCAGTAGCAGCAGCAGCCGCCGCAACAGCGGCAGCACCAGACCAGCCGAGACCGATGCGAGAGTTGCACAACCCTGGATCGACACTGACGTACCGTTGGGTGGTTCTACCAGCCATCGTGGGGGACTTCAAGTTCCCCCCGAACACCCTTCAGCTCCTACCCTGATTTCATGGGCTCACCACTGAGGAGTCCTATCTACATCTCCAAGAGTTCTTGATGATCTGCAGCACTGTCCACGAGCATCAGGTGGACGAGGACACTATTCGGATGATTTCCTTCCCCTTTTCACTGGTAGATAGAGCAGCCACCTGGCTGAAGCACTTGGGGAAGTTCGTGTACACCTGGGAGTAGCTCCGCACCGAGTACTTGAACAAGTACTATCCACTCGGGCGGACGAACGCAGCGAGGGCCCTGATCAGCAACTTCTTCATGCTCCCCAACGAGCAGTTTCACGAGGCATGGGAGAGGTTCAGAGAGCTTACCGATAGATTCCCGCACCATGATATCACGAAGCCGAACCTAGTTCAGAGCTTCTTCTGTGGGTTGACACCAGAGCTGCAGGGCCTGGTGAACGCTTCATGTGGCGGGTCCTACTTCGCCAAGGATGAGGATCAGGTCTGGGCCATCTATGAGGAGATGGCCGAGAACTATACTGTGATGTCCCAGACCCGACTCTACACTCAGGGACACCCCCAGCCCCAGTCCATGCAGTACCAGAGGATAGCACGGGTCGATGCCAGTCCTTCTACTTCGTTTGCGGCAGTTGTACAGTCTGAGTCTACAGCCGCAGACATGGGGATCATCAGCGAGAAGCTGGACCGGATCGATTCGATCGAGAAGAAGCAGTGCCAGGGTATCACGCAGATGGATCAGATGGAACAGACGCTGAGTGACCTGAAGACACAAATCATGTGTCTCCAGGAGGCACATACGGCTTCTCATCCCCGTCTTCAGTCACGAGGAGATCCGAGTGGTAGTGGCAGCTCGTCCCAGCGCTCCAGCTCCAGTCAGCCAAGACAGGTCCACCTTGTACAGGCGGAGCCGTACCAGTAGCCGCAGCCTTACTACCAGTCATCACCATCCCCAGACACTCAGATGGTGGTTTACCAGCTGAATCAGCCACTGGCAGTACTCCCTCCACCCACCTAAGAGCAGGAGCCGTTGATGGATGTCAACGGGATTTGGTACGACCGACCCCAACCCGGTATCCGACGAGACCATCCCAGATTCCGTTGGTCAGCCGGAGGTGCCAGTTCCCAGTAGCAACCTCCAGTTCAGGGTGGCCAGTACGGCCATCGGCGAGAGCACCAACAACCCCAGCCCCCAGTACACTAGCAGCAGCAGTCATCCCATCCACAACACCAGCAGTATGGTCCTCGTCCCTATCAGCAGGGACAATCTTGGAGGCGAGAGCAGCCTCAGCCGCAATATCATCCCCAACAGTACTCCTCTTACCTGCACCAACCACAGCAGTAACCTCACTACCAGCGAGGCCACCCGTCAGGTTCTCATGGGCCGACCTATGAGAACCATGCCTTAGACGATCTCGCCTTCCTCATAACAGAGTAGCAGGCTACCTTCAGACGGGAGATGGATGAGTTCCGCCAGGAGATGCGAGAGATCATGAGAGGGAAGGCCGCCATCCCTTCCCAGATTGAGCCAGACCCGAACAACCTAAAGAGGAAGTCTGAGCAGGTAGATTTCATAGAGTATGCCACTCCTAGTGATTCGTTTGGTGATATGTCTGCATATCTATTTGATACTGACTTTGTCACACTTAGGAGCGGTAGGATGCCAGCAGGCGGAGCCTCGTCTGAGCGACGTCCCCAGGCCACTTCCAGAGCGCTAGGCGAGGAGGAGTGCAGTACTAATGCTGCGAGAGATGATGACGGTGGTGCTGATGCCACCATGGATGCTGATCCCACCAACGGTACTGATGCCGTCACTTCACCAGACGGAGGAGGTGGTACTGATGTCACCATAGTTGCCGAGCCAGAGCGTGGTGCTGATGCCGCGAGTCGACCTGCCGAGGGTGGTGCTGAGGCCACCGTTTCTACTTCTGCTAGTCCTGTAGTCTTTCCATCTGTACATGTATCTCAGTACACTTCTGGAAATAAAGGAAATGGTTTATTTTATTCTGATCCACCTGTGGTGCATGATGATGTATGTGTGGATTCTGCCGTGCTTGAGCAGCCTAGATCCTCTCCTAGTCCTTCATCTGAGAAGGACCATGCAGTCCCGTTCCCTAGAGCACTCCATTTGGGTAAGGGGCAGAAAAAAGAAAATACCAAAAAGAACCAGCAGGTAGAGTTCAGCCAGCAGATGATCGACATATTCCATATCCAGCTGACTCTCCAGGAGGCCTTGGAGCACATCCCTCTACTCCATAGATCACTCAGAGATAGGACCACAGTTAGGAGGAAGAGGAGAAACCATCAGTCTGAGATCCATGTGCTTACTCGGGCCACGTGTTTCGTGATTCAGAATCGTCTGTCGGCCAAGAGGCCAGATTCAGGAGCCCCGTATGTCAGATGCCTTATCCATGAGCAGAGGTTCGACCGCACTCTATTAGACAGTGGTTCTTCGATCAACCTACTTCCGGCAGCCCTTCTCGACCGCTTCGAGTTGGGCACTCTTCGACAGAGCAGGACAGTCCTTCAGTTTGCTGATCGATCTGTCAAGAGGCCGAAGGGGTTGCTGAGGGACGTTGTCGTCACAGTTCAGAGCCTGCAATTCCTCGTGGACTTCGTTGTATTGGACATGGAGATCCGTGAGTCTGTGACCGATACCCCCATCATTCTAGGTCATCCGTTCTTAGCCACAGCCAAGGCGGTGACTGACCATGATAGCGGGAAGGCATACTTTCGAGTCGAGGGAGAGAGTGTACAAATAGAGACGGTCGAGGACATCAGAGTCAGAGATTCAGCCTGCTCAGAGCCGACTTCAGATTCAGAGCAGATGAAAGATGCAGGACGAGAATCCACCAGGATTGCGATTTTGTGATCACATATGATGAGGTAGTTTGGGAAGATCCAGTCGCACATGCCATCCTCTCACCTTCAGAGTTCACTGATGCAGAGACGCCAGCAGAGGAGAGCTTGGAGAGCACATTCCTGGTCCAGGATACCTTTCAGGCAGCAGAGCCAGTTCCCGACCGCAAGACTGATTTTGTTTGTGAGTCCGATACAGATCCCTCAGAGTCAGATGTTGATTGGGCAGAGTTTGATGATTTTCTACCATGTCTGACTTCTACTGAGCCTGCAGCTAGGGAGGATGTTGATGCCATGAAGAGCAAAGACAGTCCAGTAGAGCAGCCTTCTCCAGATACTGATAGTGAGCGAGAGTTTCTGTTCTCCCATGCAGATTTGGCAGCATTCACTCAGAGCTTTCAGAGGCCAGATCCGCCAGCACCTACTTGTCCAGAGCTGAAGCCACTTCCTGCGTCGCTGAAGTATAGGTTCCTTGCGGGTGAGCATGAGATGTACCCAGTCATTATCTCCGCTGATTTGTCTGGAGAGCAGGAATCCCGTCTGATGGGGGTTCTTGAAAAGAACCGTAAGGCGATAGGATGGAGTGTAGCCGATCTCCAGTGGATAAGTCCGGCCCTGTGCTCCCACCATATCTATCTCGAGGATGAGGCAAAGCCTTCGCGTGAGTTCCAGCGGCGACTGAACCCGAATTTGAGAGAGGTTGTCATGAAGGAGATCTCGAAATGGTGGAGCGCCGATTTTATCTACCCCGCCTCCGACTACAAGTGGGGCAGTCCGTTGCATGTGGTGCCCAAGAAGACGGACATCACTACAGTTGCCAACGAGTCTGGAGAGGAGATCGCTACCAGGTACCCACTTCTTGGCAGGTATGCATAGATTACAGATGACTCAACCAGGCCACCAAGAAGGGTCATTTCCCCTGCCCTTTATAGATCAGATCATTGAGAGACTGGCTGGGAAGATCCACTACTGCTTCTTGGATGGGTACTCCAGCTACAATCAGGTGGCCATCGCGCCCGAGGACCAGGACAAGACCACCTTCACCTGTCCCTTTGGGACTTATGCCTTCAGACACATGCCAATTGGGCTATGCAACGCCCCTGCGACATTTCAGAGATGCATGATGTCTATCTTTTCGGACATGGTGGGGGAGTGCTTGGAGGTCTTCATGGATGACTTCTCGGTCTACGGCGACGGATTCGACTCCTGTCTTGACTGCCTAGATCGAGTCCTTCAGCGATGCATTGAGGTTCACCTTGTGTTGTCTTGGGATAAGAGTCACTTCATGGTGACTCAGGGGATGGTACTTGTCCATATCATCTCCAACAGGGGCATGGAGGTTGATCCGACCAAGGTGGATGTCATTAGAAAACTCACTCCATCGTCCAACCTGCGGTAGTTACGGTCTTTTCTGGGGCACGTCGGTTTCTACTGACGCTTCATTCATGATTTCAGTAGGATTGCCCGACCGTTGACTGATCTGCTAACGAAAGACACCGAGTTCCTTGTCGATGACAAGTGTCTTTCGTCATTTGAGACTCTCAAGAAATGTGTTGTAGAGGCTTCTGTTCTCCAGCCGCCTGATTGATCTCTCCCATTCAAGATCATGACGTATGCCTCCGATTTTGCCGTAGGGGCCGTGCTGAGACAGAGGAGGGATGGAGTCCCATTTGTTATTCACTACGCTAGCCATACATTGGATGCCACGCAACGGAACTACACAGTCACTGAGAAGGAGATGCTAGCCGTAGTTTTTGCCCTAGATAAGTTCAGATCTTACATCATTGGATCTAGAGTGACCATCTATACCGATCACACCACCATCAGGTACCTCATGGCAAAGAAGGATGCCAAAGCCAGATTGACCAGATGGATCCTTCTACTCCAGGAGTTTGACATAGAGATTAAGGATAAGCCTGGAGTCAAGAATGTGGTGGCGGATCATCTCTCCCGATTAGAGCATCTTGAGGATTCTGAGCAGACTGGGCCTATATGTGAGACCTTCCCAAATGAGGCGATCCTTGCTATCGCCTCTCTCCTGTGGTACGCTGATATTGTGAACTTTCTTGTTGCTAAGAAAGTTCCACAAGATTGGCCCAGGCAGAGACTTGAGACCTTCCTCGCGAAGGCAAAGTTCTACCACTGGGAGGATCCCATCCTTTACCATGAAGGAGGGGATAGCGTCTGGCGTAGGTGCATTCCTCAAGAGGAGCACCATAGCATCCTCACTTACTGCCACAAGCTTGAGGCAAGAGGACATCACTCTGGGAGGAGAACGACACAGAAACTGCTCTAATCCGACCTATGGTGGCCTACCCTCTTCAAGGACTCTGATGAGTTCATGAAGAGGTGCACTGAGTGTCAGAGGATGGGCACTTGTGGATAGCGTGATATGATGTTGATGCAACCCATTCACTTCTGTGAGGTTTTTGACGCCTGGGGCATCGATTTAATGGGTCCATTCCCTAGGAGTCAGGGATTCGAGTACATTCTGTTGGCCGTGTATTATGTTAGTCATTGGGTTGAGGCCATCCCTGCCCGAACCGCAGATGCTAGGACTGTTTGCCGATTTTTGAGGAAGCATATCATTTCACGGTTTGGGGTACCTCGAGTGTTGATATCTGACGGGGGTCTCATTTCGTCAACGACAAGGTAAAGGCCCTTGCTAGCGAGTTCAGCATAGACCATCGAGTTGCCACTCCATACCACCCTCAGACGAATGGTCTTGCTGAAGCGTCGAACAAGGAGATCAAGACTATATTGCAGAAAGTCGTCCGCCTTGACCGAAAGGATCGGTCACAGCTTTTGGACTCGGTCTTGTGGGCATATAGGACGTCTTTCAAGACTCCTTTAGGTACGTCTCCCTTTCGCCTTGTTTATGGAAAGACGTGCCATTTACCTGTTGAGCTGAGACATAGGCCACTTTGGGTTGTCACTGAGATACTTTTAGATCCAGAGAGTGTAGGAGATCAGAGGAGGGTAGAGTTAGCAGCCTTGGAGGAGCTTCGTGATACCGCCTTTTAAAACAACCTACAGTATAAGGAGAGAGTGAAGGAGTGGCATGATTCTCATATCAGCCACAAGCATTTTGAGCCAGCACAGAGAGTATGGTTGTTTGATGCTAGGCTTCGTCTATTTCCAGGGAAGCTACAAAGCAAATGGAAGGGACCATATTTGGTGAGAAAGGTACACGACAATGGGAGTATCGACATATCTGAGTTGTCTTCTGAGAGTATCTTTCGATTGAACGACCAGTGGCTCAAGCCATATCTAGATCATGAGCCGCAGGTCGTTGATGTTGCCCCGATTCACTTTGCGTGAGATGTAGTCTCTTGACTCACATCTATTGCATCTCACGCCTGATTATCACTGTTCTCCCGACTTGTATAGATCCAGATGTCCATATCACTCTATTCTTTAGCCCCACACCCCTTTTTTTATCTTATGATTATGCTATACTTAGGGTGTACTTTACCCTAAGTATAGGGGTGATGTAGGACTCTCGGGTATTCTTTTGATTCATTTCTGCCTCTGTTTTGCTGCCTATACTTAGGGATATTTTACCTAAGTATAGGGGAGGTAGACCATGTATATTCTCACTCGGCTTTCCCTTCGTGTACATCCTGCTATACTTAGGATTAGTTGATCCTAAGTATAGGGGGAAGTGCCGAGATCCTCTTGATTTCTATTCTTTCATTCATCTTCGTATATAGCCTTCCTTTTCACTTCCTATACTAAGCATGAGTTATGTCTTCTTCATCGCTCTTGACTCTGAGGACATCGTTCGAGCTAAGTATAGGGGCGTGTGTATGTATTTCATATATACTTTAGCCATAACTCGTACTTTGTGTGAGTGTGTTAATAAATAAAAATGGCTAAAAACCCAAAAATCCATAAAAATTAATAATTTTTCCTTGTAAATAAACATTCTTTTATTGCACATACATAGCTATTGTACAAAATTATTTTTGTAAAAATGTTTGTAAAAACTTTTTGTGTAAATAGTGTGTAAATATGTGCATATCAAAATTATGTATATAGTACAAAATTTTTCCAAAATGTTTTGAAAATCAAAAGTTTGCAAAAACCGTGTGTAAATTTGTGTAAATATTTTGCAAAACTTGCATTCATGCATACATCCATGGTTTCAAAACATTTTTCAAAAATTTTGCACATGTGTAAATAGTTTGTAAATAGCATCTTTGTAAATATTTGTATAGTTTTTCCTGGATTATAGTTGACATTTAAACTAGCTTGGAATTAAATTGGAAAATGGAGCTTGGTTAAGATCTTAATCCACCTAATTATAAGAGGAACCTTATAGGGCTTAGGGTTGAGGCTTTTCAGGTCCATGGTGACTTAATTCTTTGAGTCCACTAGGCTATGATCATATGTTATTGATGAATCCACATTTCATCATCTTTATTCTATCATTTTGGCACCAAAAACCCTAGCAAATACCTGTAAATACCCTTAAATAGAGCATCTTAGCATTCATGCATGTGCATCTAAACAGTGTATAAATTACTGTAATTAAGGCCAAAATTATAGAATAAATCAAGAAAAGAAAAAGAATAAAATATTGAAAATATTTTATGACCCAAAACCCCCGAGACCTAGGCATCTTGATGAATAGGTCGACAAGGAGTAAAGTAGGGGGAGATAAGGTCAGAAACACAGGAAAAATACCTATACATTTTATTCATTCTTTATTCATTTTGGGACCTATTTTTGGTTCCACTTTTTGTACATCAAATAAAGAAACTTTGTACATAAAAGTTGTAGATAATATCATAAAGAAAAATACAAAATTGATTTCACAGAAAAATCATGTACAGACAAAAAGTTATGATCTGAATAAGAATCCAAAATCCCAACTTTCCAGACCCGTATCTCACAACTGACAACTCCAAATGCAGTGTACTCACCTTTAATTGTATATAGAATAAAATAATCTATCCAATGGCAGTGGTTTCGCATTTGGCGGAGCTGCGGTTTGAAAGTTGAGTTTTGGACCCTCATTGTATACTTGTACATATTAAAATATTCAATTTATTAATTATTTATTATTTTTATAATTTTATATTTTTATAATGTTGTAAATAATACATACAATAATTATGTGCATGTAAATCAGAATAAAAACATAATTAAAATACAATTAAAAATACTTGTATATATATTCAATACATAGGTACATTACCTGTATATATACCTATATAAACTACCTTTATATTTTATTTACAAAATACATCAGAAAAAATAAAATAAAAATATATTTATATGTATAAAAGTATTTTCTAACTTTATAAAATTATAAACAAAATTAAAGAAATTAAAATACACCAAATAAAAATAAAATACTAAAATACATAAGTATTATACCTATATAGGGTTAAAAAGGTAACTTGTAAAAATAAATCTCATAAAAATAAATAAAAATCAGAATAAAATACTACATAAAATTTTAAGCATTTTTTATTTTTTTAACTTTTAATTAATTCGGCCATTTAGTATTTTTAAATGAATTAACAAAATAATAACTCAGGGTTTTTCCTGGTTGGTCCACGTGGACCAACCAGGGGGCGTCAACAGTTGACCCCAGTCAACTGGTCGCCCTACCCCTGTAGCCCGTGTCAGGCTTGGTTTTTGAGCCATCTTTTTGGCTTTTTCCAGGCCAATTCTTTCATCTTTTCGTGTTGCATCCTTCTGCAACATTGTCCACCAACCATCTACCTAACTCGCCCGAGTTTAATCTTGGTCGTCGGACCCAAGATTTGCAAGATATTCCTTGATCTTTGGACCCTGCAGCTCAGGGTCAAACCACTTAAAACCGACCCCCTTCTTTCCTTTTGATTTTTGAGTCCCCTTGGTCCACCCTTCAGCGCCACCTTCGTGCTCCTGAGCTCCTTGGAGGTGACAGCTCCATCGCCAGCTCCTCAGCCTAGGCGTTCGAAGTCGAGGGAGCCTCCACCACCTCCGCCAACAGCCGGCGTCGAGGTACCTTTCTTCCCTCTGGCTCCGGCCATCGAGGGCTCCCCCCCACCTTCTTGTTTATCTCATTAGCTTCCTGTTAGGCGTAGTTTCAAAAACCACAAAAAAATTCTAAGTTCCATCGCGTATTTCGCCAATCCAAGCATCATCGCCGGAGCGCACCTCCGGCCACCGACGACCACTCCGCCTTTCGTGTATATTAGGTCCACCTCAGGTCCAGGCACTTTGCCCTGGACCTTCTAACGCTTTTTGCAGGGTCGAAGCACGTTGACTCGCGCCTGGGCGCGTTTTTGAAGCTCGTCGGAGCTCAGCCGAGCTCTCCAGCTCCGCCGATCACTTGCGAGCGGTACGGCCAACGCCGTGCACTTTTGGTGCCCCCAGGAGATAGAGGACGACCCCAGGAGGCTCCAGACCGCTTTTGAAGCCAAACCGCCCGCCGGAGACGGAGCTTGACCTCGGAGAACCTCGGCTCGCCGGAGTTCGTCGTCGTTCTTGCTCCGGGCTTCGCCACCGTTGGATCAAGGTGGAGCCCCAGATCGCACAGCCACCGTTGGATCTCGCCACCCCTCGACCGTTGATCTCCCCCCGGAGATCTAATCCAAGCCGCAGATCCACGAACCGTCATCGGCCGTTCCCAAGCTGCCACGTGGATAAGTGGCTTGTTCCCCGCCGCTGGATCACGCTTCGCCGCCAGCCGTTGGATTCGAGCCACGTGTCGTCGTCGGAGCGCCCGAGCGAGGGTATTTTGCATTCCAACCCTCGCACTTTTTGTATTTAATATTTGGTATTTAAACTTTTGTCTGTAGTGTAAAAGTTTTGTAATATTTGCACAAAGACCCCCGGACTTTGTTTATTTGCACCTAGGTCCTTCGCCACGTCACCTCACGTGACCTGTACACGTGAGGGGGTGGGCATTTTGCAAGGATACCCTCGGTCATTTGTGTATTTCGTTTTAGTCCTGAAACTTTCGTATCAAGTGTAAACTTTCTGGATGTTTTGCAAGTAGGCCCCCTGGGTTTTGAAATATTGAATTTCAGTCCTCGCCAGGCGCGTGCAAGTCACGCGCCCTGGTGGAAAAATTGCTTGCGTGCCCAGGCGGTTTTTGTAATTATAATTAGTGCTATAAATTGAATATTCAGTGTAATGTGGAAAATTGCATGTATGCCCCTAGAAGTTTTAGATATTGCACATATACCCCTGCCAGGACTGTTTAATGTTTGGATGTTTGTTGTAATTATTTGACCCATCATTTTAACTCCAAAAATTCCACAAAAATAGGGTTAAGCTCCTGGACATGTGTACTTTCACGCCACCATTTTAGTTTTTGATTTTAGTTTATTTTCATATTTATTAAAAATCAAAAACTTGCTTTTTGTGCACTGTCTAGCTTAGAAAATACCAAAAAATTATTAAAACACCTCTAAAAATTCCAAAAAAATTACCTAGTGTCTATTTTATCATATTTTAGTGTCAGTCCAAAAATCATTAAAAATCTCAAAAGAAAAACACTAAAAATTTAAAAACACTCAAAAACTTCAAAAAAATATATAAAATAGTAGAAAACTCCAAAAATCAAAATCTCAGTTCCTGTTTGTTCCTTATTTTGTTCTTTTTACTTGAAAAATAGTGTGAAAATTTTTAGCTACTGGTTGGTATTTTTAAATCTCCTTTTACTCTCAGCCAGTCTCTTTTCCACTGTTTAGCTTTATTTCAATATTTAAAAATACCAAAAACACCTTGAAAAATCCCCAAAAATCACTAAAACAGTAGAAAATCACAAAAATATTAAAAACAATTTATTTCTGAATTTTTGGTCATTTTTGCACCATTTTATAATTATTTTAGCTTGCCCTTTTATTATATTGTCTCTATTTTCCAATATTGAAAAAGAAATAAAAAATATAAAACATAAAATTATAAAAATCAGAAAATTAAAAATCAAATACAAAATTAAAAATTAAAAAAAATATTAAAAATTAAAAACCCACAAAAATTCATTTGCTTGCTTGCTTAGTGTAGACACTTCACACACTCACACACTTGTGCATACCTTTGCTTGAACTACCTTGTTTGCTCCCTGTGTTCGAACTCTCTACATACTTGCACCTATACATCTTTTATGTAGAGTTAAAAATAAATTTTAACTCCGCATTAGTTCTAATTTATTGATCTTAGTGTGGGTTAATTGTTGATTAAATACGAATTTTGATTGGTCGACACTTCGACTGAGTTCACGCTTTGTGTTGAACTTAAGACCATCGATTTTCGCGTTTATCAAATGGCGCCGTTGCCGGGGAGCAACAGCGATTAGTTCACATTTTGTCTTATTGTGTGATTGTTTACCATAGCATTATTTTCCATCTCTTACATTTTGATATATCTTGTTGAGCTATCTGACCGTCTCTTTTCTTGTCTTCTTGCGAGGGACCGCGGAGCGAGGCGGATCGCCTAGGCGACCCGACGCAACCTTGGGACGTGGAGCCGGCTATTCTTTAGCCAAGCCGGCAGGAGAGAGCAAGGAGAGCGAGAGAGAGTGACTAGCTTAGCTTTTCATTTATTTTTGGTGAGAGAGTGATCTATTAATTTGTAATAATACAAGTACACTTGGACTTGGACACTCAGACTTTCGGGCCTAATTTCCGGGTGTCTGTTCACCCGGGGGCTCACCGCGGATTTCATCGAGTTTTTATCGTTGTCATTTTTCGGTTTTGTTTTCATTTTTCACTTTCTTTTGTGGATTGAGCTTTTAGTTCTAGGTCTTGCTTGACTCGATTAGAGTAGGTCCAAACACCTAATTATCTTTGCATGCTCCTATAGATTCGTATTTGGACTTAGACTAATTAAACAGTTAGCTAGTAGCTTCCAAATCCACGCGCCGCGAGCTCACACCCGAACAAGCGCTTTCTCCTACCCCAAATGTGTTGGGCAGAGGAGGGGTGAGCCTAGACCGGACACTCGGATTAGGAGTTACTAGTTAGCTTGTGGTTCTTCACGCTAGCAGCTGCCTGTTCTAGGACGATTTCCGCATGCATATCGCCATATAGCTTAGGTTTAAAAATTCTGCTTTGCATCCCGCATGGAGAGAGCTGGGATTCGCTGTAAGTCCTCTTACTTTGCACGCATCATCTAGGCACAAAGGTGAGATTTCCACCTTGGTGTCGACTTGCACGGCTTTTCCGACTCTATTCTCCCTCTGTTTTTGGAACAAAGTAGGATAAAGGAAAAATACAAAAACCGTTAGGCGCTTGTTTGAATTGACTCAAAAGAAGCGATAACACCAAAAAAATTAAAAAAGGGACTGCTAAAGAAAACTTGACCAAAAATAAAATCGGTAATTGGATTCATTGCTTGGGGAGAGTAACACCCTCACTTGTCTTCAGGTTGCATGGGAAGGTTTCCTTCCAAGTGAGGTGAGCGCTTCGTAAGGATTAGAGCCAAAAACCCAACTTGTGGCTGCCTTGTGTATCGCCTGGATTTTCGAAGTATTGGCGCTACTATCGTACGTAGTCGAGTAGGACTTGGTCGCCATTGGTGACTCACTATTGTGTGAGCGCCGACCTTGTCCGAAGTACCGAGCCTAGGCCACGCCTTCACGGGTGTGTCTGTCTCACCGGCTGCGTCCGAGTAGGATCTTGCACGCTCACGGGTGATTCCGTTGCGAGCGAGGTCCGAAGTATCGGTTTCGCCTATCGGCTTCCTCCCTCTATTTCTTTGGCTGAGTAGGGATCCAGGAAGGGTTACAAGGACCTCAAAAAGCGCAAGTTACAGGTTACACAGGAGGAGGACAAGTACGGGGACACTTTCCTGGCAGTACTCTCGCTCCTATAGGTGTAGCGTTCTAAGGACTCGTGAAAAGACAAATACCTGAAAACAAGCTAAAATTGACAAGATAAAAGCCGAACCTTCACGGCTTCACGAGTTAAGTTGGTGAATTCACCCTTACTTTGCGTTTGATTTCTAGATTTATTTAGGTCAAGATCAAAAACACCGCACAATTGTGCACAATTTTGTTGCATATCATCTTCTTTTTCTTGCATTTTCCCTGCTCTTTCCAAATAATCAAGATGATGGGACGGAGATCTCTTAGGCCGACCTTGTCGGCACCGCTATCCAGCACTCCTCCTTACTCATCTAGGAATGCCTCGGAGAGCCCGCTCTCCGAGCCTGAGTTCACATCCACCCTGTTCCCCCTCGACCACCCTTCCCATTCTCCTTCTCTCAGTCCAATTGTGTCAGAATTCAGTGCATCACAGAGTTCGGCTCATTCTACAGCACCTGAAATGGCCTCATTTGCTTTTTCAGAAAATCCAGCAATGGCAGACAGAGGCAAGCACCCAGATGACCACGAGCATCCCCCGTTCATTATTGATCAAGTGGCCATCAACAATTCCTTGCTAGCGTCCCTGGAAAATATGCAGAGACAGATCTGTGACCAGGGAACATTCATGGGTGACATGATGAGAGAGATAGCACAGCTGAGAGAAAACCGACCTGGGGGCGGTGGCGGTGGAGGAGGAGGAGGACCCGATGCAGGAGGAGGCGATCCAGACGCTGAGCGACCGCCACAGACTATCATGAGGGAACTGCACAACCCAGCTTCGTCCCTCACTCACCGGTGGATCAGACTCCCGCCAATCCACGGAGACTTCGAGCTTCGGCACCACACGATTCAGTTGCTACCCAAGTTTCACGGGCTGCCGACCGAAGAGCCGCACCTCCACCTCCAAGAATTCGAAATGATATGCAGTACTATCCATGATCGGCTGATGACCGAGGACACCATTAAGATGATCGCCTTCCCGTTCTCATTGGTTGATAGAGCCGCATATTGGCTCAAGCATCTAGGGCGATTCGTCGATACTTGGGCAGATCTCCGGACCGCATATTTGAAGAAATACTATCCTCTCGGCCGGACCAATGCAGCTAGAGCTATGATTAGCAATTTCGTCATGATCCCAAATGAACAGTTCCACGAAGCATGGGATCGATTCAGAGAGCTAATTGACCGGTGTCCACATCACGATATATCCAAGCCCAACCTGGTGCAGAGTTTCTTCTGTGGGCTGACACCGGAGCTGCAGGGGCTTGTGAACACCTCTTGCGGTGGGTCTTATTTCTCCAAAGGAGAAGACGGCGTCTGGGCCATCTATGAAGGAATGGCAGAAAACTCCACAGTGATGACCCAGGCCAGAGTCTATACTCAGCAGAAGCCCCCGCAAGGAGCGGGATCATTTCAGAGGATCGCCCGCATCGATGCCGGTCCCAGCACAACGTCGGTAGCCGCAGCCCAAGCCGAATCAGCAGCAGCCGACATGGGCATTATTAGCGAAAAGTTGGACCGCATGGAGATCCTCGAGAAGAAGCAAAACCAAGGTCTAGCTCAGATGGACCTTCTCACCAAGACCATGAGTGACCTGAAGACTCAAATTCTATGTATTCAGGAGGCACATGCCCATTCCCAACAGCCTCCCAGGTCACAGGTTGCTTCCAGCAGCAGCAATCCCAACCAGGCCTCCACCTCATACCGCCAGGTGAACCATATCCAGGCGGAGCCGGTTCCATTGCTGCAGTACCATCCAGAGCAACCGCCATCTCAGGACACGCAGATGGTGGTTTATCAGCCGGAGCAGCCACTGGCAGTTCTTCCTCCACCCTCCTTTGAGCAGGAACCATTGATGGAAGTCAATGGGATTTGGTATGACCGATACCCTCAGCCCGCAATTCGTAGGGATCACCCCGGATTCCGTTGGGGGAATGGTGGATCCTCGTCCCAGCAGCATCCTCCTGCCCAAGGACAGCAGAACAGCCAGCCGACACAGCAGCAACATCCCCAATATGCCCATCAGCAACAATACCAGAGTGGTCCTCGTCCTTCCTATCAGGGACAGCTGTGGAGGCAGCGCCAGCCGCCTCAACAGTCTTATCACCAGCCTTCCCCCCAGTATCAGCAGCAACACCAGCAGTAGCAGCCCCATTTCCAGCAGGGACAGACATCCGGTTCTCAGGGTCCAGCCTATGAGAACCCAGCCCTCGATGATCTTGCCCGCTTGCTATCTGAACAGCGAGCATCTTTCAGGCAAGAAATGGATGAATTCCGGCAGGAGATGCGGGATATCATCAAAGGCAAAGCCGCCATACCCGCTCAGATCGAACCTAATCCTAATAACCTAAAAAGAAAATCTGAGCAGGTAGAGTTCACAGAGGATACCTCTCCTAGTGACGATTTGAATGATATGTCTTATTCTTTGAATGATGCTGATTTTGTGACTACTAGGAGCGGTAGGATGCCAGCCGGCGGCGCCTCTTCTGAGCGACAACCAGATGCTGAACCAGGAGCGTCAGAAGAGCAGACTAGCGGTGCTGATGCCGCTAATGATGATGTTGAAGACGGTGGTGCTGATGCCACCAAGGATGGAGTCCAGGACGACGGTAGTGATGCCGTCGTGATACCAGATGCAGACGATGGTGCTGATACCACCATTTTGGATGCTGAATTAGAGCGCGGTGCTGATGCCGCGAAGACCGGTGCTAGTGGTGGTGCTGAGGCCACCACATCTACTTTTATTGAGCCATCATCTGTGATGTTACCACATTTTGTATCTAGAGACTGTGGGAACAAAAACAAGAACAAAAATATGAATAAAGGAAAGGTTTCTGTTCAAATTGCGGATCCATATGTGGTGAATGATGATGATTGTATGGGTTCTCCGTCTTCACAGGCACAGAGACCGATTCCTAGTCCTCCATCTGAGGAGGCCCCTACCATCCCCTTCCCTGAGGCACTCCGCCGAGCGAAGGGGAATAAAAAAGAAAATCCAAAAAAGAGCCAACAGGTAGAGTTCGGCAACGAAATGATTGACAGATTTCATATTCAGCTGACTCTACGGGAAGCATTTGAGCATATCCCCTTCTTCAAGAAGAATTTGAAAGAAACAACTACTGTCAGAAGGAAGAAGAGGCACAGAGATCAAATCCATATGCTCACTCATGACACTTGCTGCGCCATTCAGAAAACATTGCCAGCCAAGCGACCAGACGCAGGAGCTCCTTATGTCAGATGCAAGATTCAGGAGCAGCAGTTTGATCGTACTCTATTAGACAGCGGCTCTTCAATTAACCTCCTTCCGGCAGCCTTACTCAAGCAGTTCGAGTTTGGCCCTCTTCTTTGAAGCAGAACCATCCTTCAGTTTGCTGATAGGTCGATTAAGAGGCCGAAGGGGTTATTGAAAGACGTGGTCGTTACCATTCAGGGCCTGAAATTCCCCGTGGACCTCGTTGTGTTGGACATGGAGATCCCTGAGTCGGTAACTGATGCCCCCATCATTCTCGGACGTCCATTCTTGGCCACAGCCAAGGCGGTGACCAACCATGACAGTGGGAAGGTATGCTTTCGCGTAGAGGGTGAAACCATACAAATAGAGACGATCGAAGAGATCAGAGCCAGAGAGGCAGAATGCTCAGAACAGTCCAGCGAAGCCGAGCAGATGACAGAGGAGGAGCTAGACATCCATCAGGTTTGTGACCTTGAGATGTCTGATGATGAATCCAGTTGGAAAGATCCCGCAGCACCGACCCTCGCCTTGCCTGCAGATTCACTTTATCTCAAGCTCATGGCAGTCGAGAGCCGGGAAAGCACATTCCTGGATGAGGATATATCCGAAGCTGACAGTGTTGTAATGAGTGGTGCTGAGGAATTTCAATCTTGCTCATTGTCTTCTGATCCCTCGGATTCAGACATTGACTGGGATGACTTTGATGACTATTTACCTTGTCTGATTCCTACTGAGCCGACAACCATGACAGAGTGTGAGCCAGTGCAGTTTATTGATGATTCATCAGGCCGCCCTTCGTCAGAAATTCATGCAGAGCGAGAGTTCTCCCATGCAGATTTGGTCGCCTCTACACAGACATATCAGAAACCAGACCTGCCACCTCCCAGTTGTCCAGAACGGAAACCTCTGCCGCAGTCGATGACATATAGATTCCTTGCGGGTGAGCCAGAAATGTACCCAGTCATTATCTCAGCAGATTTGACTGGAGAACAAGAATCTCGTCTGATGGAGGTTCTTGAAAGAAACCGCAAGGCAATCGGTTGGAATATAGCTGATCTCCGGGGGCTGAGCCCAAATCTTTGCTCCCACCACATCTTTCTTGAAGATGATGCTAAGTCGTCGCGTGAGTTCCAACGACGGCTGAACCCGAATCTTCGAGACGTAGTCATGAAAGAAATTTCAAGGTGGTGGAGTGCCGATTTCATCTATCCCATCTCCGACTCCAAATGGGTAAGTCCGCTACATGTGGTACCCAAGAAGACGGGTATCACTACAGTTGTCAATGAGTCTGGAGAGGAGATCGCTACCAGAGTACCAACTTCTTGGAGGGTCTGTGTGGACTACAGACGATTGAATGAGGCCACCAAGAAGGATCACTTCCCACTTCCCTTTATTGATCAGATTATCGAGCAGTTAGCTGGGAAGAGCCATTACTGTTTTCTTGACGGGTACTCTGGATACAATCAAGTGGCCATTGCGCCCGAAGACTAGGAGAAAATGACATTCACCTGTCCGTTTGGGACTTATGCTTTTCGACGGATGCCCTTTGGTCTATGTAACGCTCCGGCGACATTCCAAAGGTGCATGTTGTCCATCTTCTCGGACATGGTGGGTGATTGTTTAGAGGTCTTCATGGATGACTTCTTGGTCTATGGCGACGGGTTCGACGCTTGTCTTGACTGCCTAGACCGTGTGCTGAAGCGCTGCATTGAGGTCAACCTTGTTTTATCCTGGGAGAAGAGTCATTTCATGATGACTCAAGGGACGGTCCTTGGTCATATCGTCTCCAACAGGGGCATGGAGGTCGATCCGGCTAAGGTGGACATCATCAGAAAACTCAATCCGCCGTCCAATCTGCGTCAGTTACGGTCTTTTCTGGGGCATGTCGGTTTCTACCGACGGTTCATTCAAGACTTCAGTCGAATTGCCCGACTGCTCACTAACTTGCTCACCAAAGACACCGAGTTTATTATCAATGATAAGTGTCTTGAATCTTTTGAGACTCTCAAGAATATGGTTGTTTCAGCTCCTGTCCTTCAGCCACCCGATTGGTCTCTCCCATTCGAGATCATGACGGATGCTTCAGATTTTGCCGTTGGGGTTGTGCTTGGACAGAGGAGGGATGGTTTACCGTTTGCCATTCACTGCGCCAGCCGGACTTTGGATGCCGCGCAACGGAATTACACCGTGACTGAGAAAGAGATGCTGGTCGTAGTCTTTGCTCTTGATAAGTATCGATCATATATTCTCGGATCTAGAGTGACCATTTATACTGATCATACCGCCATCCGGTACTTAATGGCTAAGAAGGATGCCAAAGCACGTCTCACCAGATGGATCCTTCTACTCCAGGAATTTGATATTGAGATTAAGGACAAGCCTGGAGTCAAGAATGTGGTGGCGGATCACCTCTCCAGATTGGAGAATCTTGAGGAATCTGAGCCCAGTGCACCTATCACAGAGACATTTCCAGATGAGGCGATCTTGGCTGTCACCTCACTCCCATGGTATGCTGACTTTGTAAACTATCTTGTTGCCAAGACAGTCCCTCAGGGTTGGCCCAGGCAGAAACTTGAGACCTTCCTAGCTAAGGCCAACTTTTACCATTGGGAAGATCCCGTCCTTTATCATGAAGGAGGGGATAGTATCTGGAGGAGGTGCATTCCTCAAGAAGAGCAGCATAGCGTCCTCACATACTGCCACAAGCTTAAGGCAGGAGGACATCATTCTGGAAAAAGAACAGCACAGAAGGTGCTTCAATCCGGCCTATGGTGGCCTACTCTCTTCAAGGATTCTGATGAGTTCGTGAAGAGATGTACTGACTGTCAGAAAATGGGAACCTGCGGACAGAGAGACATGATGCCCATGCAAACCATTCACTTCTGTGAGGTTTTTGATGCATGGGGAATTGATTTCATGGGCCCATTTCCTAAGAGTCAGGGATTCGAGCATATTTTGCTCACTGTGGATTATGTCAGCCGATGGGTTGAGGCCATCCCCGCCCGAGCCGCAGATGCTAAAACCGTTTGCAAATTTTTGAGGAAAAATATCATTTCATGGTTCGGAGTACCTAGAGTCTTGATTTCAGACGGGGGGTCTCACTTCATCAATGACAAAGTCAGGGCCCTTGCAGACGAGTTCGGCATTGACCATCGGGTTGCCACTCCTTATCACCCTCAGACTAATGGTCTTGCCGAAGTATCGAATAGGGAGATAAAGACTATCTTGCAGAAAGTTGTCCGCCCAGACCGAAAGGATTGGTCACAGCTTTTGGACTCGGTCTTATGGGCTTATCGGACTTCTTTCAAGAACCCATTGGGAACATCTCCCTTTCGTCTCGTCTATGGCAAGCCGTGCCATTTGCCAGTGGAGATCAAGCATAAATCTTTTTGGGCAGTTACTGAGTTGCTTTTAGATCCCGAGAGTATAGGAGAGCAAAGAAGAGCAGAACTGGCAGCCCTGGAAGAATTGAGAGATACAGCCTTTTCCAATAGCCTACAGTACAAGGAAAAAGTAAAGACATGGCATGATTCGCATATCAGCCATAAACAGTTTGAGCCAGATCAGAGAGTATGGTTGTTTGATTCCAGGCTGAAATTATTCCCAGGGAAATTGCAGAGCAAGTGGAAAGGACCGTATGTGGTCAGGAAGGTACATGACAATGGCAGCATCGACATATCTGAACCGTCATCTTCCTCTACCTTCCGCGTCAATGGTCAACGCTTGAAACTATATCTTGATCATGATCCGCCGACCATTGACGTTGACCCCATTCTTCTGGTATGAGATGTGCCCTTTGGTTCTCATCATTTACATCTCATACATGGTGATCAAATTCTATCTTCCGCTGAACAGATCCATCTGTTTATATCACTCTGTTGCCTGTTGATTTAGTTTCTTATTTTCTTCTTTTCTTCTTTTCCTTTTCTATCTTCTTCATCTACCGAAAAGGTGTCGCCCTTGTAGACAGTTTTCCATACTTAGGATGTACTTTGTCCTAAGTATAGGGGGGCGTGCACCCCGAGCTTTTCTATTCTTTTCGATCCTCTCCATTGTCTCCTCTTTTTGTCTATACTTAGGGATATCTTACCCTAAGTATAGGGGGAGACAATCTGAGTACGATCTGTTCATTCCCACCCTCGACCCTCCCTGCTTTGTGTACAGTCTGCTATACTTAGGATTATTTGATCCTAAGTATAGGGGGGACGGTCAACTTCTCATTCATTGATTCATTGCTTCATTCCTTGATTCTTTAGACTTGTCTATACTTAGTACGAGTTATGTCTTCTCTTTTCTCTCCGATCTATGAGGACATAGCTCAAGCTAAGTATAGGGGGGTCGTATATACTATGTATATACTTTAGCCATAACTCGTACTTTCGTATTTTCCTAATAATATGGCTAATAATTCTTTAAAATTCATTAAAAATCTTTAATAAAAAGATGTGGTTATTCCTCAAATTCTTTTTGTATTTACTGATTAATAAATCAGGTGAAAATGTTTTTTGCAAAATGTTTGAAAAATAGTTTGAAAATCCGTGTGAACATTTTTTGAAAACTATTTTGAAAATATTTTGTTACACGTTTTCAACCTTTGTGTAAATTGTGGGGTTTGTAAAACTTCTTTTCTTTGTGTGAAATAAAATGTTTGGAAAATGATTTGCAAATGGTTTGAAAAATGGTTGCAAAAATGATTTGAAAAACCTATATATACTGTTTGAAAAGCCTTTGCAAAATGATTTTCAAATGTGTGTAAAATGTTTGTAAAAACTAATTTGGACTATAGTTTTCAAAAATTGCGTGTAAATTGTTTTCAAATAAGTTTGAGGAATATACACATCACACCAAAATCCAGCTTATGTATATATGTATAAAATTGATCACTTACCCTTGTAAATTCTTAAAATCCACTTCTTGTATATATAAGAAGCACTCCCGTGTACATATTTTAACCTAGTTTTCAGCCAAAATCTTTTTGTTTTCAAAAATCCCAAAAATATTTGCAAAATTAAAATCCAAAAACATTTGAAAAATCTTTTTGAAAAATACAAAAAATGCATATGCATCACCATCATCTTTTCAAAATCCATAAAAAGTTCAAAATCTTTGAAAATTGCATCACAAAAATATTTTCTGCATTGCATTGCATAACATTCGTATTTTTCGGATTGAGTTTGATAGTTGAACAAGTCTAAGTAAAATCCGAAGATTGGAGCTTGATTGGACCTTATAACCTACCTAATAACAGGAAGCTTATAGGAACTGGGTTTGAGGTACTTCAGGTCTAGTTGACTTAATTCTTTGAGGATCACGGGACTTGGTTCAATGGATTCTTGACTGCCTAAGTAGAATATTTCGGAGCACACGCACGACTCTTGTTGATAATGACCTAACTTGAACACCAGCACCTTTCACATGGCTCAACTCAGTTGGAGTGGTGAGGGGATTGGATTTGCCGGTATGAGACGCACACAAGTGGAAACATTTGTCCTCCTCTAGGGAGGGAAGTGCACCCCAACCCGTCCAGTGATTAGGAAGTCTAAAGACAAGAGGCTGTGGGTTGCGATAAAGCTTCAAAAGAGGGATAGTCTACTGGCTCAAGAGGAAAAAATCCTTATGTAAATGCTGCTGTATATAGTATTTCCAAAAAAAAAAGAAGTTCAGGCATGTACAAAAATAAAAAGCCTGCAAGTATGTACAAAGTCAATAAGCAAGCTTGAGTTCCAAAGTCATATCATGTGAGCCTGCAGCAGGATGACTTGGCTACACTGGTCTTGCATCCAAGGATAGGTAGCTACACTGGCTACCGTCCATTCTTCTCTTCACCCCCTCCTCTTGAGCTGGTTGCCACTTGAACTTAGAAGGGAATACCCCGCTCCTCGAGGATGGAGTTATTGGATTGGGGAATCATTGGGTTGTCGTACTGGAGAAGTCAGTTTCTTTGTTATTCTAGTTGGGGAGAGCCACCATCACTTACACTGTATAAGTCAGATTCATTGTCGTAAGAGTTTGCGTATGAGTTGAAGTATTTCTGACCTGGCTATTGAGGAGACTTGGACAGAGTTTTGGGATTCTCGAGGACTGTTGAATTTCAAACACGGTTCTCACTAAGGTTCCGCCCGCACTAAAATTCCAAAGGTCCGACTTAAGCTCCAAACTTTGATTTTTCAAAGACAAGTTTGATAGTAAACTTAATCCATCTTTCTTCTTTTTCTTTTCTTTCTTTTCTTTTTGCACTTATTGCATAAGTGTTTGCTAGGGACTAGCAAAGGTAAAGTATAGGGGGATGATGAATCCACATTTCATCATCTTTATTCTATCATTTTGGCACCAAAAACCCTAGCAAATACCTGTAAATACCCTTAAATAGAGCATCTTAGCATTCATGCATGTGCATCTAAACAGTGTATAAATTACTGTAATTAAGGACAAAATTATAGAATAAATCAAGAAAAGAAAAAGAATAAAATATTGTAAATATTTTATGACCCAAAACCCCCGAGACCTAGGCATCTTGATGAATAGGTCGACAAGGAGTAAAGTAGGGGGAGATAAGGTCAGAAACACAGGAAAAATACCTATACATTTTATTCATTCTTTATTCATTTTGGGACCTATTTTTGGTTCCACTTTTTGTACATCAAATAAAGAAACTTTGTACATAAAAGTTGTAGATAATATCATAAAGAAAAATACAAAATTGATTTCACAGAAAAATCATGTACAGACAAAAAGTTATGATCTGAATAAGAATCCAAAATCCCAACTTTCCAGACCCGTATCTCACAACTGACAACTCCAAATGCAGTGTACTCACCTTTAATTGTATATAGAATAAAATAATCTATCCAATGGCAGTGGTTTCGCATTTGGCGGAGCTGCGGTTTGAAAGTTGAGTTTTTGACCCTCATCGTATACTTGTACATATTAAAATATTCAATTTATTAATTATTTACTATTTTTATAATTTTATATTTTTATAATGTTGTAAATAATACATACAATAATTATGTGCATGTAAATCAGAATAAAAACATAATTAAAATACAATTAAAAATACTTGTATATATATTCAATACATAGGTACATTACCTGTATATATACCTATATAAACTACCTTTATATTTTATTTACAAAATACATCAGAAAAAATAAAATAAAAATATATTTATATGTATAAAAGTATTTTCTAACTTTATAAAATTATAAACAAAATTAAAGAAATTAAAATACACCAAATAAAAATAAAATACTAAAATACATAGGTATTATACCTATATAGGGTTAAAAAGGTAACTTGTAAAAATAAATCTCATAAAAATAAATAAAAATCAGAATAAAATACTACATAAAATTTTAAGCATTTTTTATTTTTTAACTTTTAATTAATTCGGCCATTTAGTATTTTTAAATGAATTAACAAAATAATAACTCAGGGTTTTTCCTGGTTGGTCCACGTGGACCAACCAGGGGGCGTCAACAGTTGACCCCAGTCAACTGGTCGCCCTACCCCTGTAGCCCGTGTCAGGCTTGGTTTTTGAGCCATCTTTTTGGCTTTTTCCAGGCCAATTCTTTCATCTTTTCGTGTTGCATCCTTCTGCAACATTGTCCACCAACCATCTACCTAACTCGCCCGAGCTTAATCTTGGTCGTCGGACCCAAGATTTGCAAGATATTCCTTGATCTTTGGACCCCTGCAGCTCAGGGTCAAACCACTTAAAACCGACCCCCTTCTTTCCTTTTGATTTTTGAGTCCCCTTGGTCCACCCTTCAGCGCCACCTTCGTGCTCCTGAGCTCCTTGGAGGTGACAGCTCCATCGCCAGCTCCTCAGCCTAGGCGTTCGAAGTCGAGGGAGCCTCCACCACCTCCGCCAACAGCCGGCGTCGAGGTACCTTTCTTCCCTCTGGCTCCGGCCATCGAGGGCTCCCCCCACCTTCTTGTTTATCTCATTAGCTTCCTGTTAGGCATAGCTTCAAAAACCCCAAAAAAATTCTAAGTTCCATCGCGTATTTCGCCAATCCAAGCATCATCGCCGGAGCGCACCTCCGGCCACCGACGACCACTCCGCCTTTCGTGTAGATTAGGTCCACCCCAGGTCCAGGCACTTTGCCATGGACCTTCTAACGCTTTTTGCAGGGTCGAAGCACGTTGACTCGCGCCTGGGCGCGTTTTTGAAGCTCGCCGGAGCTCAGCCGAGCTCTCCAGCTCCGCCGATCACTTGCGAGCGGTACGGCCAACGCCGTGCACTTTTGGTGCCCCCAGGAGATAGAGGACGACCCCAGGAGGCTCCAGACCGCTTTTGAAGCCAAACCGCCCGCCGGAGACGGAGCTTGACCTCGGAGAACCTCGGCTCGCCGGAGTTCGTCGTCGTTCTTGCTCCGGGCTTCGCCACCGTTGGATCAAGGTGGAGCCCCAGATCGCACAGCCACCGTTGGATCTCGCCACCCCTCGACCGTTGATCTCCCCCCGGAGATCTAATCCAAGCCGCAGATCCACGAACCGTCATCGGCCGTTCCCAAGCTGCCACGTGGATAAGTGGCTTGTTCCCCGCCGCTGGATCACGCTTCGCCGCCAGCCGTTGGATTCGAGCCACGTGTCGTCGTCGGAGCGCCCAAGCGAGGGTATTTTGCATTCCAACCCTCGCACTTTTTGTATTTAATATTTAGTATTTAAACTTTTGTCTGTAGTGTAAAAGTTTTGTAATATTTGCACAAAGACCCCCTGATGAATACCCATTCATCACTCTTTATTCTATTATTTTAGCTACAAAAACCTTTGCAAATACATGTAGATATGTGTAAATACAAATAATTACCAAAAGCATGCATTGTGTAAAAACCTATAATTAGCATGTTTTTGTGCAAAAATAAAAAGAATAAAGAGCAAAAAGAAAAAGAGGGAAATATTTAGAATAAATATTGAGCAACCTAACCCAAGGGAGGGCTCAGCATGGGCCTGACCGCATAAAAGCCAAAGTAGAGGGAGATAGGAGCTCATGTGTATATACTTCTGTAAAAAATATATATTTTCCTCACCCAAAAATATGTTTGTCCATATTATATGTATATTTAGAAACTATTAAAAACAAAATAAAAAGTTAAAAAATCAAAAAGTCAAAAAAATACCCTTTCACCATGTGCATAAACCACACCATTGTATTTATTTAACCTTGTAAATAAATTCAATTATTTTCTAATCTTTTTGTGAATATTCTATGGCATATTTTGTAAATAAAATAAATAAAAAGAAACAAAACAAAAATCAAATAAAAATTACAAAATTAAAATACAAAAATACATTGTATAAATACCATGTATATAAATGTATTCAACCATTTATTTCACCCTTGTATATAAGTGATAAAAATAAAATAAAAATATTCTTTTATTCCATATTTTATGGTGTAAATAAATAAAATACAAAATGAGCATAAAAATACATAAAAATAACAAATAAAAAAATCAAAAATAAAAATCCATGTAGTGTACATATACCTATATATATAGCTACCCTATTTTTATTTCCAAAAATTAATTAAAAATCACCAAAAAATAGAAAAAAATAAAAGAAAAATATTTCATGTTTTGAGTTTTCTTTAATTCGGCCTATTTCTGCCCTAAAATAAATAAACAAAAATCGAGCACACGTGGCCGCTCCTGATTGGTCCACGGGGGAATGTTGACCCCGGTCAACTCCCCCGCGGACTCCTTCCTTTTCTGGAAGATGCGTGCCGCGCCTCCTTCGCCGATTTATCCACGCGTCTCCAGGCTGTCACCCACTCAACCCCCGTGCTCGGATTCTTCGCCGTTCATCCCTCTCCCTCGCCGGATCTTCCGCCATCAAATCCACGCTTTCCATCGCCGTCGAGCCTCAACCCTAAACACCCCTGTCACCTTATATATTCTCATCTCCGCCGCCTCCGCGCCGCATCTTTGGATCGCCATCCTTATTCCCGTGACCTCCAGAGCGAAGCCCGAGGTGACAGCTCGCGTTTGCCCCTGTTGCAGTGAGGTGAGGGTGTCCCGACCATCGATCCGGCGTGTTTCGCCGACCTTGCTCCGCCGCCGGCGTTGAGCATCGAGCTTCAGGCCTTGACGCCCTTCGAAGCTACGACCAGGAGCAAGATCAGCTCCAGCATAGTCTACTGCAGCCACCAGGTAACCTTAGCTTCTTCTAATTCCTTCCAATTTTCGATTTCGCCCAAATCGACCCATCATCGCATTTCCCTGATTCCGGCCATTTCGCGTGATATCTCGACCATCCGAACCGACCATCATCTTCGCCATTCCCTCACGCACTTTCTACGCCCTTTCACTCAACCCAGATCGCACAGGATCTGGGAGTCGAGCTCCACCGTCTCCGCCTCGCCGGAGCTCTTTCGCCCCAACGCACCGTTCACCTTCACCCCGTCTTCTTGGGTCGAGGCAATTTGCCCTCGACCCGCGAAGCTTCTTGTTTACTTTGCAGGTCCAAAGGGAGGCGTCTGAGGCTTCCCAACTTCAAGCCAGGAGCTTCTTCTCCGCCGACCTCGCCGGAGCCTTCCAGGGCTCGGCCGGAGCATCGGAGACCCGCAGCAGCTGCGCAACTTCACGCCGGATCTTCTCCGACCTTCAGGCGCAGCAGAGGAGAGCGGAGACACCTTCACGAGGCCGGCGAAGTTCGCCGGCCATCAGTTCTTCGAGGACCCTCCATCGCCGTCCGATCGTCCTCACCGCTCCAGATCAGATCTTGGCCGTCCGATCGAGGAGTAGCTTCCACCGTCCGATCCGAGGAGACCCCATCTGGAGCGCCCACCATCTGCAGCCGTCCGATCTACACGTGGCGCGCATCCAACGACTCCATTTAATAAAGGGTAATTTACCCTTAGGCCCTTATCTTTGCTTTATTTCATTTCAGTCCTGTAAGTTGTCGAGTCAGTTGTTTAGTTTTGGGATAATTTGCATGTGGGACCCTGCTATTTATTTTATTTGCATTTATACCCCTGCCAGTAGTGAACCACGTGCTTCGTCACGTGTTACTTTGGGATATTTGCATAAGACCCCTTGTAGTTCTGGATGTTATTCATTGAATAAAAAGTTTTGCGTAATTGCATATATACCCCTGTGAGCATTGATTATGCGCATGTGCGTTTTATTTTGGGATATTTGCATATAAGCCCCTGGACTTTTGATACGAGTTATCAATAGGTCCTTGGAACTTATTTTTATTACATTTAGGTCCTTGAGTGCCCCAGGCACGTGCTTGGCACGTGACTTCTTGGGTATTTTGCACCAGGACCCCAGAACTTTTGGGTATTTGCACATAGGTCCCTGTGCACAGTGCCCCACCTTTATTTTTGAATAAAATATCAAACGACCTCCAAATCCAATGAGATTTTGACACATGGCTCCTGCCATGGTGTAGGAATTTCTATGATTTTTGGGGACATTTTTGATTTCATTTATTATTTTTAAAAATTCAAAAACCCCTATTTTTGCCACTGTTTGACTTTAAAAATACCAAAAAAATTATAAAAACTCCACCAAAAATTCTAAAAAAATTAGATACTGTAGTTTACTTGTTGTTTGATTTTCTAGCCAATTTTGGCTACTTTTCATCACTTAAAAACCCTAAAAATTGAAAAACCCCTAAAAACTCATAAAAATTGTAATAAATAAATTAAAAATCCAAAAACAATAATTAGGGTGCCTAAATTTTCCTTATTCTTTCTAGATTATAGGAAAATTACCTTTAGGGCTTTTTGAGATCCAAGAGTATTTTATTTTTGGGTCTTAAGCCTTGCTGGACAGTCCCCTTTGTTTTTCGCATTGTTTGATTTTTAATAAATAATTTACCCATTAGAAAAATTCCAAAAATTCACCAAAAACAGTAAAAAACTTAAAAAACCTAAAAACCAATTTTCTGGAATTTTTGCATCATTTTTGGTGTGTTTAATAAATTGTGGAAGTTGCCTTGTTGTTCCTTTCTTTCATTTTCTTTATAATCTAAAAATTCTAAAAATTATAAAAACAAATAAAAACCACTAAAAAGTACTCTCTTGGATTCTGACTACATCGTAGGCCGCAAGGCCAATCTGTGCTCCTTGAGTTCGACCCTGGGAGCTATACCAGGTTAATCCTCTAGCAGGACCACTTCTCTGTGTTTCATTGATTTATTTTCATCTGTGGTTCATTTTCTTGATTGACTCAGCCCGAGTGATTGAGGTCGCAACGACCTACATTTTCTTTACACCTTTACCTCTGTCATTCGGGCGGTCGTCAGAATGGCGCCGTTGCCGGGGAGCACGGCTTTGTAGTCATTTTTTTTTCATATTGTCTCTCTTGATTATAACTGTTCTCTGACACTCTCTCTCTTTCTAATTTTTGTGCGAGGTACTGCGTGGAGAACTTGGAGTACACTTTTTGAGGACCCGCACGGGAAGAAGAGCAGGAGGAAGAGAGAGAAGAAGGAGTTTTCATTTCTGAGAGAGAGAGAACAATACCTGTTGTAATAATTTAGACTTTGAACTGTGGACACTTGTAACTTAGCGGGTCTGTTTCGCCGAGCACCGGTGTGCTCGGGGGACCCATTAGGATTTTCGCGGCTTTTATCGTGGTTTTGATAGCTAGCTGCCTTTTCCGGTGTTTACGTGGTTTTTCTCGAGCCCCTAGATTTAGGAATTTCTGTTGATTGTGACGTAAATATCTAAGGCCCAACACTTAATAGAATATCTGTTCCTATAGAACGTCATTGGACCTTGATAAAATTCACTGAAAAAGTTAGTTTAATTGGATTTGAGACCACGTGCCGTGAGGAGTCACATACAGCGCTGGCAGGACCCGTTGTGGCGGGCACCGAGTGACTCCCAAGATCGGACTCCGGACTCGATTCCGTTGGCTAACTATTGTTCTTCACGATCAATAGAAATTGCTCAGCTAGGACTCGGTTTTTCCTCGTTGCATCATTTAGGTAGTTTAATTCTGTATTTAAATTCTGCGCGGATCACTTGCATGTAGAGTGCTGGAGACAAGGTACGCATTTCTTTCTCTGCATGCATCATTGATTTTCTCGCGCATCGGCTTTTTCGTCTTCTCCCCCTGTGTTTGGCTTAATCATCAGGAGAATCGGAAAAATCGTTAGGCCGCTTGTATTTATTTTGAAAAAAAAATTAAAAAGAAAAACAATAAAAATTGGGACTGGATAACACTATTGACCCTAAAAGACACTCACATTAAAAATTTGTCTTGGGGAGAGCAACCCCCTCATTGTTTGGTTTGATTGTGCGAGAGAGTGACCCGAACACTAGGTAAAGCCCTCCGGTACTCATCTCGACTGATTACCGACTCTTCTGTGCGGGACAGTCGGTTGAGAGAGTATCGGGCATCCCAGCAGGTCACGTAATCGCTCTGATATCTTGTGTGTTCACCAAATAAAAATTGACAAGATAAATTGACCGAGCTTTCACGGTCTTCAGATTGTGTTGAGTTGGTGAACAAGGGGTTTGCTTTGTGATCATATTTTCTCCAGATCCAATCCGCCCAACTCGCCAGATCAAGATGATGGGTAGACGATCTCTTAGGCAGCCTCTGGCTGCACCGCTTTCAGGCGCGGCTACTCCATCATCTAGGTTGGCCCGTGAGAGTCGAGACCAGCTCTCCGGGCCCGAGTTCGATTCCACCCTGTTCCCCCTCGATCCCCTTTCTTCTGCTACTGAGAGACATGAGCCCGAGGAAAGACGAATTAATTTGACAGAACCTGAGTTAGGCTCATCTGATTTTGCAGACATCCCTATGGCTGGAGCCGGCAGTTCAGACGATCGCCAGCCCGAACATTTTGTCTTAGACCAGGGAGCGATTAACTCCACCCTGATCGCGTCATTAGAGACAGTTCAGCAACAGTTACGCGATCAGGGGGCATTCATGATAGAGATGAGGAGGGAGTTGGAGAGACTCCGAAGAGAGCGAGACGAGCCGAGCGAGCCGGAGGACATTCCTGACGCTGATGCAGAGGCAGCAGCTGCAGCAGCAGCTGCCGCAGCAGCGGCAGCCGCCGCCGCAGCAAGACCTATGCGGGAGCTACACAACCCCGGATCTACACTGATGCACCAGTGGGTGGTGATACCTGCTATCGTGGGGGATTTCAAGTTCCCTCCGAACACCCTACAGATGCTTCCTCATTTTCACGGACTCGCCACTGAGGAACCCCACCTCCATCTCCAGGAGTTTTTGATGATCTGTAGCACTGTCCACGACCGTCGTGTGGACCAAGATACGATTCGGATGATGGCCTTCCCTTTTTCACTGGCAGATAGAGCAGCCGCCTGGCTGAAACATCTAGGGAAGTTTGTTTACACCTGGGATCAGCTCCGCACCGAGTACTTGAACAAGTACTATCCACTCGGGCGGACGAATGCAGCGAGGGCCCTGATCAACAACTTCTCCATGCTCCCTAATGAGCAATTTCACGAAGCATGGGAGAGGTTCAGAGAGCTTCTGGATAGATGCCCACACCACGACATCTCGAAGCCGAACCTAGTTCAGAGCTTCTTTAGTGGGATGACACCAGAGCTTCAGGGTCTGGTGAATGCTTCTTGCGGCGGGTCCTACTTTGCCAAGGACCACAACCAAGTCTGGGCCATCTACGAAGAGATGGCAGAAAATTACATGGTGATGTCCCAGACTCGGTTGTACACTCAGAGATCTCAGCAGCCGCCAGGACCCGTGCAGTATCAGCGGATAGCACGGGTTGATGCAGGTCCATCCAGTTCGTCCACAGTTGCGGCCGCACAGGCAGAGTCGGCCACTGCGGACATGGGGATTATCAGCGAGAAGTTGGACAGCATGGAAATAATAGAGAAGAAGCAGTGCCAGGGCATAACTCAGATGGAGCAAATGGCACAAACTCTGAGCGACATGAAGACCCAGCTCTTGTGTCTTCAGGAGGCACAGACGGCTCCTCAGCCCCGTCTTCTGTCGCGAGGCGATTCCGGCGGCAGCCGCAGCTCGTCCCAGCGCTCCAGCTCCTTGCAGCAGCCTAGACAAGTTCACCTTGTACAGGCGGAGCCGTACCAGCAGCAGCAGCCCTCTTACCAGTCACCACCATCTCCAGACTTACAGATGGTGGTATATCAGCCGGATCAGCCTCTGGCAGCACTGCCACCAGACCCCTTTGATGCTGAGCCGTTGATGGATGTCAACGGGATTTGGTATGACCGTCCTCAACCTGGAATCCGACGAGACCATCCCGGATTCAGGTGGGGGAATGGGGGTAACCAGTCCCAACAGCAGCCAGCCGGTCAGGGAGGGCAGTACTCCCAGCAGAGAGATCACCAGCAGCCCCCTGCACATCAGCCATCATCCTTCGTACCTCGTCCCTACCAGCAGCAGGGACAGAATTGGAGACGTGAGCAGCAGGCTCACCAGCAGCAGCATCATTCCTCTTACCCCTCTCAGCCACAGCAGCACCAGGTCCAGCAGCCTCAATATCAGAGAGGCAACCCGTCGGGCTCCCATGAGAGCCCCGCCATGGATGATCTAGCCCGCCTCTTCACAGAGCAGCAGGCTACATTTAGACGGGAGATGGACGAGTTCCGCCAGGAGATGCGGGACCTGATGAGAGGGAAGGCCGCCATCCCTGCACAGATCGAGCCGAATCCGAATAACTTGAAGAGGAAATCTGAGCAGGTAGTTCACACAGATCCTACCACTTCTAGTGACTCATTTGATGTTATCTCGTCGGATTTATTTGATGCTGATTTTGTCACACTTAGGAGCGGTAGAAGACCAGCAGGAGGCGCCTCATCTGAGCGACAACACGAGGATCCATCTAGAGCGCCAGATGAGGAAGAGGAGAGCGGTACTGAAGCCGCACATCATGATGACGGTGGTACTGATGCCACCCGAGATGCTGATCCCACCGGCGGTACTGAGGCCGCCGCTTCACCATATCGAGGAGGTGGTACTGACGCCACCAGCAGAGCCGAGCCAGCCCGCGGTACTGAGGCCGCAAGACGTCTAGTTGTAGAGCCAGCTAGAGGTGGTACTGACGCCACCAACATTTATTCTGATAGAAATGTTGTCTTTCCTCGCATGAATGTATCTCAGAACTCTGATTTGAATAAAGGAAAAGGTTTAGTTTCTTCTGATCCCACTGTGGTGAATGATGTTTGTGAGGATCCAGTCATCGAACCATCTAGGCCTATTCCTAGTCCTTCATCTGAGAAGGACCCTGTGATCCCCTTTCCTAGAGCCCTTCAGTTGGGGAAGGGGAAGAAAAAAGAAAAAGATCCAAAAAAGAGAGAGCAGGAGGAGTTCAGCCAAGGCATGATAGACCGATTTCACATCCAGCTGACCCTCAATGAGGCTTTGCAACACATCCCTCTTCTTCAGCGATCCTTGAGAGATAAGACCACAGTCAGAAGGACGAAGAGGAACAAGACCGCAGAAATTCATGTGTTGACCAAAGCCACGTGTTACGCGATCCAGAACCATCTGCCGACTAAGAGGCCAGATTTAGGGGCCCCGTATGTCAGATGTCAGATTAGTGAGCAGAGGTTCAACCGTACTCTATTAGATAGCGGATCGTCGATCAACCTTCTTCCGGCAGCCCTTCTCGACCACTTAGAGTTGGGCACTCTTAGACAGAGCAGGACATACCTTCAGTTTGCTGATCGGTCTGTCAAGAGGCCAAAGGGGTTGTTGCGAGATGTTGTCGTCACGATTCAGGGTTTGCAATTCCCCGTGGATTTTGTCGTACTAGACATGGAGACCCCTGACTCGTTGACCGATTCCCCCATTATCCTCGGTCGCCCGTTCTTGGCCACAGCCAAAGCGGTGACTGACCATGACAGTGGGAAGGTATTCTTTCGCGTCCAGGGCGAGAGTATACAAATAGAGACGGTTAAGGACCACAGAACCAGAGCTAGATCCCGCTCAGAGGACAGTACAGATTCAGAGCAGCTGACAGACGCAGAGCCAGACATCCACCAGGACTGTGATTTTGTGATCACAGATGATGAGGCAGTTTGGGCAGATCCTGCAGCACAGACCATCCTCTCATATTCAGATACAGTTGATGCAGAATTGATAGCAGAGGATAGTCTGGAGAGCACAGCCTTGGTTCAGGATACTATTGAGTCAGCAGAGTCGGACCTTGATCGCGACACGATTTTCAGTGATGGTGGTACTGAGGCCACCCTGCTTTACGGTGGTACTGATGCCACCGCAGTTGATACAGATCCCTCGGATTCAGAATCTGATTGGGCCGATTGTGATGATCAGATGCCAGATCTGGATCCACCTGAGCCTATAGATGAGGAGGAGGTAGAGGCAGAGCAGATCAGAGACAATGCAGAGGACCCGCCTTCTCCAGATCCAGTTTGTGAGAGTTCTTTATCATTTTCCCAGGCAGATTTGGCAGAATTGTCTGCATACACACATCTTCTTCAGAAGCCAGATCTGCCAGCACCCAGCTGTCCAGAGCTGAAGCCGCTTCCTACTTCGCTGAAGTATAGATTCCTTGCGGGAGAGTCTGAGATGTACCCAGTCATCATCTCTGCCGATCTGACTGGAGAGCAAGAATCCCGTCTGATGGAGGTTCTTGAAAAGAACCGCAAGGCAATTGGATGGAGCGTAGCAGATCTCCATGGGATTAGTCCCTCATTGTGCTCCCACCATATCTATCTCGAGGAAGGGGCGAAGCCGTCGCGTGAGTTCCAGCGGCGACTGAACCCCAACCTAAGAGAGGTTGTTATGAAGGAAATATCAAAATGGTGGAGTGCAGATTTTATTTATCCCATTTCCGACCCCAAGTGGGTTAGCCCCTTGCATGTGGTGCCCAAGAAGACGGGCATCACGACTGTGATCAGTGAGTCGGGAGAGGAGATTGCTACACGAGTACCCACCTCTTGGCGGGTCTGTGTTGACTACAGGAGACTCAACCAGGCCACCAAGAAGGACCATTTCCCCCTGCCTTTTATTGATCAGATCATAGAGAGACTGGCAGGGAAGAGCCATTATTGCTTCCTAGATGGGTACTCGGGCTACAACCAGGTGGCCATCGCTCCTGAGGATCAGGAGAAGACCACCTTTACCTGTCCCTTCGGTACATACGCTTTTCGACGCATGCCATTTGGGCTATGTAACGCCCCTGCGACTTTTCAGAGATGCATGCTGTCGATATTTTCGGACATGGTAGGGGAGTGTTTGGAGGTCTTCATGGACGACTTCTCGGTTTACGGCGACGGATTCGATTCCTGTCTTGACTGCCTAGACCGAGTGCTTCAGCGATGTATTGCTACCCGGTTGGTTCTATCTTGGGAGAAGAGTCACTTCATGGTGACTCAAGGGACGGTGCTTGGCCACATCATCTCCAACAGAGGCATGGAGGTTGATCCAGCCAAGGTCGATGTCATTAGGAAACTCACACCGCCGTCCAATCTGAAGCAGTTACGGTCATTTCTGGGGCACGTTGGTTTTTACAGGAGATTTATTCATGATTTCAGCAAGATTGCCCGACCGTTGACCGACCTTCTGACGAAAGACACCGAGTTCCTTGTTGATGACAAGTGTCTTTCGTCCTTTGAGACTCTCCAGCAGTGTGTTATTGAGGCTCCTGTCCTTCAGCCACCCGATTGGTCTCTCCCATTCGAGATCATGACGGACGCCTCTGATTTTGCCGTAGGGGCCGTGCTAGGACAGAGGAGGGATGGAGTGCCATTTGCCATACACTATGCTAGCCGCACATTGGATTCCGCCCAGCGGAATTACACAGTCACAGAGAAGGAAATGCTAGCAGTAGTGTTTGCCCTAGATAAATTCAGATCATATATCATTGGATCTAGAGTGACTTTGTATACTGACCACACCGCCATCAGGTACCTCATGTCAAAGAAGGATGCCAAGGCCAGACTTACTAGATGGATCCTTCTACTCCAAGAGTTCGACATTGAGATCAAGGATAAGCCTGGAGTCAAGAATGTGGTGGCGGACCATTTATCCCGACTAGAGCAGCCTGAGGATTCTGAGCAGATTGATCCCATTTGTGATACCTTCCCAGATGAGGCGATCCTTGCTATCGCCTCACTCCCGTGGTATGCCGATATTGTGAACTTTCTCGTTGCTGGGAAAGTCCCACAAGATTGGCCCAGGCAGAAGCTTGAGACCTTCTTTGCGAAGGCCAAGTCCTACCACTGGGAGGATCCCATCCTTTACCACGAAGGAGGGGATAGCATCTGGCGTCGGTGTATTCCTCAGGAGGAGCATCATAGTGTCCTCACTTACTGCCACAAGCTTGAGGCAGGAGGACATCATTCTGGGAGGAGAACGGCACAGAAAGTGCTCCAATCCGGCTTGTGGTGGCCTACACTCTTCAAGGACTCTGATGAGTTCGTAAAGAGATGTACTGACTGTCAGAGGATGGGCACTTGTGGACAACGTGATATGATGCCGATGCAGCCCATTCATTTCTGTGAGGTTTTTGACGCATGGGGCATCGATTTCATGGGTCCATTCCCTAAGAGTCAGGGATTTGAGTACATTCTGTTGGCCGTAGATTATGTTAGTCGTTGGGTTGAGGCTATCCCCACCCGAGCCGCTGATGCTAAGACAGTTTGCAGATTTTTGAAGAAACACATCATCATGCGGTTCGGGGTTCCACGAGTTCTTATTTCTGATGGGGGGTCTCACTTCATCAACGACCAGGTGAAGGCACTTGCTACCGAGTTCAGCATAGACCATCGTGTTGCCACACCATACCATCCACAGACAAATGGTCTAGCTGAGGTGTCGAATAGGGAGATCAAGAATATTTTGCAGAAAGTCGTCTGCCCTGACCGAAAGAATTGGTCACAGCTTTTGGACTCGGTCTTGTGGGCATATCGGACGTCTTTCAAGACTCCATTGGGCACATCTCCCTTTCGCCTCGTGTATGGCAAGCCCTGTCATCTACCTGTCGAGTTGAGGCACAAGTCACTCTGGGCAGTTACAGACATATTGATGGATCCAGATGGTATAGGAAACCAAAGGAGGGCAGAGTTAGCCGCCTTGGAAGAGCTTAGAGATGCAGCTTTTTCAAACAACCTACATTATAAGGAGAAAGTCAAAGAGTGGCATGATTCTCATATCAGCCACAAGCATTTTGAGATTGGACAGAAAGTATGGCTGTTTGATGCAAGGCTTAGATTATTTCCAGGGAAGCTACAGAGCAAATGGAAAGGACCCTATTTGGTCAGAAAGGTACACGATAACGGTAGCATTGATATATCTGAGTTATCTTCTGAGAGTACCTTCCGAGTGAACGGCCAGCGGCTCAAACCATTTCTAGATCATGAGCCGCGGGACGTTATTATTGCCGCTATTCATTTTGCGTGAGATGTAGTCTTTTGACTCACATCTTTTACATCTCACGCCTGATTTTCACTGTTCCTCCGCCTGTATAGATCCAGTTGTCCATATCATTCTATTCTTTAGTCCCACATCCCGTCTCTCATCTTATGATTATGCTATACTTAGGGTGTACTTTACCCTAAGTATAGGGGGGATGTCGGACCTGCGAGTATTCTTTTCATTCTTTCTGCTCTTGTTTTTGCTGCCTATACTTAGGGATATTTTACCCTAAGTATAGGGGGGGCAGAGTCTGTATATTCTTCACTCGGCTTTCCCTTCATGTACAGCTTTCTATACTTAGGATTAGTTAATCCTAAGTATAGGGGGAGACCACCGAGTTCCTCTCATTCTATTCATTTATTCGTTCCTGTACTTAGACATTCCTTTTCACTTCCCTTTTATAAGCACGAGTTATGTCTTCTTCATCGCTCTTGATCACTCTGAGGACATCGTTCGAGCTAAGTATAGGGGGGGTGTGTATATATTTCATATATACTTTAGCCATAACTCGTACTTTGTGTGAGTGTGTTAATAAATAAAATGGCTAAAAATCACAAAAATTAAAAATTTTTTCATGAACATAAACCTCTTTTATTCTTGCACATACATAGCTAGTGTACAAAGTATTTTTGTAAAAATGATTTCAAAAATCTTTTGTGTAAAGTTTGTGTAAATATTTTGTATCAAAATTATGTATATAGTACAAATTTTTTTCAAAATGTTTTGAAAATCAAAAGTTTGCAAAAATCTTGTGTAAATGTGTGTAAATATCAGTTTGCAAAACTTGCACCTCATGCATCATTCATGATTTCAAAACATTTTTCAAAAATTTTTGCATGATTGTAAAATATTTGTAAATAGCATCTTTTGTACATATATGTATATACTTTTTCCTGGATGAGAGTTGACATTTAAACTAAGCCTGAAATTAAATTGAGAAATGGAGCTTGAATAAGATCTTAATCCACTTAACTTCAAGAGGAACCTTATAGGACTTAGGGTTAAGGCTTTTCAGGTCCATAAGGACTTAATTCTTTGAGTCCACTAGGCTATGAGCATATGTCATCTTGATGAGCCTAAGTAGAGCACTTAACAACACACGCATGACTCTCAGAGACAATGGCTTCACTTGCACCTGCACTTTACACATGGCTCTCCATGGATGAGGTGGTGAGGAGGCAGTTTCCTTTGGCTTGGGGTAGCATATGAGGGTAGTACTTCTAGGCGGAACCTCTCTTCTTCTTATAGTGAAGGAAGTGCACCTCAACTTGGTCTAGTGGTGTTGAAAGCTAAAGACAGAAGCTGTGGGTTGCAATAAAGCTTCAAAAGAGGGATAGTCTACTGGCTCAAGGAGAAATTTCTTATATGCTGCACCATGTAGATATGTTGTACAGAAGTCCTTGAAAAAAAAAATGCAAAAAGAACTCCAAAAAAGTGGTGGGTCGGATTGAAAATTTAATAACCCCACCGGAGTGAAAAGCAAAAGCTTATGGTATCATGTTACATCTCATGAAGCTTGCAGCGGGAGACTTAGCTACACTGGCTAAGCTTCCAAAACTCTATACTTCTACCCCCTCTTCTTGAGCCGGTTGCACTTGAACTTAGAAGGGAATACCCCGCTTCTCGAGGAAAGAGTTGCTAGACTGAGGCATTAGAGTTACCAGGTTGAGGGAGGTTGTTTCTTTGTTACTTCTGAGGTGGGGAGCCACATATCACTTACACCGCAAGGAAAAGATTCATGTTCATTAGAGTTTGTGTATGTAGACTTGTTCTGATCTGGTTTATTGAGGAGTCTTGCCCATAGATTGGTGGAACTTGGAGGCTGTTGAGTTTTAGGCTTAAGTCCAAATAAGGTTCCGACACATTAATAATCCAAAGATCTGATCGAGCTCCATATTTCAATTTAATGAAGGAAAATTTAATAAGTCAACCTTGATCCATGTACATCCTCTTTTTCTTTTTCTTTTTCTTTCTTTTTCACTTCTTTTTCAAATAAGTGTTTGCTAAGGGACTAGCAAAGTTAAAGCATAGGGGGTGATGAATACCCATTCATCACTCTTTATTCTATTATTTTAGCTACAAAAACCTTTGCAAATACATGTAGATATGTGTAAATACAAATAATTACCAAAAGCATGCATTGTGTAAAAACCTATAATTAGCATGTTTTTGTGCAAAAATAAAAAGAATAAAGAGCAAAAAGAAAAAGAGGGAAATATTTAGAATAAATATTGAGCAACCTAACCCAAGGGAGGGCTCAGCATGGGCCTGACCGCATAAAAGCCAAAGTAGAGGGAGATAGGAGCTCATGTGTATATACTTCTGTAAAAAATATATATTTTCCTCACCCAAAAATATGTTTGTCCATATTATATGTATATTTAGAAACTATTAAAAACAAAATAAAAAGTTAAAAAATCAAAAAGTCAAAAAAATACCCTTTCACCATGTGCATAAACCACACCATTGTATTTATTTAACCTTGTAAATAAATTCAATTATTTTCTAATCTTTTTGTGAATATTCTATGGCATATTTTGTAAATAAAATAAATAAAAAGAAACAAAACAAAAATCAAATAAAAATTACAAAATTAAAATACAAAAATACATTGTATAAATACCATGTATATAAATGTATTCAACCATTTATTTCACCCTTGTATATAAGTGATAAAAATAAAATAAAAATATTCTTTTATTCCATATTTTATGGTGTAAATAAATAAAATACAAAATGAGCATAAAAATACATAAAAATAACAAATAAAAAAATCAAAAATAAAAATCCATGTAGTGTACATATACCTATATATATAGCTACCCTATTTTTATTTCCAAAAATTAATTAAAAATCACCAAAAAATAGAAAAAAATAAAAGAAAAATATTTCATGTTTTGAGTTTTCTTTAATTCGGCCTATTTCTGCCCTAAAATAAATAAACAAAAATCGAGCACACGTGGCCGCTCCTGATTGGTCCACGGGGGAATGTTGACCCCGGTCAACTCCCCCGCGGACTCCTTCCTTTTCTGGAAGATGCGTGCCGCGCCTCCTTCGCCGATTTATCCACGCGTCTCCAGGCTGTCACCCACTCAACCCCCGTGCTCGGATTCTTCGCCGTTCATCCCTCTCCCTCGCCGGATCTTCCGCCATCAAATCCACGCTTTCCATCGCCGTCGAGCCTCAACCCTAAACACCCCTGTCACCTTATATATTCTCATCTCCGCCGCCTCCGCGCCGCATCTTTGGATCGCCATCCTTATTCCCGTGACCTCCAGAGCGAAGCCCGAGGTGACAGCTCGCGTTTGCCCCTGTTGCAGTGAGGTGAGGGTGTCCCGACCATCGATCCGGCGTGTTTCGCCGACCTTGCTCCGCCGCCGGCGTTGAGCATCGAGCTTCAGGCCTTGACGCCCTTCGAAGCTACGACCAGGAGCAAGATCAGCTCCAGCATAGTCTACTGCAGCCACCAGGTAACCTTAGCTTCTTCTAATTCCTTCCAATTTTCGATTTCGCCCAAATCGACCCATCATCGCATTTCCCTGATTCCGGCCATTTCGCGTGATATCTCGACCATCCGAACCGACCATCATCTTCGCCATTCCCTCACGCACTTTCTACGCCCTTTCACTCAACCCAGATCGCACAGGATCTGGGAGTCGAGCTGTACGTCTCCGCCTCGCCGGAGCTCTTTCGCCCCAACGCACCGTTCACCTTCACCCCGTCTTCTTGGGTCGAGGCAATTTGCCCTCGACCCGCGAAGCTTCTTGTTTACTTTGCAGGTCCAAAGGGAGGCGTCTGAGGCTTCCCAACTTCAAGCCAGGAGCTTCTTCTCCGCCGACCTCGCCGGAGCCTTCCAGGGCTCGGCCGGAGCATCGGAGACCCGCAGCAGCTGCGCAACTTCACGCCGGATCTTCTCCGACCTTCAGGCGCAGCAGAGGAGAGCGGAGACACCTTCACGAGGCCGGCGAAGTTCGCCGGCCATCAGTTCTTCGAGGACCCTCCATCGCCGTCCGATCGTCCTCACCGCTCCAGATCAGATCTTGGCCGTCCGATCGAGGAGTAGCTTCCACCGTCCGATCCGAGGAGACCCCATCTGGAGCGCCCACCATCTGCAGCCGTCCGATCTACACGTGGCGCGCATCCAACGACTCCATTTAATAAAGGGTAATTTACCCTTAGGCCCTTATCTTTGCTTTATTTCATTTCAGTCCTGTAAGTTGTCGAGTCAGTTGTTTAGTTTTGGGATAATTTGCATGTGGGACCCTGCTATTTATTTTATTTGCATTTATACCCCTGCCAGTAGTGAACCACGTGCTTCGTCACGTGTTACTTTGGGATATTTGCATAAGACCCCTTGTAGTTCTGGATGTTATTCATTGAATAAAAAGTTTTGCGTAATTGCATATATACCCCTGTGAGCATTGATTATGCGCATGTGCGTTTTATTTTGGGATATTTGCATATAAGCCCCTGGACTTTTGATACGAGTTATCAATAGGTCCTTGGAACTTATTTTTATTACATTTAGGTCCTTGAGTGCCCCAGGCACGTGCTTGGCACGTGACTTCTTGGGTATTTTGCACCAGGACCCCAGAACTTTTGGGTATTTGCACATAGGTCCCTGTGCACAGTGCCCCACCTTTATTTTTGAATAAAATATCAAATGACCTCCAAATCCAATGAGATTTTGACACATGGCTCCTGCCATGGTGTAGGAATTTCTATGATTTTTGGGGACATTTTTGATTTCATTTATTATTTTTAAAAATTCAAAAACCCCTATTTTTGCCACTGTTTGACTTTAAAAATACCAAAAAAATTATAAAAACTCCACCAAAAATTCTAAAAAAATTAGATTCTGTAGTTTACTTGTTGTTTGATTTTCTAGCCAATTTTGGCTACTTTTCATCACTTAAAAACCCTAAAAATTGAAAAACCCCTAAAAACTCATAAAAATTGTAATAAATAAATTAAAAATCCAAAAACAATAATTAGGGTGCCTAAATTTTCCTTATTCTTTCTAGATTATAGGAAAATTACCTTTAGGGCTTTTTGAGATCCAAGAGTATTTTATTTTTGGGTCTTAAGCCTTGCTGGACAGTCCCCTTTGTTTTTCGCATTGTTTGATTTTTAATAAATAATTTACCCATTAGAAAAATTCCAAATATTCACCAAAAACAGTAAAAAACTTAAAAAACCTAAAAACCAATTTTCTGGAATTTTTGCATCATTTTTGGTGTGTTTAATAAATTGTGGAAGTTGCCTTGTTGTTCCTTTCTTTCATTTTCTTTATAATCTAAAAATTCTAAAAATTATAAAAACAAATAAAAACCACTAAAAAGTACTCTCTTGGATTCTGACTACATCGTAGGCCGCAAGGCCAATCTGTGCTCCTTGAGTTCGACCCTGGGAGCTATACCAGGTTAATCCTCTAGCAGGACCACTTCTCTGTGTTTCATTGATTTATTTTCATCTGTGGTTCATTTTCTTGATTGACTCAGCCCGAGTGATTGAGGTCGCAACGACCTACATTTTCTTTACACCTTTACCTCTGTCATTCGGGCGGTCGTCACCCCCGGACTTTGTTTATTTGCACCTAGGTCCTTCGCCACGTCACCTCACGTGACCTGTACACGTGAGGGGGTGGGCATTTTGCAAGGATACCCTCGGTCATTTGTGTATTTCGTTTTAGTCCTGAAACTTTCGTATCAAGTGTAAACTTTCTGGATGTTTTGCAAGTAGGCCCCCTGGGTTTTGAAATATTGCATTTCAGTCCTCGCCAGGCGCGTGCAAGTCACGCGCCCTGGTGGGAAAATTGCTTGCGTGCCCAGGCGGTTTTTGTAATTAATATTTAGTGCTATAAATTGAATATTCAGTGTATATTTTTGTGGAAAATTGCATGTATGCCCCTGGAAGTTTTAGATATTGCACATATACCCCTGCCAGGACTGTTTAATGTTTGGATGTTTGTTGTAATTATTTGACCCATCATTTTAACTCCAAAAATTCCACAAAAATAGGGTTAAGCTCCTGGACATGTGTACTTACACGCCACCATTTTAGTTTTTGATTTTAGTTTATTTTCATATTTATTAAAAATCAAAAACTTGCTTTTTGTGCACTGTCTAGCTTAGAAAATACCAAAAAATTATTAAAACACCTCTAAAAATTCCAAAAAAATTACCTAGTGTCTATTTTATTATATTTTAGTGTCAGTCCAAAAATCATTAAAAATCTCAAAAGAAAAACACTAAAAATTTAAAAACACTCAAAAACTTCAAAAAAATATATAAAATAGTAGAAAACTCCAAAAATCAAAATCTCAGTTCCTGTTTGTTCCTTATTTTGTTCTTTTTACTTGAAAAATAGTGTGAAAATTTTTAGCTACTGGTTGGTATTTTTAAATCTCCTTTTACTCTCAGCCAGTCTCTTTTCCACTGTTTAGCTTTATTTCAGTATTTAAAAATACCAAAAACACCTTGAAAAATCCCCAAAAATCACTAAAATAGTAGAAAATCACAAAAATATTAAAAACAATTTATTTCTGAATTTTTGGTTATTTTTGCACCATTTTATAATTATTTTAGCTTGCCCTTTTATTATATTGTCTCTATTTTCCAATATTGAAAAAGAAATAAAAAATATAAAACATAAAATTATAAAAATCAGAAAATTAAAAATCAAATACAAAATTAAAAATTAAAAAAAATTATTAAAAATTAAAAACCCACAAAAATTCATTTGCTTGCTTGCTTAGTGTAGACACTTCACACACTCACACACTTGTGCATACCTTTGCTTGAACTACCTTGTTTGCTCCCTGTGTTCGAACTCTCTACATACTTGCACCTATACATCTTTTATGTAGAGTTAAAAATAAATTTTAACTCCGCATTAGTTCTAATTTATTGATCTTAGTGTGGGTTAATTGTTGATTAAATACGGATTTTGATTGGTCGACACTTCGACTGAGTTCACGCTTTGTGTTGAACTTAAGACCATCGATTTTCACATTTATCAGTTATCTCAATGAGACTAAGTAGAGCACTTAACAACACACACTTGACTCATATAGACAATGGCTTGACTTGGACCCGCACTTTACACCGAGCTCTCTACGGATGAGGTGGTGAGAAGGCAGTCTTCCTTGACTTGGGGTAGTAGCATATGAGGGTAGTACTTCTAGGCGGAACCTCTCTTCTTCTTATAGTGAAGGAAGTGCGTCTCAACTTGGTCTGGTTGCCATGAGGTCTAACGACAGGAGTTGTGGGTTGCAATAATGCTTCAAAAGAGGGATAGTCTGCTGGCTCAAGAGGAAAAACTCCTTATGTATATATGCTGCACCTAGTAAATATGTTGTATAGATGCACTTGAAAAAAATGAAAATAACTCCAAAAAAAGTGGTGGGTCTGATAGAAAATGATAATCCCACCGGAGTATGTATATAGTGCAATAAGCAAAGCTTGAGACTCATGTTCCATCTTATGTAGCTTGCAGCAGGGAGACTTAGCTACACTGGTTGAGCTCCCAAGGATACATGGCTACACTGGCCATAGTCCATTCTCTTCTTCCCCCTCTTCTTGAGCCGGTTGAACTTGAACTTAGAAGGGAATACACCGCTCCTCGAGGAAAGAGTGGCCAGACTAGGGTCATAGAGTTACCTTGTTGGGGAGGGTTGTCACTTTGCTACTTGTGAGGTGGAGAGCTATACCTCACTTACACTGTACAAGGACAGATTCATGGTCTTCAGGGTTTGTGTATGTAGACTTGTTCTGATCTGGATTATTGAGGAGTCTTGACTATAGATTAGTGGAACTTAGAGGCTGTTAAGTTTTAAACCTAAGTCTAAATAAGGTTCCGACACATTAATAATCCAAAGATCTGACCGAGCTCCATATTTCAATTTAATGAAGGCAAGTTTAATAATCAACATTGATCCATGCATTTCTCCTCTTTTTCTTTTTCCTTTTCTGTTTCACTTCTTTTTCAAATAAGTGTTTGCTAAGGGACTAGCAAAGTTAAGTATAGGGCTCTTTATTCTTTTATTTTAGCTACAAAACCTATGCAAAACACATGTAGATATGTGTAAATAGCATAAAATACCATAAGGCATGCATTGTGTAAATTACAATAATTAGCATGTTTTTGTGCATAAATAAAAGAATAAAGAAATAAAAGAAAAAGAGGGAGATATTTAAAATAAATATTGAGCGACCTAATCCCAAGGAAGGGCTCAGCATGGGCCTGACCGCAAAAGAATTCAAGTAGAGTGAGATAGGGAAGCTCAATTGTGTGTACATATACCTATGTATATAAATAAAAATAAAATGTGTGTTTATTAATTTGTACATATTTGTAAAGATAAAACCAAAATAAAAATGGAAAAATACAAGAAAAACAAAAAGAAATAAAATTCTCTCACCAGTGTATATAGACCATGTATATAGAATAACCTATCTATTTATTTTCCCCTTGTAAATAATTAATAAAAATCTAATAAAAATATTTTCACATTCCATATTTCATGGTGTAATAAATAAAATAAAAATTAGAAAAATAAAAATAAAATAAAAAGAAATAAAATAAAAACCAAAATCCACTTTGTACATATACCATGTAAATATGTGTATATACCTATTTATTTACCCTATGTAAATAAATAATAAAAATAAAATAAAATACCCTTTTATTCCAAATTTTATTTTATAAATAAATAAAATATAAAATTGGAATAAATATATAAAAATAAACAAGTAAAAATAAAAATAAAAATACATATATGTATATACCTATATATAATAATAATATAATGTAAATACATATTTATATTTCAAAAAAATAAATAAAAATCACTAAAATTAATTTGAAAATAAATAAACATTTTTCATGTTTTGACTTTTTTGAAATAATCCATTTATTAATTTTAATCGAATTACAAGTATTTATTGAATGGCCGCTTCCCATTGGTCCACAGGGGATGTTGACCCCCGGTCAACTCCCCCCGGACCTTTTCACCGTGGATCTTGCGTCCGACCCGACATTCCCCGATTTTTCCAGACATGATCCGACCTCCAAACATCCAAACCCCAGGCTCCATTTGATCCTTGCTGATCCGAGATTCACGCCCGGGGATCTACATAGGGATCCGTGCTCCGAATTTCTCTCCCGATCCTCATCTTCTCGGACCCCTAGCCGTATAAGACCTCGCCTTCGGCCAACTTTTCACGCCATCCTTGGCTACGCCCCTTCATCCTAGGACCTCCATCGTCTTCCCCAGAGTGACAGCTGCGCGAGGAGGGTATTGCAGAGAGGAGGAGGAGCCTCCAGCCATCGATACGGCGAAGCTTCTCGCCGTGTGCTGCCGCGAGGTGCGCTGAGCCTCGGACTTCGACGCTCCTTGAGGCCAAGACCCCCCAGAGCTTCCTTAGCTCGTCCCCAGTCGACTGCATCCGCCAGGTAACTTCGATACCCTTTAGCTTCGTCGAATTTTCCATTACGCCCAAATCGCCCCTCCACTGTCGCCGGTCGATTCCCACCATCTCCATCACCCAATCGATCATCGGACTCGACCATTACCTTCGTGAGACTCCTCCCCACATTCTTTGCCCATTCGCTCATCTTGGTTCGCCCCGGAACCAAGAACCGGACCTCCCTCGCCGTCGCCTCGCTGGAGGTCATCCATCCGACGCACCCGACTCCCCATTTCGCCCACTGACGGGTCGAGGCAATTTGCCCTCGACCCAGGAGCTTGTTTGTGCCACTTTGCAGGTCAGAGGACCCCATCTGGGGGTCCAGTTGTTCGAAGCACAGGAGCTTCACTCCTCCCTCGTCGCCGGGCCGCTCTGGTGGTCCTTGGCTTCATTGGAGGAGCCCATCAGCTGCGGAAGAGCTCGACGATCACATTCCACATCCCAGCAGCTCAGGAGGAGGTCTCCACCACGCACACGGAGCCTGCGAAGCTCGCCGGTGAGCTGTTCTTGGAGGATCCTTCTCCGTCGTCCGATCAGCCCTGACGCTCCAGATCCTATGTCAGCCGTCCATTTGAGGAGCGCCAGCCACCGTCAGATCTCTCTGGGGTGATCGGGGCCGTCCATCCAGGCGAAGGGGAGCCCTCGTTTCTCAGCCATTCGATTCACACGTGGCGGCCCCTCGTCCGTCAGATCCGAGCCATCGGTCTTCGAAGAGACTTCAGCTGCACCTCGACCGTCTGATCCTCTACGTGGCACCGCTTCGACCGTCCGCTTTAATAAAGGGTAATTTTCCCTTAGGCCCTTGTCTGTTTGGTTACTTCTGTTAGGTCTTGTAAATATTTTATCCCTTGTTTTTAGTTTGGAACATTTGCACATAGGACCTGGATATTTTTTGTATTTACTTTATCGTCCCTGTGTGTGTATACCACGCGCATCGACATGTGAGACTTGGAAATTTTGCAATATCTATCATGTGTTTCATGTGCTTTATTGTTTGATATTTTAGAAATAGGAATGACAGTTAGGTCCCTCCGTGCTTGATTCACGTGCGATGTGTGTGACTTGTTGGACACGGGGGGCCCTAGGTTTTCTCTGCATTTTACTGTTTGGCCCTTGCAACTAGTTTTTCTTGCATTTAGGTCCCTGTGCACTATGAGCCTTTGTTTGATTTAAATAAAATAGTAAATTAAATCTAAGTTTCGTGAAATTTGGAAACTTGGTTCCTGCCACTGTGTAAAAATTTCATTAAAAATTTGGTACATTTTTGAGGTTTTTTAATATTTTTAATAATTGAAAAACTATTGTTTTTTCTTCTGTCTGATTTAGAAAATCTTTAAAAAATATATAAACTATTTTAAAAATTCTAAAAAAATCAGATTTGTTAGTTTTCGTGTCTTTTATTTTCTATGAGATTTTGGTGATTTTTGGATATATAAAAACCTTAAAAATTAAAAAACTATAAAAAGCTTATAAAAATTCTAAAAAATTGTAGAAAAATAAAAAAATAAACTCTTTTTCTGAATTTTAGTTTTTGTTTATATTTGTCATAAAAATTACCTCCAGACTTTTATAGGTCCATTTTGTATTTTTTATGGACCTTTCAAGTCTGGCTGGATAGTAGCTCACTGTTTTTGCTCTTTTTGAATTTTAGAAAATTATATAAAATTTAGAAAAATCTGAAAAATTGACCAAAAACACTAGAAACTTAAAAAAACATAAAAATATTTATGTTTGAATTTTTGGAGCATTTTTGAGTGATTAAATAATTTGTTGTGCTTGCTTAACTTAGTCTTTCTCTTATTATTCCCCTTTATTAAAAATCCCAAAAAATATAAAAACAATTAGAAATCCACCAAAAATACTTGTGTTTCTTTTATTTTATTTTGAGACTGCTTCGTAGGCTGCGAGGCCAATTCGTGCTCCCTGAGACCGACCCTGGGTGCTATACCAGGTTAATGACATAGCCTGGACCGCTATTTCTGTTTTGCTTGATTTATCTCTTTGTTTTGGTGGTCTGATATTCATTTTCTTGATTGAGCCTGATTCTCTTGAGATCCGGGTCGCAACGACCCTTGTCTTATTACCTTCACCCAGGTCTTGGGAATATTCGGCTCATCAACGACACAATCCTGTTTGTGGAAGGTGGTACCCATGAAGCTGAGCGAGTTGCTACGGTCTTGGAGCTATTTGGGAGAGTCTCGAGGATGAAATTCAATGAGGAGAAATCAATTTTTTTTCATTTTTCTTTTAGAGGGGGAGACCGAGTCTTGTGGAGCATTCCTACACTCGCGACGAGGGACTCTCCCAATTACCTATTTGGGGTTACCTATGGTGGATGGGTGTTTAAGGCACTTAGACTGGGCTCCGGTGGTAGAGAGAGAGCAAGTTTGCGGGTTGGCGTTCTTCTTGCTTATTGTGAGGTGGATGTTTGGTGCTCTTGAGGTCGGTCCTTTCCGCGATTCCAGTCTTTTTCTATCCTCTCGCTCACTACCGTTGGGGATTCATGGATGATTGGAGACTTTGATGCGTAAATTCTTTTGGGATGAAACTCCGCTAGTTACTTGGAAGGTTGTGATGCTTACAGAGGCCGATGGTGACTTGGGAGTTTTAAACCTTGAGGTGATGAACAAGGCCCTCCTGACAAAATGGGTCAATCATATTTGGGGTGATGGATCAGATACACTTTGTACACTATTGAGGAATATCTATGGTGTGACAGGGAATCTGGACTGGCGTCCCAGTAGAACGTTAAAGCCTTCAAACTTCTAGCGTGGGGTGTGCTCGGTGCTTCCCCAGATTTCTCCATATCTAAATCTTGTGCTGAGGGATGGTAAAGAAACTAATTATTGGAGATGGGCAGATGGTGCTTTTAGTGTGAAGAAAGCCTACAAGGTCTTATATGCATCTATCGTCTTTGATCCGGGAATTTGATGCCAAGTTTATGGAAAATCTGGTCTTGGAGGATTCCTAAAAGAGTTAAAGTTTTCCTTTGGCTGTTCGGTAGAGAGCGGTGATGACTGGTGCTCGAAGGGCCAGGCTCTTTGGGGCTAACAGCTCATGCATTCGGTGTGGAGAGGAGATGGAGGATGCTAATCATCTGTTTTTCCTTTATTCTTCTTCAAGACAGATTTGGGCAGGGATCAATTTACCTGTTGTTGTATCTTCAGGAGTTAGAGAGTTCTGGGATTCCATTGGTCGGTCCGGGACTTGCACAATAGCTGAGAAACAACACGCGGCATCTATTTTGTGGGCGATTTGGTTGGCAAGGAATGAAACTATCTTCGTGGGGAAAGATTTTATATTGAAAATGTAATAGAGCATTTCAGACTCCTTTATGAGTCTTGGTCATTGTAACCATTGTAAGTGACTTGTGAATATAAGTTTTTGGGTGTCCACCTTCACGGATCGACACCCTTTTTCCTTTCAAAAAATCTTATTTGACAATGTCTGGACCACTGAAATCGAGTTCTTTGGACATGGGGTTTGTGGGTTTTGGATTTAATTATAATTTAAAATTGTCACATCTATTTATAATCATTTCTGACGTTTCATATGAATGTCTTTTCTATATCGGAAATGAGAAGGTATATCTAAGCATGCGAGCACTTATGTAACAGAACCCGTAGATAGGATTGTTGCGAGTAAAAGAACCAAACATGCATAAACATAATCAATGAAGGAAACATGCAAATACATGGATTTACAAGGTTTATGCATAATTGGGTTGGATTTGTGGACACACACGCACACACACACACATACACGTAAAGATCAGATTCAGAATGAGGCAATCAGAAAGAAAATTGGTGTAGCTCTGATCGATGATAAGATGCGAGAAAACCACTTAAGATGGTTCGGTTATTTGCAAAGAAGATCAACTGATGCACCGGTTAGGAGATGCGAATGTTGGGATATAGAGCCGGCTAAGAGAGGGTGGGGACGGTCTTAGAAGTGTTGGAAAGAGACTATACAAAGGGATCTTACTTTTTTTTGAATATAAGCACGAGACTGACCCAAGATAGATCTGAACGGAGGTGAAGAATCCATGTAGCCGACCCTACTTAATTGTGGGAAAAGGCTTTGTTGTTGTTGTATGCATAATTGGGCTATGCCGTTCCTGACAATCGGTTTTCACTATTTGAGGAGAAAGATGAAAATTCAGTCGATACCTAGTAGGGTACTATGGAGGGAAGGTTGTTTAAGTGTGTTCAACAGATTAGATGATTGGAAACATATGAACAGTGATTTTAAAAAACCATATTGCTCAGGCATTTGAGTTATAATCAACAACGATTATATTGAATTATTATCCAGTAGCTCCACTTTCATACTTTGCAGAAATTTAATTCTATAACGATTATGAGAAATTGGAAGAGGGAATATATGGTAAACCCTCTGCAAGGATATGACAAACAAGATCGATGGCAGATGAAGAAAAAACCGCAACTTACAAACTGAAAAGATGAAAGAACACTAACATAAATAATAGAAAACCTTTCCCAGATGAACTCCAAGCTATCTCAGCTAACAGTAGACAATCTCTGGAAGATAGACTCCCAGTAGGAAACAAACAATAGAAGACGAGAAAAACGAAAGAGAACTAGAGAACGTTTATCTAAATATGTATATCTTTCTATGGAGAACCCACCACTGAAAATTTACAGGACCAATGAGGATCGTTTTTTGAGTGAAAGCGGTGCTTTTGGAGCAAGGTTTCCACATCTAAAGCGGCCTTTGGCTGCCGACAAGAACTGCTTTGTGACGCAAGGGTCGGTCACTTCTTTCTACCCTAATTCAGATGCGAACTTTCAGATCAACGTTGGACGAGTTGTTGGTGATGTTTGAGGAGTTGGATAGTGTCGAAGGTCCCACGGTGGGCTCGATTGTTGGTGTTGGTGTGATGGAACCTTCTCGATGGGGAAGGCATACAAATATCTGAGGCCTACGACATTTGACCTGGAGGGCTGTGTAGCGGACTGTAAAAGGTTGTGAAAATGGAAAATTCCGATTTGTGTGAAGGTTTTCTTGTGGTTGTTTAGGGGGGAGGGGGGTTGTTAACTAGGGCCAGAATAGCGCGATTTATGCCCATGGTGGATCCTTCTTGTCGTCGATGTGGATAGCGAGGGTGGATCACCTGTTTTTCAGATGCAGAAGTTCAGCTGATGCTTGGGACCTGTTTGGAAACCCAACGGTAGCGACAGATGGGGTTACTGGTTTCTGAGAATCTATTGACGCAAATTAGAATGGATCAGAGAAGGAGAGAACGGGCCGTATTGCAATGATCTGGGCTATCCGGGTGCTAGAAACGGGGTGCTCTTTAGGCAAGATCATTTTTATGGTGAGAGTATTGTGGTGAACGCAAAGACGCTAGCTAGGAGTTGGTCTATGTAGAATATTTTTTTTGGATTCAGACACTACATTTGTACTTTATTTTGGTAAATAAAAGGTGAAGTTTTTGGGCAGACATATATCCGATGGAGGCCTTTTTTTTCTTTTAGAAAAATAAGGATCGTTTTTTTAAGGATGGAGGAAGGTATGGAGAAGTGCCATGCGAAGTGCAAATCTCAAAATACGAAGTTGCACTGTTGAACACCGACTAATCACAGGCTCAAGAACGTTGGCATAATGTTTGCCAAATAACGCACAAACAGGAAGGTAACAAGTCTAGGGGAAATGATTGGGAACTGCAACCACAGAATCGATCGTAAAAATCATATTATCATTATGGACCTTAGCATCAAGCAGCTATGACATTATTGCACATATCCAGCAGGTACATGATCTGATCGACGCATTATTACGTGAGACATTTATCCAGTTGAACGCCTCCTCCATTGCCCTTATCAGGTAAATGACATCCAACGCAAGCACCTCTTCGTTGGCATAATCCTGAACCCATCAACAGTCCCCCTCCTTTGCGCGTTGTTGTTGTAGGACGAACGAGAAGTAGAACCTCTCCTTTCGTACAGCATCAACCTGCAAACGGGGCACTGTCCACGGCTTTTAACCCATGGAACAAGGCAGTCGTAGTGGAACGTGTGGTTGCATGGTGTTACAAGGAGTTGGTCGTTGGGAACAAACGTCTCCAGGCAGATGGTGCAGTCTCTATTCTCATTGGCATCTTCTTCATCAACAGCAACATTATTGTTGTTGTTGTTATTGTTGATTCTGCTGCTGAAGAGGCCTTTCCTCCAAGACCTCCTCCTTGAATTCGTGGGGCTGTAGGTCTGCTTGCGTAGCTTCATCATGGCCCTGTTATACTCGTCGGGTGTCAGGCCGGGGTCCTGATCTGTCTCTGGAAGTTGCTGCTGGAGATGCCATTCTCCTCGGATCCTTGGCGGTGAGTTCTGGATGAACTGCCTCAGACGAGGATTCACTGAGTTGCTGCCACTACTGTCGAAGACGAGGATGCGTACTGGAGAGTACGGCTGCGAAGGGAAGCTGCCATGATACAAGGAATGAACATATTAGATTTAGAGTCGTTGTTTATGGGCGCCAGTAGCCGTATATTTGTCCAAGTCACTGGATAAGTTAAATTGATAGATTTGAATTATACACTTCAGATGGCATGGTAGTTTGTTTAAACACTAGTCTAAGTACTTTGAATTTTCTAAAAACCGTCTTTAGTTAATGTGTGAAAGCATCTTTTACCCTTGGTTAATATGTGAGAATAGTAGTTGTAGTAAGGCGAAAAGCAATTTAATCAAAATAAAACAACATGAATGAATAAATCAAGTGAGAATGAATATGTGGCTCTTTGTTTCTTTAACGTGGACAAGTCTCAAGGTCGACTCAAGAAAACGATGCTACTTAGTGTTTGTATTAAAAAATCGATTAGATTGACTACAAGCTCAATTGAATAACTTGGTGATATGCATGACTTTTTTGGCAATTGTTTATGCAAAATAAATGCTACAAATGAATGGAATGAGATGGATGCACACAAAAACCACACAATCCTGAAATCAATTATTAATGTTATTTAAATTATTAATGTTAAGCACATGGTCAAGCCGGTTTGCTCACTTTTTCTGATAGCACATCAAGATGCAATAAAAAGTGCAGTGTGGCTTTAAATTAGGTTCTTAGGTTCTTAATACAGGTAGACTATCAAATCAGAGAATAAAGATATTTTAATCAAGCAATTAAACTTATATTAATAATCTAGAAGATGAGAGCTTCAAATTGACTATTTAATTGCAATTATTGAACCTATGTGCAATCCAATACAAGTGAAATAATGTGCACAAATCAAAGAACTTCTTTGAATTTTAATTAATTAATAATAAGGCCAATTAGGGCATAGAGCATATAATCAAGAAGAGCATGAAACAAGCTTTTAAACAAGAACAATTTCATTATGCTCAAGGTATTAATAAAAGAGTTCAGGGGTATAAATGTAATAAAAATATAATTAAAAATAATTTAAAACTAATTAGAAATGCATGTCAGGAGCATATCTGTAAATATAAAAACTCAAAGGGGGTCTCTTGTAATTTTTCAAGTGCAAGGGGACCTAAGTGCAATTTCCAAGATCGACGGGTAGGTGCTCCAAGTTTCCCACCTACGTGACCTTACGCACATGAGGCTTTGCTTGCAGCTAAGGCACGAGTGCTTGTGGCAAGAGCCGATAGCTCAGCGGAATTGAGCCTGGTGACGTGGAGCAGAGGCTCAACATGGGAACCAGGACCATTGGATTGTGAGATCCAATGGTCCAGATCAAAGATTTGGTGTGCGGAGCAGAACTACTGCAAGGGTTAATCGAATGGTAGAGGCATTGGTGCATGTGGATCATTGGATTGTAGTGGAGGTTGGATCCAATTGTTCATGTACGTGCTTCTCCTCTGTGTGACGTCATCGAAGTGGAGCTTTGGCAAGCCCTCTCAAGCTCCTCCGAGGACTTGTTGCTCAACAGAGGGTCCCGGAAGCTTGAGAGGACCAAGGTGATAGTGAGAGTGACATCTTGGAGCTATTGCGATGTCCATAATGGTAGGGCCATGGAGCTTCATCGGAGGTAGCATGTGAGATTGGATCTAAGCCTCTCCGTCTAATCAATGAGCGAGATAAATGCCTGCATGGGATAGAAGGACAAAGTGAGCGAGAGTTGGCGAGCTAGAGGGTCCAGGGGAGCGACAAGAACGAGACACGCTGAGTCTAGGTCTATGCAAGACCTAGAGGCAGAGCATGGAGGAAGATGTCGTGGAGAAGAGAGGGGCAATCGTGGAGGGTTGTGCGAAGGTGGTGAAAGTGTGATTGAGCTCGTGGAGTGCTTTGGTGAATCATAGGGTTATCAGAGTGTAAACAAGAATGGAGAAAACAAAAAAGCGGGGAAGATTTGGGAGTAAACCTGGTGAAGAAGAAAGTCGGAGGCAGATCGGTTGCCTAGGTTTGGAACCCAAAGAGGGAGCTTCTCGATTTCCTTACTCGACATTGCAATAAAGTGGAGCTTGAGTAGGCAATGGTGGCAGATACCTTTGGATCTCACCATGAACAGAGGTCTTCGCACAACTTGGGATCTCCCTGACTGTCACTAGAGGGAGTAGGGGGCTTGCTCAAGCTTAAGCTCATGGTGGATAAACGATGAAGGTTGTGGAGGGGAGCTTTATGAAGTGAGGGCAAGAGTGGGTAGCTGTTTTCGAGGGAGTGGTGTAACGATTATAGTTGTGGAATGACATCGATGACAGTTGGCGAGGGAGACTAGTCATTGGGGAGTTGAACAATGTTGGGCTGAGCTAGAGTGGATGTGTAGTTCATTTGTTACGAAGCAAGAAGTAACAACTGACAGGAATTGCATCGTTGAGGAGAGAACAACCGAAGGTAGGATAAGTCCTGGTGGCCGTTGGATCATGTGAGAGGAGAATGCCTCTGATGGGGCCACGTGTCGAAGCGTTGGGAGGTTGCGCACCATTGGATAAAGTGATCCAATAGCCTCAAGTGAGATGCGTATGAAGTGATAGGCATCTTGGAATAATGAGATCTAACGACCCATAAAAGAGGCGATGGGCTGAAGAGAAGCGAGCCACATGGAATGCCCAAGAATGACCACATCACCCAATAATAAAAATCCAAAACTAAAAATAAGAAAAATCAAATAGAATTAAAAGGAATATTCAAATGAAAAAGTGTTCAACATGAAAGTTGTTCATCACAGTGAGATCTACAACTTTCATGAAGCTTAAAAATGCAAAAGACCTCATTTGTACATACTTATATTTTTGGGTTGGTATTCAAACTGTATTGAATGTCAATTTTGTATTTTTTATATTTTTGTATTTTTAATAAATACTATACATACAAGACTTAAAGATATTTTTAAACTATTTTTTTATGGATTTTTCTTATTTTGAAAATAAAGATAAAAGGGTGTGTTAATATATACTATATACATATGAAAAAAGGTTTATATAATAATTAACCATAATTTTGTACAACATACCAATTGCTCAATTGTGCACTTAGAGGGGGTTTATTAATTGAACTGCTTTGGGAATTGAGCTAAAATCAAGGAATAAAGTAGATGAATCATGGTTTCATCAAGTGCTTGATAGAGAAATGAGTGGGTGTGTGTGATGGTACTATTGTGATAAGTGCATGTGTGTTGTATTTTGGAGTAGTAATATGTAGTACATCATTTTTTAGAGTCAAATTGTACAAGCGTTATCGGAGCTTTTCCTTCCTCCATTTTCTGGAGGTTGATCTCGTTAGGGGAATTGGATGCTTCCTTAAAAAAATATAGTAATTTGTACATTCTAAAAAAGTTTAGCCATGTCCATTTGAAGTTAGTAAGGAGAGGGTCTACCTACACTGCACACAATCTGGGATTATGAAATCAATTTGGTTAGTGATAGATTTGAGAGGTCATTGAACATGATGATGTGATATCACCATTCGCAGAATAGGCGAATGCATCGAGAAAATAGAAGATCAATTTTGTGAAGGCAATATTGTGATCAATATAAAGATCGAGGAGGAACTAATCGAGGAAATTTCAGAATCCACCACCTTGAAACATGCATAGGATGCATTAGTCACTATTTTCATGCAAAAATTATGCACAATTGCAACTATTGGAAAATGAGATGATGACGCTTAAACAAGGTTAAATGATAATCACTTAATATGTTAAGAAGGTATACTCACTATACTGTGTTATTTCTTAATTACATTTAGATTCAAAAATTACCAACCATGGATGAATTATTATTCATGGCCTAAGGTCTTGAATACAATAATATTATCAATATTATCTTTGGATGACCTATGTAGCCTACCTTTTAAGAATTTAAGTCTCTTAGAAAATCAAGAAACTATAGCAAAGTAAATGGATAGATTATCACTAAAAGTGGCAAAAAAAACAATGGTTAGTACTCTAAAATAAAGAAGGCCATGTAAATTACATCAAAAAAATTCAAAATGATGTCCATAGAGGAGCTTCAAGTTAGGAGGAGCTCCATATGATTACATACTACAACTAAATAAATTCATGCAAAACATGAATGATGGATACTTTATTTGCGCAAGAAGGGTCACTATGCACGTGATTGCAGATTTAGGAAGAATCTAATTGAAAGTTATAATATAACATCAAATGATCATATATGAATATTTTTTAGAAGAAAGTTGGGATGAGTAGGCTTTTATGGTGTTCATCCAAGAAGGTGAGTCCACTCTAGCAGTAGAGTGCTTTGTAAAAGTAAGTTATGGTAAAATTTTGATTATCGGATATTCAAATCACATAATTAGAAATAAGAAGAAGCTACAAGATCTATCTACATATAAAGGCAATCAAGTTTTCATCACAAATAATGACCCAAAATTACCATACGCATATGTGGGTTCCATAATAGTTAATCATCGATATAATACACAGAAGTTGAAGCTTGGTCATGCCTATCATGTGTTAGGTATGAGGAAAAGCCTCTTCTCTGTATAAGAGAATCTACATTTTTTCTCCAATTTTTAGGAATGTGGACAAAATGTCGAGAATGAAGTCTTAAAGAAATCTTATGCCTATGAATGGTGGATAATATACATCCCTATATTTATCCATATTTCTCAAAGAAGCTAGAATTTAGAGACAACTTATGTGTCCAACTATACTGCAATAAAATGGAGTTGCAATTAGGAAGAATTGACCTTTACGGAGATATGTCAAAGTTTTCTACATGCAAAACATGTTTCTCTTAGAATTGGGCAGAATGCATGAAGCAATATTATACATGGCCAACCACTTACCTAAGCTAGAGCTACGCTTCGTGTCCTCTTTCCATAAATTATGTAAGATCCATCCAACTGTAAGTTATTTTTGAATATTTGGATCAATTTTCTATTTATCCGTATCTGATCACCTTTGCAATGAGTTTGATAAAAAAGGCAATATGATGCATCTTTGTTGGATATGACAATGAGAGGAAGGGTTGAAGCTGTTGTACCAACCACTGGTATATGTTCTACTTCAAGTAATATTGTTTTTGAAGAAGCACCGTCATGATGAACACATCAAGAGTTCATAATAACATACGATATTGACAAGTTTTTGGAAGATCAATTAGAATTAAAACATGAGGAGCCTCGATGGACAAAAGGTAGCCTCGGAAAAAAGACAAGGATGTGCCTAAGTTTACAGATAAGAAATCAATTCTTGGAAAGGCAGAATTCATCAAGAAATTTTAAAAGACTCTCGACAAAGTCAGTAAGAGATTGCAGAAGATTAAACCATGTCACTTTGACAATCCATTGAACTACGCAAGCCCGCAATCCCAAGCACGTCTATGCTTTAGCTATAGAAGATGAAGGTTGCAAAGTAACTATATTTGGAGAAGAATGGAAGAAGAATTTTAGATGGAGTTTATAACTTAGCATCAGAGAAGTTGGTATTAAGCGAGAGTATTAAAGCAAATGTGATATCAACAACTTCTCCATTCTCTAGAAATTTAATCAATAAGTGAATTTGAAGTTTTCTAGAAACTTCTTGAGAAAATGGTACTCAATCATCTAGAGTTTTCTCAAATGGATTAAACTCTAATTGTCTAGAATTTTATGGAGTGTTGTAAACTCTAACTTGCATATCCTTCAAGATCATTTATCACACTTTACATAGGAAATTTGATTCATTGTGTAGAGGCAAACAAGACAAGCATGTAAGTAGAAATCAAGTAAGAGAGAATATCTTAAGTGATTTGTGATGTGTCTTGTAAGTGCTAGTGCTTGTTAGAGAGTTGCGTGGGAAGGAGGTGTTGTGAAAAAGATAAGCGTATGTTTTTAGAATCAAAATGTATAGAATGTAACTTCAGAAATCCTTGCTTCAATGGATGAAGTACACATGAGTACCTTTGATCGCTTGCATAATCGGTGAATCACGTAGGGCTCTATTAGACCTAAGGGAGCAAAAACTGCATAAATTTGCCCACTCATTCCTTGCGGTTGAGGCCATTTTTATTAATGGTATAGAACCTATACCTAGAACAAACATAATATAAACCAATTGAGACATTGCAGAATAGGCTAAACTTCTTTTAATGTCTCTTTGAGCAAGAGCCAGACTATTGTACTCTTAGCTTTTGCCAAGAGGAGATGCTCTTCTCCATTGAATTTGTACATAAAATCTCGGCAACTCCAACCTACCGATATGATGTGCACACTTCTTAATCTGGATATAGAAATCACCATTTTCTATGCATGTCTTATTCTGACACTCACAACTATGTACTAATCCATGAGTTCTAGTATGTTTGATTTGTTTATTTTTCTAATATATATGATAAAGTATGATTTAACTTGATATAGTGCAATTTTTCTTTTTTGCTCAATAAATTCCATAACATTAGTTATGCCCTTCCCTTCTTGCAATATTAGTTGTGCATCTACCTTCTTGCATCGGTATCACTAGTGTCCATCGAGTTAGTTTCCATCCATCCACCTCCCTAAAAGACGTTAACTCATGGGCAAAAACATAATTGGAAATAAAAGAGAGGGATCAAGTGTAATTTTTTAATTCTTCCACCTTTTTTCTCCTCTTCCTTCTCCAACACTGAGCTCCTCTACCCAGTCCCTCTGCCCCATGCTCAAGGAAGAGGCCTCCCCTCCACGTCCTTGGCAACACCTGTCCCAACTACTCCACCTCGATCTCGTCCACCCAACTCATCTGCCATGGTCTCCTCCTTTACCCTTGCCTAGATTCATTGGGTCATATTGAGATGAAGACTTGCAAGCTCATCAATCCTTGCTACCACTTTCGATGACCCAAATCCATCTGGTGACACCCTTTTCTACGCATCCCTCTCCCTTCTGTCTATTTATTTTTTTCTTCTTCTCTGTTACTTTTCACCAATTGAAACCTTTGATTCATGTTTTCCCTCTTCTTGCTACTTCAATTGATATGAACCCAATATCTAACTTCCATCAAGATCACCTTTACCTCCTTCACTTTCTATTTCACCCTTCTGCTAGAATATATCATCGCCTTGTCCAGCTCCTTCCCCAATCGAGGAGCTCTCATCTCCCTTTAGCTTTGACTTGAATACATCCATCTTCCACTTGCAAGTGATGTGAAGCAGCTACTGCAGCACTAGATGTTCATTGGAACTTGATATATGCCGCATCTGAGTGGGATCAACCAGAATAGCACACCGCAACCGTCGTTCTTGAGAGCCTCATTGACAATTATCCTTCATATGACCAACAGCTTGTACAGATGCTTATCCTTTATGAGAGCCTCAAATTGCTAGGGCCCATCCATTAGAGCTCGAGGGTGCATGACCAACAACACCGATCATCTAAACCTTGCGATTGAGAAGAAACAAAGGTCAGAGAGCCCTTTTCCCCCTAAATATTCTAAGTGTAGGTGTATAAATACAACAAGTCATTATTTAACATACCTTTGTTTGAACAAACCATGGTTTGATTTGCCTCATTGATAATAAAACAAATCAAAGGACATAATTGATAATGGTGAAAGAAAGCAGGGGCACAACTGATATTGAAAAAAAGGAGGCACATAACTGATATTGCATAATCTAAGAGGGGCACTAGTGAATCTCTATTTCATCATCTTTATTATTTTATTTTAGCCTTTAAACCCTAGCTAAATACATGCATCTAGCATTAATTTGCATAAAATAACATCTATTAATTACACTGTAAATATTGTAGAAAGTGTTGTATTTAAAGCCAAAATAAAAGAATAAAGAAAAGAAAAAGAAAAAGAAATCAAATACCAAAGGTATTGAATGACCTTGAACATCAATACCTAGACATAATGATGACTGGGTCAAGAAGGAAAAAAGTAGGGGTACACAAGGGTAATAAATATAAAGAAAGCCTAATTTTTATTCCCCCGGTATATTCATTTTGGGACCTATTTTATTCTTTATTATTTATACTTAAAATTAATAAACTTTTAACATGAAACTTGTAGATAAAAATACAAAGAAAAAAAATTTATTTCATCGAAAAATAATGCATAATGTGCCCTAGACACTTAGAATAAAAAATCACAAGGAAAAATTCCCCGACGTGTATCTACTCCATATGAGCTTAAAATTTACCAAACTCACTTTATTATTCATAAAATTAAATTATCTATTTTATGAAGGTAGCTTCATTCATTTTAGAGTTAAGATGTAAAAGTTAGGTTTAGGACCCTCATTGTGCAATATGTCTGAATAAGATAACCAAATTATTTATTTTTTATCATTTCATATCTTTTATATTTTTATAATTTTGTAAGTAATTATAATAAATGTACTTAATTAAAATAAAAGAAAACAGTTAAAACCGTAGTAAAATAAATAGCATACTAAAATACATAGATGAATATACTTGCAATATACCTATACATTATATACATATTTATTTGAGTGTACGAATAACTTCAGAAAAATAATAAAAATATATTCATGTGTGTTTAAATAAGTTATAGATATATAAATTATGTATATAAAATAATAAAATCTAAAATACAAAATAAAAATAAAATACGTATGATATAGATATATACACTTATATTTGTACATGTAAAAAGTAACATACAATAAATTAACTCGAAAAAATAAATAAAAATCATATTAAAATACTACATAAAATAACAAATAATTTTTATGTTTTCTAAATTTTACTCAATTAAATCATTTATTTTTTTTATTTTTAATTTTTTAGTCTTTATTTTCTATTTTATCTTCTAGTGGACTACGCGGCCCAATGAGGGGCCATCCTTGGTTGACATGCCGGTCAACTGGCCCCTCTGGTAAGCAAGATATGTCAGCCTCACTGATGTGGTTTGTTGGTGACATCAACATGTTTCTCAGCCATTTTGGCATAGAGGAAGAGGTCCAGACGACAGAGATTCGAGCTCGTCAGTCTTCTCGTCTGAGCTCCGCCTTGGCTCCTTCTCCTTCAAGGTAGAGCTCTAGTTTAGTGCTTATTTCCACTCCTAGGACTTAGTTAGCATAGTTAAGAATTTATTATCAGTTATTTTTGCATTTTATTTCATTAAATCGTAAGTTCATTGTTCGTTGGAGCTCCTGCTCTGACAATCATTTCGTCGTATTTCACCAGTGCTCTGCCCCATCTGTCGTCTTCATCTTCTTCCCATGCGTTTCTGCAATGCTCCATGCATCTCCATCTCCCTCGATCACTTACAGATCGGGTTATTAGGGCTTCCTCCACCGTTCACTAGAGGCCCTCCGTCGCGCATCACCATCGTTCGTTTCGACCTCAATCGACCCCCTGAACACTTATTTTGTATGCTTGAGCTAACCATGCATAGTACAAGGGTCAATAGCCTTTTATGAGGAAATATTGACTTCAAAGAGCTCCGGAGCTTCCTTGACCTCGAGGGCTCATTCGCCGCCACACCTAGCTTGGGCCATCCAGTTGTCACGGACGCCTCTCAGCTGCCTTATGCACCTCTTGCGAGCTCATCTGGTGGTCAGAGTCGATCAGGGAGATGGATTGAAGTTTACCCCAACCGATGTTCTTCCCCCATTCTTCCTCCTTGCCTCTCCGTCGTCAGATCAAGAGTTTTGATCAGATCATCCAACCGTTGTTTGATCTCCAAAGCCTTCTACTATCGGATGCCCCGCCGATCTAATCTCCACCAATCATCGACGAACCATCATCGAGCCACCAAGAGGCGCTACATGGATAAGTGAACGCTCGCAGTCGTCCGATCGCGCTCTAAGGGATATTTTACGTTGACCCCCTTTCGCTTTTGTATTTTTATTTTAGTCCATAAAATTGTGTATGTAGTTCAAAACTTTCTTTAATATTTGTACTTTAGCCCATGCCTCTATTTTATTTGCTAATAACTCCTATCCATGTCACCTCACTTGCCCATACACATGAGGTACTTAGACAATTTCACAGGACCCCTCATATGTTTTTGTTATTATTTAGTCCTAGAACAATAACAAAAACCTATTTGGATAAATTGCAAGTAGCTCTTGTATATTCTTGGATATTGCGTTTATATCTGTGGGATTTTTACGTAGAGGCCCTTATACTTTCATTTGGTTATTTTAAAATACATGTTTATTTAATTTTAACTGTATTTTGGTCCCTTATAGCATATTTTTTTATTTATTGTATTTTGATCATTAAAAATAATATTTTACATCAAAAAATTGTAGGAAAATTATTTTAAGTGCCTAGACATTTATTAAATCATATATAATTTTAGCAATATAATTAAAAATATTTTCCTATATTTAAAAATTCAAAAATATTACTGTTATTCCATGTTTGCATTAAAAAATATATAAAAATTAGATTTTTTTGAAAAATTCCAAAAAATATAATGTCTGTATGATTGTTTGTTTGAACTCCATACCAAAAATCATTAAATCTTCAAAAGAAAATACCAAAAATCGAAAAACCATAAAAACCTTATAAAAATTATAAAAAAATATAAAAAAATCCAAAATAACATTTTTTCTATTTTTTATTTATTGTATATATTATACATTAAAAATAGTTTTGGAAAATTTTGAGGTATTTACTTATTTTTAAAGTCCAAAATAATCCAGCCTATTTATAGCACTCACTATTTTGATATTTTTATTCTAATAAAAACATAAAGAAACTATCAAAAATTAAAAGAAAATCTCAAAAATAGAACAAAATATAAAAAGACAAAAATTATTTTATTTTACCTATTTTGGATATTTATAGTTGTATTTATATATATACTAGCCTATATTCTATATATAGCTATATTTACTTATATTGATAATAATTTTATTATTAAAAATACCAAAAATATTTAAAAATCTCTTAAAAAATAAAAAGGATTGTAGCTTAGAGTATTTTCTAGATTTTGCATATATTTATTATAGATTATTTAAATTACTTATATTATCTATATATGCATATATATACACATATTACATACTTAAAAAACAAAATAAAAAATCAAAAAATGTAAAAAAATATAAATTATATAAATATAAAGTAAAAATCCAAAAAATATAAATTATTAAAAATCCACTAAAAATAAAAAATCCTTATAAAAATATAAAAACATTTATTGTCTTTTTGTCAAATTTTATGGTCCATTCCCGTTGCACCTTAGTGGTTCGACCCCTAAAATTACATACTATATATATTTTTTTGTAGGGTATAATAAATTGTTGCTCACCTGTACATATTGTTTGAGCCTAGTTGTGGGTTAATTGTCGATTGGAACACTTAAGCAGTGTGTCAAGAGCTGTGAGGATGACCGAAATGACGATTGCCGGATCCGACATATCAGAGATTGCAGACCCTCCAAGACCATATGTTAGACATCTCAATTCTCGTGTTCGTCAGAAATAAGTGTATTTAGTTAGATATCCTAATTTTGGATTATTAGTAATTAGGAAACTCAACTATATAATATTATTAAATGGTTATAGACTTCAAAAATAGTGGAACAAAAACCCAAAAGAATAACTCCTAAATTGATGCTCATGTTCCAAAAGTTGTGAGGAGAGAGATTTTTTTTGAGAGAATATAGGGTGAAATCCCAAAGAGGGCTGCACGAATCCTTTATATATATATATATATATATATAAAGAAAATGTTACATTACCTTGTGGACCAAAATCGATAGAGGGAAAGACAATATGCAATTGGTAAGGAGAGAGAGATATATATTTCTTAGTTGTATAATGATTGTGTACGCATAAAGTAAGTTTCAAATGGAACCTATTACAACAATGGTCCGATGGTAGGGATTGGGTCAGCTGCTGAAGCATCTCCCTGCTGTAACGTTGGTGATGCATCGGATGGGGAATGGACGACCCGGGGGAGTTTACCAAAAGGGGGAGAGAAAAATTTTATCTAAAATGGGGACAACACGAAAATAATTCTCACAACGGGTATATATCGGTAAACCGTTTGCCACTTCGTATTCCTTGCGCGACAAACGATTTGTCGTTCCACATGGACGGACGGGAGGGGGTTGGGAATCCAGATTTTCAGCGATGGTGCAACTTTTCGTCATCCATGTGGTACGACAAACTGTTTGCCTCGTGCTGAACACGAAGCGACAAACGATTTATCGATATATGCCATTGTGAGATTTTTTTCAAGTCGTCCCCATTTTGAGAAATATTTTGCAAAGTTAATACTCCAGTGGAGATTAACTCGACGACCCGCATAAGAAGCGAGAATAGTAGGCCTCCAATCTGGATCCTCCATTCCCCATCCGATGTATCCGTGCATTACATCAGGGGATGCCATCCACTCTGTGTCATGTAACGTTGGCGTTTTTACAACCTAATTTAATAGATACCTGTATAACCCGTACGGTCCTGTCCGAACTCGTTCTTCGAATAGTCTCCAGGGGGTGTATGCAGGGCCAGTAGTATCCTCCTGAAGAACACACAAAACTATGTAACGACCTAATCTACCACAGCTGATGGATAAGTTTCACCTCCTGACAATCAATAGTACGTATACTTTCACCTGTCTGTAGTAGGGAAGGGACGTAGGGACTCCGGCATGCCTGCTGCTCCAGTGGCCATCTTCCTCGTTTCCACGCCTCCGACTGCTCGCGGCAAGGCTCCAGCTGTCGGAGCTATTGCTCATTAATCCCCGGCCGACACGCAATATTGCTCCACCAGTCTACCGCCGATTAAATAGAAAAAAGACCTGCCGTTTAAACAAAGAAGAAAGAATCAGCTTTTTCTGTTTGTTCCTTCTTTGATACTCTTCGCTTTTTTCCAGTGTCTGTATGCCGCTCATTTCAAGATTCTCGTTTGTTGGGTAGATAAGATAGTGATGTTATATTCCATGAAAAAGGAGAGATAGAGGTCCTGGACTCCAAGGTAGAGCGAGTGAGATGCCATTTTTTTGTTGGATGGAATCATCCTCACATTCACCTCACACTGTTCATCAATTCCCAGGCCACGTCCAAAGGATCAATTCAATTCAGCACAAATTAAAATGGTTCCAGAATGCACAAGGCATTGGGATGAGACTTCTTACACAACAAAATTTATCTGCGTGTTGGGATCACGACCCACCACTATCGTTTCCTTTCGGATACCGGATGTTGGGGATATGAACCTCCCCGGATACGGAAGCGGATACACAATTGATCATCACCACCACGGGAGTACGTGAAAGAAGGAATACCAGATATAACGGTGGTCGATCACCTCTCGCGACCACCGGAGAAGAAACACTACAAGAAAAATGAGTTGTGGCCACGGAATGTGGCTACGGAAACTTGTGGCCACGATAATTCCGTGGCCACTAGTTTCTCGTTGCTACAATTCCGTGGCCAAAACTTCATACAAGAGTTGTGGCCATGACAAGTTCTGTGGTCACTTGTAGTGGCCACGACATATTCGTGGTTAGAGAACTCTCGCGACGATACTTGTAGCTACGACTACTGGCCACGACATGTCGTGGCCAGAGCCCAATTCCGTGGCCACAAGTCCCACATCCGCGAGCATAATTCTGTAGCCGCAACTTGTTTTCCTTGTAGTGAAAGATCACTATAAAAAGACGAGTACAACTTTCTCTGTTCCCTCGCTCTCTTATCTCTCTCTCTTTCTTCTCTCTCTTTCTTTTTCCTTATGGTATTCCCTCTTGTTGTGGTGTAGAGGCAATGCCTCCACCCCCCTCTTTATACACTACAAGAGGAAAGACTATTTACGGTGATTAACATACGTCGCAAATAATTCAAAAACCGCCGCTAATAAGCGCCGCAAATAACCCCGACGCAAATACTTTTTGCGGCGGTTGTATGGTAATCGACGCCTATACTAACCGCCGCAACAAGCATACTAGATCTTTTGAGGCGGTCAATAAGAACCGCCGCAAATAGTAACTGTCGCAAAAAAATAACAAAACAGATCCTCTACTAGAAAATCTGGTGTTGGAACTTCTCTAAATCTGCTAGCAAGTATAACATATTGCAACATTATATAGATCTGATTAGGCACATCATGCAAGGATGAAAAAAAAACAACAAAAAGAAGCAAGTCATACACATATTACAACTTTCTAACAAGTTCTTCCACAAAGAAAATGTTCTCCAGAACATATATTTTTACAGGATTCTAGATATATAACATACTAGCTAGCTAAATATCAGGTGCAGCATCACTGTCACCAGGGGGAGGGCTATCGTTACTTTCACGATGCGGAACTACATGGTTCCTTCTACTCAGCTCTTCAATCAGCCTATGCATTTGTCGCATCGTTTGGGTATTCTGTTGCACTAAATCTCGCAGTTGATCTTCCCTCTCATGTGCCCTATCCAGATCATCTCTCAAGTCCACTACTGTCTCCTTAAGTTTCTCGAACTCCTGCTGCGATGGCCCACCACACATTCGTCCATACCAACTTGTCTTGGTGGAAGATGCACCACCAATTAGAACCCGTCCTGAATGTTGGGCAGCAGGAGGAAAGACGTGGCGAAAAGCATCCTCACCCAATTGTTCTGGAGTCACATGGTCTTATGAAGGTTGACTTTGTATGAACTGTACCATGCGACCCTGCAAATTGAATGTCATTCATCCAATTATAGATACCCTTCCCTTTTAAAAGTTGGATTAAAATGAAAGCTTGACTTACATGAGCTTCTGCATGACTCTCATGGATAAAAAACTTATTTCCTTCTTTGTCTGTCGACTGTCGTGTTCTCTCAAAAAGTCTCACTCGATCCGTCATCTCCCCTGATGCAACCTATAATTATATAATACATCAGCAACTATTGCATCTACAATAGAACAAAACTAAATGGATCTTACATGGATGTGTTTTAATTGATCTAAACTTGTCCTTCCCAAGGTATGTGTGTGATCAGGAGCTTTTCTTCTATTGACCGTGTTTGTTTGAGATATATTCTGTGTGTAAGAAAGTAATAAAAATTTTTAAAGAAAGATTCAAAATACTAAATATATTTACATCTATGTTTATTATACCTTGAACTCCTCACTGGTCCAAAAATCAATGGCAGCCTCCCACTCTGCATGTTGCCAGCCCAAAGGTGGATTGGCTCTTGCTTCAGCCTCGGATGTGAATTGGTCAAAAATCTTCATTTTTTGTATAGTTAGCATGCAATCAAGAGCTACACAAATATATGTAACAAATGGTTAAGTTATTACCCACCTTCTTTCCTCTAGTGCGTACGTCCCGATGTATTTTTCCTGCTCGTTGCAGAATCCCCTCCTCGATGTCAGCATCATCACCCCAATCAAATACATTCTGAGTACACAAAAAAACACAAATCATGTAAAAAGATATGACTAATTTATTTAACTTTAATTTCATTTACCTTCATGTCTGAGATTATAGCAGCTCTCACTACTGGTGGGACTTTTCTAAAATCGGTGGTACTCATTGGGATATGCATCCTCACAGTGATTCCCAATCGACTAGAAAAAGGACCACTGTAATCTCCAATAGCTTATAGTCATATTCCCAATAGGACTATAAATAGAATACAACTCAATAACTATTAGGATTAGGAGTCCAATCCCATTAAGATTCTTAATCCTAATTTGACTCTAATCCTAACAATCCCCCTTGAGTTTAATTCCATCATGATCTGTTCATTACCTTGAGTCTGCACTGGGCCATCCTCATCGTTTGCAGGTCTCGTTAGCAGGATCTCACCAACTCTAGGTGATGCACCCGTCAATGGGCGCCCTCAGCATGACATCTCTCGGGCACTCGTACAACTCAGCATTGTGCCTCATGATGTGGCACCACAAATCTCTCATGACTGTAGATTGTGTCGACATCCTCTGGTAAAGCGAATCGCACTCGCTTTTCCCTTTTTCGTGCTTCTACAGCAGAGATGCCGATAACCTACCACTCTCTCATTGTGCTGCTCGTCCTGGGAATAACTGGAGCTCCGTCACCTGTCATGACTCTCCCCTCGAGCTTGTACACCTCGTTCGGCATCATCGTCCCATGCATCACCACGCGTGTTCCCTTGCTTGCTCTGAGAACTCCCCCTTCAATGGTGACTCGATGTCCTCGTGACTCGATCATTCCTACTGAAATCAGATTCTTCTTGAACGTAGGAATGTGTCTGATACCTGTCAAAGTTCATACTGCTCCATCAAATGTGTGGAACTACACTGATCCAATCCCCTTGACGTGGTGAACCTCTCCACCTCTCATCTTGACTGTGTCATCATTGCATGCCTGATATGTACTAAACTGCTCTTTAGATGAACACACGTGATCTGAACATGCCGAGTCCAGAAACCATCTTGAATCTGCCTTCATCTCCCTAGAGCACTCTAGCAAGTCTCCCTCGCAGACTGTGGTGGAATCCTCTTGGTCGGATTCAGAATCAACAACCTTCTTCTTTCCTTTCTCCTTCTCACGACTTGGACAGTCGGGTATTTTGTGACCCTCTTTGTCAAAGTGGAAGCATCTAATCAGACCTCGTGACTTGGATCGACCTCTAAATCCTATAACCCTTGATCTTGAACATCTGCACTCGGTTGCTAGCACATGACTTTCATCATTCGTTGCCTCATCTGTCAACCTTCGTCGAGACTCATTCATAAGCAGCGAAGCAACTGTCTCGTCGAATGTGATGGTCTCCTTGCCATAGAGTAACATCGTCTCAATATGATCGTAGGAAGATGGAAGGGAACTCAACAAGAGCAGTGTCTTATCCTCCTCCTTGAAGAGGGATTCTCCTTTCGCATTCTTCTCCTCAAGTGTGAGCACGTCAGTCATAATCTTGTTGAATTCATTCAAGTGGACTTCGAACTTTGTCCCATCGGTCATCTTTAGATCATAAAGCTTCTTCTTCATCGGTAGCCGATTCGTCAAAGATTTGAACTTGTATCGTCCCTCGAGCTTCATCCAAACCTCCGCTGGATCCTCCAAATCGATGATTTCACGAAGAGTGTTGTCTTCCAAGAACAGTTGTATTGTACTGTTCGCGAGATCCCTTATCTCCTTCCACTCTTCGTCCTTCATCTTCTCCGGTTTCTTTTCTTTATCCTGGAGAGCTTTCACAAGTCCTTCTCGCATGAGTATGTTCTTCACCCGTTGTTGCCATAAAGCTAAGTCATTCTTCCCGTTAAAGGGTTCCACAAAGAATGATGCACCCCTCAATGTAAATTTCGCTATCGCTTTCTTATAGTACCTCCTTGTGCGATCTGAAAAATCATAGTAGAATCCTTCCAATCCGAACCGTCCAACTCGTCCGGAGTGCACAAAAACGCCTATCTGGACTCTTGGATCACTTCAATCGGACCCCAGATGTTCCCGATCTCAATGATTCACGGTAATAATTGGATCTTAACTGCCTCTGAAGAAAGCACACCTGTTGTGTTGCGTCGTCTCTTCGACGTCGAATCTCGCTCTGATTCGTCGCGTTGTATCGCTCGCTATCATCGAACCAAGCTCTGATACCAATTGTTGGGATCACGACCCACCGGTATCGTCTCCTCTCGGATACCGGATGTTGGGGATGAACCTCCCCAGATACGGAAGCGGATACACAATTGACCACCACCACCACGGGAGTACATGAAAGAAAGAATACCATATATAACGGTGGTCGGTCACCTCTCGCGATCATCGGAAAAGAAAAATTCACTGTAAAAGATGAGTACAACTCTCTATGTCCCCTCGCTCTCTTATCTCTCAGTCTCTCTCTCTCTCTTTCTTTTAACTTGTGGTATTCCCTCTTGCTATGGTGTAGAGGCAATGCCTCCACCCCCCTCTTCATATAGCCCAAATACAACCCCATAGTCCTATTCCAATAGGACTATACAACTCAATAACTATTAGGATTAGGAGTCCAATCCTATTAGGATTCCTAATCCTAATTTGACTCTAATCCTAACACTACGGTGACGAATAATTTGATTATTCATTTCCATATACTTCAATGTTTAATATACAACATCAAACATCATTCGTTGCAAAATTAACTTATGTTCGTAAAATAGAAATCTATCAGTTAACTTATTCGTCAAGATTTGTATTAACCGTTGCTAAATCTAACAACAATCCGAAGAGAAAAAATCAGTGGATAACAACCATTATATGATTCGTTGATAGGAGAATATCAATAAATACAATATTTCTTGTGAATTTAAATAATTAAGTCATGAATAATATTCCTAGTTGTATATTTTACTATGAAATATATAGTTATAAATATTAAATTATATGTCTCCTTAGGTCAGTTTTATTGTGGTGTAATTGATTTCACGAGAATAGATGGAGAGATTCTCTAGAAAATTGCTTTATTTAATATCTCATGCCTGCTGATGATTCTCTCAAAACTAGTAAATCAAATTAAGTACATGGACAAGAAAAGCAGTCAGATTAAGAATCCAAATCATCGTTAAAGCATCTCTTGCACAAGCAATCCTCTACCGAAGCTGGACGGTTCGGCGATATGCTCCGCGCTAGAGCACTAAGGTTCGGAACCTTTGCTTCTGCTCTTGCCTGGTACGCACCCTCTCTCATCTTCTTATCACCCAGGTAAGTTCTTCTGATCCCCTTTCCAGTTTCTCTCTTTGTTTTTCTTCATTCAAACCTTTGATTCATGTTGATTTAGTAGTTTTTTGTTCGCATTATGGATCTTCATTGGAAAAAAACTTCCGTTATAACTGTTCGTCTGGAGGAGATTGAGGGAAGACTACCTGGATTTTGGGGGGAGATTACCAATGTTGGTTCCTTCTTCTACACCAAGCATCCCTTTCAAAAATAAAAGAAGCAAAAAAATTAGGGAATGGCACCCGAAAACTAAGCCCACACCTTTTGATAAGTTCTTTCAATCAATCTGTTCCTTTCCCTCGCGTCCATTGAAGGGAGGATGGTTGGGGTGGATCAGACAAATCTATTGATCTACTATTTCTGATTCCTTCAAATCCCCAGCCCTCCATGGAGATTACCCAAAAGTTCAACTTCCTGAGTCCCAAATAAAGATCCAAAATAATCTCTCAGGTTCTAGGGTTTGTGCTTCAATTATTGATCATTGTAACCCTTCTTTAACTATGCTGATAAAACAAATACCCCACGTTTCAAGTGTTATGGAGAACCTTGAGGGTGTGTTTGGATAGTTGGTTTAGGTGGGTTAAACTGGTTGCTGGTAACTCATTTTTTTGTTTTGGTGTTTGGATAGAGGGTTAAAATGGGGTGGGTTAGAAGTGGGTTTATTGTGATATGATTGTATTGAAGTTTGAAAAAGTGAGTAGTTATTGTGATGTGATTGTATTGGAGTTTGGAAAAGTAAGTAGAAGTTGGGTAGTTTATAATTTTTATATGATATGATGGTATAATATATTATTTTTTCATGGAATAGATGGAATAAAATTAATTTATTTAATTTTTTAAAAAGATAAAAAGTAGGACCCACGTAGGAGTGAGAAAAAATGGAGGGGCCTACCCGAACGGCACCTGAGGGTACGGGTATTGAAACCTCTAATCCTTTTGCGTTGTTTGTTAAGGCTGACGACAGCCCGACCGACGTCACTCCCAAAAATCAAATTCCAAATCGTAAAAATTACAAAACAACCCACGAAAATTCTTTGTGGCTCCATTTGGATCCACACCTTCTTCCTTGGACGGTAAATACTACGGCAAGTAGGGATGCAGACAAATGGATACGGATACGTATATAGGTGTTACCGTATCCTTATCTGTTTTTGAACACGAATATGGATGCGGATACGGATATTGATGGATATTAAGACTATCTTACCATATCCTTAAAAACGGATGCGGATGTAAAACGGATACCGATTGCATACGAGTAATGTTAGAAATACTCTACAAAAGCGACTTAAATATATACGAATTGGATGGAAAACATATGATATAAATTTATAAAATGTGTTTGTATCATAAAATTTATACAAATATAGTAAAAGAAGATATAGAATCATGTTATATATGGTTAAAAATAAATCTATGACTATATTTATATGAAATCAGATATACGGATACGGATACGGATATTTGCGAATATCAAAACGATATCCATATCCGTATCCATTTAAACGAATACAGATATGGATGTCAAAATTTGTATAAAACGGATATGGTAACGGATGGAATACAGATATATCCATAACCGTTTGCATCCCTAACGGCAAGGCATACCAACCTCGATGCGCTAAAAATATTCTGGCAATATAAATACCTCGCCTCCCTCAATCCAATAAAATGTCGCTTGGATACCTATTCCTAGAGATATAAAAAATGAATACGAATGCGAATTCAGGTCATACCATAACCATAACCATATCCATATTACATATTATTTTACGAATACGAATAAGAATCTTTTATGAAACGAATACGAATATCCAAACGAATGTTAACTTTAATATGTTATAAAAGTTAAGATGTTAGACCAGAGTGGCTATGGTTGTGCTAAGAGGGAGATTGCGGCTGCAGCGGAGCGAAGTTAGCTGCAATAGAGAATTTAAGATGCACTAGTCAGATGAAAACCTCACATAGAATTTAGAATGAAAACAACAACCATAGAAAAATCTAACCGTGATAAATGATGGGTTTCCTAAACAGTAGCCGATGAACGGAGGTTGAGCAGAGGTTGGGAAAGGACTGCGAGGGAGGTGGAGGGCAGCGTCACCGGGTGTGGGAGGCAGAGGATGGTGATTGTGAGGGGAGGCGGAGGTCAGGGGCAGGCAAAGGGCAGCGTGGGGGCGGAGTTTAGGGGGAGGCAGAGTGCTATAGGGGAGGCGGAGGGCGGCTTGGGGAGGAAAAGGTCACGTCGAGGCGGAGGACGGTCGATGAGGCGGATGGCGACGAGGGGAGGTGGAGGTTGAGGAAGGCGGATGGCGGCGTGGGAGGTGGAGGTCGGGGAGGCAAATGGCAACATGGGAGGCAAAGGTCAGGGGTTGGGGCTAGCCACTGGCTTGCAGGGAAGGGGAGTTGGGGAGGAAGTGGGGTGCGTTGGCGGCCCTGTCAGGAAGGAAATGACGGGCCAGCAAGGGTGGCCCTGGCGGGGGAGGGCGGGGAGGAAGCAGCGACGTGGGAGGCAGAGGTCGGGCTGACAAGGGAGATAGGGCTAGGGCGTCGGGCAGGTGGGGGGAAGTTGGGGGGAAAGGGATTATTTTGATTCTTTGGGTCTAGGGATTGAGATTAAAATTTTATTATATATAATACGAATATTCATATTTGTATTCGTATTCGTATTTGCATTTGTATTCGTATTCGTTAACTTAAGATTCGTATTCGGATTCGTATCCACAAGAATATTCATATTCATGTTCGTATTCGTCTGATTTAAAGAAAGAAGAACCATATCCTCTTAAACCCTGAGAATTCGGGGACCGTTGGTATTCTGCAAACGGGAAACCCCGAGAATTCGGGGACCGTTGGTATTATGCAAACGGTCCCGCAGGAGGCGGCGATTCAAGTGGTGCTCGCGTCTCCTCGTATCCACCAATCAATGCCGTTTGCAAGGGTGGATGCGATCTCGCAGGAGGCTGCAATTAAATGGGTGCATGCGTCCCCTCATGTCCGCCAATCAAGGTCATTTCCAGCTGGGCATGCTGTAACGGATGAACCCACTATGCCTGTGGGACAAAATCCTCCTCATCTCCAATATTCAAGGGCGACGGTTTCAAATGCTTTTCCAGCCATTTCTTTTGGCACAATTAATCCACAGGAGCGTGCCATGCTGGCGAGTAATGAGGGGCGAGTAGGAAACCCATTGAATTTGTGGAGCAGTTAAAAAGTTCGAGCCATGTGATGGAGGCGGATCAAGAGCGTGGAGCCGGTTCTTCGTTGCCAGATCCCGGGACATCTGTCTTTGCGGATCCGACTCCCGGGTGCATTGGCGCGTCCGGGCAGGAGGCCCGATTAAATTTGATTGTGGACCTCCATCAGGAAATTGTGAAGGATACTTTTTGGCAGCAGAGTTTGGGAAGGTGCGGACGGGTGTGGGGGTCTTGCGGGGGAAGACGAGGTGAGGTCCTCGTTGTTGGGTTCGGCTTCCAAGGCAAGAGGTGGGTGCGGGAGTAAGGAGGGAGTGCATGCTCTCATGGGAGTGGATGATCTGGCGCAGGGTGTTGTGCAGGGTTATCTGGATCAGGGCGATGTACGGCCGATTGGCATGGTTGGGGGAGGGTCGGAAGGGTTTGTGGGAGCTGAGGGAAGCGCACAGGTCTTGGAGCGGGGGCAGGTCGGGTGGTGTTTTGAGCGGAAGTCACGGGTTTGGAGGAAGAAGGGGAAGAGGAGGTTGGGAGTGGAATCAGCCTGGGGGATGGGGCGAGTTGGAGGTGTTGGCTCTGAGGCTGTGGAGGAGGGACCGTGCTCTCCTATTGGGAAACCAAGCTTCTTCATCTTGTTGGACAGAAAATTCGCAGAAAGCTTGGGCGTGATACCGCCGCGTAGGAAGGAGAAAGCAGTTTCCTCATGAAGGTGTTATCGTGGAATGTTAGGGGGTTGGGCCGTCCTGAGAAACGGCTTTGTGTTAAGAATATGATTAGTGATGCTAAAGTGGATACTGTGCTTCTGCAAGAAACGAAAATTTCGAGACCAGGTAGAGAGGAGTGGCGAGAGCTGGGTGGTGGAGTTTCTTTTGACTTTGCTGAAGTTGAGGCTCAGGGAGCGGCTGGTGGGCTGCTCACAGGGTGGAGGATAGATGCTTTTGAGAAGCTGGGGAGAGGAGTTCCTTGTTCTCATTATCCGTGTGTCTGAAGAGGAAGGAGGACGGGGTTATTTTTACGGTGACTAATGTGTATGGCCCTACGGGCTCAGTGCCTGGCTATTTGGCTGCGGATCTATTTGAGGTTGGTGCTATCAGAGAGGAGGGCATTTGGCTTGTTGGTGGCGATCTAAATGTGACTTTGTTGCCGGATGATAGGCCGTTGAGGGGAGGTGGGCGTGATGCCGGTTCAGAGGATCTCAGGAATATGATCGACACTTTGGGTCTCACGCTTATTGATGCAGCAGGATGTGCTTACACTTGGCGGAATGTCAGGTCTAGATCTCGGCTGGATAGATTTCTCTTCTCGCCTGAGGGGGTGGAGTCTTTCCCCTTTCTCGGGCGTGGTCGCTTCCTCGTGCTCACTCGGACCATACGCTGATCCTTTGGTCCTCGGAGGAGCGTAGAAGAACCAGGTTCTGTTTCAGATTTGAGCGGGCGTGGCTGTTGGAGGAGGGCTTTAAGGAGGAAGTGGAGGCGCTTTGGAGGGGGTATCAAGTCGAGGGATCGGCGGTGGCTCGCCTGGCTGCCAAGTTGATGATGCTGAAGAAGTTCCTGCTTGAGTTCAGGGGCAGTGTGAAGTTGCAGCGAAGAAAGAGACGGCTCGAGACGCAGCAAGAAGTGGCTCGACTGGATGGGCTGGACGATCAGAGGGGCTTGGAACAGGATGAGGTGTTGGAATGGGCCAGACTGTTAGAGGTGTTGCTTCTTGAGGATAGGAAAGAGGAAGTGGAATGGAGGCAGAGGTCTAGACAGAAGTGGGTTGCAGGAAGGGGACGCGAACACGAGGTTTTTTCATTCGATGGCTTCTGGGAGAAGAAGGAGAAATTTTATGCACTGTCTTGAGGTGGGGGGGGGGGGGGGGGGGGGAAGGGTGGAGGGGGAGATTCAGCTTGGGAGATCTCTCAGAGAGCATTTTGTGGGCTTGTCGAGGAGAGGGAGGGTGGTGTATGGGGGTGGCGTGGAACAGGGGTGGGGTCCTTGTCAGAGGAGAAAGCACTTGGGCTCGAGGCCCCTTTTAATGAGGAAGAGGTCAAAAGAGCGGTGTGGGGTTTGAATGCAGATGGTGCACCAGGCCCGGATGGTTTCCCTGTTTTATTCTATAGGGAATTTTGGGACCTATTGAGGGAAGATGTACTTGCAGTTATCAATGAATTCAGAGATGGTAATCGGGGCTTCGAGAAGGTTAATCGAACGCTTCTCTTTCTACTTCCGAAGAAAGAACGCCCATTACGAGTGGAAGATTACATGCCAATTGCTTTATCAAATGCAATCTATCTAATAGTGGCCAAAGTGCTGGCAAATAGGTTGAGGCGGGTGCTGGATGATGTTATTTTAACAGAATCAGACTGTGTTATTCCTGGGCGACAGTTGGCAGATGGGCTAGTTGTAGCTTCTGAGATTCGTCACCATTGGAGAAGAGAAAACAAGAAAGGAATGATTTGGAAGATCGACTTTGAAAAAGCTTATGACTGCGTGGACTGGAGATTCTTGTGGACTTCTCTTCGGAAGCGCGGCTTTACGGACCTCTGGATTGCTTGGATGAAGAGGTGTGTCACGATCTCATCCTTTACGGTTTTGGTAAATGGTAGGCAGAGGGGGGTTTCTTCAAACCGCAGAGGGGGGTGAGACAGGGTTGTCCGCTAGCACCGATGCTTTTTGTTTTAGTGGCTGATGCTTTAGCAGTAATGTTCAAGAGAGCTGTCGACGAAGGTTGGTGTGAGGGGTTCCGTATGGGTTCCGTCTCGATTCCCCTGTTGCAGTATGCAGATGACACAGTGATTTTCTAGGGGGCACGGATGAGATGCATAGACGATCGAGGCAGTTGGTGGATATGTTCAGCAGAATTTCTGGTCTCAAGCTCAATAGAAGTAAGTCAATGGTGGTTCAGTTTGGGATGGACGAAGAGGAGAGTAGAGCAAAGGCTACGATCTTAGGTTGCCCTTTGGGTGAGCTACGATTACATCTCGTAAATTAGGACGAGGTTACAAGATGTAAAAGCGAAGGAGGTCTGGGTATTAGGGATGTAAGTTGTATGAATAAAGCGTTGCTTGCTAAGTGGGTCGTACAGATTTGGGGAAGCACTAATATATTGGTGATCAACCTCTTGCGTACCATGTATGGTGTCAAAGGATCCCTAGAGACGTGCAGAGTGCGTTTTGAGTCCTCTCTGTGGAGTGGAGTTCGTGAGATCTTGCCGCAGCTAAGGATGAGGTTGATACCGAAGGTGGGTGCAGGGGTCGACTTCAGATTTTGGCACGACGACTGGACCGGAGAGGGTGCTCTCTGCAATAGGTACCCAAGATTATTTGCTCTGACAACAAACAGGGAGAGTTCTGTGGCTGATATTGGTGGTTCTGGATCATGGACCCTGCAATTCTTGTCTGAGCTTTCCAGACCGAAGGTTGGAAGACTTGGGTAGGCTATTGTCCGAGCTGCCCTCTCCAGAGTGTATTACTCAGGGCATGGACCATTTTATTTGGGAGGGAGAAAGATTCTCAGTGAAGAAGGCATATAGAATGTTCAGAGGGAGCTCTGACGCTCTGGATCCAAACATGCAGCAAGATATGAAGATAATTTGGGCTAGCAAGATTCCAAGCAGAGTGAAAGTCTTTCTGTGGTGCCTTAGAAGGGGTAGACTGTGTGACAAAGCAAGAAGGGGCAGGATATTTGGCGTTACGGATACCCACTGTGACAGATGTGGTGCACATACAGAGGATACAAAACATTTGTTCTTTGCTTGTCCGTTTTCAGATCAGGTGTGGAAGGAGTTGGGGGTCTCATGGGTCCGACACGGTGGAGTAGATGATTTCTGGAGTTCAATAAGGCTGGTGGGGAGAAATTCGACAGACGACTGTGCGTTGCCTTTTGTTGCTCTTTAGGCCATCTGGGGAGGAAGAAATGATCTAATTTTTAAAAATCAAAGGTTCTATTCGGAAAATGTATTAGCTTATGCTCTTTCCCTGTATCGTTTCTGGTCCACAAGGTAATGTACCTATCTAGTACTCTTTTAATATAAATACCATTTGCGGTGAGTCCCAACTCGGGATTTCACCCTCTTTTTCATCAAAAAAATGAATACAAATACGAACGAATACGAATGTAACCTCATCCGTTTGTGTCCCTACCTGCTCCCCTTGATAAGAATTTTACGGTATGTTTAGTTGTGAGAGTATCTTCGGATACTCCCAACTCCTGGATTGGGATTATTTGTATAAACCTTATATTTTCTTTGATATAATATTTTAATCATGTTTAAATAAAAAACAACATAAAAAACATGTTATGATTATTAAAACACATAATCAATGTCACATCACATCATATTTATCATTCTAACTCTCTCCAACCCTCTCAACCCTCTAAACAGCTACTATTCACAAGAGGACACTCCAACCCAACTCAACCCAGTTATCAAACAGGCCCTTAGGGTGGCATCAAAACGTCCGCACGAGAAATATTTTATCCGGGAGGGCGGTTCATCTCCCTTTTCGAATGCTTCGAATTTCACCAAGGCAAAAGGTATACCCTGTCGTTGTCCCTCGCTACAGGTATATTTCATTTGCAAACATTCCAAGCATATACCTCGACTTTGGGGACTACAAATGCCTCCCACCAAGAAAATCTACAATTGACTATGCAACACCATCGTTCAATGAAGAATCGATCAAGTAGGGCTGAGCGTAGTGCGAACTCCTCCTCAAATAATTCCATCCATGTGGTGCCCCAAAATATGCTTCGAGCTCCCTCCACTCGGATGGCTCAGCAAGCTCGCTCCTCCACTGGTTGTATGCTCATCACCCCCACTAGGTGGGCCAATATCTACATGGAATAGCTTGCGGCTTAAAATTTCATTCTCAAATGTCTAATCTTTGAGTTTGAGAAGGAGATTCCCTCCTTTTGGGTCAAGGAGCGGCTAGACAGCCTAGACTGGAAGTGGATCAAAAAGTTTTCGATCATAGGGGGGCCATGGCTCCTCTTTAATTCCTATATTTCATTTGTATATTGTATTAGAGTTTTGATATGGCCTCACCTTAAATGTGAAACATATTATATTTATGTTAAAAAAAGAAACAAACTCACTTGATGGTATGGTGGTTAATTTATGTTATTTTATTTTGTGAAGCAGTCGAATCCCCTTGCCAACAATTTATTTTTTATTAAAAAATATAGTTCATGTATAATTTGATATTAAATGATATTAAAGCGTCCTTATTCTCCTATTATTTCTAGACCCATTTAAAACAAAATAAATTTTATTGTTTCCTTTTTAACCATTGATTTTTTTGTTTAAAATTTTCACTTGAGAATTTAGAGAATTTAAAAAATTAAATAGTTAGATTTAATAAAATTCAAAAATTATCATCAAAAATAATAATTTATTTGAAAATCTAATCACAGTAATAAATTTTAAATTGTAAGTTTATAAAAATTGAAAAATATCATTTAAAAATATTATTTTTATTTAAAAATATCACTTAAAATTGTAATAAATTATTTTCCATTTTTGAACATACATGATAGTTGTATACTTGGCCCCTTCTTGATACAATTTCTGGTTCTGCCCTTGCTTTCGATTCATGTTGAAAGAATTCAAAAAACCAAGTGATTGCGCAAGTAACTATGAGGCATGGTTCACTAAATTCACACAATCTTTGTGCACCATGATTGATACATCTAGAGTGTGGTTTTATAAATGGTCATTGGTGCTAAGAAGGAGGAAGTTCACGCCTACTGGGTAGCGGTTATGGGTCTTTCCCTGCATCACTGGTACCCATGTGTCATTAACAATCTTGTTAAGGCATTTGGTAAATTGTTGGCGTTTGATGTCCCTCCTTTTTCTTGTGATGTTGTGGATGCATCTTTGGTGAAACTTTTGGTTGACATCCTTGATGTGCCACCCATTCCAATGGGACTTGAAGTCCCATCTACAGACAAAATCTTCAAGGTGACCTTCCATCTAATCAAATATATAACTAAGGTTGTGATGAATCTTCATTTCATCACCTTTATTCTATCATTTTGACCTTAAAAACCCCAGCTAATGCATGTAAATACCATTAATTTGCATAAATTAACATTTTGTTGTATAAATATTGTATAAAATATTGTTTTAATGCTAAAATTATTGAATAAAGAAAAAGAAAAAAAGAATAAAATACTAAAGGTATTTTATGACCCTAAACCCTGAGACCTAGGCATCTTGATGACTGGATCGACAAGGAATAAAGTAGGGGGAGATAAAGGCCAATAATACAATAAAATTTTCATTTCTTAATTCATCAATTTTGCAATTTTGGGACTTATTTTACTTTCTATTTTATACCTCAAGTAAAGAAACTTTGAACGTAAAATTGTAGAAAAATATAAAATTGATTTCATAAAAAAATAATATACAGTGTAAAAGTTATACTCTGAATAAGATTCCAAAATCCCAACTTCCCAGACCCATATCTCTCAAATAAAGACTCAAAATATATCAAAATCTCTTTAATTATATGTAAATTTTAATAAGCTATTTAATGAAGGTAGTTTCATATCTTTTGGAGTTAATATGTGAAAGTTAGGTTTTAGACCCCTATTGTAAAATATAATCAATTAAAATATTCATTTTATTTATTCTTTATTATTTTTATAATTTTATATTTTTATAATTGTGTATATTACTTATAATATATGTACATATTAAAATTAGAATAAAACAATAAATAAAAGATTAAAATAAAATATGTACACTAAATACATAGATGAATATACAATAACTATACCTATATAATAAGTATAACTATTTATTTAAGTGTAAATATTACATCAAAAAAATATAATAAAATATATATTTGAGTACATAAAATAAGTTATAAATATATAAAATACATACTAAATTAATAAAATTAAAAATACAAAATAAAAATAAAGTACTTAAAATGTAGATAAATATACCTATAATAAACCCTAAAAACTAGCTTGTAATAGATAACTTCAAAAAAATAAAAAATAATAAAAAAATTATATAGAAAATAACAAACAACTTTTACTTTATAACTTTATTTTAATAAATTTTTTTATTAATTATTATCGATTTTCCAATAATTTCAAGCGGGCTTTTTCCTGGTTGGTCCACATGGACCAACCAGTGGACGTCAGAAGTTGACCTCGATCAACTTCTCTGACACCTAGCCTAGATTCTGACATCATCGGTTGATTGCATTGTCTCCCTTTTTTCCAAGTCGATACTAGCATCGACTTGGTTTGATCTCTTGTGTACTTTTGGGCCTCAATCTTTGCTGATTCATGCGGACATGATTCCTCGTGGAATGCATTGATGAATCACTGTCACCGCCTCATTCTTTGACCCCATTCCACCACTTGTATAAAATTCCACCTCTGTCCAACTTTTGGATTTGATCCTCTTCCACTCCGCCAATCCCAGTCTGAGCTTAGATTGAGGCAGCTGGTGACTGCAGCTACATCCCTGGAGTTCCAGCGAGGCGCGCGAGTGTTGAATCGAGTGATCCGAGCTTCTTTGTCAGCTTTGCCAGAACCTTTGCTCCTAGCCGTGGTTGACAGGTAATCTCCCTTTTCCTTAGTTGCTTTTGTTCCTTAGGCCAGCAGTAATATAGGCTAGGTCTTATTTCGTTCGAATCCATCGCATTATTGTATCGTTCGATTTCCTCACTAAGCGGAGCTCCAGCTCTACCACCATCTTCCGACTACTCTCGAGCCGCTCCGCCACACCTGACCACCCTCACATCTTTCCCATTCACTTCTCGTCGCCTTACGCCCTTCCATACCTCTCAATCCTGCACGGATCGAGGAAACCATCCCTCCAACTCTGCTGCTCGCTAGAGGGATGCCACCCCGCGCACTCTTCACTCCCCTGTCTCTCAGAAGCTTGCTGGAGCTTTGTCCCCCCCCCCCCCCCCCCCAACTAGTCCCTACAGGATATAGAGAGAAAAGGCTTCATTGCAGAGCCTTTCGAAGGACTTGAAGGTACCTGGAGCCCCCATTATTCAATGGGCTCCTTCTACGTCACCGGGACTCTAGAGTACCTACTGAGGCCACTTGCATATAAAGGAATCCTTCCGCTCCCTTTTGCAACCATCGGGGCGAAGCCAGACCACCAGAGGTGCACCACATCGTCGATCGAAGCTTCTCGCCTGCATTGTTATTCCCTGTTCTTAAAGGGGGGTCCAGAACTGTTGGATCAAGCCTCATCCCTATAACCTCCAGCGTCCGTCGGATGCAGAGTGCCTCCACCATCATATCTGTATCCACAATCTTATCTCGATCGTCAATCGTCGAACCGTCATCGTCAAGCAAGGGCGCGACACTTGCATTAGTGACACGATCTCAACCGTCCTCCAGCGCTCCTACGTTGGGTATTTTGCGATATACACCTAGCGATTTTTGTAATTTAAAATTTAATGAATAAACTTTTGTCTGATGTTATTTAATTTCTCTAATATTGGGAAACAAGCCCCCGAACTTTTCTTATTTACATATTGGTCCACGCCAGCTCATCTCACGTGCGCACCTACGTGAGGTGGGCATTTTGAAGGCGGACCCTTGCTATTTTGTATATTTTGATTTGTCCCTAGACTTTTTAATTCCTTTATATAGTTTTTTGAAAATTGCAGGAAGGTCCCTGAACTTTATTTTATTTACTTATATGCCCTTGTCAGCGATTGAATTTTTATGTGTTTGTTGCATTTATTTAAAATAGCAATTGTGCTCCAAAAAATCTCAAAAAATAGGATATGTGCACGATCTATCATAGATTTACACTATATTGTTGTTTTATAATTTTAGGCATTAATTATTTTATAAAAATCATTTTGAGCACATTTTTGTCCTACCTACAGTATAAAATACCTAAAAAATATAAAATCTTTTTGAAAAATTTCAAAATATATATATTATGTCTATTTATTTATTTTCTAACTCCAAAAATTGAAAACCCTAATAATAGAAAATGGAAATACATAAAAATCAAAAAACTCTAAAATCTAATATAAAAAGGTAAAAAATACTAAAAATAGAAAAATACATTTTTCAGTTCTATAATTTTATTTAAATTTTTATCTACATATTAAAATTGATTGGAAGAATTTTGACCTATTTTGGTATTTTAATCTTCATTTCCATTTCGGCTATTTATTAAATCCCTGATTTTGGGTATTTTTTACTTTGAAAATATATAAAAATAAGAAAAATTCATTAAAAATCACAAAAATAGTAGAAATATTTAAAAACCAAAAAGATTTTATTTTCTGTATTTTGACTATTTTTATTAGTATTTATCATTATCTTAGCTTATAGTGTATATATAGTCTTATATATCTTACATTATATAAGAGAAAAAGAAAATATAAAAATATGAAAATATAAAAAAAATAAAAAAATAAAATTAAAATCAAAATATAATAATATAAATCAAAAATAAAAATTAAAAGATACACAATTTTTAAAAACCCACAATACAATATTTTGTCTAAGTACTTGAGAGAAAAATCGTGCTTGATTTTCTATCTTGTATTGCTTTACATCATTGCTTCTTATGTTCAACCCCTGCTTGCTTGTCACTATACATATATAGTAGGGTATAATAAATTTTGATTCACACTATTTTGCTTGACATATTCATTATGTGTGTTAATTGTTGAAATAACCAGGAAATTTGAGTAGTCGCCTCATCGACAAGTGAAGCTGATTTGTCAGCTCATTTTAGCGACTCTGATTTTTCCGCTTTTTAGTTTGCCTTCGCACATTAGGACTCCCTGATGATCCCAAGTAACATGCTCTAGAATCTCCAATCCTCCTATCGTATGGAGGATCCAAATCAGCGAAATCAATTTAAATGGAATCAAGAAGAGAAGGCTAGCTTTGACGTCATTGAGCTGATCCGAGAGCTTTTGATTTGTGCCTTGGAGCAGCCTGGGGAAAGAGTGCTCTTAAACATTGACCCTTATCCTTATTGTCATGGCCCCTCTCGCCTTTATCCGAAGGTTGAAAAAGACACCTCATACCATATTATTGCAAAAAATCTCACTGATTGGATGGAGAGGAAGGAAAACTACCGCCGAAGCACATTGGGCAACGTATTGAGTTAATTAGGGATTGTCCAATAAAGGCAGAAAAAATTTTGGATGCTCTAATGAGAGTTATTTCCCATTCTGGGTATTGAGGTAAAAATATTTCCCATTCTAGGTATGGAAATAAAATATTTCCAGAATAGGGATGTATCGGCGAACGGTTTGCCGCTCGCCGATGTGACGCGGCAAACCGTTTGCCGTGCACACGTGGAACCCGCGACGAACCATTCGCCGTGACCAAGAGCGCGGTCGACGAGGATTGCAATCTTCGAGGATGGATGGGACGGTTGCAGCAGACGAGGGCAGACCCAGTCGACGACCCGCCCTACACGGCAAATGGTTTGTCGTGCCGCGACAAACCATTTGCCACTGGACGCAGTATATAAACCCTGCCCGGGTCCCCTCTTCCCCTCACACTGCTCATCCCCATTCTAACTCTCCTCCCTCCCATCACCCCGATCATTGCAGTGGCCCCTCTATTTAAGGCTCCTCCTGCAACGGCGGCTGCTAGTTGTCTCAACCCCAACCACCAGACACTCCTTTGTAAGAAATATTATGTATGCAACTATCAAATAAATAGTTGCCAACATATTTTTTATTTCTTATTTTGTGGCTGATTTACTCGAATTTCGACGGTCTTAAGTTCAACACAAAGCGTGAACTCAGTCGCAGTGTCGACCAATCAAAATCCGAATTTAATCAACAATTAACCCACACTAAAGATCAATAAATTAGAAATAATGTGGAGTTAAAATTTATTTTTAACTCTACATAAAAGATGTATAGATGCAAGTACGTAGAGAGTTCGAACACAGGGAACAAGCAGTGTAGTTCAAGCAAAAATGCTATAGTGTGTGAGTGTGTGTAGTGTCTACACTAAGCAAGCAAACAAAAGAAATGTTTTTGTGGGTTTTTAAATTTTTTTATTTTTTTTATTTAATTTTTAATTTTGTATTTTGATTTTTAATTTTCTGATTTTTATATTTTATATTTTATATTTTATTTTTTTTTCAATATTGGAAAGTAAAGGCAATACAATAACAGGCAAGGTAAAATATTTATAAAAATGCACAAAAATACTCAAAAATTCAGAAATAAAATGTTTTTGGTATTTTTAAGGTTTTCTACTGTTTTTGTGATTTTTGGGGGTTTTTCAAGGTGTTTTTGATATTTTTAAATACTAAGATAAAGCAAAACAGTGCAAATAAGGCTGGCTGTGAATAAAATGCAATTTAAAAATAGCAACCAGTACCCAAAATGTTTCACACTATTTTTCTACTGAAAAGAACAAAATAAGGGATAAACAGAAGCTGAGTTTATATTTTTTTGATTTTTCTACTATTTTATATAATTTTTTGAAGTTTTCGATTGTTTTTAAATTTTTAGTGTTTTTCTTTTGAGATTTTTAATGATTTTTGGACTGACACTAAAATAGGATAAAATAGACACTAGGTGATTTTTTTGGAATTTTTAGATGTGTTTTAATATTTTTTTGGTATTTTCTAAACTAGACAGTACACAAATAGGCTGTTTTTGATTTTTAATAAATATAAAAAATAAAGTAAAATCAAAAACTAAATAGGTGGCGTTAAAGTACACGTGTCCAAGTGCTTAAGTCTATTTTTGTGAAATTTTTGGAGTTAAAATGATAGGTCAATTAATTAGAGCAAGTCTCCAAACATTAAACAGTCCTGGCAGGGGCATATGTGCAATTTCTAAAACATCCAGGGGCATATATGCAATTTTCCACAAAAATATACACTGTATATTCAATTTTTAGCACCAAACATTAATTACAAAAACTGCCTGGGCTTCCTAGAAATTTTCCCACCAGGACGCGTGACTTGCACGCGCCTGGGAAGGACTGGAATGTAATATGGCAAAGCCCTGGGGGTCTACTTGCAAAATGACCAAAAAGTTTACACTTCACGCCAAAATTTTTGTACTGAAACGAAATACACAAAAACCCGAGGGTGTCCTTGCAAAATGCCCACACCTCACGTGTACAGATCACGTGAGGTGACGTGGCGGAGGACCTAAGTGCAAATAAGCAAAGTTCAGGGGTCTCTATGCAAATTTTACAAAATTTTCACACTACATACGAAAGTTTAAATACTAAAAATTAAATACAAAAATTGCGAGGGCTGGGATGCAAAATACCCTCGCTCGGGCGCTCTGCAGGTGACGCGTGGCGCGCATCCAATGGCTGGCGGCGATGGACGATCCAACGGCGGGAAGCGGTCCACTTATCCACGTGGCGCACGATGAGCGGTCGATGACGCTTCGACGACGCATGGCCTGGATTAGATCCTCCTTGGTTGATCGGACGGTCGAGGCGAAGGATGATCCAACGGAGGCTGTGCGATCTGGGGAGGGCTCCTCGATCCAACGGCTGGGAGGCGATGAGGAAGAACGCCGGTGAGGCGAACTTCGCCGCTCCAGATCGTCGTCCTCCGGTGTAGTCAAGGCTTCAAAATGGCCGTGGAGCGACCCCTGGTCCTTCTCTATCGGCTGGTGGCGGCAAAAAGACACGACGGAGACCGTGGCGCTCGCAGGTGACCGGCGGAGCTGGTGGGCTGCGCCTGCTCCGGCGAGCTTCAAAATCCGCTTCCAGGTGTCGTTGCTCGTTCTTTGACCTGCACAAATGGTCAGCAGGTCCAGGGCAAACTGCCTGGACCTGGAATGGGCCTAATCGATGCGCGAGGCGAGGGGATGATGGATGGTCGGAGGTGCGCTCCGGCGAGATTGATCGATTTGGAGAAGGAGTGAATGGAACTCGAAATTTCTTTAGGGTTTTTAAAGCTACGGGTATCAGGAAGCTAACGGGCTAAATAAAAATGCGGGGCGAGCCCTCGATGGCCGGAGCCAGAGGGAAAAGAGTACCTCGACCGACGACTTCGCGGGAGGTGGTGGAGACGCCTCCGACCTCGGCGGCCTTGGCTGAAGAGCTCACGTCGGAGCTGTCACCTCCAGGTGGCTCTGGAGCACGGGAGAGGCGCGAGGTGGTGGACCGAAGGTGTTCAAATTCAAAGGGAAAGAAGGGGGTCGGTTATATGTGGTTTGACTCGAGGTCGCAGGGGCTCAAAGATCAAGAGCTCTGGAGCGATTCAATGATCCATAATCCGATGCAAGATATGGGCGAGCTTCCTCGATCGTCGATGATCAAAAGTCAAGAAGACGCTAGCACAAAATGAGGCGCCTAACGTCCTCGAAAAAATCGAGAAATCAACCCAAAAACAAGTCTCTGACAAGGCTACAGGGGGTAGGTCAGACTGTTGACCGAGGTCAACAGTCCTGGCCTCCTGGTTGGTCCACGTGGACCAACCAGGAAAAACCCTGGAAAAATATATTAATAATTCTATTTAAAATACTAAATGGCCGAATTAAATAAAAGTTATAAAATAAAAAATGCTTAGAATTTTATGTAGTATTTTATTTTGATTTTTATTTATTTTTATGACTTATATTTTTACAAGTTACTTTTTTAACCCTATATAGGTATAATACCTATGTATTTTAATATTTACTTTTTATTTTAGGTATTTTTAATATTATTATTTTTATTTATGATTTTATAAAACTGTGAAATACTTTTATATTCACATATATATTTTATTTTATTTTCTGATATGTTTTGTATATTTAATAAAATACAAATACATTTTATATAGGTATAAGTATATGCAGTATACCTATGTATTCTTTATACAAGTATTTTTATTTTTATTTTTCTTTGCATTTTATTTCAATTTTAATGAACATATACAGTATAAGTAATATTTACAAAATTATAAAAATATAAAAATGAATAAATAATGAATAAAGAATAAATTGAATATTTTATTCAGTACAAGTGTACAATAGGGGTCCAAAACTCAACTTTCTGACCGTAGCTCCGCCAAATGCGAAACCACCGCCATTGGATAGATTATTTTATTCTATATACAATTAAAGATGAGTTTGCTACATTTGGAGTTGTCGTTTGTGAGATACGGGTCTGGGAAGTTGGGATTTTGGATTCTTATTCAGACCATATCTTTTTGTCTGTACATGATCTTTTTGTGAACTCAATTTTGTATTTTTCTTTATAAAATTATCCACAACTTTCATGTACAAAGTTTCTTTATTTGATGTATAAAGAGTGGAACCAAAAATAGGTTCCAAAATGAATAAAGAATGAATAAAGATTGTAGGTATTTTATCTGTATTTCTGACCTTATCTCCCCCTACTTTATTCCTTGTCGACCTATTCATCAAGATGCCTAGGTCTCGGGGGTTTTGGGTCATAAAATATTCACAATATTTTATTCTTTTTCTTTTCTTTATTTATTCTATAATTTTGGCCTTAATTACAGTAATTTACACACTGTTTAGATGCACATGTATGAATGCTAAGATGCTTGATTTAAGGCTATTTACAGGCATTTGCTAGGGTTTTTGGTGCCAAAATGATAGAATAAAGATGATGAAATGTGGATTCATCATCCCCCTATACTTTACCTTTGCTAGTCCCTTGCAAACACTTATGCAATAAGTGCAAAAAGAAACAGAAAGAAAAGAAAAAGAAGAACTTGGATTTAATTTAATGATCAAACTTGCCTTCGCAAAATCAAAGTTTGGAGCTTAAGTCGGACCTTTGGAATTTTAGTGCGGGCGGAACCTTATTGAGAACCGTGTTTGAAATTCAACAGTCCCTGAGAATCCCAAAACTCTGCTCAAGTCTCCTCAATAGCCAGGTCAAAAATATCTCAACTCATACGCAAACCCTTACGACTATGAATCTGACTTGTACAGTGTAAGTGATGGTGGCTCTCCCCAACTAGAATGACAAAGAAACTGACTTCTCCAGTATGACAACCCAGTGATTCCCCAATCCAGCAACTCCATCCTCGAGGAGCGAGGTATTCCCTTCTAAGTTCAAGTGGCAACCAGCTCAAGAGGAGGGGGTGAAGAGAAGAATGGACGGTAGCCAGTGTAGCTACCTATCCTTGGATGCAAGACCAGTGTAGTCAAGTCATCCTGCTGCAGGCTCATATGATATGACTTTGGAACTCAAGCTTGCTTATTGACTTTGTACATACTTGGAGGCTTTTTATTTTTGTACATGCCTGAACATTTTTTTTTTGAAATACTATTCACAGTAGCATTTACATAAGGAGTTTTTCCTCTTGAACCAGTAGACTATCCCTCTTTTGAAGCTTTATCGCAACCCACAGTCTCCTGTCTTTAGACTTCCTAATCACTGGACGGGTTGGGGTGCACTTCCCTCCCTAGAGGAGGACAAATGTTTCCACTTGTGTGCGTCTCATACCGGCAAATCCAATCCCCTCACCACTCCAACTGAGTTGAGCCATGTGAAAGGTGCAGGTGTCCAAGTTAGGTCATTATCAACAAGAGTCGTGCGTGTGCTTCGAAATACTCTACTTAGGCAGTCAAGAATCCATTGAACCAAGTCCCGTGATCCTCAAAGAATTAAGTCAACTAGACCTGAAGTACCTCAAACCCAGTTCCTATAAGGTTCCTGTTATTAGGTAGATTATAAGGTCCAATCAAGCTCCAATCTCCGGATTTTACTTAGACTTGTTCAACTATCAAACTCAATCCGAAAAATGCTCATGCTATGCAATGCAATGCAAAAAATATTTTTGTGATGCAATTTTCAAAGATTTTGAACTTTTTATGGATTTTTGAAAATATGATGCATGCAGATGCAATTTTTTGTATTTTTCAAAAAGATTTTTCAAGTATTTTTGGATTTTAATTTTGCAAATGTTTTTGGGAATTTTTTTGAAAATAAAAAGTTTTGGCTGAAAACTAGGTGAAAAATATGTACACGGGAGTGCTTCTTATATTTACAAGAAGTGGATTTTAGAATTTACAAGGGTAAGTGATCAATTTTATACATATATACATATAGTGGATTTTGGTGTGATGTGTATATTCCTCAAACTTATTTGAAAACAATTTACACACGATTTTTGAAAACTATAGTCCAAAATAGTTTTTACAAACATTTTACACACATTTGAAAATCATTTTGCAAAGGCTTTTCAAAACAGTATATAAAGGTTTTTCAAAATATTTTTGCAACCATTTTTTCAAACCATTTGCAAATCATTTTTCAAACATTTTATTTCACACAAAGAAAATAAGTTTTGCAAACCACACAGGTTGAAAACACGAAACAAAATATTTTCAAAATAGTTTTCAATAGATGTTCACAAAGATTTTCAAACTATTTTTCAAACATTTTGCAAAAACATTTTCACCTGATTTATTAATCAGTAAATACAAAAAGAATTTGAGGAATAATCACATCTTTTTATTAAGAATTTTTGTGAATGTTAAAGAATTTTTAGCCATATTATTAAGAAAATACGAAAGTACGAGTTATGGCTAAAGTATATACGTAGTATATACGACCCCCCTATACTTAGCTTGAGCTATGTCCTCATAGATCGGAGAGAAAAGAGAAGACATAACTCGTACTAAGTATAGACAAGTCTAAAGAATAAAGGAATAATAGATGAATAAATGAATGAGAAGTTGACCGTCCCCCCTATACTTAGGATCAAATAATCCTAAGTATAGCAGACTGTACACAACGCAGGGAGGGTCAAGGGTGGGAATGAACAGATCGTACTCAAACTGTCTCCCCCTATACTTAGGGTAAGATATCCCTAAGTATAGACAAGAAGAGGAGACAATGGAGAGGATCGAAAGGAATAGAAGAAACTCGGGGTGCCAACCCCCCTATACTTAGGACAAAGTACGTCCTAAGTATGGAAAACTGTCAACAAGGGCGACACCTTTTTGATAGCTACAGAAGATAGAAAAGGAAAAGAAGAAAAGAAGAAAATAAGAGAATAAATCAACCGAAAACAGAGTGATATAAACAGATGGATCTGTACAGCGAAAGCTAGAATTTGATCACCATGTATGAGACGTAGATGATGAGAGTCAAAGGACATATCTCATACCAGAAGAATGGGAGCAACGTCAATGGTCGGCGGATCATGATCAAGATATAGTTTCAAGCGTTGACCATTGACGCGGAAGGTAGAGGAAGATGACGGTTCAAATATGTCGATGCTGCCATTGTCATGTACCTTCCTGACCACATACGGTCCTTTCCACTTGCTCTGTAATTTTCCTGGGAATAATTTCAGCCTGGAATCGAACAACCATACTCTCTGATCTGGCTCAAACTGTTTATGGCTGATATGCGAATCGTGCCATGTCTTCACTTTCTCTTTGTACTGTAAGCTGTTTGAAAAGGCTGTGTCTCTAAGTTCTTCTAGGGATGCCAATTCTGCTCTTCTCTGTTCTCCTATACTCTCGGGATCTATAAGCAACTCAGTAACTGCCCAAAAAGATTTATGCTGGATTTCCACTGGCAAATGGCACGGCTTGCCATAGACGAGACGAAAGGGAGATGTTCCCAATGGATTCTTGAAAGATGTCCGATAAGCCCACAAGACCGAGTCCAAAAGCTGTGACCAATCCTTTCGGTCTGGGCGGACAACTTTCTGCAAGATAGTCTTTATCTCCCTATTCGATACTTCGGCAAGACCATTAGTCTGAGGGTGATAAGGAGTGGCAACCCGATGGTCAATGCCGAACTCGTCTGTAAGGGCCCTGACTTTGTCATTGATGAAGTGAGACCCCCCGTCTGAAATCAAGACTCTTGGTACCCCGAACCGTGAAATGATATTTTTCCTCAAAAATTTGCAAACGGTTTTAGCATCTGCGGCTCGGGCGGGGATGGCCTCAACCCATCGGCTGACATAATCTACAGCGAGCAAAATATGCTCGAATCCCTGACTCTTAGGAAATGGGCCCATGAAATCAATCCCCCATGCATCAAAAACCTCACAGAAGTGAATGGGTTGCATGGGCATCATATCTCTCTGTCCGCAGGTTCCCATTTTCTGACAGTCAGTACATTTCTTCACGAACTCATCAGAATCCTTGAAGAGAGTAGGCCACCATAGGCCGGATTGAAGCACCTTCTGTGCTGTTCTTTTTCCAGAATGATGTCCTCCTGCCTCAAGCTTGTGGCAGTATGTGAGGACGCTATGCTGCTCTTCTTGAGGAATGCACCTCCTCCAAATACTATCCCCTCCTTCATGATAAAGGACGGGATCCTCCCAGTGGTAAAACTTGGCCTTAGCTAGGAAGGTCTCAAGTTTCTGCCTGGGCCAACCCTGAGGGACTGTCTTGGCAACAAGATAGTTTACAAAGTCAGCATACCATGGGAGTGAGGTGACAGCCAAGATCGCCTCATCCGGAAATGTCTCTGTGATAGGTGCGCTGGGCTCAGATTCCTCAAGATTCTCCAATCTGGAGAGATGATCCGCCACCACATTCTTGACTCCAGGCTTGTCCTTAATCTCAATATCAAATTCCTGGAGTAGAAGGATCCATCTGGTGAGACGTGCTTTGGCATCCTTCTTAGCCATTAAGTACCGGATGGCGGTATGATCATTGTAGATTGTCACTCTAGATCCGAGAATATATGATCGATACTTATCAAGAGCGAAGACTACGGCCTGCATTTCTTTCTCAGTCACAGTGTAATTCCGCTGCGCGGCATCCAAAGTCCGGCTGGCGTAGTGAATGGCAAACGGTAAACCATCCCTCCTCTGTCCAAGCACAGCCCCAACGGCAAAATCTGAAGCATCCGTCATGATCTCGAATGGGAGAGACCAATCGGGTGGCTGAAGGACAGGAGCTGAAACCACCATATTTTTGAGAGTCTCAAAAGATTCAAGACACTTATCATTAACAATAAACTCGGTTTCTTTGGTCAGCAAGTCAGTAAGCAGTCGGGCAATTCGACTGAAGTCCTGAATGAACCGTCGGTAGAAACCGACATGCCCCAGAAAAGACCGTAACTGACGCAAGTTGGACGGCGGATTGAGTTTTCTGATGATGTCCACCTTAGCCGGATCGACCTCCATGCCCCTGTTGGAGACGATATGACCAAGGACCGTCCCTTGAGTCATCATGAAATGACTCTTCTCTCAGGATAAGACAAGATTGACCTCAATGCAGCGCTTCAGCACACGGTCTAGGCAGTCAAGACAAGCGTCGAACCCGTCGCCATAGACCGAGAAGTCATCCATGAAGACCTCTAAACAGTCACCCACCATGTCCGAGAATATGGACAACATGCACCTTTGGAATGTCGCCGGAGCGTTACATAGACCAAAGGGCATCCGTCTGAAAGCATAAGTCCCAAACGGACAGGTGAATGTCGTTTTCTCCTGGTCTTCGGGCGCAATGGCCACTTGATTATATCCAGAGTACCCATCAAGAAAGCAGTAATGACTCTTCCCGGCTAACCGCTCGATAATCTGATCAATGAAGGGAAGCGGGAAGTGATCCTTCTTCGTGGCCTCATTCAATCGTCTGTAGTCCACACAGACCCTCCAAGAAGTTGGTACTCTGGTAGCGATCTCCTCTCCAGACTCATTGACAACTGTAGTGATACCCGTCTTCTTGGGTACCACATGGAGTGGACTAACCCATTTGGAGTCGGAGATGGGATAGATAAAATCAGCGCTCCACCACTTGGAAATTTCTTTCATGACTACGTCTCGAAGATTCGGGTTCAGCCGTCGTTGGAACTCACGCGACGGCTTAGCGTTATCCTCAAGATAAATGTGGTGAGAACAAAGATTTGGGCTCAGCCCCTGGAGATCAGCTATACTCCAACCGATTGCCTTGCGGTTTCTTTCAAGAACCTCCATCAGACGAGATTCTTGCTCTCCAGCCAAATCTGCTGAGATAATGACTGGGTGCATTTCTGGCTCTCCAGCAAGGAATCTGTACTTCATCGACTGCGACAGAGGTTTCCGTTCTGGGCAACTGGGAGGTGGCAGATCCGGTTTCTGATAAGTCTGTGTAAATGCGACCAGGTCTGCATGGGAGAACTCTCGCTCTGCGTGAATTACTGACGAAGGGCGGCCTGATGGATCATCAATAAACTGCACTGGCTCGCACTCTGTCATGGCTGTCAACTCAGTAGGAATCAGACAAGGTAAATAGTCATCAAAGTCATCCCAATCAATGTCTGAATCCGAGGGATCAGAAGACGATGAGCAAGATTGAAATTCCTCAGCACCACTCATCACGACACTGTCAGCCTCAGAGATATCCTCATCCAGGGATGTGCTCTCCCGGCTCTAGACTGCCATGAGTTTGAGATACAGTGAATCTGTAGGCAAGGCGAGGGTCGGTGCTACGGGATCTTTCCAGTTGGATTCATCATCAGTCATCTCGAAATCACAAACCTGATGGATGTCTAGCTCCTCTTCTGTCATCTGCTCGACTTCGCTGGACTGTTCTGAGCATTCTGCCTCTCTGGCTCTGATCTCTTCGATCGTCTCTATTTGTATGGTTTCACCCTCTACGCGAAAACATACCTTCCCGCTATCGTGGTCGGTCACCGCCTTGGCTGTGGCCAAGAATGGACGTCCAAGAATGATGGGGGCATCAGTTACCGACTCAGGGATCTCTATGTCCAACACAACGAAGTCCACGGGGAATTGCAGGCCCTGAATGGTAACGACCACGTCTCTCAATAACCCCTTCGGCCTCTTAATCGACCTATCAGCAAACTGAAGGACGGTTCTGCTTCGAAGAAGAGGGCCAAACTCGAACTGCTTGAGTAAGGCTGCCGGAAGGAGGTTAATTGAAGAGCCGCTGTCTAATAGAGTACGATCAAACTGCTGCTCCTGAATCTCGCATCTGACATAGGGAGCTCCTGCGTCTGGTCGCTTGGCTGGCAATGTTTTCTGAATAGCGCAGCAAGTGTCATGAGTGAGCATATGGATTTTGATCTCTGTGCCTCTTCTTCCTTCTGATAGTAGTTGTTTCTTTCAAATTCTTCTTGAAGAAGGGGATATGCTCAAATGCTTCTCGTAGAGTCAGCTGAATATGAAATCTGTCAATCATCTCGTTGCCGAACTCTACCTGTTGGCTCTTTTTAGGATTTTCTTTTTTATTCCCCTTCGCTCGACAGAGTGCCTCGGGAAAGGGGATGGTAGGCGCCTCCTCAGATGGAGGACTAGGAATCGGTCCCTGTGCCTGTGAAGACGGAGAATCCATACAAAAATCATCATTCACCACATATGGATCCGCAATTTGAACAGAAACCTTTCCTTTATTCATATTTTTGTTTTTGTTTTTGTTCCCACAATCTCTAGGTACAAAATGTGGTAACATCACAGAAGATGGCTCAACAAAAGTGGATGTGGTGGCCTCAGTACCACCACTAGCACCGGTCTTCGCGGCATCAGTACCGCGCTCTGGTTCAGCATCCAAAATGGTGGCATCAGGACCACCGTCTGCATCTGGTATCACAACGGCATCAGCACCGTTGTCCTGGACTCCATCATTGGTGGCATCAGCACCACCGTCTCCAATATCATCTGTAGCGGCATCAGCACCGCTCCTCTGCTCCTCTGGCGCTCCTGATTCTGCATCTGGTTGTCGCTCAGAAGAGGCGCCGCCGGCTGGCATCCTACCGCTCCTAGTAGTCACAAAATCAGCATCATTCACAAAAGAAGACATATCATTCAAATTGTCACTAGGAGAGGCATCCTCTATGAACTCTACCTGCTCAGATTTTCTTTTTAAATTATTAGGATTTGGTTCGATCTGAGCGGGTATGGCGGCTTTGCCTTTGATGATGTCCCGCATTTCCTGCCGGAACTCATCCATTTCTTGCCTGAAAGATTCTCGCTGTTCAGATAGCAAGCGGGCAAGATCATCAAGGGCTGGGTTCTCATAGGCTGGACCCTGAGAACCGGATGGCTGTCCTTGCTGGAAATGGGGCTGCTGCTGCTGGTGTTGCTGCTGATACTGGGGGGGGCTGGGCATAAGAATGCTGAGGCGGCTGTCGCTGCCTCCACTGCTGTCCCTGATAGGCGGGACGAGGACCACTCTGATACTGCTGGGGCTAGTTGTACTGGGGCTGCTGGTGTTGTTGCTGTGGCTGGCCGTTCTGCTGTCCTTGAGCAGGGGAATGCTGTTGGGATGAGGATCCACCATTACCCCAACGGAATCCGGGGTGATCCCTACGAATTGCGGGCTGAGGGTATCGGTCATACCAAATCCCGTTGACTTCCATCAACGGTTCCTGCTCGAAGGAAGGTGGAGGAAGAACTGCCAGTGGCTGCTCCTGCTGATACACCACCATCTGCGTCTCCTGAGATGGCGGTTGCTCTGGATGGTACTGCAACAATGGAACCGGCTCCGCCTGGATATGGTTCACCTGGCGGTATGAGGTGGAGGCCTGGTTGGGATTGTTGCTGCTGGAAGCAACCTGTGACCTGGGAGGTTGTTGTGAATGGGCCTGTGCCTCCTGAATACAGAGAATTTGAGTTTTCAGGTCACTCATTGTCTTGGTGAGAAGGTCCATCTGGGCTAGACCTTGGTTCTGCTTCTTTTCCAGGATCTCCATGCGGTCCAACTTTTCACTGATAATGCCCATGTCGGCTGCTGCTGATTCGGCTTGGGCTGCGGCGACCGACGTTGTGCTGGGACCAGCATCGATGCGGGCGATCCTCTGAAATGATCCCGCTCCTTGCGGGGGCTTCTGCTGAGTGTAGACTCTGGCCTGGGTCATCACTGTTGAGTTCTCTGCCATGCCTTCATAGATGGCCCAGACGTCGTCTTCTCCTTTGGAGAAATAGGACCCACCGCAAGAGGCGTTCACAAGCCCTTGCAGCTCCGGTGTCAGCCCACAGAAGAAACTCTGCACCAGATTGGGCTTGGAGATATCGTGATGTGGACACCGATCTATGAGCTCTCTGAATCGATCCCATGCTTCGTGGAACTGTTCATTTGGGATCATGACAAAATTGCTGATCATGGCTCGAGATGCGTTGGTTCGGTCGAGAGGATAGTATTTCTTTAAATATGCGGACCGGAGATCTGCCCAAGTGTCGACAAATCGCCCTAGATGCTTGAGCCAGTAAGCGGCTCTGTCAACCAATGAGAATGGAAAGGCGATCATCCTGATTGTGTCCTCGGTCAACAACCAATCGTGGATGGTGCTGCATATCATTTCGAATTCTTGGAGATGGAGGTGCGGCTCTTCGGTCGGCAACCCATGAAACTTGGGAAGAAGCTGGATCGTGTGGTGCCGAAGCTCGAAGTCTCCGTGGATTGGCGGGAGTCTAATCCACCGGTGAGTGAGAGACGAAGCTGGGTTGTGTAGTTCCCTCATAATAGTCTGTGGCGGTCGCTCACCATCCGGATCGCCTCATGCATCGGGTCCTCCTCCTTCTCCGCCATCGCCTCCTCCAGGTCTGTTCTCTCTCATCTGAGCTATTTCCCTCATGAGATCACCCATTAATGCACCCTGGTCACGGATCTGTCTCTGCATATTTTCCAGGGACGCTAGCAATGAATTGTTGATGGCCGCTTGATCAATAATGAACGGAGGGTGATCGTGATCATCTTGGTGCTCGCCTCTGTCTGCCATTGCTTGATTCTCTGAAAATGCAAAAGAGGCCATTTCAGGTGCTGTTGAATGAGCTGAGCTCTGTGATGCACTGAATTCTGACACAATTGGACTGAGGGAAGGAGAATGGGAAGGGTGGTCGAGGGGGAACAGGGTGGATGTGAACTCAGGCTCGGAGAGCGGGCTCTCCGAGGCATTCCTAGATGAGTAGGGAGGAGTGCTGGATAGCGGTGTCGACAAGGTCGGCCTAAGAGATCTCCGTCCCATCATCTTGATTATTTGAGAAGAGTGGGGATAATGCAAGAAAAGAAGAAAATGAGATGCAACAAAATTTCCGCACAATTGTGCGGTGTTTTTGATCTTGACCTTAATAAATCTAACAATCAAACACAAAGCAAGGGTAAGTTCACCAACTCAACTCGTGAAGCCGTGAAGGTTCGGCTTTTATCTTGTCAGTTTTAGCTTGTTTTTCAGGTATTTATCTTTTCACGAGTCCTTAGAGCGCTACGCCTATAGGAGAGAGAGTACTGCCAGGAAAGTGTCCCCGTACTTGTCCTCCTCCTGTGTAACCTGTAACTTGCGCTTTTTAAGGTCCTTGTAACCCTTCCTGGATCCCTACTCAGCCAAAGAAAAGAGAGAGGAAGCCGATAGGCGAAACCGATACTTCGGACCTCGCCCGCAACGGAATCACCCGTGAGCGTACAAGGTCCTACTCGGACGCAGCCGGTGAGACAGACACACCCGTGAAGGCGTGGCCTAGGCTCGGTACTTCGGACAAGGTCGGCGCTCACACAATAGTGAGTCACCAATGGCGACCAAGTCCTACTCGACTACGTACGATAGTAGCACCAATACTTCGGAAATCCAGGCGATACACAAGGCAGCCACAAGTTGGGTTTTGGGCTCTAATCCTTACGAAGCGCTCACCTCACTTGGAAGGAGACCTTCCCATGCAACCTGAAAACAAGTGAGGGTGTTACTCTCCCCAAGCAATGAATCCAATTACCGATTTTATTTTTGGTCAAGTTTTCTTTAGCAGTCCCTTTTTTAATTTTTTTGGTGTTATCGCTTCTTTTGAGTCAATTCAAACAAGCGCCTAACGGTTTTTGTATTTTTCCTTTATCCTACTTTGTTCCAAAAACAGAGGGAGAATAGAGTCGGAAAAGCCGTGCAAGTCGACACCAAGGTGGAAATCTCACCTTTGTGCCTAGATGATGCGTGCAAAGTTAGAAGACTTACAACGAATCCCAGCTCTCTCCATGCGGGATGCAAAGCAGAATTTTTAAACCTAAGCTATATGGCGATATGCAAGCGGAAATTGTCCTAGAACAGGCAACTGCTAGCGTGAAGAACCACAAGCTAGCTAGCAACTCCTAATCCGAGTGTCCGGTCTAGGCTCACCCCTCCTCTGCCCAACACATTTGGGGTAGGAGAAAGCGCTTGTTCGGGTGTGAGCTCGCGGCGCGTGGATTTGGAAGCTACTAACTGTTTAATTAGTCTAAGTCCAAATACGTATCTATAGGAGCATGCAAATATAATTAAGTGTTTGGACCTATTCTAATCGAGTCAAGCAGACCTAGAACTAAGAGCTCAATCCACAAAAGAAAGTGAAAAATGAAAACAAAACCGGAAAATGACTGCGATGAAAACGCGATAAAATCCGCGGTGAGCCCCCGGGTGAACAAACACCCGGAAATTAGGCCCGAATGTTCAAGTGTCCAAGTCCAAGTGTACCTGTATTATTACAAATTAAATGAATCACTCTCTCACCAAAAATAAAAGACAAGCTAATCTAAGCACTCTCTCTCACTCCTTGCTCTCTCCTGCCGGCTAGGCTAAGAATAGCCGGCTCCGCTTCCCAAGGATGCGTCGGGTCACCTAGGCGATCCGCCTCACTCCGCGGTCCCTCGCAAGAAGACAAGACAAGAGATGGTCAGATAGCTCAACAAGATATATCAAAATGTAAGAGATGAAAAATGCTGCTATGGTAAACAATCACACAATCAAACAAAAATGTGAACTACAAGCTGTTGTTCCCTTGCAACGGCGCCATTTGATTAACTCGAATTTCGACGGTCTTAAGTTCAACACAAAGCGTGAACTCAGTCGCAGTGTCGACCAATCAAAATCCGAATTTAATCAACAATTAACCCACACTAAAGATCAATAAATTAGAAATAATGTGGAGTTAAAATTTATTTTTAACTCTACATAAAAGATGTATAGATGCAAGTACGTAGAGAGTTCGAACACAGGGAACAAGCAGTGTAGTTCAAGCAAAAATGCTATAGTGTGTGAGTGTGTGTAGTGTCTACACTAAGCAAGCAAACAAAAGAAATGTTTTTGTGGGTTTTTAAATTTTTTTATTTTTTTTATTTAATTTTTAATTTTGTATTTTGATTTTTAATTTTCTGATTTTTATATTTTATATTTTATATTTTATTTTTTTTTCAATATTGGAAAGTAAAGGCAATACAATAACAGGCAAGGTAAAATATTTATAAAAATGCACAAAAATACTCAAAAATTCAGAAATAAAATGTTTTTGGTATTTTTAAGGTTTTCTACTGTTTTTGTGATTTTTGGGGGTTTTTCAAGGTGTTTTTGATATTTTTAAATACTAAGATAAAGCAAAACAGTGCAAATAAGGCTGGCTGTGAATAAAATGCAATTTAAAAATAGCAACCAGTACCCAAAATGTTTCACACTATTTTTCTACTGAAAAGAACAAAATAAGGGATAAACAGAAGCTGAGTTTCTATTTTTTTGATTTTTCTACTATTTTATATAAATTTTTGAAGTTTTCGATTGTTTTTAAATTTTTAGTGTTTTTCTTTTGAGATTTTTAATGATTTTTGGACTGACACTAAAATAGGATAAAATAGACACTAGGTGATTTTTTTGGAATTTTTAGATGTGTTTTAATATTTTTTTGGTATTTTCTAAACTAGACAGTACACAAATAGGCTGTTTTTTATTTTTAATAAATATAAAAAATAAAGTAAAATCAAAAACTAAATAGGTGGCGTTAAAGTACACGTGTCCAAGTGCTTAAGTCTATTTTTGTGAAATTTTTGGAGTTAAAATGATAGGTTAATTAATTAGAGCAAGTCTCCAAACATTAAACAGTCCTGGCAGGGGCATATGTGCAATTTCTAAAACATCCAGGGGCATATATGCAATTTTCCACAAAAATATACACTGTATATTCAATTTTTAGCACCAAACATTAATTACAAAAACCGCCTGTGCTTCCTAGAAATTTTCCCACCAGGACGCGTGACTTGCACGCGCCTGGGAAGGACTGGAATGTAATATGGCAAAGCCTTGGGGGTCTACTTGCAAAATGACCAAAAAGTTTACACTTCACGCCAAAATTTTTGTACTGAAACGAAATACACAAAAACCCGAGGGTGTCCTTGCAAAATGCCCACACCTCACGTGTACAGATCACGTGAGGTGACGTGGCGGAGGACCTAAGTGCAAATAAGCAAAGTTCGGGGGTCTCTATGCAAATTTTACAAAATGTTCACACTACAGACGAAAGTTTAAATACTAAAAATTAAATACAAAAATTGCGAGGGCTGGGATGCAAAATACCCTCGCTCGGGCGCTCTGCAGGTGACGCGTGGCGCGCATCCAACGGCTGGCGGCGATGGACGATCCAACGGCGGGAAGTGGTCCACTTATCCACGTGGCGCACGATGAGCGGTCGATGACGCTTCGACGACGCACGGCCTGGATTAGATCCTCCTTGGTTGATCGGACGGTCGAGGCGAAGGATGATCCAACGGAGGCTGTGCGATCTGGGGAGGGCTCCTCGATCCAACGGCTGGGAGGCGATGAGGAAGAACAGCGAAGAACGCCGGTGAGGCGAACTTCGCCGCTCCAGATCGTCGTCCTCCGGTGTAGTCAAGGCTTCAAAATGGCCGTGGAGCGACCCCTGGTCCTTCTCTATCGGCTGGTGGCGGCAAAAAGACACGACGGAGACCGTGGCGCTCGCAGGTGACCGGCGGAGCTGGTGGGCTGCGCCTGCTCCGGCGAGCTTCAAAATCCGCTTCCAGGTGTCGTTGCTCGTTCTTTGACCTGCACAAATGGTCAGCAGGTCCAGGGCAAACTGCCTGGACCTGGAATGGGCCTAATCGATGCGCGAGGCGAGGGGATGATGGATGGCCGGAGGTGCGCTCCGGCGAGATTGATCGATTTGGCGAAGGAGTGAATGGAACTCGAAATTTCTTTAGGGTTTTTAAAGCTACGGGTATCAGGAAGCTAACGGGCTAAATAAAAATGCGGGGCGAGCCCTCGATGGCCGGAGCCAGAGGGAAAAGAGTACCTCGACCGGCGACTTCGCGGGAGGTGGTGGAGACGCCTCCGACCTCGGCGGCCTTGGCTGAAGAGCTCACGTCGGAGCTGTCACCTCCAGGTGGCTCTGGAGCACGGGAGAGGCGCGAGGTGGTGGACCGAAGGTGTTCAAATTCAAAGGGAAAGAAGGGGGTCGGTTATATGTGGTTTGACTCGAGGTCGCAGGGGCTCAAAGATCAAGAGCTCTGGAGCGATTCAATGATCCATAATCCGATGCAAGATATGGGCGAGCTTCCTCGATCGTCGATGATCAAAAGTCAAGAAGACGCTAGCACAAAATGAGGCGCCTAACGTCCTCGAAAAAATCGAGAAATCAACCCAAAAACAAGTCTCTGACAAGGCTACAAGGGGTAGGTCAGACTGTTGACCGAGGTCAACAGTCCTGGCCTCCTGGTTGGTCCACGTGGACCAACCAGGAAAAACCCTGGAAAAATATATTAATAATTCTATTTAAAATACTAAATGGCCGAATTAAATAAAAGTTATAAAATAAAAAATGCTTAGAATTTTATGTAGTATTTTATTTTGATTTTTATTTATTTTTATGACTTATATTTTTACAAGTTACTTTTTTAACCCTATATAGGTATAATACCTATGTATTTTAATATTTATTTTTATTTTAGGTATTTTTAATATTATTATTTTTATTTATGATTTTATAAAACTGTGAAATACTTTTATATTCACATATATATTTTTATTTTATTTTTCTGATATGTTTTGTATATTTAATAAAATACAAATACATTTTATATAGGTATAAGTATATGCAGTATACCTATGTATTCTTTATACAAGTATTTTTATTTTTATTTTTCTTTGCATTTTATTTCAATTTTAATGCACATATACAGTATAAGTAATATTTACAAAATTATAAAAATATAAAAATGAATAAATAATGAATAAAGAATAAATTGAATATTTTATTCAGTACAAGTGTACAATAGGGGTCCAAAACTCAACTTTCTGACCGTAGCTCCGCCAAATGCGAAACCACCGCCATTGGATAGATTATTTTATTCTATATACAATTAAAGATGAGTTTGCTACATTTGGAGTTGTCGTTTGTGAGATACGGGTCTGGGAAGTTGGGATTTTGGATTCTTATTCAGACCATATCTTTTTGTCTGTACATGATCTTTTTGTGAACTCAATTTTGTATTTTTCTTTATAAAATTATCCACAACTTTCATGTACAAAGTTTCTTTATTTGATGTATAAAGAGTGGAACCAAAAATAGGTTCCAAAATGAATAAAGAATGAATAAAGATTGTAGGTATTTTATCTGTATTTCTGACCTTATCTCCCCCTACTTTATTCCTTGTCGACCTATTCATCAAGATGCCTAGGTCTCGGGGGTTTTGGGTCATAAAATATTCACAATATTTTATTCTTTTTCTTTTCTTTATTTATTCTATAATTTTGGCCTTAATTACAGTAATTTACACACTGTTTAGATGCACATGTATGAATGCTAAGATGCTTGATTTAAGGCTATTTACAGGCATTTGCTAGGGTTTTTGGTGCCAAAATGATAGAATAAAGATGATGAAATGTGGATTCATCAGTGGCTCATGATTATTAATGAAGGGATGCATCTCTTGAGAAGTTGCTTTTGGTGGTTACCTTAATGGATAGGTAACCATCATGTATTATAAGTATCATAGATTGGGGTCCCCTCTCCCTCAATTTATGAATGCAAGAGGATCCATTACTCAAGCATATTGGGCAAGAGTTGAGAAGGAGAAGAAAATCCCATCTTCACCGCCTCACTTCCGCTGCGATGGCTTCCGGTAACTTCTAAATATCATAGATTTATTTTGTTTAAGTTAATAGATCTATCAATTGGTATCAGAGCCATGGATTTTCTTTAACGACAAGTTTTGTGTTTTGAAATCGATAGTTATTTTGTATTGGCACTCTCTGAGAGTGGTTTTTTTTTGTTTTCTGAAATTTGATAAGCATAGTATGATGTCGATTTTATTGGAAGTCCTTTATTGTGTTGGTTCATTCGTTTCAAGTCCAACCATGTTTCTTTTGGATTTGGTGTTTTCGTAGTTTATTATATATTGTTGGTCGATATCAGAATTGTTTGTATTCTATTAGTAAGGACTGGATTTTGTTTGTTCATAACGGAAGTCTCATGAGATTATTATCCGATATACTATTTGCATGATACAAGGTATTCATGAGACTATCATGAGCATTAAAGTATTCTATTTCCATATGCACCTAATACATGAAATGTATTCAAGTGCTGTGGGTAAGGGGAATACACACACCTCTTGAATCCATTGAATAGCCATTGAATATTTTGATATGTTTTTTTTTCAAATCCGTGTCTGTGCCTTTCAAATCCGTTATTTTTTTAAAAAAAACGGATTAGATTGTTGTGGAGTTGTGGATTAGGTTGATAACCGCCACTGTCTGTGTTTTCTAAATTCGTTGAATCTTTTGATTGAACAGATTTGATGGCCGCGAATGCTTTATTTTATGTTTTATACCTACATCTTCGATATCACTGTGTACAGTACCAGTCAGTTATCCCAAATAGGATTAGTACACATAAAGTGTATAAAAGTATGGTGTTTATACCGTTGCACTATCAGTTAGTTGTACAAACTTGTTGATAATATTGTATGGTTAGTACCACTTTAGTACACTTGTGTACTAACCATACATTTTACTACCATTCTTTATTACTTTATTAAGTTTGTTTGATGCCATTTTGGTTTGATTTGTATAACTGGATTGGGAGGAATAGCCACAGCATCCTGCCAATACCTGTAATTTGTATTACTTTGATAAAGCGTAATTATTGGCTAGTTATCTTAGAGTAGCCAAAACATCTTGGATAACAATGTCAATAATTACATTAAGTGGTAAAGTTCAATTATTTGAACTAATGGCATCAAATTGCATCTACATAGTGGAGATTGCTTGATTAACTCCATCATAAGGTATTCGGATAAGTGTGTATAATTGAATCGGGAGGAGTAGCCACAGCATCTGATCAATTCGTATTGTACATATCATTTCTTGTAATGAGTAATTATTAGTTAGTTATCCAAGAGTAGCCACAACATCTAGGATAACTATGGCAATACTTACATTAAGTGATGGAGTTAATTGGACATATTTTTATTTAATGAGAAAAATAATTTTTTTGTTAGTTATTCTAATGCCCACAGGTACAGAATTTCTAATGAATATTTGAAATTTATTTGTCTCATTTATTAAGAAAATCAATTGTATATTACAATTTCTTAGCCACAGCAAGTCTTGTAATGATAGTACATTGATTTCTCAAAATATTAAATAAGTTAATATTTTGGATTAGGTTTTATGTTTGAGTTATTGCTTATTGTGGTTGTCTTGTTATGAAATTATTGCAGATAGTTCAGCTTTCATGTCTACTCAATTCAATGTTATAAATTCTGTTTCGATTCTTGAATGTCATGTATGTCATGAGTCTAATTTCATTGATGTTCCTATTAATACTTGGTGGATTGATTCTGGTACTTCAATCCATATTTCCAACTCCATCCAAGGCTTTCTGAAAATAAGGATGCCACTGAAAAATGATCAAAGCGTTTATATGAGGAATCGTATGACTTCACATGTTGAAGCGATTGGAACGCAATGGCTCATTTTGGAAACTGACCATGTACTTGATTTGGAAAATGTATTTTATGTACCCAAGTTCTCTAGAAATTTAATTTCAATATCTAGATTTTGTAATCTTGGATACAAATTTTCATTTGAAAATACATTTTTCCAAATATTTAAAAATGACAAGTTAATTGGCACATGTGGCATAGTGGATTATTTGTATAAATTACATCTACATCCATATTTTGAAAACAATCTCCTTGTTTGCAATGTAGTTGATAAAAAGCGAAAAAATAATAGTGACCGGTCATCAATGCTTTGGCATAAAAGATTAGGTCACATCTCCATTAAAAGGATCAAGAAATTAGTAAATGATGGAGTAATTGATACTCTAGATTTTACTGATTCTAGTGTTTGTGTGGAATGTATTAAGGGAAAACATACCAACAAACATACTAAAGGATGAAGGAGAAGTACTCGTCTTTTAGAAATTATACATACTGACATATGTGGTCCATTTTCTGTGGAATGTTTTAGTGGTCAAAAATACTTCATCACATTCATAGACGATTTCTCACGTTACATGTATCTTTATCTTTTATTTGAAAAATCAGAAGCTATAAATGCTTTTAAGGATTATCAAATAAAAGTACAGAGACAATTAGAAAAGAAAATTAAAATTGTGAGATCGGATAGAGGTGGTGATTATTATGGTAGGTATGTTGGAGGAGAACAAAAACTTGGACCATTTGCACGATTTCTTAAGGATGAAGGCATTGAACATCAATTTTCAATGCCCGGTGAACCGGATCAAAATGGTGTCGCCGAAAGACGGAATCGTACGTTAATGGATATGGTTAGAAGTATGATGAGTAACTCCTCATTGCCTTTATCCTTTTGGAGTGAAGCTCTAAAGACAGTCGTATATATATTAAATAGAGTTCCATCAAAAGCAGTTCCATCCACTCCATTTGAGCTTTGGAAGGGATGGAAATCAAGATTGGAACACATACACATTTGGGGTTGTCAAGCTGAGATTAGAATCTATAACCCACATGAGAAAAAAATTGGATATGAAGACTACAAGTGGATACTTCATTGGTTATTCATAAGGCTCTAAAGGTTATAGATTCTATTGTCCAAATAGGGAATCGAGTATTGTAGAATCAAGGAATGCTATATTTTTAGAAAATAGCGACAAAAATGGGAGCAGGATGGTAATTAAAGATATCATACGTGATGAATTGCCGGATCTTGTTATACCACTAGAAAGGGAGGAGCAAAATATTCAACACGATATCTTGGATGAGACACAACATCAAGATATTGTTGTCCCTCAAGTCCAAGATATTCCTTTGATTGAACCAATGGTGAATCCTCCACTACCCGAAAATCAAGTTGAAATAGCACAAACTGTTCAACAAGGTGTTGTTACAACTCGATCTGGTCGGGTAGTAAAATCTACAATCTCATCAGATTTTATAACATATCTACAAGAATGTGACTATGACACCGGAATTTCAGAGGACCCAATATCATTTTCACATGCCATGAGTGGGATTAATTCTACTAAATGGTATAATGCCATGAGGGAGAAGATGGATTCTATGAGTGCAAACCAAGTATGGGACTTGGTAGAGCTACCCAAAGGAGCGAAATCTATTGGTTGCAAATGGGTCTTTAAAACTAAGAAAGACTCATTGGGCAACATTGAGAGATATAAAGCCAGACTTGTGGCTAAAGGTTTCACTCAAAAGGAGGGCATAGATTACCATGAGACTTTCACTCCAGTATCATGAAAGGACTCATTACGAATAATCATGGCATTAGTAGCTCATTATGATTTAGAGTTACACCAAATGGATGTGAAAACAGCTTTTCTTAATGGAAACTTGGATGAACAAATTTATGTGCGACAACCTGAGGGTTTTATTTTAGATAATAACAAGCATTTGGTTTGTAAATTAGGGAAGTCTAAATATGGACTAAAACAAGCATCTCGTCAATGGTACATTAAGTTCAACAATGCAATAACTTCATTTGGTTTTGTTGAGAACATTGTTGATAATTGTATATATCTTAAGACGAGTGGGAGTAAATATGCTTTTCTAGTCCTTTATGTAGACGATATTTTACTTGCTTGTAATGACCTTGGGATGTTGCGCGATACAAAGATTTTCCTTTCTAATAATTTTGAAATGAAAGATATGGGCGATGCTAAATATGTCATTGGCATGGAAATTCATAGAGACAGATCTCATAGAGTACTTGGATTGTCTCAAAAGGCCTATATTGAAAAATTATTAGAGAGATTTGGAATGAAATATTGTTCTCCTACTCCAGCACCTATGGTAAAATTTTTCATTCAAATGTCCCCAAAATAATTTAGAAAAGGAACAGATGAAAGACATTCCATATACATCTATCATTGGGAGTCTAATGTATGCCCAAACATGCACTAGACTTGATATATGTTTTGCAGTTGGAATGTTGGGTAGACATCAAAGCAATCCAGGCATGGACCATTGGATAGCGGCAAAGAAGGTCTTGCGATATTTGCAAGGAACTAAGGATTTTATGCTAATCTACCGGCATTCAGATTCCTTAGAAGTTATTGGCTATTCGGATTCGGATTATGCAGGAAGTAAGGAGGATAGAAAATCTACCTCTGGATACATTTTTCTGCTTGCTGGAGGTGCTATTTCATGGAGAAGTGTGAATCAATCACTTGTCACATCAAGTACCATGGAAGCCGAAATCGTAACATGTCATGAGGCTACTACACAAGCACTTTGGCTAAAGAATTTCATTGCGGGTCTTAAGATAGTGGATTCAATCTCAAGACCATTAAAGATTCATTGTGATAATTCTGCAGCCGTATTGTTCGCTAACAACAACAAGTATACGCGTGCCGGAATGAGAATCGACATTAAATATCTTGTTGTTAAAGAGAAAGTTAGAGATCATTTAGTATTGATTGAACATATAGGTACTAAGTACATGATTGCGGATCCTATGACAAAGGGTTTGCCGCCTAGTGTATTCATCAATCATGTAACTGAGATGGGCCTATCTAGTACCTTGTAATAATATCAATACATCCATGTGTGTACACCTTAAGTTTGGTATAATGATCTACTTGTTTATTGTCTGTTATATTTCAGTTACATGCAATTAATGAACAGACATAAAAAAAAGACCCGTGTTAATATCTGGATATTAACACATAAAGATTTGTCATGTTAAATAAACTATTAGTATTGTAATGCTTTGAAGGATATATCTGCTTAAAAGGTATATACCGCCAAGATTCATATTAATAGAGTTTAACTAGACAAATGTAAGGCAACAATTTTGTTACATGAGCCAAGTGGGAGAATGTAAGAAATATTATGTATGCAACTATCAAATAAGGTAGTTGCCAACATATTTTTTATTTCTTATTTTGTGACTCATGATTATTAATGAAGGGATGCATCTCTTGAGAAGTTGCTTTTGGTGGTTACCTTAATTGATAGGTAACCATCATGTATTATAAGTATCATAGATTGGGGTCCCCTCTCCCTCAACTTATGAATGCAAGAGGATCCATTACTCAAGCATATTGGGCAAGAGTTGAGAAGGAGAAGGAAATCCCATCTTCATCGCCTCATTTCCGCTGCGATGGCTTCCGGTAACTTCTAAATATCATAGATTTATTTTGTTTAAGTTAATAGATCTAACAATTAGATCTATCATCCTTTACATATCACTAATGATCTTACTTCCCTTTTGACTTCACATTTTGATAATTTATCGAGTACCAGTCAAATCTCAGATTAACGGTGATCTATAAGAGGTAGACTTCACTAGAAGAGTGCACACAGCTAGTCCCATACCCTAAATACTAAATTGTTCACAAAAAAGATCTATGACATATCAACGATTTATTTTGACTCGTCGTCTATGATAGATAAGTTTGTAAAACGTATTTGGAGTAGATAATAAAGTTCTTTATTATATTTTTGTCTCTTCTCTGATGTTTTTCCATGAATCTAAAATTCTTCTCTTGGAATACGAGGGGGATAGGTGGTAGGAGGAAAGTGTGCCGGTTACGTGAGCTAGAAATAGCTCATAAAATAAACATTTTTCCGCTCCAAGAAACCTGCACTATGGGTGCCATCACATACAAGTCCTTGTGGGCGAACGTTCCTATTGTTTGTCATGCAAATCCTCATTGTAAATCTTGGTGAATTGCCTTGATTGGAATAAATCATTTTGCTTTACTTTGCATCTTGCTTTACTTTGATCTGGATCTGTCGAAACATCCACTTTCGATTAATCAACAAATACGGCGCTCTGACAGACCAAGGAAAAGATGATTTCCTAAAATTCTTGGAACTTATTTCTTTGAGTCCTATTCCTACTATTTCTGTCGGATACTTTAATCTTATCAGAAAACATTCTGATAGATTTATCGGATGGCCATCAATAGGTTTTATACTAGATTTAACGCCTGGATAAACGACGCGTGTCTTATTGACTTACTACATCCCAATGCCTCTTTTACCTGGGCTGGGGGAAGTTTCCCAAGTAGCTGGGCAATCTTGGATAGTATGATTTGTGATGCAAACTTCTTGAGTATGGTTCTTTGTACAAATCTTTCCGCCCTACCTAGGACCTTTTCTGATCACCATCCGCTTTTGTTGATTGCGGTAGCTTCAGGCTTGAATCCTTTTGGCTCAAGAAACCTTCCTTCGAGGAAGTGATTAAATCCATGTGGTACCAACCCATGCTCTCCGACAACTCAATTTCATAAGTGGAACCATACAACAAAGAGGCTAACAAAATGCTATCAAATGAGAAAACATTCCATCTATACAATCAGAGATCCTTCGTGTCACTTTGGCAATTAAAGAGATAGAAAACAAGTCAGACACGTTAGATTCTATCGTTAGGGAAACCTTAAATTCACTATATAACAATCTTGAGTCTCGGGAGAAAGACTCATTTGAGATGTGGAATCAAAGAACCAAAATTAGATGGCTTCATGATGGAGACAAAAATAATCGCCTCTTGCATACAACAGCTTCAGCAAATAGAATTAGAAATTATATCTTCAACCTTAAAAACAACAGGGGAATGAGATGTACGTACCCATCTGACTTTGCATGATTTGCTACATCCTTTTGTGACAGACCATCAATCCTCTGACCCATTATTATACAATTTGGGTTTGGATCTCACTAGCTCAATTATTGACCTAGAGGAGTTGATTGCTTCCTTTACATTGATGGAGGTTGAGAAAGTTATTAAGGGTCTCAAGTCTCACAAGGTGCCATCGTCGGATGGTTTCATTGCGGAATTCTTTATTGATTTTTGATTGATCATAAGAAATAATTTGATGGAATTGATGAGCTACACGTAGAATAACGATGAGGAACTAAAACACTTTAAACATATAAACAACTCGATAATTTCCTTGATACATAAAATGATATCGGGAAAGTATCTCAAACTGTAGACCCATAAACTTAATTAACCTTCCTATGAGGATTATATCAAAACTACTGGCTAAAAGGTGGGGCCCTAAATTAAATGGGCTTATTCCCCCAACCCAATGTACTTTCCTTAAAAATAGTCGGCCCATGATTACCTTCTTATAACTTCAGATATTCTTAACCATTGGTCAATTTATGTTACTAAAGGAATCATTTTAAAAGTGGAATTTCGGAAATCTTTTGACACACTTAAATGGAATTTCATGATTCGAGCACTTGAGGCTTCAAGGTGACCCTTCAAAATTATTTTTTTTGGATTATCTCTGTTCTTCAAACTACAAAAATTTCCCTAGAAATTAATGTGAACTCCTTACTGGCTTTTTTAAACTGCAGTAGGGAGTTAGACAAGGTGATCGCTTATGCCTCTTCTTTTCATAAATTCAATAAATATGTTAAATCATATGTTAAAAAAAGTCTATGATATTGGTATAATCCATGGATTTATGATTGTTGGTCAAGAAATGAAGATCACATATGTTCAATTTGGTGATGATCTCCTTATTTTCATTAAATTTGATGTGGAAGAAGCAACAATAAAAATCTTCCATACAATTTCAATACTTCAATTAAATAAGGACAAGTCGTCCTTATTAGGTATTAATATTGATATAACCGATATGGTGTTCATGAAAAACACCTTCAATTGGCAAGAGGGAATTTTGACCATCATTTATTTATGTTTTCCTCTTACACCTAAGAAGTTGAAGCACGTTGTTAGACAACCTCTTATTGATAACTTTGCGAAAAAAACTTAGCGGATGAAAGAAAAAATGCTTTCTCTTCCTGCTCGTGTTACTTTACTTAATTCTAGCCTCACTCCTTTACCTTAAAACTTCCCAAGTATGTCATTAACAAGATTGACAAAATTCAAAGAGATTTTCTTTGCAATGGTTGTAAGGAGGGGAAGAATAGGCATATGGTTGTAAGGAGGGGAGGAATAGGCATATGGTTGTGTGGGACAAAATATGACGTCCAAAGTACAATGATGGATGAGTTATTTAAACCAGCAAAATTTCAATGACTCCATGCTATCAAAAAAATCTTTCTTATTATGGAAGGAAAAAACCCTTGGCAAGTAGTTTTAAACTCAAATAAAAAGAAGTCGATAATTTGGCGGTCCATTAAATCGAGCTCCAAAAATATTAGAGTTGCCTCATCTAAACGATGAGGTTCTTGGGAGAGAGGGATAGATGTTAGGATTAGGGTCTTATTAGGATTGGTAATCCTAATAGGATCGGATTCCTAATCCTAATAGTTGTTGAGTTGTATTCTATTTATAGTTCTATTGGGAATAGGACTATAAGGTTGTAATTGAGCTATATATAGAGGGGTTGGGAGGCATTGCCTCCATACCACCACAAGAACAATGTAACCCCTAGAGAGAAAGGGGGAGAGGGAGAGAAGAGAGGAAGAGAGCGAGGGAATAGAGAGCGGTGTACTCGTTCTTCTTTTAGTGATCTTTCTTCTCCAGTGGTCGCGAGAGGTGATCGACCACTGTTATACCTAGTTATTCTTTTCTTCATGTGCTTCTGTGATGGTGGTCGATTGCGCATCCATATGTATCTAATTCTGCTTCCGTATCCAGGGGTCTGATATCCAAGAGGAGACGATGACGGTGGATCGTGTTCCTAACAAGTGGTATCAGAGCAGAGTTGGTATTGCTTTCGTTCTCAACACCTGGTATCAGAGCCAGGTTCAACATTGTTGAGGGATACTGTGTGATGTATCAGAGCAAGGTTCGACATCGATGAGATGATGCGATGCAACAGATGCACAATCATCAGAAGCCGTGATATGTGGTCTCTTGGAGAAATCGGCTGGAAGCATTGAAGAATTCTGCTCGTGGCAACTGACAGGAGATTGCGTAAGGTGGAACGTCGAGGACACCCAGCGACAGATGCATCACCTAGAGGCGGTGAGTTTCTGCTAATGAGATTTGCAGACTACGGCGATGACACAGTGCAGACCCAAGACGATGAAGAGATCGTGATGGAATCCAACTCAATGGGGAGATTGTTAGGATTAGGATCTTACTAGGATTGGGAATCCTAATAGGATCGGATTCCTGATCCTAATAATTGTGGATTTGTATTATATTTATAGTCCTATTGAGAATAGGACTATAAGGTTGTAATTGAGCTATATATAGCGGGGGTGGGAGGCATTGCCTCCATACCACCACAAGAACAATGTTACCCCTAGAGAGAAGGGGGAGAGGGAGAGAAGAGAGGAAGAGAGCGAGGGAATGGATAGAGTTGTACCCATTCTTCTTTTAGTGATCTTTCTTCCCCGGTGGTCGCGATAGGTGACCGACTACTGTTATACCTAGTTGTTTTTTTCTTCATGTGCTTCTGTGATGGTGGTCGATTGTGCATCCGCTCGTATTTACATCTGCATCCGTATCCAGGGATCCGGTATCCGAGAGGTGACGATACCAGTTGACCATGTTCCTAACAATAGATTCCCCGATATTTGGAGGTGTGCAAGAAATAAAAAGGATTTGTGATCTTTTGTTATGAATAAATTGAGAGCACCAAACAACGATCTATCGAGGCTACACAATTGGGTGCCTCTCCGCCTATGGCATGGCATAAATGCCTAGGGAAATTTTGTATGAAATCCGAGGCTAATGAAGTTTTTTTTCTCTAAAAACATTAGGCGTGAAAGTCTAAATAAGAAATTATACTAGTTTCATGTTAATGGGTGTGACCTTTTCTTTCATCTTGCATCTCTGGAAGTGACCTTTGCATCCTCGACTTTCCTATTTTTTATGGCTCGTCATCAAAAATATGAGAGCTGGGATTGTCTACAAAGGGTGTCCTAGAATGGATAAATAGATGCCATCTTTGCAAATATCTTGCTGAAAGTATGAATTATATTCTCTGTAATGTGCTTTTACTAAAAGAACCTTTAATACACTGTACATGCAACTTCATTGAGCCCTGCTGCCATAATTTTTTTGAGATCAGCTTCGAATCTTGCTTTGACACTAAGTATATTGGATGGTAAAAATCGCAGCGATCCGGTAGTTCCTCTGGAATGAGAGATGCCATATGGCTTTTGAAGGTTCTGAGACCCAAATTGAGTCTATACTTTTGGAGCTAAATAAGTTCCTTTATTTTCATATTTTACTTGGCTAATATATATATACATATATATATTCTCGTGTGTTTGTATTTTTCAGTTTTAACCACTCCTTCGAGCATTGAGGCAATTTCTCAGTTGATGACACTTGATGACACTTGATGAAGAGGTCAATTGACCTGTGAAGCATGAAGCTGGCCCTGATGGCCTGCTTATTCTGTTTGTATGCCAAATCAAAATTATGATTTGGCTTGGTTGATTTTGTCTCTCTTCCTTACTAACAAATAGAGGCTTGAAAATTTGGTGAACAGTTCTTACGCGGCTAGTAGTAGTTGGGGAAAAGACTCGGTTGTTTCTTTTTTATGCTCCTTTTTGTTTCATACCCTCCCACTTGTCGGGGTGGTTATGCACTCCCCAAAATTGGTAACTTTTGTGATCTTTTTGTGGCATCCTTGAATGTCCTTTATTTTAGATGAATGAAATAGAATGATTGTTTATCGAAAAAACAAGCAATCCTCTACCTACTTCTCGCATTATGTTCTATTTACTTGCAACTATATTGGCAATGAAAAGATTGACGTATTGTGATGTGGATTTTAGATGTCATTGCGAACATACATGGTTCTCGATATTTTTTACATAAATAAAACATTGAACATGCTTATATAGACTCTTATGGAGTGTAGTATCAACTTAAGAGATCGAAAACAAGGAGAGGATGTTTTTAACACAATTTCTAGATGAAATAATATCGAATTTCGACAATGATGCAAGACATGATCTCCTAATTTTCTGGAGCTCAAAACATAATGAATCATACACCAATGATTTGTAGATGTTTCCAAGAACCCCACCAAAATTTTCAGTGAATTTTTAGGATTTTCTGACTATTTTTAATTCAAAGTTCCAGGGGCATAAGCGTTATAGAAACGTAAAAGTTGGGTACATATTGTAAATGAAATGAATACTAGAGTCATTTTTTGACAATTATAAAAACGTAACGTCTGAGATAAGTGTGCAACTTTCGAATTAAGTAAAAAAGGTGTGTAAATTACAAAAGAAGTAAGAACAAATGAGGCAACTACAAATATCTCGAGGGACCTAGTTGTAATTTAAGTAAAAGATAACTGAACAAGGTGTAAATCTTATGGAATATGAAAAGGAATTTGGAAAAACTGCATTAATAAATTATAGTTTTAAGAAATTGCACTTAGATTAAAAAATTGAAAATAAAATAATTTGATTTATATCAGTTGTACCCCTCTAAGGTATTACGATATCAGTCATACCCCTCCCTTTTTTGGAATATCAATTGTGCTCCCGACTTCTTGTCGTTCTATTACTTGTGTACCATGGGTTAGTTGTCGCACATCTCCAATACAAACGGACGCTAACTTTGAGGATATAAAAGGAATTAAATTAAAAAAAAGAGGGTTGAGAGATCTTTCATCTCCCTCCTTACCACCCCCCTCCTCACCCTCTCCTTCCTCCCCCTCCTCATCCACCTCCACCCCAACTTCCTCCATCTCCGCCCCAACTTCCTCCTCCTCCCTCGTCAGCTCAACATCACCACCCCTGACCTCCTTCATCCGAGTTACTGCACCATAACCTCCTCCTCCACCCTCTACCTCCCATGTTGTCGCGCCCCACCCCTCCTCCTCTCTTCCCCTCATGCCCCTCCTCCAGCACCCCACCTCTTCCACCCCTCTCCTCTGTTGTCCCACCTTCTCTTGTCTCCTCCTCTTCTGTTGCCGCACCCCACCCCTCCTCTGCCTCATCCTCCTCCATACCCCTCCTCCCCTCTCCTCTAGCACCCCATCTCTTCCATCCATCTCCTATGTCGCCCCACCTCCTCCTGCCTCCTCCTCCTCTACTGCCCCCCCCCCCCCATCCCCCACCCCTTCCTCCTCTTTTCCCCTCCTCCGACGCGCTCCTCCAGCACCCCATCTCTTCCACCCCTCTCCTCTGTCGCCCCACCTCTCCTTGCCTCATCCTCCTTCGTTGTGGCAGCCCACCCCTCCTCTGTCCCCCTCCATTGTCACCCTCCTCCAGCACCCCACCTCTTCTACCTCTCTCCTCTGTCGCCCCACCTCTAGCATCCACCTCCTCTGCTACCGCGTCCCACCCCTCCTCCACCCGCCTCTTCCAACCATCTGTCATGCTTCACCACAACGTAGTGGAGTTATGAACAGAACCGCGTCATGAGGCTCATTAGACTTCCAGTGCTTTCAAGCACGTTGGTCATGGTATAGTCGTCAGGTGTGCATGACACATCTCATAGCATGTACTGGAAGACCTCAAAGGCGGCAGTGGCATCACCTTCGCGGGCGTACATGGATATGGCAGCATTGTAGAAGACGGTATCTGTAGTTGAAGTCGACGAAGTTCTGTTCATCAAGGAGGATGGCAAAAAAGGAGGTCTGAGGGCATCGGGCGAAGAAGGATGGGTCGGAAGAGGAGGATGGGTGGGGGAAGTATATAATAGTTATGCATATCTTAACCTCATCGTGGTTTGAAAAAATCATGGTTAAATTCAACTTATTGACGGTTAAAGTAACTGAAGGACATAAGTGATAGAACGATAAGAAGTCAGACGTATAACTGATATTTTAGAAAAGGGAGGAGCATAAGTGACATTGCAGTATCTCCGAAGGACACAAGGATGGAAATCCAAATAATTTTAATTTTTTCCCCGCCAGAGGTTGTGTCCAGCTTTCGAATGTAAAGCACGGTGGGGCTTGCGGATGCGAGCTGAAGGTGCCTTGGAGGTCATGTTCAACGCAGAGCTTAGTGATGGCGGGGGAATCTCGCGAAGGTCAGTGGCTCTCGGAGACACGATCAGAAATGCAGGCGGAGGAGCTTTGGTCAGCGGCTATGGGAGGAGTGTGGTCGTGGCGAGCGAAACGAGAGTGAGTGGGGTTTGGATCCTCTAGGTAACTTTGTTTTTACCTAGAGTGAGTAATATAGCATGGATGAATGCCACCTCACCCCTTGTACATGTGGCAACCATCTAAGAAAAAGAAAATATTGAATTAATTGGAACACTAATGACAAATCTCTCCCTTCTTAATGTTCATTACTTTTTATAAAGTTGAAGGTTACTTTATATATTTCTAGTAAATAAATATTTTCTTATGCACAAAAAATAGATACATATCACAACATCAAATCATTTTTCATCTAGGTAATTGCTTTTATATAGACAAAAAATATTACAACATCAAATATATTCATATCATCATCAACATCTAATGGTAAAAAACTATAACAGGAAACAATCATGTTATCTGTATGTACCCAACAAATTAATTTTTTGAATGGATGTCGTAGCATAAATATTTTCATATGTTTGTTGAAGATGACTACTCATGCATTAGTATCATTATATATCCATTAAAAATTACAATATCAAATATGGATCCATATTTTTTGAAGATACTGATATCCATAAAAAAATACCATATGGATTCACATTTTTTAGGATAGTAATACTAATAAATTTTTTTACGATCAAAATGCGGAAATAAATACGGATGACCTTTTACAAGTAGAGATGATTTTTTACTACGGATAAGTACAGATAATTTATGCGCATATGGATGGTTGCCACATGTACAAGGGGTGAAGTGACATTCATCCATGTTATATTACCCACTCTAGCTAAAAGTAAAATTACCTAGAGGATCCAAACCCGAGTGAGTGGGTGATGGGTCCCTCCTATTGAGATTCCCTCCATCTCCCTTTACAGAGTTGGCGATGTAGGGGGGAAGAATCCGTTGCAGATCCGGAAGTAAATAAATATATTTATGACCTAATCTAGAGGGCAAGTCAAACAGTCTTGGTTGAAAAAATTAATAAAAAAATTAAGAAAATATCAAAAATAGGCACAAGCTATACAAAAGCCAATCTAAAGTATTTATACCTATTATATACAAAACTTCAAACTAATCTATCAAACGTAATCCAACACCGAGTTCCCAATTAAAGGAGAACCATAAGCTCCCACAGATGGGAGTGTTTACGGTAGATGGTAATAGATAGAGATGAGAAAAGAAGACAAAAAATATAACAAGTTCGGCGAAAAGATATATGCCGCCCATCATAGGGACTGATCTACCTTTGCTAACGGTGGATCTTCCATCGAGAGAACAAACACTCGAGGGACAAGTCGATAAAACAAATGGGAAAATGAAAAAAAGAAAACAGAACCATCTATTCTTCATGTAGATCCAACTACGAATAAATCTCCAGGTTCTCTCACGTCGATGATGCTTGAAAATACACTCCCGCCAATCTCGATCCTCTTGTACGCGTCAAAAGCATGCGAAGCCTTCCATATCAAGAAAGTGGTACAAAAGTATCGAGGTAAATGGATGGATACAAATGCAGATATAGATGTTATGTCCTTATCTCTTTTAAAACACGGATACAGAAACAAATACATTACGGATATTGAGAATTGCAAACCGTATCCTCAAATACAGATACGGATACGGAGACAAATAATCATGATTGAGATACGGATATTTAGCAAACAGAAATGGATTATTCTACGGCTAATAAATACCTTCTAACAATTGCACATAGTAGGATTGTTTTTGTAAAGTTGAAATTAATAGCTAATTAAATCAAAATCAATAAACTTACAAAGACAACAAAATAAAAAAAGAAAATATATACAGTGTTATTATAAATTTAAAAACATGTATAATAAATGATTAGATAATATAGAGATGGTTTTCTACCTTTGGAAATGACTCCAAACGCAATATATTGCAATCAATCGTTAACATATTTGGAGATACACACAAGTTGATGTATGCATATTAAGGATGCAATAGGATACAGATATATCCGTATTAGACCGTCGTCATATATTTTTAAGAAGATATGGATATGTATTTTTTATTTTGACGGAAACGAACGGATATAAATTTTTATTTTTTGCGGATACGGATCATTTTCAATTTTTTTGAGGACACAGAAATGGTTACAAATTTTCCTGGTGGATACGCATACGGATATCCGTATTACTAAAAATATGTGTGTGTATGTGTATATCATACATATTTATCAATGTATATATAAACAAATGTCTAAATATATTATACAGTTACGTGTCATATAATGTGTTTTAGAGTTATTTCAAATACAAGAAGAAAACTAAATAGAGTAAATTATAAAAAAAACCCCAACTATACCTCAATTCCCAAGTAGGACCTTATTTTGGAAACATTACAATAATAGTTCAATCTTATTTTTTTGTCTTAAATACATGTTTCCATAAGCTTCTGCAACCATTTTGATTTCTCTTGGTAATTTACCCAAGTATATATCTTGTGGTGTTTAACTATTTGCTATAAAAGTTTAGTTTAACATACTTTATTTTCTTTTTTATTATATTGTATTTGTAGTTTGTATAATTTTGATATTGAATTTAAATTTTGAGAAAATTTTATTATCCATAGGATAATCCGTATCTATTTGTAAAAAATATGTACCCGAATTGTGATTATCCGTCTCTATATCCGTATTGTTGTTTAAGGATATGGCATGCGATTGCTAATATCCACAAGATATCTATTTCGTATCCATATTCAGAAATTAAAAAGGATAACAATATAATAATATTTATATCCATATCAGTATGTTTGCATACATAATATACACACAAATTGAGCAACGTGGATATCTATAACATATCCATCAAAAAATATGAAATCATATCCATATCATTAAAAAAATTAAAAACAATATCCATGTCCACTTAAAAACAAATACAATGAAGGACAGATGCGGATATATTCACATCCGATTGGATCCCTAGGGTTTGTTTGGTTACCAGGTTACCCAAGGGTAATCTAATTTACCCCTTGTATTCATAGATCATTCTTGGGTTGGAATTCCATCACAAATCAATGTGAACATCACATCACATTCCTTATTCCAACTCTCTACCAACCCTCATAATCATCCAAACAACTACTATTCACAAGAAGTTACCCCAACCCACGCCCTAAGCCAATAACCCAACTAGCCCTAATAGTACCAGATCGGTTCAATGTTCTGCAGATTGCTTTATAAGTTGCTCGAGGTTCATTTTCCATACAAAATAGACGCCATAAACTCTTTCAATTTAGGTGCGCATGCATCACCATGATTGGGAGATGTTCCATACACATGGACGACATTGTCCAATTACCATAATATCATGTTCCATTCTCAACTTGACACCCTTGCTTATATCTCACTCAGTCACACCTCATTCAAGCCAAATCATATCCACACCCAGTCAAGCCATGTTCAAGCCAAATCGATTCAGGGCCCAAACAGAAAGAAGGGTTGACGACCTGCTTGACCGAGTCATCCAACCCAACCACTTAACACACTAGCGAATGTGCAAAAAATAACCATAAAGCATGCATATCTTCATACATGGTCAAAGATGTAATCCATAGAATAGATAGAGATCTTTTATTAACCTATCATATTAAAAATGAAAATGTACAAGGTTATGATGACTGTCTAAAACAAGCATCTTGATAAGGGAGTTTCGTCCACATGCTTCTCTACTTAATCATCTCAAGCATAGGCATTTTTATCATAAATCTCGTAAATGCAGGGGCTGTTATTATAGTTCAAGTTTCAACCAGATAAAATCTATGAATATACGATGGACTCGTGCAGCTTTTGATATAATCAGAAATGAAAAAAGTAATGGGTAAAATGAACACTGATTTAAACAAGGATGTTAGTAGTCAACCATCTGAGCAGCTTCAGAACTACATGTCAAAACACATGATCGGAGAAGAAGGATACAGTTCACGACATTCTTGCGGCACCTGCACTAGCACAAATACAGCATACTTCATAAATAACTCTACACTGGAGGAACAACCCATCGAAAATCACTTCGAACATCATACTAAAAATGCACAGTTCTTGCTATGCCAAAGTAGATGATGCATCTGCACTGGACACGTGAGAGGAAGCCTCCTCTCTGGTAAATGCCACATAGTTAGCAGGAGCAGACATGCGGGCACCTTCCCTCTTGGCATCCTTCCCCACAGACTTTGAGTTGCCACCACTTTGATTTAGGGACAGCCTACGGCTAGCTCCATTGGTTGCGCTTCCATTTGTGCGGGAGCCCGCCATTTTCTTAGGATTAAGAGAACGGTTTGGACTTGGCCTGGATCCAAAGAGAGCTTCCTGTTCTGTATTTAGCTGCTCACTGAATTTCTTCTGATCCTAGGCAATGGCAAGAAAGCAGGACCATCAGAATCCTTCTTATTTTAAACAAAAATGCTTTCAGAAAAAATCATGCTTGATCCTTCCATCCACAGGAACAAAGAGTAATCAGTACACCTGATTACTAGTAAAAAACAATTCTCAACTTATTATGGCCATTCAGGAGTGATATGCATGCAGCATGAACAGTATCTTGAGTGTGGATCTCCACAGAGTTGTAGTCTCTGGGACTTGAAGGGTTGACCACTGGACTAGTGGAGCTTACTGGTTTATAGGAAAGAGGATACAAGGTTTTGAGCCAAGCTAATTACGAAATTATCGATTCCAATAAGAGGTTTAATTTCTTTCTGTGGATCACCAAAAACTTTTGAAGTAAATTCTCTTACATCCTATCCAATATCCCCTTAAAGACACGGGTTGATATTTGTTAATGTGCACGCATCATAAAGCAGCAATATGTTTGAAAATATTCAACTGTCAATATGGCATGGCCCGGTTATTAGATTTACGTGATCTAGATAAGCAAGGCACGGTTACATGTACAACTTTCATAAAACCATGGAATGCAAATAGGCAGGGTTGTTACACATATGATCAAGCACGCCTTTCAGGTAAAAATAAAAAGGTGTATCTTACCCTCATCCTTCGTTTGTCTTCTTCACGTTCCTGCCTCAGCATTGCATATTCATCTAGCATCGCTAGAAGAGGTACGCCATCATATGTGAAAGACAAACCCCGATCCTCTTCCCAAGCTCGAGTTTTGGCAATCAGTGTATCAACCAGAGCTACAACGGTGTAATCCATTGTGAGGAATGAAGAGGAAAATGTTTAAAAAGGGAAAAGGAAGAAATAATAAAAAGAAACTGTGTTGTTAAGAGCTATACCAAACTCCGTATATCATACTTTATAAGCTTGCAACCACAATATGACAAAATATCTGAACTTTTCAAATCAGAACCAGTTTGAAAGAAAATTGATGATACTCAATTGGCTATGCTTGTAAGAAGTCACTCCAAAGTTATACTCAAAAAAAACTAGAAAGGATAGTAGCACATTTCATTCTAAAGATGATTTAATATGACAATGTGCTTACTTGTCGACTTATAATAATCTCCCTAAATTTAGATAATCATCTACAATGTAATAAATACATACTAGCAAAAGAATGCCCCACTGCAGGTTTTAATTTTACTATCACTAGCTAAACTGTACTATTATTGTGCACATGAAACAAATCTCTCATGATACTGTACGGAAGAGATGTATGATAGCTATAATCATGATCTTGAAAGTAGCGTCACAAGTTATACGTATATGGAAAGATCAAAATCGAATTTGCATTTATCTATAAACAAAAGCAGTGTTTGAAGTAACTGTACATAGAAAACAATCACACCAAGAATGTAGAGATGACAAGGAAGTCCTACAAGGAGAAGGGGCTGCACCCTACACTTTTTAATAGAGTTTGTCGTTTCTATCACAGAAACAGGGGGCCAAAAAGCAAGGGGCCTGCGCCCAAGACCTTTAATAGTTTGTCATTTCTACACAAGATAAATAGGGATGAGTTACGTATAAAGATCCAAATTGCTAAGTGGATTCTCATCATTGCATTTTGAAAAAAAAATCAACAATGCCTTATAAGTTGGTCATAGAGAAAAAGGGTGCCTAACTTGCATATTATAACATGGTTTAGGATTCCATGGACGAGAAGTTGTGGCTTTACATATATCTAGTGAATACTTAATTTTGGTACAGTAGAGTCCAGGGATAATAAAATGTAAACTTAATTAAAGAAGACTGTTAAGTTATCATACTTATATGGGTAAACGGATCTTTGGATGATGGACCGTTCCATCCTTCTATATATTGTACTCATCCATCTTCATTGTTTAATTAACTTAGTGAAGAGAGCCCTAATCTGTAGTGAGGGAGATTATGGATTGTGTGCCCCCGTAGTTTTTTCCCTCTCCGTAGGGTTTTCCACGTAAATTTTTCTCTCCATCTTTGTGTGTGCTTTGTACATTTGATTCTAACATGGCATCAGCGCTATGACAAAAGATGTTATGTGGTTGTTTTCTCTGTTGTTGATTCCTCGGATTTGTCCGTTGTGTGCCATGTTGGCTTAGCTTGCTCTGTTGCTACATATTTGTGGGACTTGGGTAGTCCTCCTGTAGCCACCTTGTGGATGGAGAAGTCCATACGCCCAAACCTCTGAGGTACCTATTCTTCTCGCTTTTTTGTTGTGTTTTGGACAAAAAGTTCGTGCACAAACCGCTCTTTGGATTGGGGGTTGCTGCATTTTGGAGCGAGTTGCTGAGGCTAAGGCATGTTCAAGTTGCATATCATGTATTCGAGAAAATGTCTCAGAGTATTGGATTCTGAATTCTACTGTGATTTGTATTGGAGTGCAATCCTAAGGACTGTAACTTGGATTGGATTCGTGCACAATCCATTGTGGTTACTTCATCTAGGGTTGAACTTGGGCAGATGTTGTTGGGGTCCCAAGGCTTGTGTTGTGCGATGGATGTTTTCCGTTGTTATTTTCCTTGATTGTTGTTGTGTTTTTGGCTACATTTCTGCATTTGTTTCTCGCTTCGTCGAAGCCTGTGGTTGATGCTATCACCTGGGATAGTAGTTGTGATTTAAGTTATCTGTGCTGAATTATTTTTTTGTTGAACACAAGGTGTCCGACTAAATGTCTTTAAGAGATAGTCAAAGTCTAAAAGGTTGTGAATTTGCTGAATAATGATCCTATGACACTTGGAGCATCCAGAGAACCTGACTTGGTAAAGGATACCATCATGGAGTTACAGTCATTCTTGAAGAAAATGTTTACAAAAGAACATGCCTCTTTGCAATCGACAGATAATGGTTTAGTTTTTAATACGAAGAAAACTAGCAATGCTTGCTCTACCAAATCTGAGTGGATTATCGACAGTGGTGCTTCCAATCACATGACAGGTGATTCTACAATGTTTCACGATTATAAATTATCGTATGGAAGAGAGAAAGTTACAGTTGCAGACGAGTCATTGTTGCCAGAAAAGGAACGATTTCTGTTGACAGTTTCCTCCTTACCGATGCACTTCACGTCCCTGATTTTCCAATAAATGTTTTGTCAGTCAGTAAGATTACTAAAGAAATGCACCGCATGCTGATTTTTTTATAATAATTCATGTGTTTTAGAAGACTTATAGACATGAAAGAAGATTGGATTTGGGTTAGTTGAGGATGGTTTATATCGTCTTCCAGCTAGAGTGGATCAAGCCCTTACCTTTGTGATGAAAGCTCGCCTTTAAAAGGACAACTCCACTTTAGTACGAAAATAGCATGAACATTTGATCATATCATTTTTTTCTCTTTGCATAAGTTGATGCCTGAGATTTTCTCTGGATTATCTGTGGATGATTTGCAATGTGAGGTTTGCCAATTTGCAAAGCAAACACGAACCACATTTCCTGCTTCTACTGGTAAATCTACTTATGCATTTGAGTTAGTGCATTCTAATGTTTGGGGTCCGTCAAGTTAAGAGCATGGGTGGCTATAGGTACTATATCACCTTTATTGATGATTTTTCACGGAGTACGTATGTGTACCTTTTAAAATATAAATATGATAAGCACCCAGTATGCAACAAGAGTAAGAAAGCTTAGGACTGATAATGCAAATGAGTACATGAAAAGTTCCCTACGAGCTTTTCTTGATGAGAAGGGTATCCTCTATGAAACCTCATATAGTTACACGCTACATCAGAATAGGATTGCTGAAAGGAAAAACCGTCACTTATTGAATGTCACCAGAGCATTCCTACTCCCACAAAATTTTTCAAAGAATTTTTGGGGAGAAGCCGTCTTGACTGATGCTTATCTGATCAATAAGACACCTTCAGTTGTAATTGAGAAGAGAACTCCTTTTCTCTGTCATCCACCTGGATACCTCACCCTTAATTTGGATCCACGGGTTTTTGTATGTGTCTACTTTCTTCACAACTCTGGACCAGGCTGGCGTAAGTTGGATCCAAGAGCCACGAAAGGCATTTTTCTTGGGTATCCTAGGAGCCAAAAAGGATACAAATGTTATGACCCCATGGCACGTCGTCTTCATGTAAGTAAGGATGTTACTTCTTTAAGAGTGAGTCTTACTTCTCTAAGAGCTTTCCTCAAGGGGAGTCTGTGAGTACAAAAGTTGAGAAAAATGAGAATGGAATTTACTTTCTTGGTGACATACAAGAGACTATTCATGTGGAGAAGGGAAATGAGCAACGATGAAGACAAAGACAGTGAAAATATAGGTAGATTTGGACAGACTTATAGCAGATGTAAGGGATCGGATAACATAGAGATGAAGAAAAGATGATACCAAACCATGATGCCAACCTTTCCTCTGATCATGACGTCAACCTTCCTACATGTGATTATGGCCATGAAAACTCTGCAAGCGTTCCTCTTTCTCCCGATATTCATACTGATAAGGCCAACCCATACTGGATGATTGTCCCATTGTTATGAGAAATTCTATTAGAACTGTTCGAACCTCTACTCGTTATCCAGTGGAGGACTATGTCGCTTACACTAATATGAGTTCGAGATATAAATGTTTTATTACCTCTCTTGATGCTCATCACATTCCCAAAAATAATGATGAAGCCAAAAAGGATTCTAAATGGATCAATTCTATGAAGGAAGAAATGGATGCCTTGATTAAAAATAATACTTCGGATCAAGGTTGCAAAAGTCGGTAGTCGGTACTCGGTCGTCCAGGTCACTAAGGATTAATCGACAGTCGGACGACTAATCGGATTTAGTCGGACTTTAATCGGCTTTGAATTTTATGATTATTTTAAATATATAACTCATTTTTATACATATATTTACATAGATTTTGTACATTTTTATATTATCATAATAAAATAAAAAAGTAATTGAATTTAAATAAAACGCAAAGCATGTTATAATAATTTTACTTATAAAAAAGCAAAACATATAAGAATATAGTATCTCCAAGCAAAAAATTGGTCGACTAGTGTACCTAGTCGGAATTAGTCGGTACGGTCGTCCACCCCACTGACTAAACTAGTCGGACCTACTAGTAGGGTCAGTCGGGCGACTTTTACAACCTTACTATGGATATTGTTGATGCTCCTAAGGGTGCTCACATTATTGGCTCTAAATGGGCCTGCACAATCAAATATGATGCTGATGGGAACATCAACAGATTTGAAGCTCAACTTGTGGCTAGAGGATATAGCCAGAAATATGGGATTGACTACCTAGAGACATTTGCTCATGTTGCCAAGATGAATACAATCAGGGTCATCATTTGTCTAGCAACTCATTTTTCTTGGAAAATATATCAGTTAGATGTGAAAATGCTTTCTTAAATGGTGATGTTAGAAAAGAAGTATATATGAAAATGCCATCTGTGTTTGAAAAGGACAACAAGTCCTGCAACTGAAAATATCTTTATATGGATTAAAGCAATCACCAAGAGCTTGGTTTGAATGTATCCATGTGGTCATGATTAGGAATGGATATACCCAAGTGAATGGGGACCACACTCTATTTATAAGGAGGAATGGCAAGAAAATATCTGTTCTTTTGGTGTATGTCGGTGATATGATCCTTACAGGTGATGAGGAAGGGGAACTTTACAGGATAAAGACAACACTTGCAAGTGAATTTTAATTGAAGGATTTGAGGAAGATAAAGTACTTCCTAGGCATTGAGATGGCTTGATCTCCAGGTGGTATGTTTCTAAGTCAACGGAAATATGCTCTGAAAAAGGATTGTGGCATGTTGAGATGCAAGCCTACCACTAATCCTATCAAGGCAAACCATAAACTGAATAAAGAGGATGGTGACCTTGACGATGCAGGAAAGGGTAGGTATCAAAGATTGGTGGGAAAATTGATCTATCTTACCCTTATTAGACCGAATATTATATACATTGTAAATGTGGTGAGTCAATTCATGCATGCTCCTACCACCTCTCATGCTAATATGGTAAACAGAATTCTATGCTACATAAAAGGATCACCGGGAAAATGTCTTTTGTTCAAACAAAATCATGGGGTCACTATTGAAGGATACACTGATGCTGATTGGGTCAGCTCTATTGATGACAGAAGATCCACCTCAGGTTATGTGGTATATCTATGCGGAAACTTGGTTATTTGGATTAGTAAGAAGCAGAATTTGGTTTCAAGATCAAGTGCTAAAGTGGAATACCGGGCTCTTGCCAATGGTGTTACAGAAATTCTATGGTTAAAAATTCTGCTCCACGACTTGGGCGTCAAGGTAAGTCTGCCAATGAAGATGTTTTGTGACAACAAGGTTGTAATAAATTTGGCCAACAATCATGTAATGCATGACAGAACGAAACATTTGGAGATTGATAGACACTTCATTTGTGAGAAGATTGATGGTGGACTGTTGTGCCTTCCTTACCTGAAGTCTACCGATCAGGATGCTGATCTCTTCACAAAAGGATTGCCTACGGTACAATTTGAGTTGATAAGCAAGTTAGGCATGGTGGACATGTATACCCAACTTGAGGGCGGTGTTAAGTTGTCATACTTACATTGGTAAACAGATCTCTGGATGAGGGACCGTTTACCCATCCTTCTATATATTGTACTCATCCCTCATTGTTTTATTAACTTAGTGAAGAGAGACCTAATCTCTAGTGAGGGAGATAAGGGATTGTGTGCCTCGTGGTTTTTCTCTCTCCGTAGAGTTTTTCATGTAAATCCTTATCTCCATCTTTGTGTGTGTTTTGTACGTTTGATTCTAACAAAACAATATTACAATGAATGAATGGAAATTAAGCAGGCTATAAGTTATCAACATAACCTATGGATTATAAGTGTAAGTTAAGGTTTATGACATTTGTGTTCCCAACCTTAGTCTTATTTCTGAGTAGCTGCTCGTTTTGTATTTATATATATTTGTGATACATATACTATTGTTGGACATTCGCTCATCTATTGTCAGATTTCTCTATAGGTGCCATTGAGCTTGAATATTTTTTGAGTCAAGCATTGAGCTTGAGATGAAAGCTTGCATTCTACGGTGTGCCCCAAATGATAACTAGTGATGGTAAGTACCTTGTCAGTTAAATCTAATTACTATTTTTTAGTTGTTGTAGGTAGTTCTAGTCAATTCTATTTTCAGATGTACTCAAACTCTATTTATTGTTATATTTTTAGTCTCACTTTTCCTTTGGTTGGCTTGTGATTGAAGTCCTTTGTAATAATGTAGTATGTGGACTAGAGCATTTTATCTACTTGCCTATGTTATTTTTCATGGCATTTATATATCATGTCGGTATTGATGCGTGTTTTAATGGCATGACTATCGAGTGAGGAGATGTGACGCATCCATGATGGATTTGGATCAGATGTGACAAGAGCATTCCGATAATTCTTATCAATATAATTTATTTTTATTATTAACGAAAGATACACCTGAGTTTATTTATACATATCACATTTAAAAATTTTCAAAATAAAATGATCGTGGTATATGCCCACCCTTTTGTAACCTTTTTTTAACATTGGGAAAACACGTCTTTAGTATGTAAAATCCATCCTTTTTAATATCATATTCATTTATCATTTTCTATAATTCTTAAAAAATTAAAATATTTGAAAATCTAACCTCGCCTATTTTAATTTCATACGATGATAAATATGATGATGATAGTTGATAGGGGTCCTACCTGACTGCCAACTACTGGCCAAAAACACCCCTCAAGTACTAAAAAATCACAATTAAAAAGGAAACACAGTTTAGATTCATACATGGAATTTTGTTGACAAGCACCCGAGCTTTTTCTGCACGTTTAAGATTCAAATGTGCACCTCGGCTTGAACTATACCTATTATCATCCTGTACGTGAAAAAGCCAACATAAATAAAATTTTAGGTCTTCTTTGAATTTAACCCACACCTATAAAAGATACCAGCATCATTGTTAAGATAAATGATGGATTGAGTTGTTGGTCAATACAGAATTAAAATATACGGAAATCGTTTCAAGATCCTTCATATGGAAAAAAAGGCAAGATAATCAACTGCATATAGATAGAAATAAATGGCAAATGATAATAGAACATAAAAAGTTACATGTTTCCACGAGAAGAAAACATAGGACCTAGCATTCACTCTCCATTCTTCCTGATTCCTACTGACAATTGCTTTGAAGTGAGACTCCAGAATGCTCACATAGTTTTAAGACACAAATAATAATCGTTAGAGAAGCATCTCACGAAGATTCCCCTCACACTAGGGAAAGCAGTGATCGATCTAAAATCATAGTGTTGATATGCCTTGAATCATAATCATATGTTCTACTGAATACAGCTGAAGAACTATCTGATGCCCCCCTAACACCATACACTACCAGCACATGTCTTCTGTATTTTCTTCTCCACAGATAGTGAAATTGATCGTTGCCGCCCAAGGACGCAGCCCAGTTATGGGTGAACCTTGTAAATCCATGTGTTTACGTGTTTGCTTGATTGAAAATACCTGCATTGCAGCTGTCGGGACGATGTAGCATGGATATTCCAAGATCTTGTTAGTTGCTTTTCATGTGGGAAATTTGGATATCCTCAATGGAGATGTCAAGGGAGGACAGCCTAACATATTTGCAAACCCGATAAGGTTTAAGAAAGGAAAGGCGTGTACTCAATCCTCATCGAGGAATCGACTTCTTGGTATTGTTAGGCAATGGGATGCCATGGCAGTTGTGGGTGAGGTAATTGGCCCAAGCTTTGCAAGTGATGTAGTTGGAATGGGCAGTAAGCAGGTCTGTGCAAGAGGGCTCTTGAAGGAGGAGATCCACAAGTTGTTTTACTACAGTAGGGAGCCTGGAAGAAAGCTGGTTTGGCAACAACCAAGGATTCGGGACTGCCCCTAGAAGCCAGTGGTTCATTGCTCCTGCGTTTGAGAGGCATGATCACGTGTCAGGACAAAGAAACACTTACGAAGGCTGTGGAGAAAGTTGTTAAGCGTGTTTGGATCATCTTCGATGGGCTTTCAAGCGGGCAACCAACAGACCTGATTGTGGAGATCACAAAGTGCAAGGTAGTCCTGCCTTTTGCCTTTGAGTTCAAGGTTGGATGATCGATTTTTAAGGTTCTGAGAGATGAAGATTCTACGTTCGGAGATTGCGGTGTCAGAAGGTGTCTCACTGTAGTTGGTGGAAGCTACGGCCTCGCCGGATTTGGTGGAAGTCGAACGGTCACGGGAACCTGAGAGGAGGGAAGTTAAAGCATCACGTGAAGAAGATTCCAGAAGGAAGTTCCGAGCAACACCCCCCTCCCTTGGAACAAGGCTTTCCGTGCACTTGCCCTTCGTGCATCACGATCAGATGATTCTCTCTTTCACACCGCATTCTTTTAGAAATGTAGATGTAAACGGGTACAGATTGGGCTCTCGGTTTCAGACTCCATATGGTGCTTTCAGACTAGGGCTTGGATCTCCTGTGATAAACTGGGTCGAATCGACCCCACCTCATTTGTTGAATCTGTTTTTTGATCAGGAAGATCAGATTAAGACTGACTCCGACCTGGAGTGCTCGAAGGAGCCCCGCGACTGTCAGGGACCCTTTGCCCCATCCTACTACTGATAGAGACCCATTTCTCTCCTCATTGGAGATGCTACATGCTGATGGCGAAGGGATGTTTGGGGGTTACGACCAATTCGATGGCGGAAATGGGGGGGTTATTTTGCTAGATGTGGATCCCTTCATCCCCACAATGCTGACGTTGGCCTCTACCACAGTGGTGCCCGAGATTGAGGTATGGGGGTTCCCTCTTTGACCTTCTAGAAGAGGGGAGGAAGGTGTCACCTCCTAGGAGCAATGGGACTGAGTTTCAAGGGGAAAAATTATAGACCCCTGATGATTCCGCGATTCATCATCGCAGTATCTTGATCTTAGCAAAATCCCCGAGTAAAATCCCAAATAAATATCCATAAAATCCATAAATTAACAAAATAACTCTTGTAAATAAAATACACTAATTATTGTATATAAGATTGTACAAAATGAATTAACAATAAAAAGCCGAAAAAATAAAGGACTTTTATACTTGTAAATAGGCCAAAACTTCATGGATTTTTAATAATTTCATTTTCAACTCCTTTTTGCCTAATTCTTTCTCTAACTTGTTTATAAAAATGTATATAAAAATACAAAAATACAAAACAAATTTTACCTCAAATAAATGCTCCTAGATCCCAAAGAGAAAAAGCCGTAAAGTCCAACTTCCAAGCTAAATTCCCGCTCCGTATGAATTCCAAATTCACCAAACCCACTTTTAAAGTTCAAGTTAGAAAATTATCTATCCAACGGAAGTGGTTTCATTAAAATCGGAGCTCATTTGCAAAAGTTGGATTTGGGACCTAGATGTACATTGTACATTATGTATATATTCATTCTTTCTTTAATTTTATTTGTATCTTTCTTAATTTCTAAAAATACAAAAAAATCATACTTGTGTTGTATTTTAATTGTAGTATTTTATTATATTTTTCCGTTGTAAATATCTCTTATTAAAAAGACAAAAAAATTACATATTAGAAAAGTAAAAAAAAATGTGTACATGTTGTTTGTCTTCCCTTGTAAATTCTCCACTATTTCTCTTCTCTTTTTATTTTATTGTATTTAAAGTAGCCAACTTTATTTATTTATTTATTTATAATTTAAATTCCATTCTCTACAATAACCACCAATTCAACTCCATTATTCCACCATTTTTTCCAACTTCCCATTCAACTCCATTAATAAATCAACCTCCCATTCAACTCCACCACTTTAATAACCTCTCATTCCATTCTCTTTATATACCTCTCATTCTCCTCAATTTTGCCTTTGATCCATCTTTATGTGAGGAGAGTCAAGTTCCCAGAGTTGAATTGGTGACAGCGACGCAACCGCGGTCGAGCGACGACGGCCCTCTCTCCGGTGTGATCCGTTGGTTTTTTGGCCAACATCGCAGCCGCAACCGCGCGCTGCTCGAGCTCATCGCACGCCGGCGATTTGAGCGAAGACCGTGCTCACGAGAGCACTCCATAGGCGCCCGCGTTCATCGTAGGTAATTTTATCATCTTGGTATTTTTGCAAATTTTTTTTAGCACACAACATATCATCTCTTCCACTACCATCACACCATTTTTTCCCATTTGTTTAGTTTATCTTCATCTCCATCACCGTCATCATCATATCATTTTCATCCCCCTTCTTTTTGTGTACATATGTCTAAAGAAAATTACAAAAAATAAAAAAAAAATTAAAACAAAAAAAGAGGTTATTTTATTACTACCATCATCATCACCACCACCACCATCATTTTTTTATTTGTTTAAATCATCATCATCACCACCAAACCATTTTTTTCTCTTTAATCACATTTCCTGTCTAATTAAAATTTTAAAAAAATAAAAAAAACAAAAAAAATCTTTTTTATTACAGCAGTAAAAAATCAAAAAGAAAAAAAAATAAAAAAACAAAAAAAAATAACGCAGCAGCGGTGGGAGCACCCACCGCCGCCGCCCCCTCTCCTCCAAACGGCTCACCGCCGCCCGCCAGCCAGCCGCTAACGCGCGGCCGCGCGCCCATGCCTCCAGCCATCGGCCACCGTCCCCCTCGCCACCGGACGCGCGTCAGGCCACGCCTCCAGCCCACGCGCGTCGCCGTCAACCGCCTCAGGCGCGCGCGTCCTCCCGACCCTTCCGGCCGCTCACCTCCACCACTCCAGGCCACCCGTGCCACCGACGCCGCCGCGCGCCACCGCCGCGTGTCGCGCCGCCGTCCCGCGCCTCCGCCGGCCGTCCGTTGCTCTCCTCCTTGTTGGGTTCATCCCCATCGTGAGGAAGAAGGCCTCTTTCCCTTTTTTTTATTTTGTAAAAATTGATGTTTTTATAATGACAAACAAGTCCCTGCACCTGCTTTTGTTGTAATTATTGTCTTTCCGTTTTGTAAGGACAACCCTGTGTTCTTCTTTTAATTTGGACCTCATTTTGGCATCTTTTTATTTAAAGAAAAATAGCATTATGTTGAGCAACTTATCCTCTGTCATGTGATTATTTATTTTTATTTTTGTGAGATATGAGTAATTAACTAAAATTGTTCAACTGAAATTTTACATAGTTTACCCATTCTAGACTCTTAATTTTATATCTCACACACGGTTGCTCTAAAAATTCCACAAAAATTAGGAATGATGCCTTGATATGTGATTAATTTTCTGTCCAAATTTCATCTAAAATGGAATTGTCTTGTGCATGAAATAAATCATAGAGTGAAATTAGTATTTGATTTTTAATTAAATCCACATACATCATTTTTGCGAAATTTCAACTCTCCTGGATTGCTTATTTAAATATCTTTTTGAGATAATTTGCTCTCGGACTAATTTGATAACGTGGATTTAATAGGAATTAATTACTCATTTCCACTCTGTTTTCACTAAAAAATTCATAAAAAATTCATAATTTGTCAGAAAAATCCAAAAAAATTACTGTAGTCTCCTTGTATCATGTTTTAGTTCCAGTAATTTTTTCATTATTTTTGCTTACTGTTTGTGTGATAAATTGCTAAAAAAACCCATAAAAAGTGTGCATTTTTCATTGTTGCATTTTAACCCCTAAAATTCCAAAAAAAAGTACCCTGCATTCATCTTTGGATTATGACTCTAAGAAAATTATAATTTGGTTGAATTGGACTAATTTTCCATTAAAATTAATTTTGGCCAATTGTGTGATTTCTTAGGAGCTTAATTCACCTGCATTGGCATCCCATTTGCGTTAAAAAAATTCTAAAAAAATACCGTTTGAAATCTAGACCTAAGTTTTTGAATTAAAACCGAGTTGTTCCTTTGCCTCCCTGAGTTCGACCCCGGACTTGCCCGGGATATAAATTAAAGCCGAGACACTCTTCACGGAGATCTTCTCTCGGTTCTGACCGAATCGCTAAGTACACGTGCTACAACGTGATCAAATTATTTATCGTATTTAGCGACTCGTCAGATGGCGCCGTTGCCGGGGAGGCAAACGGCTTAGGGATTGGTTTAAAAATTTAGATTTAGATTTCCATTTACTCGGGTAGTGTGACCCCCGAGCCACTTGTATTTATTCCTTTTTTTTTGCAATTATTTCTCTTTATATTTTTGTATATATCTTGTTGTTTATCTCTCTAATATAAATTTCATTTTCCTTGCGAGGGCCTGGTGGACTTGGAGTGCATCGGAGGTCGACGGACGCGACGCGTGTCGACTGCTGAAGAGAGAGGAAAAACAATTTATTTTTGAGAGAAATTTTTGTAAATTCTTGTAATTATTTAGGTAGTTGCTCATTTATAGCGGCTCTTGTTTGAGAGCTCGCGCGTGTAAAAAGACTTAGACATTATTTGTGGTGTGTCGAGCCTGTTTCACTCACCGGCGAGGGTGGGGCTTGACTTGAGTGGCGAAATTTAGGATTAGGCACACGGTAGTTTAGATTCAAACTTGCTTGTGCCCATCGTAAATTAGGCCACACATATCTTAGAAGATTCACTTATCTGATAAGATTCATAATGAGACGCACATAGACACGTACTACTTAGCTCAAATTCAATCAATTCTTCCCCGCTAATAGTATATTGTTTAGGTGCGGTTTTCTCGATCTGCATGCATTTAGTGTAATATTTATAAATTTTGTTCTGCATAACGCATGAAGAGTGTTGGGATTCACTGTATGTATACCTTCTTCTGAGCATGCATCATAGTTTCTCGTTTGCATTCTGATTTCCGATTCCCCTCTTGTTTTACAACTTAAGGTCAAAAGGAAATTGGGACTGAACAGTAGACATGCTTGTGTGTTCACATAAATTTCAAGTGATAACCTAACTCTAAAATTGGGACTGAATTGAACAGGTCGATCTAATTAATTGGAATAAAAAGAACCCTTGTTCTCGGGTGCATAAAGCCCTCATTGTTTGTTTTAATTGCAAGTGAGATAGAGACGACCCTAGGATAGAGCCAAGTATGGATTTCTTACTTACTATTGGTTTTTTCTTTTTAGGCGATTAGCTACTTTTCAGTGAGGATTTACGGGTAGCCGGTAAACGGTCCGGACTTCCTTAGCAGAGTGGGAGGTTTAGAGGACGCATTAGTCCTCAAGGAACGGGTAGCCGTATTTATACGGTCCGTACTTACTCCTATACTGGCTGAAAGTAGGTCAAACCAGTCGTAAGAACCGGGCCAGTCTGTAGGAAAATACGGGCACCTAACAGCTCGTTAATCTTTCCAAGATTGTATTCTCACCAACTAAAATTGACCAGATAATTCGGCCGAACCCTTACGGCCATCACGTGTTGAGCTGGTGAAATCGAGGGTTTGAATTGCGTTTGTATTGTGTGAGTTCACTCCGCACATTTACGTGCACCGTAGAACTAGTGCTTCATTGACTATCGTGATCTATTCGTTTCTTTTGACATCGAAGATGACTGATTGGGGGATATTTATTCGGACTTTGCGAATCTCTCGTTGAACCCTTCAACAAGTATGTCTTCAAAGGTCCAAGCGCAACTTGGACCAACCTGGACTCATGACCCTCTTGAGCACAGGATCACTCACTCTCGGGATGGTTACCTTCAAACCATTCCATTTCTCTCTTCCCACCTCACCGAGGAAGACCATCGCCTTGGTGAGAATATCATGATTCATAAATCCTCTTCTAATCAAGAAAACATTGTTGATTCAGGACATAAAGAAGATTCGAGTAAAATGCCAAAGAAGAAAGAAAAGGAAGAAGAGAACCATGAAGACCCAATGAAAATGATACTTGCCCGATTAGCTGCATCTGAGCAGCAACAAGCATTACTGAGAGCTCAGTTGGGACAGTTAAATGTTGGGGTCCAACTACCAATGGATGCGGCTTATAAACCCGGACAATATCAAATTCATAACTACTTGAGTCCGGCCGAACCCACTGTTGATTTTGAGCTGAAGCCGCATTTCCTGAACCTGCTGCCACACTTTGATGGGAATGCTTCTGAGGAGCCATATGCATTCCTAAGGGACTTTGAGCTCATCTGTGCTAACCTCAAACATAACAATGTTAGCCAGAATTATATTAGGCTCAAAGCCCTTCCATTTGCCTTGGGTGGAAAAGCCGATTACTGGGTGAAGAATCTTGGAATCATCGTCACCACTTATGCCCAGTTCAAGGACCTATTCCTAAAGAAGTTCTACCCGTTGAGTAGAACTAACATGATGAGGACGCGAATTACGAGTTTTTCCCAATTACCCAATGAAGCCTTCTGTGATGCTTGGGAAAGATTCAAGGACATCTTGCAAAAGTGTCCTTGTCATAGATTAGATGACAACATCTTGGTCCAATCCTTCTTCACTGGTCTCAACCCTGAGATGCAGGGTTTAGTGAGCGCTGCCTGTGGAGGCAGCTATACATCACGAGGAGCGGATACCGTCTGGAGGGTATTCGAGCAGATGGCTGAAACTAGCCGCTCACAGATGGCCAGCAGGGCCTATACACCATCCCCTAGTTCACTCTCATCTGGAGGGGGAAAATCAGTTGTAGTCGATCTCTCTCAGGACGTGATCCCTAGCATGGGACTTCTGGCTGACAAGTTTACTGTAGTCGAGAGGATTGACAGGAGGATTGATGAGTTAGACCGGAGTGTCTCCAAACTTCCAAAACAGGTGGAGGAGTTGACTGAGAAGGTATCTAAGATAAAGATACCTGCCGTGACTGCACCCGCTGCTCCCATTTACCGAGTTCACCATGTTCAGGAGCAGTTGGTGTCAGGGCAACCCCAGCCGTGGGAGCAGGACCAATCCTACACCCACTCTTTCCAGCAGCCACCTCCAGTAGCAGAGACAGTCCAGGAGGAGCCTCCACCAGTTTGGGAGGTGAATAGGATATGGTATACTCAGGACCCTGCCAGGCAGGGAAGTACGGGAGACCGACAGACCTATCAGCGTCCCCCGACCTTTCACAACACCGCATTCACCTCCGCACCACCTCCTTCACAGCAGAGCCCTGGATTCCATCCACCCCAGCAGCAGAGGCAGCAGTACCAGCAGTATGGCCGACAGAGCCATTACCAGACGGGCCAGCAGGACCCGCAACCCCAGCAGCAGCAGCAGCAGCAGAGGCAGTACACTGGCCAGCATGGCCAGTCTTCCCATTCTTCTTCCCAGTCTTATCCACTTCCTTCATCGTCTAGTCCCATGGATATTCAGCAGCAGATACTCGACGAGCTAAGTTCCTATAGGAACGAGGTTCAGGACTTACGGGTGGATGTCAACCGCCTGTCCAGATGGCGAGACGAGCAGACTGCACCCTCTACCTCGATCCCAGCCCAAGTTCAGGCTAACTCCAATAGCCTGAATCGTTCTAGTTCTCAGCAGTACTATGGTCAGGTATACTTTTCAGCATCTCCTAAATCTGAACATGAGATTCTTTCGTGTGACGAGGCTAACCACATGTCACTCAGGAGCGGAAGGACCGTGGTCGTACCTGACCGGGCGAGGGACACGAGGAGGGGCATCTCTGGAGCTCTACCTGAAGAGTCTTCAGAGGACGAGGAGGAGAGGCATCATATTTCAGAGCCCCATCAGCACCATTCGAGGATTTCTACTCAGGGAGCCGAGAGGAGGAGGAGAGCACGTATGCAGCATCGTCAGCATGGATATTCTTCTGAATCTACGGAGGACCTTGCATCTCCGATTGTGGCGGATACCACTCCAGCTTCTATTCCACAACCTTTAGTAGATAGTCTAGATTTTGAGTCCATGTTGCATCAAAAAGATTCTTGTATGAAGAACTCTGTTTCCGTTAATGCAAAGAATGATCTTTCAGTTCATGATTCAGACTCTTCATCCTCTGTTTCCCTAGCTTCAATCCCTTTCCCCCGTGCTCTTACGGCAGGAAAGCGCACCAAAAAGATTCAGAAAGATGACCCCGATATGGCACGATTTTGTAAAGAGAACATCACAGTTAAGGTGCCATTTGATGAATATGTGGCTAACCATCCTGCCTTCCAAAAATACCTTAAGGTGAGATGCACACCTAGAAGGGTTAGCAGGAAGAAAGACAACCGAAATATAAAGACACATGTCTTATCAGTAGCCACAACCTATTGTCTCAAGAATCAGACTTTGCCAAAGAAAAAGAGAAACATGGGTGCTCACTATGTGGAAAGTCGTATTGACGACATTGCGTTTGCACGCACACTCTTAGATAACGGTTCTTCGATCAACTTACTTCCCTTAGCATTATATCAGAAATTGGATTTGGGACCACTTCGCAAATCTAGAGCTTTACTCCAATTCGCAGATCGTTCAATGAAACCTAAGGGAGAAGTGAAGAACGTCGTTATCTCGATTGAGGGGCAGAACTATCAGGTGGACTTCACAGTCTTGGACATTGAGACCCCCAATCATTGGAGAGAATCTCAGATCATTCTCGGGCGACCCTTCCTTAGGACCGCAGGCGCAGCTTTCGATTATGGTACGGGAATGCTGAAGTTCCGTTCTCCAGGCGGAGAAGTGAACCTTGAGATGAAGCAAACCAAGTGTCAGCGACCCGATTCAGAGAGTAGCACAGAGTACTCATCTTCGGAGGCAGATTGCAGTATGATTAGCACAGTTGAGATTTGGGGACAGATTCCTTCAGGACAGAACGAGACCCTTTCATCTGGAGAGGATATAGTGCATGATGCAGTTTGCCAGGTGTTGTCTGATCTTGCTAGAGATGCATCAACCTATTCTCATGATGACTTAGAGATCCATCCGGATCTGTCAGTTCCATCCTCTTCGGAACAATCATGGGATATAGATGACGAGTCGGACGTGGCTTTTGCCGATTGTTTGGATACTTTTGACGATCCGACTCCCGATACTTCTGATTTGGTGGCGAGTACTACTCATATTAGCCCACCTTCATGCAGCACGGAACCAGATTCAGTTCAGCCAGATCTGCTTGATGATACCACATTGCCAGAACTGAAATCACTACCTCCTACACTTAAGTATGCCTTTCTTGCGGGACCCAAAGAGAGATATCCTGTCATCATTAGCTCAGACTTGACTTTAGAACAGGAGTCTAGGTTGTCAGAGGTTTTAGAGAGGAACTGCAAAGCAATAGGCTGGACAGTGTCAGATCTCGTGGGCATCAACCCCGCTCTCTGCTCGCACCACATTTTTAATGAGGATAACGTGAGACCTTCCCGTGAGTTTCAGAGGAGACTTAACCCCAATCTACGGGAAGTGGTGAAGAAAGAAATTGAGAAATGGTGCAAAGCAGGGTTTATATACCCTATTTCTGACTCCAAGTGGGTGGCCCCACTTCATGTTGTCCCGAAGAAGTCGGGAATTCAGATGGTCACCAACGAGGAGGGGGTAGAGATCGCGACATGAGTACCTACGTCGTGGCGTGTCTGTGTTGACTACAGGCGCCTGAATGCCGCGACCAAGAAAGATCACTTTCCCTTGCCTTTTATTGATCAGATCTTGGAGAGACTCGCAGGGAAAGAGTTCTTTTGTTTTCTTGACGGGTACTCAGGCTACAACCAGGTGGCCATAGCCCCTGAGGACCAGGAAAAGACCACATTCACATGTCCATTCGGCACTTATGCTTTCAGGCGCATGCCATTCGGGCTCTGCAATGCCCCGGGCACATTTCAGCGGTGCATGATAGCCATTTTTTTTTGACACTCAAAAGAGGGGGATACACTCATAGGTGTTCGCCCCAATTTATTAAAAATGAAGGTAGAGTATACTTACAGCGGGGAATACAACATAGGTCAAGGTAGATGGTAAAAGAGAGGATACCATCCGCCTCCCAAAAAAAGAAAAACGTTACATGGATAACCAGTCCGTACAGAAATTATTTGCGGCGATACAAATATTTTCCTTATAGAAGCGCTGCCCCGCAAAAATCAAGTTGTTTCTTCCCAGCCAAATGCTCCAAATACGCGCAATGGGGACAATTCTTTCCGATCTTGGGCGAGTCGAGGCAGCAACAAGGCTCTCCCAGAAGTCAAGCATGGTGGAACGATTCACCCATCCCACGCCATCCCAGATGGCCTGCACGAAGGGACAATGCAAGAAAAGGTGGTCGGAGGTTTCAATGTCGAGGCCGCACAAACCACAAAAAGAAGAGATATTCGGGAATATGGAGGCGCAGCGTTCACGCGTAAGCAATCTTCCACGTCTGAGAATCCAAAGGAAAACGCCGATCCTTTCCGGAATCTTGAGATCCCAAATGAACTTGCAGTGGCGAAGAAAGGATGCATCCGCATTCAAGACAGGGGGGAGAACAGAGAGATAAGCCTTTCGAGAGGAGAAAGTCCCGTCCAACCAAACAAAATGATCACGGCCCGAAGAAGGCGTAGAAGCGTCCGCAAGTAGAGTCATCAAATCGGTGAAGTCAATGAGTCGCCGGTCCGAGAGCGTGCCCAACAAAACAGGGCACCAGACGCCGTCGGCCCAGCAAGAGGCCACGGAAGCGAGTTTATCCCCGGCCATCGCATAAAGACGAGGAAATAGATTCATGAAAATGCCCTTTCCGGACCAATCCACAGTCCAGAAGCGAAAGGATCTCCCATCGCCAATAGCCGAAGCAACCAGCGAGCGGTTAGAGTTGAAGACAGAGAAGACATCGTGCCAGAAAGAATGAGAGAGGCCCTGAGAATGGCCGCCAAAAACGGATGCAAAGGCATGACCAGCTGCCACGCGGAGGCACTGCAGCAAGAAACTCTCGTCCCGGCCAAGAAGCCTCATCGCCCACTTGAGGAGCCAAGCATCACGAACCACCGCCAAACGCCTAACGCCAAGACCCCCGTCACATTTCGACCGAGAGATGTCGTCCCACCCAACTAAGTGCATGCCTCTTCTGTCAGAACCATTCTTGCCCCAAAGAAAACGCCTCATTGATTTCTCCAAGCGGAGCCGGATTCCTTTGGGCAATCCGCGAGCCGAGAAGAAATAGATGGGGATAGCCGAGAGAACCGATTTGATAAGCACTAATCGACCGCCTTTGGATAGCATTGACGCACGCCAACCAGCCAATCTGGCTTCCACCTTCTCAATCACCCTCTAATAGTCCCGCAAGCGCGGCCGGCCAAGAGAGAGCGGCAAACCCAGGTACTCAAGCGGAAGCTCCCCGAGGGAAGCCCCCAATAGAGAGGAGCAATCCCCGGCCTCAAGAGCCGATAAGCCAAAAGGCACCACTTTTGATTTGGCGCCGTTGATGTGGAGTCCCGAGATCTCGCAAAAAAGTTGAACCGTAGTGGCCATCCCCAGAGCCTGAGACCGGCCTCCCTCAATAAAACAAAGGGTGTCATCCGCGAATTGAAGGAGAGGGATATGAAGGTTATCCAAAAAACAGCCGCGAGTAAAACCAGCATTTGCCACTCCCTGGATCATACGCGGCATAACATCAGCAGCCAGAACGAAAAGGAGAGGGGCGAGGGGCAGCCCTGACGAACCCCCCTCCGAGGCTGAAAAAGTCCCCCAGCCGGCCGACCATTAATAGAGAGGGAGAAGGAGACAGTAGTAACGCATCGTCTAACCCAGGAGATCCACAACGGAGGGAAGCCTCGAGCCTTTAAAACCCCCCATAGGAAGCGCCAATCCAAAGAGTCGTAGGCCTTAGCAAAGTCAATTTTCCATAGAATCCCCTTCGTGCCATTTCTATGCCAACCATCAATGATTGCAGACGCCAGCGCGTAACAGTCGGAGATTTTTCTCCCCTGGATAAATGCGGCCTGAGCGGGAGATATCAGAGAGTCCAGGAGGGGAGCAAGCCGAATAGCCAAAGCCTTTGCAATGATCAAATAGATGCCGTTAGATATAGCAATAGGACGAAAATCCTCGATACGAGAAGCCCCATGAGACTTAGGAATAAGAACCAGGCTGGCCCGGTTAATCCTGTCGAAGCCCCGATTTCCATTGCAAAAATCGAGAGCGACATCTAGTACATCATTAGAGATCACGTCCCAGAAGTCCCTATAAAAGGAAATGGGGAAACCGTCGGGGCCTGGGGAGGCATCGACGTTAAGGTCCCAAACCGCCCTCTTAAGCTCCTCAAGCGTGAAAGGCCGAGTTAAGATATTAGCATCCGCGGAGGCGAGAGAAGGGACCCCGTTGGCAGACCAGCGCCACGAAGAGGAGGGTTGTCGATCAAAGAAACTCTTGAAGTGATTAACCAATGCTGAGCCTAATTCACGAGAGCCCTGAACTGAGACGCCCCCAATATCAATGGAGGATATACTATTAGCGCGCTTGCGAGCACTGGCGACCCGGTGGAAGAAAGCAGTGTTAGCGTCCCCACTCTTAATCCAACGAATACGAGAGCGCTGCCTCCATTCGATCGCCTTCTTCCTATCGTCCTCCGAGATTAGAAGTGAAGTCGATGATCGCTCAGATAATTCCTGAGGAGAGAGCTCTCTATCGTTCTCCAAACGATCGAGCCGAAGAATAATTTCCTCCGCGTTGTTCCGGGCAACAAGCCTAGCCTGGCGAGTGGAAAATTTGAAAGCGGCGAGGGCACGTCGAAGTGATGAAAGCTTAAGATCAAAGCGGAGAGCCGCATGGCCGGGGAAATAGAGCTGAGACCAATGATTGCGGACGAGATCCTTAAAGTCAGATTCCAGCAGCCAGCTCCTCTCATATCGGAAGATACCATGAGGACGGGAGGATTCGTCAGCCTCCCAAATAATGGGAGAGTGATCAGAAAAAGATCGCGGCCTTGAAGAAACGGAGCACAGCGGGAAGGCTTCCATCCAGCCATTATTAGCAAAAAATCTGTCAAGACGTGAACGAGAAGATGAATTGCACCAAGTGAAAGAAATATCATTTGCCACCAAATCTTCGAGAGCCAAGCCATGGACGAAATCCAAAAAATCATTCGAGCTGGGATCCCGTCCCCCTCTACCACGAGGGCGGTCGCAGGCGAGTAAAGTGACATTAAAATCCCCCCCCCCACAATCCAAGGGATGCTCCCCAAGGCCGCAGCGTCAGCATTCAAATCCTCCCATAAGAATCGCCGAGCGAGGTGACATAATGGCGCATATACGCATGAAAAAGCCAAAGAAATATTCGAATCCACATGAACAAGGGTAACAGTGATAGAGTGACGTCCCAAACGAGCACATACGAAGGAAAATCTTGAAGAGCGCCAAGCAATAATAGCGCCACCAGAGGCGCCAACCGCATCCAAAGAGTAAAAAGCGTCGACAGGACCTGCCCCAAACGATTTCCACATGGCGTCGTCGACTCCCGCAAGCTTAGTTTCCTGAATAAAGACAACGTCACAATCCCACTCGCGCAAGCGCGAACCCAAAGCCTGACGACGAATCGGGTCTCCCAACCCACGAACGTTCCAAGATAGTAGCTTCATTTAAATTACAAAAAATGGCCCCAAAAACAACAAAAGTAAACAGCCGATAGTCACTACAGCTGGGGACGTCGCTGGCCTGCCCGGCGAAGCCCTGCCGCTTCTGCAACAACCTCGCGAATCGGCGAGAGTGGATCGAGAGGGAGCAAGTCCAGGCGTCGAGAATATACTAGTCCATATCTCGCTGGTGATGCACAAAAATCATTCCATGAGCTCCAGGATGAGGCAAAGCAAGTCGGTGACACCGAGGGAGCATTCGAAGAAGAGGCCATAGCGTCGCCAGCATACATAGATGATAGAGCTTCGATTAGAGAAAGAAGGCAGAGCACCACTGTGAGAAAACATACCAGCCATGGGAGAGGAGGCAGCCCCCGAGGACACCGAGTCCATCGCGATGAGAAGAGTCGCCGAAGCAGATGCGGGCTGATGGTCGGACGAAAGCGCCTGGTAATAGGGCATAGAAGTAACCGGGCTAGGGCACGGATAGTCCGAATAGCAAATTAGAGGATCGTCGGAAATAAGCGGGTCAAACACCGTCCGAGAAATGCACGGATTGCCATCAAGATCCGACCCGGATGTCGGAATAGGAACCGCCATCGCATAGCAAGAGACCACCCCGCGGTTCAGAGGATCGGGAATAGCAGAAATATTACCATGAATAGAATCGATCTCGAAAATGCTCCCATGCTCGTGGGGGGGTGACCTTTCCGCTTCCCAAGAAAAGTGAAGCCCAGTCGACATATCATAACGCGCGCCATGCAACTGCGGCGCTTGGATAATATCATTACAGTATGACACGTGTCCAAAGGAAGATGAAACGCCGAGGGCATCAACGGACGATACGCCGTTGCCGGAGGAAGGAGAAGGCTGAAGAGGATCGTCCGGCGACGGGAAGAAGAACTCCAGCTTGAATGACCATCTGCCGAGAGAAAGCTTCTAGAAAAGAACCTTACCCTTCATGGAGAGGCACAGGGTAGAGGAACATTCCACCAATATCCTCGTGCGAGTCCAGTCAGAGCCGGGCGTCAGGCCGTCGTCCAGAACAGACACGACCTGACCCCAATTGCCGATAATCTTCGAGAGACAATGAGCGGAACGGGAGAGAAAAGGAACGCCGCGTACCTCCACCACGCATCGCTCAGTGCCCAAGGCCGCCCCATCCGCAATCCTCGACCGCCTCCACTTGACCAAAGAAGCATCTGCACGTTGAAAGAGGAGCTCCCGTTGCTCCGGGGAGAGGCCTCTAACACAGCAACGGAAATCGTCCAGGAAGAAAAGGTCCCCCGAGAAGGTCTCACCCAGGATAGATAGAGTATCAGAACGAACCACCTCATGATCAATACCCCGCCGCTGAAGCACTCCAATCGCCACCGTAAGCTTAACGTCCACCGCCTTCGAGTGACACCTTCCCGAATCTTTTAGCCCGGAGGATCCACCTTCCTCGAGCCCAGCCGCAAGAAAAGGATGGCGGCCCGAGGCCGGCAGATGATGCTGGAAAGGTTGAGAGACCAGCCTTTCGGAAGGACGAGGAAGCTGAGAATCGACCTGGGCGAGCGGAGGAGGAAGTTGAGTGCACTTACCCTTGACATCATCGCGATCCCCAGACACCACCTGAGCGAAGGAACGGGAGTCCAGGCTTGCGGAAGAGTGATGACCTCGGCGAGAGGCCCCCGCGCGAGACGATAATATATGGCGATGCGGATCCATGGCCCTCGAGCTGCAAGAGGAGTGGTGGCCGGTTTTCCCGCACCGAAAGCAGCGTGGGGGAACGCTGCAAGCAGACGCCAAATGCCCACGGTCCCCGCAGCGGAAACAGCGTTTGCCCGGCTTGGAGTGAGATACAGTCTTCCATTCCTTCCCCGGGTCTTCAAACCTCCGCTTCTCCGCGTGACGAGTGTCACCGAGAAAAACACCGCGATTATCCCGAGGACGACGAGAATCCCCCTGCTTCGGAACCCAAACCCCCTTGCTACGGACCCTCCCCGCGATGGAGCCCCAGCCGCTTCGGAACCTCCCACCCTCTGTTCGGAACCTCCCACTCCCTGTTCGGTGGCACTCTCCCATCGCAAGTTGGACTAAAGTGGACAGACCTCCATGATAGCCATATTTGCCGAGATGGTGGGAGATTTCCTGGAAGTGTTCATGGATGACTTCTCGGTCCATGGTGATTCTTTTGATACATGTTTAGGGCACTTGGACCGAGTCCTCACGAGGTGTAGAGAGGTGAATCTGGTACTCTCCTGGGAAAAGAGTCACTTTATGGTGACGGAGGGTATCGTGTTGGGGCATGTCATCTCCAAAAGGGGAATGGAGGTTGACCCTTCCAAGGTGGAGGTGATCAAGAAACTCGATCCACCTACCAACGTGAAGTCAGTGCGGTCATTCTTACGGCATGTTGGATTCTATAGGAGATTCATTCAAGATTTTTCAAAGATCGCCCGCCCACTGACTGAGCTCTTAGGAAAAGACATAGAGTTCGTTGTAGATCACAGGTGTCTGGAGGCCTTTGAGCTCTTGAAGAGGAAGATTTGTGCCTCGCCAATCCTACAAGCTCCTGACTGGTCTCTCCCCTTTGAGATCATGACTGACGCTTCAGATTTCGCTATAGGAGTTGTGTTAGGACAACGGCGAGAGGGGATTCCGTTTGCGATTCACTATGCGAGCAAAGTTTTAGATCCTACACAGAAAAATTATACAGTGACTGAAAAGGAAATGCTCGCGGTAGTATGGGCCCTCGAGAAGTTCAGATCATATATTTTGGGCTCTAAGGTGACAATATATACTGATCATACAGCCATTCGATACTTAATGGAAAAGAAGGACGCGAAGGCGCGTCTTCTTAGGTGGATTTTACTCCTCCAGGAATTTGATTTGGAGATAAAAGATAAACCAGGAGTGAAGAATGTTGTGGCTGATCACCTTTCTCGGATTGAACTTAAGGATTCTCCTGATCATGAGCGGATTAGAGAAACCTTCCCAGATGAGTCAATTTGTGTTATTGACTCACTCCCGTGGTATGCCAACATGGTGAACTATCTTGTCTCCAAGCAGGTTCCCCATGGTTGGACTAGGAGCAGCATTGATCGATTGAAGTCGGATTCGAGGAGATACCACTGGGACGATCCTTTCCTTTTCTTCGAAGGACCGGATTGTGTTTGGAGAAGGTGTATTCCTCAGGAGGAATACCAAAGTGTCCTCACATATTGTCATTCACTTGAGGCCGGAGGACACCATTCGGGAAAGAGAACCGCTCACAAAGTACTTCAATGTGGATTGTATTGGCCGACCTTGTTTAGAGATGCCATTGATTTTGTACGGTCATGCCCAATCTGTCAAAGGATGGGAGGGACAGTTGGACAGAGAGATGAGATGCCCATGCAACCGATGATTATTTGTGATGTTTTTGATGCATGGGGCATAGATTTTATGGGTCCCTTTCCCAACAGCCAAGGACATGAGTACATATTGTTGGCGGTTGATTATTTATCCAGGTGGGTGGAGGCTATCCCAAGCCGAACCGCAGACAGCAAGACTGTTTGTAAGTTTGTGAGAGACCATATTATTGCTAGGTTCGGGGTGCCAACAGTTTTGATATCTGATGGGGGTAGCCATTTTGTGAACCGAGATATGAGATCTTTAGCTAAGGACTATGGATTTGAGCATAGAGTTACTAGTCCTTACCACCCACAGTCCAACGGCATGGCAGAGGTTTCGAACAGAGAGGTGAAGAGTATTTTGCATAAATTGGTTCGTCCCGATAGGAAGAACTGGTCTCAGCTCTTGGACCAAGTTCTGTGGGCCTATAGGACAGCCTACAAGACACCATTGGGTACTTCACCATTTAGAATGATCTATGGTAAGCCATGCCATTTGCCCGCAGAATTGATTCATAAATCCGAATGGGCAATTAAGAAGATTAATTGGAGTTGTCACCTAGGGAAGCTTTGCCGAGATTTGAACTTGAACGAGCTCGTGGAAATCCGAAACAGGGCATAAGACAACAGTTTGATTTATAAGGACAAAGTAAAGAGATGGCATGATCAGCACATTAGGTGCAAAGACTTTGTCCCTGGGCAAAAGGTATGGTTGTTCAATGCCAGGTTGAAGATGTTCCATGGGAAGCTCAAATCTAAATGGACGGGTCCCTTTGTGGTTAAGAAAGTGCACGAGAATGGAAGTGTAGATATAGCTGATCTCACAGATGGTGCACAATCTCATGTGGTGAATGGACAACTGTTGAAGCATTTTGTTGATTCCAAAGAGCAGTTAGTCCAAGTCGAGGTCATCAACTTCATACAGAGTGAGCACAGAGCAGATACATCTTATTACTCTTCATGAAGATGCAGCATCAAGATTCAACATCTTAGAAGATTCAATCACTCTTGTACATATTCTCCCTTCTTTATATATTCTCGAGATCACATCGGTTCTCACACTTACTCTTGTCCTATACTTAGGCTGACCAAAGCCTAAGTATAGGGGGGACCGATGCCCGCCATGTGTATTTACTCATCATTTCTCCTCTTGACCTCATCCGCCCCATTTTTGCTCTTCTTCTACACTTAGGCTATCCAGAGCCTAAGTATAGGGGGGGCGGATCGACTTTTATACTTTTTATTATTTTAGCTTTCCTATGCTTAGTACGAGCTGTCTTTTTGTCACCTAGTGCCATGAGGACATAGCACAAGCTAAGTATAGGGGGGCGTGTATATATTACATATATACTTTACCCATAGCTCGTACTTTCACGTATTTTTGTATATATTATACAATAATTATGGGGTGGGTAAAAAAACCAAAAAAACTCTTTCCTAAAAAAACTCTTTTTCCTTATTTGCTAAGAAAAAAACTTTTCAAAAAAATCCTTTTTTATATTTAAAAAAAAACTTTTTCAAAAAAAAAGAATCTTTTCTTATTTACCTATCTTTTTCAAAAAAAACTCTTGAAAAAAAAGAAAAACTTTTCTAACAAAAAAACTTCTTCTTTGCCTTTGTTTGTCAAAAAAAAACCTTTGTGAAAAAAAAACTTTTTCTAAAACTTAAAAAATCAAAAAATCAATCAATCATCAAAATAAAAAAAAAAACTTAACTAATAAGTTGGTTTAATCCCTGACACAATTCACTTTCACACAAGACTAGTGATGATCAAGAACACTTGGTTTATGAGATCTTGAGATTTTGAGTTAACCAGCCTTAGTCATTAGGGTCCTTGACTTAATTATTCACATTTCCCTAGTTTGAAAGATTTGTGTGCTATATTGCATGCTTAGTCTCTACCTTAAAGAATATGATCAGCACCTCACATACACGACTGCAGTTATGATGAGATGAGTTGTAATTTCACTTGAGGAACTGGGATGAGGGATTTGAGTTTGGACTTGATTTAATGATGCTCGAGGATGGGATAAAATCAATGAAGGCTTCATGAAACCTGAGTGTCAGCACATTTAGCCAGTACGAGAACATGGTTCTTGTACTATCTCTTGATATTTACCTATGTGCCAGGGTGTGATAAAATAAAAAAATGTTGATCAGTGTGCGCCAACTCTTGGTAAAAGCAGTGGAGCTAGCCACAAATACTACAAAGCAATGAAATGTCAAAGAAAAGCTCTCATTCCACAAAGTCAATTATCAAAAGAGCTTCCACCAAAGGCGAGCGCTCCCAACCATTTCAAAGTGTCCACTTGGACCACCGCTATTAGGACCAGGAGTCGGGCTTGCACCAAAAAAGGGCTCTGCATCGTAAATGCTACAAGTCTGGGTGTAGAAGGTACGATAGGTACTCAAAAAAGGCACACCCCGGTGTACTCCCAGGAAAACAAGTGCAGACGGCTCCAACTTCTCTTGACGGACGCACTGATCAACACCAAAAAAAAATTTGCGTTGCGTAATAAGGCACTTGAGAGGATCCTTGTTCCAATGAGAGGAAGAGAAGAAATGACACAATCATATGCCCTCCATCAACTGGCCTTCCATCTACACTTTTAAGTCTGACAACTAAAGAGACGGTGGATTGATTGCAAGAAATGGTTTATTCCCTAGTGTTGAGGATCGGGTCCTTAGGAGAATCCCTTAGACTGGAACCTTGGGTGACGTTGCGACTCTACTCTTATAACTGCAGTCCACACTTAAAGTCATATCCCTTATATATACGTAAACAAAGAGAGTCTGATGATTAGGGGATTTGGGTACCTTTTGACTAGAGCGTGGTTCAGCTTAGAATTTTAGGATCTCTAAAACCGAGAGTTCTTGAACGGATCAAGTCTTGTATTCACATGCACAGTCAGAGGTTAACCCAACTTGTTCATTCTTTATTTGCTCGAGGACTAGCAAAGTTTAAGTATAGGGGGGTGATGAATCCGCGATTCATCATCGCAGTATCTTGATCTTAGCAAAATCCCCGAGTAAAATCCCAAATAAATATCCATAAAATCCATAAATTAACAAAATAACTCTTGTAAATAAAATACACTAATTATTGTATATAAGATTGTACAAAATGAATTAACAATAAAAAGCTGAAAAAATAAAGGAGTTTTGTACTTGTAAATAGGCCAAAACTTCATGGATTTTTAATAATTTCATTTCAACTCCTTTTTGCCTAATTCTTTCTCTAACTTGTTTATAAAAATGTATATAAAAATACAAAAATACAAAACACATTTTACCTCAAATAAATGCTCCTAGATCCCAAAGAGAAAAAGCCGTAAAGTCCAACTTCCAAGCTAAATTCCCGCTCCGTATGAACTCCAAATTCACCAAACTCACTTTTAAAGTTCAAGTTAGAAAATTATCTATCCAACGGAAGTGGTTTCATTAAAATCGGAGCAAATTTGCAAAACTTGGATTTTGGGACCTAGATGTACATTGTACATTATGTATATATTCATTCTTTCTTTAATTTTATTTGTATCTTTCTTAATTTCTAAAAATACAAAAAAATCATACTTGTGTTGTATTTTAATTGTAGTATTTTATAATATTTTTCCGTTGTAAATATCTCTTATTAAAAAGACAAAAAAATTACATATTAGAAAAGTAAAAAAAATGTGTACATGTTGTTTGTCTTCCCTGGTAAATTCTCCACTATTTCTCTTCTCTTTTTATTTTATTGTATTTAAAGTAGCCAACTTTATTTATTTATTTATTATTTAAATTCCATTCTCTACAATAACCACCAATTCAACTCCATTATTCCACCATTTTTTCCAACTTCCCATTCAACTCCATTAATAAATCAACCTCCCATTCAACTCCACCACTTTAATAACCTCTCATTCCATTCTCTTTATATACCTCTCATTCTCCTCAATTTTGCCTTTGATCCATCTTTATGTGAGGAGAGCCAAGTTCCCAGAGTTGAATTGGTGACAGCGACGCAACCGCGGTCGAGCGATGACGGCCCTCTCTCCGGTGTGATCCGTTGGTTTTTTGGCCAACATCGCAGCCGCAACCGCGCGCTGCTCGAGCTCATCGCACGCCGGCGATTTGAGCGAAGACCGTGCTCACGAGAGCACTCCATAGGCGCCCGCGTTCATCGTAGGTAATTTTATCATCTTGGTATTTTTGCAAATTTTTTTTAGCACACAACATATCATCTCTTCCACTACCATCACACCATTTTTTCCCATTTGTTTAGTTTATCTTCATCTCCATCACCGTCATCATCATATCATTTTCATCCCCCTTCTTTTTGTGTACATATGTCTAAAGAAAATTACAAAAATAAAAAAATTTAAAACAAAAAAAAGAGGTTATTTCATTACTACCATCATCATCACCACCACCACCATCATTTTTTTATTTGTTTAAATCATCATCATCACCACCAAACCATTTTTTTCTCTTTAATCACATTTCCTGTCTAATTAAAATTTAAAAAAAATTAAAAAAATTAAAACAAAAAAAAATCTTTTTTATTACAGCAGTAAAAAATCAAAAAGAAAAAAAATAAAAAAAACAAAAAAAAATAACGCAGCAGCGGTGGGAGCACCCACCGCCGCCGCCCCCTCTCCTCCAAGCGGCTCACCGCCGCCCGCCAGCCAGCCGCTTACGCGCGACCGCGCATGCCCACGCCTCCAGCCATCGGCCACCGTCCCCCTCGCCACCGGACGCGCGCCAGGCCACGCCTCCAGCCCACGCGCGTCGCCGTCAACCGCCTCAGGCGCGCGCCTCCTCCCGACCCTTCCGGCCGCTCACCTCCACCACTCCAGGCCACCCGCGCCACCGACGCCGCCGCGCGCCACCGCCGCGTGTCGCGTCGCCGTCTCGCGCCTCCGCCGGCCGTCCGTTGCTCTCCTCCTTGTTGGGTTCATCCCCATCGTGAGGAAGAAGGTCTCTTTCCCTTTTTTTTATTTTGTAAAAATTGCACCTATTACTTTTCATGTTTTTATAATTACAAACAAGTCCCTGCACCTGCTTTTGTTGTAATTACTGTCTTTCCGTTTTGCAAGGACAACCATGTGTTCTTCTTTTAATTTGGACCTCATTTTGGCATCTTTTTATTTAAAGAAAAATAGCATTATGTTGAGCAACTTATCCTCTGTCATGTGATTATTTATTTTTATTTTTGTGAGATATGAGTAATTAACTAAAATTGTTCAACTGAAATTTTACATAGTTTACCCATTCTAGACTCTTAATTTTATATCTCACACACGGTTGCTCTAAAAATTCCACAAAAATTAGGAATGATGCCTTGATATGTGATTAATTTTCTGTCCAAATTTCATCTAAAATGGAATTGTCTTGTGCCTGAAATAAATCATAGAGTGAAATTAGTATTTGATTTCTAATTAAATCCACATACATCATTTTTGCGAAATTTCAACTCTCCTGGATTGCTTATTTAAATATCTTTTTGAGATAATTTGCTCTCGGACTAATTTGATAACGTGGATTTAATAGGAATTAATTACTCATTTCCACTCTGTTTTCACTAAAAAATTCATAAAAAATTCATAATTTGTCAGAAAAATCCAAAAAAAATTACTGTAGTCTCCTTGCATCATGTTTTAGTTCCAGTAATTTTTTCATTATTTTTGCTTACTGTTTGTGTGATAAATTGCGAAAAAAACCCATAAAAAGTGTGCATTTTTCATTGTTGCATTTTAACCCCTAAAATTCAAAAAAAAGGTACCCTGCATTCATCTTTGGATTAGGACTCTAAGAAAATTATAATTTGGTTGAATTGTACTAATTTTCCATTAAAATTAATTTGGCCAATTGTGTGATTTCTTAGGAGCTTAATTCACCTGCATTGGCATCCCATTTGCATTAAAAAAATTCTAAAAAAATACCGTTTGAAATCTAGACCTAAGTTTTTGAATTAAAACCGAGTTGTTCCTTTGCCTCCTTGAGTTCGACCCCGGACTTGCCCGGGATATAAATTAAAGCCGAGACACTCTTCACGGAGATCTTCTCTCGGTTCTGACCGAATCGCTAAGTACACGTGCTACAACGTGACCAAATTATTTATCGTATTTAGCGACTCGTCAACCCCCCCCCCTCAAAACTGGGTGTTTAGGCCATCGGGGAAGTGGCTACTTGGATAAGGCTCCTTTGCTTTAATGCCTACGAGTGGACAGAGAGCGGCATCCGAAGGTTTTGCACGAGAAAGACAAAGGGATTGTAACATAGTCAGCATGAAGATGGGGTACACTGGGTGACAACATCAGGCAGTTGTCGATTCTTAGTGGAAGACGTTTAATATGGTATTTGTGACAACTCGGAGCAAGCACCTAAACCGGACCCAGACACTCAAGGAAGCTTGCATAACTCCACACAAGTGGAGGATCACACGTCCAAGGAACTGACTGGATGTCTGGGAATCATTTTGCTGAAGGAGATTTGCTTGTTGTCCAAATGAATGTCTTCTCTAGAAATGTAAAAATCCTGGAGAGGCCAGAGAAGCAGACGGCGGTTTGGGATATAGTGGCAGAGTCTAGGGTTGATATAGCTCTGATTCAGGAGTCGAAGATTTCTGAGGGGTTGAATGTTGTATGGCGGGAAATTGGTGGCAGACGCATATCTGCATTCAAAGATGTCGAGTACTCTATGGATGCATTCACTGTCCATTTTGTTGTGTCGATCTGCAGACGGTAGGTATTGTATTTAAAATGTGTATGGCCTGACGAATTCCTCAGCACATCACAAACTTATGGAAGAACATCTTCTTGGGAGAGATTTCAATTAGAAATTTGGATCACTGGTAGATATTTTAACATTTCGATGAGACCGGAGGATAGACCAAGGTTGAGAGGCAGCACGGATTCTGGATCGGATGGTCTATCATCGCTGATTACGGACATGCACGGCTTGTTGTCACTATACTTGGAGGAACTCCAGGGCGAGATTACATATTGATTGTTTTCTAATTCCCATAGAGGCATTGTAGCTTTTTCCGTTGATGGATTTGAAGGCGTTACTATGTGCACATTTGAAAAATGTCACTATGTGGGAGTTAGGTGAAGGGATCAGACCGAGGTATATTTTCAGATTTGAGAGGTCATGGCTCTAAGAGGAGGGGTTTTCGGGATATGGCGGAAGACATTCGGAGAGGTTGCCAACTTGAGGGGTCTGCAACTTTTTGTCTTGCCACTAGGCTAGGGGAACTAAGAAATCGATTGACAACTTATAACAGGACAAATCGATCTTGTTGGCATCACAAAAGGAACCTCCCACAAGAGGACGTAATCAGGCTGGATAAATTGGAAGCAAGGTTTGAAAAAATGAAAGGCGGAATGAGGCATTTTCATCAAAATTGAGGAGAGCCGTAGGCCTCAGTTTATAGAGAAAAATATGCATAAAACTATAATTACATATGTCAATGTAATTATATGTTCTCTGTCTAACATATAATACTTAACACTAAAAGATATGATGAAATAATAGAGATAAGAACCCCAAAATAGAATATAGAACAACATCATATCCCTTTCTACATATTTTCATCCAATCAAAAAGGAATTCATTGTCAATAAATGTTGTGAGAGAATTAAACAATCCATATTTGTCTTTGAAATATTGTTGTAATTAAAAGTGTGATTAAATATACATTAAAGAAATTTATGTTATGTGTCTAACATATAATATATAGCCGCACGAGAAATCGTGAATCCTATCCATTTCAAGCAAATCTTTGAAATATTGTTCTAATTAAAAGTATGATTAATATAATCGAAGAAATCTATGTTATGTGTGTAATATATAATATATATATGGCAGCATGAGAAATCGTGAACCAGATCTGATTCTTTTTGTTTGTATGTTGCAAAGCTCATTAATTTTATGAGTATTGTTGGATTTGATATTTATGAATTCATTAATTAAGAGTGAAATAGCAGGAGTTTTTCGAAATAGTTGGACACAATTAATAGTAAAAATGAAGTTATGGACATGAAAAAAATATAAGATTTAAGCATTTATCTTGTATAATCATTATACTAAACAACCAGATATTTATAAGTTTTTCAAATTGCCAAGTAAACCATTAAAATCATAAAAAATGCTTCGAAGAAGCAAAAACGCCTCGATCTCCTGGAGGTGGAATGCCTCGGGGCTACGCCTCGGCCACCTGAGGCGCACGCCTCACTGGGTTGGACTGAGGCGCACACCTAGAGGATAAATAGGACCGCCTCACCTCTAGGCGTGCGCCTTGACCACCTCAGTGCTAGTTTTTTCAAACAATGATCGAAAGATGAGCGAGAGCTGTCAGCTGAAGAATTAGAGGAGAGGATCACTCAACTCCAAGTCATTAACATTGAGGATCGTAAAGGGAATGTGGAGTGAAAGCAACTGTTGGGAAACGTGAATGAGATGCTCTATTCCATAGCCCTAGGCTCTCTTATATAGGAGAGTAGCCTATGGGTAAATTACATAAAGAGAATAACAAGAAAATAAAATAACAAAAAGATACAATTCTCTTATATGCGTCAACACTCCCCCTCAAGATGGAGCATAGATATCAATCATGCTCGGCTTGGACGCACACTTCTGAAATGGGCCTTTAAGTAAGGCCTTGGTGAAAATATCAGCGGTCTGATTCTCTGATGTGACATGAGATGTAGCAATGAACCCCTTCTGAACCATGTCACGTATGTAGTGACAGTCGACCTCAATGTGCTTGGTCCTCTCATGAAAGGCTGGGTTATTTGCAATGAACAAGGCGGCCAGATTGTCGCATTCTAACATCATAGGAAGAGGTATATCAAGATATAGATCTGCAAGTAGGGATTTTACCCACATCATTTCTGTGCTAGCCTGGGCCATAGCTCTGTATTCGGATTCAGCACTGGATCTAGCTACTACTGTCTGCTTCTTGCTCTTCCATGAAACTATAGCATCTCCAACATAGACTGCAAATCCTGATGTTGACTTCCTGTCCTTGGGGCATCCTGCATAATCTGCATCCGCACATGCTGTGACAGAGATCTCCTTTCCTTTCTTAAATAGCAAGCCTGCACCTGGAGATGATTTTAAATATCTCAAGATCATGTGTATTGCATCCATATGGGCCTGACGTGGTTGTTCCATGAACTGGCTCACACGACTCACTGCAAATGATATATCAGGTCTAGTGATCGTGACATACAGTAGTTTACCTACCAGTTCTCTGTACCTTCTCTTATCCACCTCTTCTGTGTCATCATCATACAGCTTCATGCTAGGATCCATTGGTGTCGTAGCAGGTCGACACCCTAGCATACCTGTCTCACTCAGTAGATCTGTGACATACTTTCTCTGTGACATGACTAATCCATATGGATTTCTAGCAAACTCCAGCCCCAGAAAATATCTAAGGACTCCCAAGTCCTTGGTGACGAACTCGGTCCCTAGCCTTTCTTTTGCCTGCTTAATGCCCTGGTCATCATCACCTGTAATCAAGATATCATCAACATAAACCATGATTACAATGATACCTCTCGCCGTCTTCTGTACAAACAAGGAATGATCAGCATTGGATCGTTTATATCCTTGTTTCTCAAAAAGGTCTGAAAGCTTCTGAAACCATGCTCTGGGGCTCTGCTTAAGGCCATAGATGGCCTTATGTAATCTGCAAACCTTGGAACACTCCCCCTCAACAGCAAAACCAGGTGGTTGTTGCATATAGACTTCCTCCTGCAGGTCTCCATACAGAAATGCATTCTTCACGTCTAGTTGATAGAGTGGCCAGTCTCTAGCAACTGCAACTGATAACAGGATCCGTAGAGTGGAATGACGCGCCACAGGGGAGAATGTGTCCAGATAATCTACCCCATATGTTTGTGTGAATCCCCGTGCAACTAGGCGTGCCTTGTACCTGTCAATGGAACCATCTGCATTGTGCTTAACTGTAAACACCCATTTGCAACTCACCGGGCTAACATCTGGAGGTATAGGAACCAAACTCCAGGTTCCTCTAGACTGAAGTGCCGCCATCTCCTCTTCCATTGCTAGCCGCCATCTAGCATCCTGCATAGCATCCTGATGGTTCCGTGGAATGTCTGTAGCTGAAAGTGCCAAAGCAAACGTTCTGAAGTCTCCAGATAGCCTCTCAAAAGACACAGCTGCTGACAATGGATATTTGGCACAGCTTCGTTTCGGCTTGCGTAAAGCAATTGGAACATCCAGATCATATGTGTTATCACCATGCTCCTGTAATGCATCCTGCTGAGAAATGTCGTCAGATTCATCAACATTAATATTTTCATTACATACCATAGGCGAGCTAGTTGACGGATCAGTACCATGAGCTGGAGGAAGCCTGCGGGTGTAATGGAATGGTAGCGGGGATACTAGTGATGGTGGTGGTGGTGGCGGTGGTGGTGGTTCCATGAATACGGCATCAGGAGGTATAGGTGGTGGCTGCATGTTTCCGGATTCTGAGAAAAACATAACGGATTCAAAAAATGTAACATCTGCACTGATCATATATCGCCGACGCACAGGATCAAAACACTTGTACCCCTTTTGTGTTCTGGGGTACCCCACAAAGATACACTTGACAGCCCTAGGAGAGAGCTTGTCAGTACCAGGCGACAACTGGTGGACAAATGCGACTGACCCAAACACACGAGGGGTAAGAATGAACAGATCCTTGTCAGGATAAATGAGTGAAAAAGGAATTTGTTCATTCAAGACAGACGAAGGCATACGATTGATAAGGTAACATGCAGTAAGGACTGCATCACCCCAGTAGGAGTACGGAACATGACTCTGAATAAGAAGTGACCTTGTGACATCAAGTAGGTGACGGTGTTTTCTTTCTGCAACCCCATTCTGTTGAGACGTATGAGCGCAAGATGTTTGGTGAATAATTCCTTTTGAGGAGTAGTAATTGGCTAGAATGTTGGTGCACAACTCTAAGGCATTATCACTTCTCACAATTTTGACAGATGTCGAAAAAACATTTTGAATCTCATTTAGAAAGTGGATAATAATATTTCCTGCTTCAGACTTATTTTTCATTAGAAATACCCATGATGCTCTAGAGAAATCATCCACAAAAACAATATAAAACCTGTGCCCCTGATGATCGGGAACACGACTCGGACCCCAGACATCGACATGAAACAACTCAAACTTGGAGTTACTACTCCGACCTTGACTACTGGGAAAAGACGACCTGTGATGCTTTCCCAACTGACACGCCTCACACTGGATAGGTGTGTGAGAGAGACCATAGGGTAGAACTAGACGCAACTTCTGAAGCGGTAAATGACCAAAACGCAGATGCCACAGGAGAGGAGATACTTGTTTAGCGGGAGAAGATGTGATTCCGGCAAACGGGGTCTGGTTCAGACGATAAAGGCCTCCTTGCTCATAGCCATGACCAAACACGTTGCCCGTACGGATGTCCTGAAAAATCAAGGAAGATGAATCAAAAATAGCTCGACAATGGAGATCCTTCGTGATCTGACTTATTGACAACAGATTCATAGAAAAATGTGGTGCATGTAAAACATTCTTGAGCTGCATAGAAGACGTCAATCTAATCTCCCCCTGACCCGTGATAGGAGAATGCGTGCCATTGGCAATAACTATTGTCCGTCCTGGAGGAATCTGAGTGTATCCTGTAAGTAGACTCCGGTCGCCACATAGATGATGTGTAGCGCCCGAGTCCATGATCCATGGCAATGTATCAGATCTACTACTGTGGAGTGCAAGTGTACTACCTGAAGTACTAGTAGAGGCCGAGGCAGAAGCAGCAGCATCAGTATGACTCTCTGTAGTCGGTGCTGGACCAGATGGTGGGATAATGCCCCTGAGGCGGGCAACTAGATCATCAAATCGTTGATCCAATGTGGCAGCAGACGGGGGCTCTATCTGCTCAGCGGCTCGTGCAGATGCAGGAAATCCATGCTTTGAGTAGCATGTATCCTCAGTATGTCCGACTCGGTGACAATATGAGCATGTTGGCCTAGTGCGGCCACCCCTTCCACGGGGAGTACGTCCACGGCCCTGGTGATGAAAACCACGGCCTCTGTTGGCCGCCATGGCTAAGGGATTCTGACTCGCAGCTGCTGAAGGCACTGTGATCCTACTCAATCTGTGAAAAGCCTCCTCCATGGGAGGAATAGTCGAGTCCGCCAAAATCTGTGAACGTGTTGCCTCATATTCTGGATCAAGTGCAGCGAGAAACACACCCACCATCGTCGCATTCCTGTATGTCTTCTGCTGTTCTGGCGTGGCGGTAAGAGGCATGAAGCTATAGAGCTTCTCAAACATCCCTCTCAATGATGTATAGAGAGAATGTAAAGGACGGTCGTTCTGCTTTATTGTGAATATATCATGTTGTAGTTGCAGGATCTTCGTCTCGTTCTTCGCCTGAGAATATGTCGCTGCCAGGATATCCCACATGTCTTTAGCTGTGGGTTGATGTAGAATGTCATTGGCGATTTCAATAGCCAATGTGCCGGATAGCCACACCTTGGCATATGCATCATCGGCCTCCCATGAGGCATGGACTCCAGTCTTCTCTGCAGGCTCGGGCTCGGTAAGAATGTGCTTCTTACCTGTAGACTTCATCATACTCATGAACTGCATTGCCCACAGTTCATAGTTCGTACCATCCATCTTGACAATGGGCGCTGGACCACGAAATGCGCCAATAGACGGGATATCTGCCTTGCTGTCTGACATACTGGAGACGGAAGACTGGAGCGACTGAGAGAAGATAATCTTTGTCTACAATGACATAGACGGGATTAGTTGCGTGTGTAGACTTCAAGCAACTAATCCCATGTAGATCAGGACGTGTGCCCTAGGGTTTTGGGGCTTAGGGCACGTAGGCACGTGCAAGGAGCACGCGCGCACGCACCTGGAGGATCACGCGCGCACTCGAGCACGCAGATGGAGGATCACGCGCGCACTGGCGCACGCAACTGTGCACGCAACAGTGCGCGTAGTAGTGCGCACAGTCGCACAGAAACGATGCGCACGGTGATGCGCGAACAGGGACACCGCAGGCACGGCGATGCGCACACACGCGTGAGGCGATGCGCGAGATGCGCGCACAAGCGCGAGGAGATGCGCGCACAGGCGCGATGCGATGCGCGGCGCGGAGAAGATCGGAGACGATCGCCGATCGGTTAGGCGGCGCCGATTCGAGAGAGAGAGGGAGAAGAGAGGCCGGCGGGTGGGGTGTTAGGGTTAGGGTTTCGAGAACTCCGGCCTAGGACCGTCGCTCTGATACCATGTTGGGAAACGTGAATGAGATGCTCTATTCCATAGCCCTAGGCTCTCTTATATAGGAGAGTAGCCTATGGGTAAATTACATAAAGAGAATAACAAGAAAATAAAATAACAAAAAGATACAATTCTCTTATATGCGTCAACAGCAACGATTGCACCAGTATATGCTCAAAGAGGGGGATGTACACACACTTCTTCCACTCCATGGGTAAAGAAGAAATTTCATTCGTTTTCTTTTAAAAGATGGTTGGCAAGTGCATAGAGAAAAAGAGGTACGCAAGGCTGTGGTCACATACTTCTGAGCTTTGAGTAAGACCTTTCGTATGGGATGGGGGTGGTACGGAACAAGAGTTGCTCATTTTTCACGAACTCAAGCTGATAGCCTGGTAGCTGAGTTTGGGATCTGGAAAATTAAGAATGCGATTTTCCAGCTTAACGCGGATGGCGCGCTCGAGCCAGATGGTTTTCCTGTGTTTTTTACAAAGAATTTTGGGAGGTGGTGAAGGATGATCTCTTGGTGGTGCTCCAAGAATTAAGTTTGGCTAACTTCAACTTGGAGCGCCTTAATAAGGCCCTCCTCTTCTTACTGCCTAAATGGGAAGGTGATTGCACGTGTTGAGGATTTTAGGAAGATAGGAATCTCCAATGTGGTGTACCTCATTACAACGAAGGTGTTGTAATTTCTTGGCAGAGTCCTACTCTATGTAATTTCTGGCTATATTTTTTATGTATCCATGTACTTTATATCTTGTGGATATATGAAAAGTTTGTGGTGGTGCACCATATTAATGAACCCTCTATTTACTCTCAAGAAAAAAGATTGCCCCCAGACACCCTGCATAATTTGCATCGCAATATGATGTGATTTCTAACGACATCCATTCTGTGAAGAACAAACCCTTTCCATGAATGGTCTTGATATACCTCAAAACCATCATAGTTGCATCTTAGTAAGCCAGTGTATGCCTCCTTGTGAATTGACTAAGTTTCACTACTACAAATGAGAAGAGAGATCTAGAAATAATGAGATAGAGTAGCTTTTCTACAAGGAAACGATAATGCCCCTTATCTATTAGCATGTCTCCTTCATACAAATGAACCTTAATATCCATAAGAATATGAATCACCCATCATACCAGTCTCTTGCAAAAGATTAACAATATATTTCTTCTACGACAAAATCAGTCCTATGCAGCGACGAGTTATCTCCAGTCTAAGGAAGTATCTCAATGGGTTCATATACGTAATGCACAAATGTAGCAACTGAAACATAGTCCCGCGTCTAGTAATCAAGGCCTCAAATGTCAGATTTTGGTTACATTCGGTAAAGCCCAAAAAAGGAATTTCGGTGAAATTTCGATGAAATAGTCGAAAATTGGTGAAATGACTTGAAAACTCATTTTTTCAAATTTAAGATTTCTAATGTTGTTTAATTAATAGAAGAGATAGAAATACAAGTTTTTCTTACTTGTAATAAGATGTTATAATGACTAATACCTTAAATAATGATTTGGTCACCATATCGATGAGCGTCCAGAGTGAAGTTTCAGTGCACAAACGTAAATTTTGACATTCATTTTTTGTCAATTCTCAAAAGAACAATAATACTTTTATTATAGAGAATGCGTAGATAATTTTAAAATAGAAATAACATACATCATAATACAAGTTTACAAGATCACATGATACAACAATCACATAATATGCCTGCAATAACTAATACTAAACACTAAGTTACTAGTATTACATTCTTATTTGGGATGGGAATGACGTTCTACCGAACTATGAATTCGTTGGTGAATCCATGTACTCGTTCTGATTCATTCCTTGGTGGAAAGAATAGAGCTAGACCATAGTTGAATGGATTCATTCTGGCTAAATGCATTGGGATACTAGATAATTAGTAATAGTTTGTGTTTAGATTATAACCTCAGGTTAAACGATAAGGTATTCAATGCTAATATGAATTTCTATGATGATTAGATAGCCTCCAGGATAGTAGTAGGCGGAATAATTCTTTCCTTGTAAATGGCCCATGTAACACTCTCAATATATGTTTGGCATTTTTATTCAACGTGCATGGCATTTGCACCAATGTTCTAGAGACAATTAGAATAACATTGGTTTGATAGCATGTTAGTCATGAGATGCATAACAAACTGATATTTTTTAATGCAAAGTGGATGGTTATCTGAAATTAGCAGTCAAATGGTAAAAACCATATTTAGCTCTCCAAGATGGCCTAGGCAAAGATAACAAGATGGTTATATAAAGATTCTGAACTATGAAGATTCTGACGTTAGCATTCAAAGATGGAAAAAAAAACATATTTGGCATCTCCAAGTATGTTAAAAAAAGATGTCTTGTGAAAAAAAGATGGTAAAAAACTCACTTTACTTGGAATTTATAAACTCAGCTCTCCAAGACTTTAGTTGGATTGTGAACTTTGACTTGTGAGATGGAATAGGAACGCATATATTATATTTATATGGTTCAAAGAGGACCAACCCCTAATGGCCTTATTTTATTACAATGGTGGTTGGAATAGTGGCCTATATTGCAATGGTGGTTGAATAGTGACCTATAAATTTCATTTAGTGGTCAAATAGTTTCCTATGAATATCAATTAGTGGCCTAGGCATGACATATAGTGATCTAAAACAATTTAGATCGAAATGGATTGAAATGAACCGAAATTTTGGTCATTTACATCGATATCTGAGAAATTTGTGAACACTTTCGGTCGAAATGGACCAAAATGACCAAATTTCGGTCGAAATCTTAGCCAAAATCCTAGAAATTTGTATTATATATGGTTTCGATATCGGTACCACCATGAGACCAAATTTCGACCGAATTTTGGTCGAAATTCGTCGAAATTTAAGGCTGTGCTAGTAATCACAAAGTGTGTTAGTGGGTTATAAGCAATAAGAGGTGCATGATGGAGACGGGAAAATCGGGAGGATGAGAGAGAAGAGAAGAATATCGGGACGTGCCTCGCGGGACGAGAGAGGGATGAGGTTGAGAAGAGAAACTCTAGAAAAGGGGGAAAAGGTGATAATGGTATAGGCACTCTCCAAACCAAAACTCAAATTTCAATTCATGATCTGATCTTCCTTACAATGGACTAGTGCCCCCTTTATATAGCGAGGGGGTCTAATTACAAAATTGGTAATCGAATAAAATAAGAACCAAATAAAATCCTAATCAATTCTAAATGACTCTAATTGACTCCTAATTTGATTTCAACTAAAACTATCTACCAGAATGTTGAGAATACAATAAAATCTCAATCTATTGAAACAAAATTGATGGCTAATTTAAAATAGCTAATTAGGGATGGGAATTCCATAGATATTGAAAATCATCAAATTCGCAATTACTTCAATTCGATTCGACCCGTCAATTTTGAAAATATTGTATCAATTCTCCACCGCTTAAAAATTTTCATCTCCCGATGAATTGCTTTATCTTTAGTCCGTCGTTGGAGTTCCATCCGAAACCATAGCCTAAATCTTCCAAAATTGAGCATTTTTTCTTCGATTCAGCATTACATTTATAATTTCTTTCCCACCATGGTGCATGTCCACCCATGAGTACCGACCAACTATAGCCATTAGATAAAAGGTTTTTTAGAGGGGAGTCTTCCTACAAAACCCCCAAATCATCCCACAATCCATGATCTTGTGGGATACGATTGTCACTAGAGAGAGCCCTCCAATGTCTAGGGTTTTCTCTTCTTTCTTCAAATAGCAATAGCGATGAAATCCATGGAGGAGATGGATGTGGCGACGTCGAGCTCAGCTACAAGGTCTATGTGAGTGATGTCAATGGTGGAAGAACTGGAGCACGTGGTCGGGGGTGCCCTGAATGAGTTAGTGGTGCCAGTAGTGCTGACTTCGGATTCCCTACCACCACTTCCAACAATTGTAGGATCTCTTCATAGGGCAGCAGGTTAAGTGCAGCGAAGGTGATAAGGGTGGCAGTGGGTTGTTGGGATGCGTCAGTTGCACTGAGGGAAGCTGCAGGAGGTGTTTATGTGACGGAGGGTGGGTGAAGGTGTTGTGACAGAGGGTAGTGATGATGGTGTGGCTGTCGAGAATGGGTTGTGCATCGACATTTAGGGTTGTAGCAGGGTCGGGGTAGTTCGTAACGGAGATTATAATGGAGGTGGTGGGTTGTTTACTGAGGAAGGGACCGACGTCGAGGTTGGCGACGTTGGTGGTTGTACAGGAGCCTCTTTAACATCGCTTGTGAACGTTAATGAATCAATGATCTCAAGAGCTTCATCTGCAGGGCCTTCATCATAGATGGAGCACGTGGACGGGGTGCCTAAAGAAGTGGGTCGTTAGCACTGACTTCGGATGCCCCTCCATTGTTTCCAGCAGTTGCAGGATCTCTTCACAGGGCAACGGGTTAGGTGCAGCGAAAGTGATAAGGGTGGTGGTGGGGTTCTTAGGACGCATCAGTTGCACGGAGGGAAGCTACAGGAGGCGTTTGGGAGGCGGAGGGTGGGTGAAGGTGTTGTGACAGTGGGTGGCGATGACGGTGTGGCTGTCGGAAATGGGTTGTGTGTCAACGGTGAGGGTAGTAGCGAGGTCGGTGTACTTAGTGTTTAAATAATTGTGTGAAGTTGCTTGTTTTATTTGTTTTCTTATTTTCTTTATAATTTAAAAATCCAAAAAAATTATAAAAATATTAAAAACCCACCAAAAATAATTTTCTTTTATTTGTTTTTATTTTTGACTACTTCGTAGGCCGCGAGGCCAACCCGTGCTCCTTGAGTTCGACCCTGGTCGTTATACCAGGTTAATCCAATAGCGAGACCGCTACCTTGAGTTTTCTCGTGTTTTGATCTTTATTTGGTGGACTGAATTTTTCTTGTTGAGCTTTGAGTCACGGGCGACTGAGGTTGCAACGACCGCAGATATACCTGATTTACCTCGCTCGCTCGGCTTGCTCATCAGAATGGCGCCGTTGTCGGGGAGCACGGCTTAGTAGTCAGTTTTGATTTTCTTTTTATTTTGTTTTCTTTTTCGCGGCTTTCCGCGGCTCTTTCTGAGTCTGCGGCTTTTCGTGGCTTTTTATTTTTCTTTTCTTTTTGTTTTATTTTATTTTATTTTCTTTCCTTTTATTTTTTGCTTTTGATTGTTTTTGCTTGTTTATTTTTATTTTCATTTTTATTTTCATTTTTGCATATATCCCTGTTTTCTTTATTTTATTTTATCTGTTTCATTTTTATCTGGTATTTGACACTCTTCTGTTTTCGGATACTGTAATGGAGGTAGTGGGTTGTTTACTGTTCGAAAAAATAAAGTGGAAGCTAATATCAGAGAAAAGAATAAAATCATTATAGAACGCATGGATTTTAACGTGGAACCCTACTCCCTAAGGAGCGGAATGAAAACAATGGGAGAACGCCTCAAAGGGTCGATTTATGCATTGCACTTTCTCATCTGATACAAGAGGTCTAGGGCTTCTTATATAGCCTCCACAGAGCCTCAAAGTCTCACCATTGGTAGATGTGGAACTAAACACTGGGATGTGGTAAATGGATCCTGGAGTGATGCATTTACCCATCTACACCATAAGTGATGCATAACACATATACTCCAACACTCCCCCTCAAGATGGAGCATGCAATGCTCAGCTTGGACAAACATGAAGAAATCTCAAACTCACACTACAGGATATTACGGACAATATCAACTCAACGCACACAATTGCCGGTTGTTGTTGAGGACATCGCTTCTCATGTCGTGCAGGTGAGGAGGAACAAACGGGCTGGAGTGTGAGTCAAAATGAATCTCCTCATCGGAGAGCATGTGCTCTGTACTGCGCCTGTCAGAGTCACTGAAACTGAAAATGAGTCTTCACATGAAGATCTCCGGCCCGCCACATCATGTGGACGACTGCTGCATCTCTGAAAGGGCAGAACTGAAAAAGCCGTGGACACATCCTCGTCGGAGTCCACGATCGCTGGAGAATGGAGTCTGAAAAGTCTCCTCGTCGGAGAACTGGGTTGCTCCCATATTTGCTCAGAGAATGGGATCTCTATTCTGGAGTCCCTATGAAACCACGTGAAAACCCTAGCCCACTTGGCATAGGGAATGGGATCTTTACTCTAGAGTCCCTATGGAACACATGAAAACTCTGACCAAAAACAAAAGATAGGGACAACATAAAGAATGATGGCAAACATGTGCACATCTGACTGAAGATCGCTTACATGTGTATGTCTGAAAAGGAGTCTCTCTCTGGAGAACTCAAAGAAATCAGGTCACTCAAATATGGAGTGCCTCAACCTTGGACTCTGAACCAACCTCTAGAGTCTGGAACTGAACTGTAGAGTCTGGAAAATCTGGTTGGCCTGGAGTCTGGAGAATCTAAAAATGCGGCATGTAGAATTCTGCATAATACTCTCCCTTTCTCCCATAGTTGTCGGAAAACAATGGCATCGACAAAGTTGGGAGAAGATAAGAGAAATGGGGAAAGAAAACTTCACATAAGCCCTCGATAAAAAAAAATCTGTTTTTCCTTTCAATTTTTTAAATCATTTTTTTCTCGGCTATTCCATTTCATCATCATTTTTTAAGAAAAAAGAGTCGTCATAATTTTTTAATAAGTCGTACCATCATTTTTTATGGCTTTCCTTTCTTTTTTTTCTCGCATGCAATTTCTTTTTTTACACATCTCTTTTATGAAAACAAAATATATTTTTAAAAAAATGCAAACAGGCCCCCCTTCAATTTTTTTGCTGGGCCTTCAAAAAAAACTTCCCCTTTTTTGCTGGGTCTGCTCACTCCTTTTCTTTTATTTTTTAATTGACAGCCCACTTAAACCCAAACCGTATCCCTCTCTCCATTTTTTTAACAAGCCAGCAGCCCAATTGGACTTGGAACTTCCCCATCTCTCTTTTTTTTATAAAGGAAGGGTCATCGGGCCCCTTGTTCCCGCAGAAGCACTAGGGTTCCCATCGTGGGAACCCTCATTCGAATGTCTGCCGCCCCACGATGGGGCCCTGCTCCTGCCGCCCCTCGACGAGGCCCTGCTCCAACGCTCGCGCGTGATCATCGCCTAGAAGAACTGCCTCTGCCAGGACATAGAAGAGGAGAGGCGGTGTGATCATCTGGAGCCAAGGGGGTAGCACGAACTGTAAGGAGGAGAACTCCGCCTCCTCTGGGAATCATTGGTGGTGCTCCGCGGTGGTACTCTGCCGCCTATGGGAATCACTAGATATGCCAATGGGTTGCAGCCTGCAACCGCGCGGTGGTGATCCGTCGCCTAGAGCCGCGCCTTCATCTCCTGCCATTGCCGCCATATGCGGCTTGAATCGGCAGCCTGGAGGCCTGCATTGGAATCCTTGATCTGGAGCTTCATGTTGAGAAGAAGCGTCGTTGGAAAGTAAATTCATCTGAAAGTCATGAGCATATACAATATTTTGAAGATGCATAGATGGCGTCAGGTGCACCTCCCCCTATCCTGTAATTGGTGAGTGGTCGCCATTGGCAATGACAACCCATCTACTAGGTGGTATGGTCCTGTAGGACCTCAGCTGTACTCTGTCTCCACAAAGATGATGAGAATCACCATAGTCCATAATCCACTCTGTCATATCTGCACAATTACTACCAGTGAATGCATAAGTGATACCCGAGGAGCTCGAAGAGGCTCTGGCTGCGGTTGTGGTATCTGTAGTGGAGGTTCCTGCAACAAGAGTCATAATCTCTCGAATACGAGAGACGATATCATCAGGGCGAGGATATGCCTGAGAAGCAAGAGTATATGAAGGCTCAATTTGTTCAGCCACGCGGCTAGAAACGAGATATCCATGCTTCTGATAGCATGTATCCTCTGCATATCCCGGTCGACGACAAAACATGCAAGGGTCACGCAAACGTCCACCACCTCTACCACGAGGAGTGTGTCCTCTAGACTGGATCGTCACTCCTCGTCCACGAAAAACGGCCATAGCTAACGAGGGCTAAGGAGTGGCCATAGGAGGTATGATATTCCGGCTGAGTCGACTATAAGCCTCCTCCATGGGAGGTATGGTAGCTCCAGTGAGAAGCTAAGTACGTGTTGCATCATACTTTGTATCAAGGCTGGACATGAAAACTCCGATCATCGTGGAGTTCCTATATATCTTCTGCTGCTCAAGACATGTCGTAATAGGCATATAGCTATGTAGCTTCTCAAACATGCCACGAAGTGAACTGTAGTACACGTGCAGAGGAAGGTCATTCTGCTTGGCCTTGTAGATGTCAAACTGTAACTGGAGAATCTTGGCCCCATTTTTTGCTTGTGCGTAGGTGAAAGCCAAAGTATCCCGTGCCGCCTTAGCGGTGGGCTATCATTGGCTATCTCTGTGGTGGGTGTCCCACGTAGCCAGACATGGGCATACACGTCATCTTGCTTCCAAGAAGCATTTGCTCCAGCTTTATCCATTGGCTCTGGATATGTTAGGATGTGCTCCTTGTTGTTACACTGCATTAGGGTGAGAAACTGCATAAGCCACAACTCATAATTGGTCCCATCCATCTTAGCGATGGGAGCCAAGCTCTTGAAGGCTCCGGACAAGAAAATATCACCCTTGTTCTCTGACATTATGGTAGAATGGTCAAATAAGAGAACTCGACTAGGGGGTAGACCGATATAAACGAGTCTACACGATCATATGGATGATTGGTTGTACGTGTAGACTCATATAACCAACCTCATCAATCGTCGTTACTACCAGCACGGAGCAGCGGCATGCATATCGAAATGCCACTATAACAGGGGCCTTTCTGTCATCTCTTGACTCTGAGTACGATGCAGCACGTACTCAACTGCTTATAGGAGAGATGATACCACCGATGGATAAGGTCTACAACAACGATCTAAATCTCGCGAAATTTCAGCGAAATTTCAATTTCGATGGCTTAGGTATCTCGAAACCTATATGCATGTCGATTTCCCGGATTTCGCCCAAAATCTCGCGAGATATCGGCGAGATTTCGGGTCATCTCGTCATCTCTCCTAATAAAGCGAATCCGCAATAAAAAATACCCACTTTTGACGAGATAAACCGAAATGTCAGTCGAAATTCACCCATTTCGACCGCCTTTGTGCTGCCAACTTCTCCAAGCTTCCTCCAAGCTTATATTTCGCCCCTTGCTTCAAGGTAAGCCAAAATTGGCCAAATCTTCATCAATTTCTTCAATTTTTTAGGGGATTTACTCTTAAGATGTTGATCTAGCTTGGTGTGGTGTTTTTTTGAGAGATTTCGAATATCTAGCTTGAATTTTTGGAGACCAAAATTAGGGATTTTATGTTTTAATGCACAATAATGATGAGTTATGGAAGGATAAACTCGAATCTTAAGTTATGGAAGTAGAAAACATGTTTCGATTTTTTAAATGAATTTAAAAATTGAGTAAATCCGAAAATCAAATCTTAGATCTAAGCTTTTTTTTACATGTTTTGTGTCACTTAAGTAGTTTTTTCTCGAAATGGTCCCATAATTACTAGATCTAAGACCCTAATGTATAGATCTAAGTGTTTTTCTGAAAATCAGAATATTAAGAGTATACTTTCCATTTTAAACACAAAGTATTTACGATTTTGTGTGTATTAGGTGTTAGAAAAAATAAAAATATATTAATTCTGAAAATTAAAACATAAAATAATTAGCAAATTCTTAATCAGTCGCATTGTATGGCTCTTGAATGATTGTTCTTCAATTTCCTCGTAGGTTTCGGTGATCATCATCATGACACTTTCCGGTACAGGATCAGAATCTGATAGTTCTGAGGATCAGAGGGGCGATTTCAGTGGAGACATTGATTGGAGGTATGCCTCCGCTCCTGATGGAAATAAAGCAAAACCACAATGCAATTTATGTGTGAAGAAGTTGGGAGGAGGCGGGATCATGAAGATGAAGCAATATCTGGTTGGCAATAACAAGAATGTTGCCAAGTGCACACGTTGTCCCAAAGATGTGAGGGACAAGGTGAAGGCCAGCTTGGACGGGAAGAAGGATAGGGATACAGAGAGGGTAAGAAAGGATAAACAATTCAAAGAGTTCATGTTTGAGAAAGAATTCAACGTCCTCTCAGATTCAGACGATGATGACTTTGTCTACCCCGCTGACATTCAGACTACAGCGGAGAAGAGGGCATACAGGAGGGCAACAAAAGAATCAATGAGGAGCGAGTTCGAGAGAAGAGAACTCGGTAGTGCATGAGGCAGCTTCTATGGTCCAGGTGGCAGTAGGAGTGATTCTAGAGGCGCACTACTACCACCACCCACTAAAGAACACAAGGAGAAGGGAATTTAGTCCTTCTTGACGAGGAGCGGATCCATGCAATACAAGCCAAGCAAGGATCCGAGGCAGAAGACGGTGAAAGGTATGTTCACCGATGCACGAGAGAGGGTAGGAAAGGCCATCAGCAAGCTCTTCTTTGGGGAGAACATTCCTGTCAGCATTGCTAGCGGGCCATTTCTGCAGCATGCCATTGATGAGATCGCTGCAGCGGGAACGGGAGTGAAGGCTCCCACATCCTACGAGACAATGAACAAATATCTAGGGATGGAGGAGGAGATGAATGAGTACATCACCGAGCTGATAAGGAGATGACCAGAGTATGGGGTGATGTTGATGTACGATGGGTGAACGAGCTACACGAGGAAGCAGATCATCAACTTTTCTCGTTTACTGCGATGGGAAGACAACCTTTTTGAAATCTGTTAATGCATCTGATCATGTGAAGAACCACAAGTACCTGCTGAAGTTGATGAAGGACATCATCAAAGATGTTGGGAAAGATCACATTGTCCAGATTGTAACGGATAATGGCAGAAACTTCAAGAAAGCGGGTGAAACAATAATGAAGTCTAGCAGCTATGGTATTTTTTGGACACCGTGTGCTGCACATTGCATTGATTTAATTCTAAAGGATTTCAGCAAGAGGAAGCTCGTCTCAAGGGTGTATAGTAACCACGAACGATCACCACATTCATTTACAACCATTCCAAAGTGTTGGCGTTGATGAGGCAGATGTGCAATGGTGAGCTGGTGACGCCTGGCATCACACGCTTTGCAACCAATTTTATAGCATTACAAAGCCTCAAACAACACAAGACAGGGTTGAAAATTATGTGTTGACAAGGTGAATAGTTTGAGATACATGAAGCTCAGACTGAAGGAGGATGGAAAGTGGAGACATTGATCAATGATCTCCACTTTTGGGATGACATGACTCGGATCACGAAGATCATGGATACGGTTGTTTCTGCATTGCGGATCGTGGATGGCGATAAGAAGCTCACCATGGGAGTGATCTACGAGGCAATACATTGCATGAGAGAGAATGTCAGAGAAGCAGTTGGAAAAGGATCCAAAGCATGATTGGACATCATAGACGAGCGTTGGTCCAAGAAGCTCTCACATCCTCTTCACAAGACCGGTATGTATTATGTAATAACCTAATTTATTTTTCATTTTTTATAGCACTTTAGAATCTGGGAATTGTGCTTGTTTGTGTCCATCTTATTATTTAAATCCTAAGTACCAGTATAAGAATAGTCTTGGTACAAATGTTGACCTTCTAGTAGCTGTACAAATTGTGGTGGAGAAGCTCGTCAAGGACGAGAAATCACAGACCTTGTACATGAACGAGGTAATATTGAATTTGAAGCTAGATGAGAACTCACAAAAATATTCTTTTAAGAGTATTATGTAACATTTTATGACTTCAACCTATGTGCAGGTTAAGTGCTTCAGGGATGCATTGGGTTCCTTTAGTCGAACTACTGCGGTAAATGGACGGGGCAATACTCTCCTGGTAGGGATGAAGACAAATAAGTTCACTGATTGTGCGGTGATTTATTGCTACTATTGATTTATCTCCTTTTGGTTTTTCTGCAGCTGAATGGTGGTTAATATACGGGGTGGAAGCTCCCAACCTACGAAAAGTGGCAGTGAAAGTGTTGTCTCAAACCGCATCTGCTGGTGGTTGTGAGAGGAATTGGAGCACATTCAACTTGATCCATTCGAAGAGACAGAACAAGTAGGGAGAACAGAATCTCAATGATCTTGTCTACGTGCATTACAACTTGAGGCTGAAGATGAAACATGCAATGGAGGGACAGGACAAAGAGGACTACACAGACCCTATTGATCTTGCATACATTTTCAAGATGCACGATGATGATTCTAATGAAGATGTTCTCCAGAGGTGGATGGGTTCCAATGGTGCTCCCGTTCTTGATCAACCAGGTGGAAGACCAAATGAGAACATAAGCCAGCAAATGGGAGCAGATGTAGGTGACTATCTGGCAAGATCCGGGCGGATTACAGACCCTCTTGGAGGGTTGGAGGCCGAGGTTAATGCAGTTGTTGATGAAATTCTCTCTACTAGCTCCAAATCCAAATCCAAGTCAAACGATGACAGTGGAGATGATGATGGCGGTGGTGGTGGTCGTGGTGGACCTAATGATGGTGGGGAAACATACTCAGGTGGGTCAGGAGGGGGTGGTCGTGGACCACAAGATACAAGATTTGAGGAAGGGCTACACGCAGGACGTGAATATATGGAGCGATAGAGGAACACACATGGACAGTTTGTGCCAAGTCCGAGTCCATGACCTATGGATTACGCGTACGGTCGTGGCCATCATCCAACCGACAGCTGCATGGACGATTTGATATCATCTATAGGTTCCTTGAGCTGCATGGACATTGACAGCCCATATCGTGGAGGAACACCAAGTCCCTTAGCCGGATATGGATCGTCGCACGATGAGAGATCATTTAATGTCTTTCCGGAATACTTTCATGCTCCTCCAGGACCTCCTCTTCCTCCTCAGGCGTATGCACCTCCATCATATTCATATGGTTACAGTGTGTACGGGGGATATAGTAGCTACAACGGTGAGAACTACCAAGGTAGCCAACTTGAGCAGAGCCAGGACAGCTTCTTTGGCGGTGATAGTTATGCTTTCTTCCTTGAGTACACGTCAGTTCCTCCTCCGCAGAGATCTTCACCTACTCCGTCGTCGTCGCCCCGAGGATCTCAAGCTAGTACTTTGCAGCCTCATCGTGTCACTCGTGATACCGGATCTAGTGTTGCTTATCCTCGTCTCGGGATACTCATTGGCATCGACGACCACCAATACATGCAGTATGTGATGGATTACAAGGTCATGTACTCGTACATGACATGGGAGAACTACTGCGAGTTCATTGAATCTACAACGCGTTATGAGAGACAACAAGGAAGGGGGGGCGATTCAGTCCGAAACTCTTGGTTCTGAACCAAACATATCACCAGGTAATATATTTTAATCTTTTATTGCATTAATCATTATTGTGCATGTTCTTATTACTCTACATGAAATATATGTATTTTCACTTGGTGTAAGACTGTTACTCTGTTATTAAGTATTAAGTATTAACAATGATATGTTCGATATGGTGTGTGACATACCATCATAGTCATAGATGATAAGATGATTGATATGTATGCTATAAGCCTATAAGTGTATATCTATTATCTGATTGTTTGAAGTACTCAGATTAACTCCATTTGCAATATCTAACATATTGTACAACATGACCGATATGACCGATATGTACAATATAAGGGGTATAAATGAGCAATATGTGTGAAATAATTGTGTACTTATAAGTTATTTATTGTTCAAATAACTTGGAAGATCATAATTTACAATAAAATTGAAAAAATGGCTTTTTGAGCCATTTCCAATATTTCCACCGAAATTGTCGAAATTTCCCGAAATATCGACGACATTTCAATATTACGAGTGACCGAAACGAAATCAAAACCGAGATTTCGAACCTTGGTCTACAAGAGGCTGAGCAGAATCTCGAGTTCATCTACTGCCATGACCCAACCCCCCTCTACGATGGTTGCTTCCCGCAGAAGAGGAGGTGCTTCACAGCTTCACGGCTGAGGACCACGTGATCGAGGAAGACGTCAGCGTGGCCCACGTGATCGAGGAAGACGTCAGCGTGGCCCATGAGCATACTGTCATCATCCAGGTCATTCCAAGGAGACATGTTATCTGAAGCATGGGTATCCTGCGTCTGTCGTGCTCGTGTAACTGAGCAGACTGAGACTACTCTAGCTCTCGCTCATGATACGAGACTCGACGATATTGTTTCTTGATTGAGAGAGATGCAAGGCCTTAAATGTTGGTTTCGGTTACCATTTCGATGACTGACTAAAACGGAATTTCGGTCGAATTTCGATGGAAATTTCGATAATTTCGGACATTTTTTGCACTAGGGCCCCCATATTTCGATCATTACGGCCATTTCGGTCGAATTTCGATTTCGACAAGATATCAAAATTCGACCGAAATGTGACAGAATTTCGCCGAATTTTGAGGCCAAGGAGAGATGATGACCACACCAACCACATCGGACACAGGACCTTCGATGTTGCACTTGAAGTCAGAGCTTCTATAAGTTCGTCAGGTATAGCTTTTGTACTTACCAGCTGTAGAAGTTCAGATGTGATTGATTGGATCATGGACTCCAGCGTATCTCATCATATGTGTGGAGATCGAGCACAGTTTAGCTCTTACAAATCTATCCCTCCTGGTAGATCGATGGTAGTTGCAAATATTGATCACTTACCCATTGTTGGTCAGGGGGAGATTGTTCTAGCACCCTCGATGCGCTTGCAGATGGTCTTACAGGCTCCTGCATTTTAGATAAATCTTGTGTCTAGTAGTAAGATTATAAAAGACTTACATCGTCGTGTCATATTTGACCCATCTTCTCTCGTGTTTCAGGACATACTTATGGGCAGGGTGATTGGATGTGGTCGTGAGCAAAGAGGGCTTTACAGACTGGTCCAACCTCCTATTGCCGGTACTGCTACTATTCCTTCTAGGTCAGTCTCTTTGTTCATGTGGCATCTTCGCTTTGGACATCTTCTCTCGTATTTCAAGACATACTTATGGGCAAGGTGATTGGATGTGGTCGTGAGCAAAGATACAGACTGGTCCAACCTCCTGTTGCTGGTACTGTTACTATTCCTTCCAGGTCAGTATCTCTTTTCATGTGGCATCTTCGCTTTGGACATCTTCCTCTACAGAAGCTATGTTGTATCCTTCCTCAGATCTCTACTCATACTATCTTAGAGTGTGAGGCATGTCAGCTTGGGAAATATCGTCGCTCCTCTTTTCCAGGTAGCCAGACTCATCACAGTAATCAGTCCTTTGAGTGATTCCATATTAATATTTGGGTCCGAGTCGTATTCCCGATCATCAGGGGCATCGGTTCTATCTTGTTGATGTAGATGATTTTTCCAGACTTTCTTGGATTTTCCTGTTAAAGAATAAATCTGGTTCTATTATTAAATCTTTTTTATTGAAATAAAGAAATATCTTTTCTGCTCATGTAAGGTTTATTCGCACTGACAATGTATTGGAATTCTCCACTTTACAGATGCATGAATTTCTAAGATCTCTTTGTATTATTCATCAGACTTCTTGTGCATACACATCGCAGCAGAATGGTGTTCTGAACGCAAACATCGTCATCTTCTGATGTCACGAGGACTCTGTTGATTCAAATTCGGGCACCTCATTCATTCTGGGGTGATGCGGTCCTCACTGCATGCCACTTAGTGAACCGCATGCCCTCTACGGTCCTTGGAGAAAAGGTTTCCTTCTCAGTTGTGTTTCTCGAGAAGGAGCTTTTTCTCCCTTACTCCCATGGTCTTTGGGTTTGTGGCATTTGTTCACAATTTTACTCATGGTCGTGACAAGCTCTCTCCAAGAGCTGTCAAATGTGTGTTCGTTGGCTATTCTCGTACCCAAAAAGGTATAGATGTTTTGATCATGTAAGGAGAAAGTATCATGTGAGTGTTGATGTCATATTTTTTGAGTCTATTGTGTATTTCTCTCCCACCGGTGACATATTATCTAACTCCGACACTGGAGAAGATGTCTTTCTTCCACTACCTCCTTTACTTTCTCCATCACCCCCTCGTGTTGAGCAACAGTCAGATTAACAATCACCTCCTCCACCACCTCCACCACCATCTACCCTTGGCCAACTTCTACCATGGTTTTACATTCGCAAGCCATCTACTCGCTCATCTGTTCATGTGCCTTCCCCGTCATCCAGCATGCCTCGGGTATGTATTGAACACATTGTTTTTACTGACGACACTGGTGATATGCTTGTATCACAGGACATTGTACAGGGGAACCAGTACCAGAGACAGGGAGATAAATGATCTTTATCTGCCTATTACCTTGAGGAAGCAACATCGTACTTGTGCCACTTATCCGTTAGTTGCTCATATTTCCTTAGATCATCTTTCAAAGGAGTACAAGAGGTTTGTAGTGGGACTCTTTGATGTCACTATCCCACGAACATACGAGGAGACAGTACAGGATAGTAGCAGGCTACTTGCCATGGAAGAGGAGATGGCAGCTTTGCAGTCTTGTCGTACCTGGAGTGTTGTTTCTGCTCCTCCAGGCGCCTCTCTTGTGGGGCGCAAATGAATCTTTACGGTGAAGCAACGGGCAGTTGGCAGAGTGAATCGCTACAAGGCAAGGCTAGTAGTGTGTGGGTTCACCCATACATATGGGGTGGACTACCAGGAGACTTTCTCGTCAGTAGCTAGACATTCAACATTACGCATTCTTCTATCGGTTGTTGTGTCTCGGGACTGGCCTCTTTTCCAACTTGATGTGAAGAAGGCATCTCTATATGGAGATCTACAGGAGGAGGTATAAATGCAGCAGCCACCAGGGTTTGGTACTGAGGGGAGTCTCAGAAAATGTGTAGGCTCCACAAGGTGATTTACGGCCTGCAACAGAGTCTGAGAGCTTGGTACTATAAGCTTTCAGTAGAGCACCAGGGGTTTGTGCGGTCCATTGTGGATCATTCGCTTTTTGTTCGGAGGATACAGAGAGGTATTGTTGTTATTCTAGTTTATGTTGATGATATTATTATCACAGGTGATGATGAGCACGGCATTCAGGCTGCCAAGGAGGTCCTAGGTCAGTTGTTTGTGACTAAGGATCTTGGCAATCTTCGATACTTCCTTTGATTAGAGTTAGCCAGAAACCAACGTGGTCTTATAATGACCCAAGAGGAAGTTTGTGGTTAATCTTCTACTAAAGATAGGTATGACAGGGTGCAAGCCTGCTACTACCCCTAGGGATCCGAGTATAAGATTATATGTTGATGACACTGATGAGGTAGATAAAAGGAGATACAGGGAACTTGTTGGGAAGCTCATATATGCTACCATCACCAGGCCACATGGCCTCAAATTTAGGCGAAATTAGAACGAATTTCGGTCGAATTTCGATTTCGGAGGGTGACCGAAATCCGACCGAAATGGTCGATGTTGACCGAAAATTGGGGGGCCTAGTTCAAAAATAGACCGAAATGATCGAAATTTCGGTCGAATTTCGACCGAAATTCGACCGAAATTTCGTTTAGGTCAGTCTCCGAAACGAAACCGAAATCTGACATTTAAGGGCCTTGCCATGCCAGACATATTCTTTGTTGTGAGAAAGGTGAGCCAGTTCATGGAGCAGCCCAGGAAGGTTCATATGGATACTGTCTATATGATTTTGAGATATTTGAAGACTTCACCTGATGCAACAACAACAAAACCTTTTCCCACTTTAAGTAGGGTGGGCTACATGGATTTTTGCCTCCATTCAGATCTATCTTGGATCATTCTCGGGCTTAGATCAAAAAAAATTAAGATCCCTCCGTATAGTCTCATTCCAACATCTCTTGGCCCTTCCACACAATCTTTTAGTCGGCTCGACGTTCCAAAACCCACACCTCCTCACTGGTGCATCAGCTGACCTCATTTGCACATGGCCAAACCACATTAAGCGATTTTCTCGCATCTTATCTTCGATCGAAGCTACACCCACTTTCATTATGATGCCATCATTCCGAATCCGATCTTTACATGTGTGTCCATACATCCACCTTAGCATTTTCATTTCTGTTGCTGCCATTCTCTGCACATGTCTATGGTTCACAGGCCAACATTCAGATCCATAGAGCATAGAAGATCTCACAGCTGCTTTGTAAAACGTTCCTTTGATTTTCAAAGGAATTTTCCTATCACAGAGAACAGTAGAGGCCCCTCTCCACTTTAGCCAACCTGTGTTTATTCTATTTGTAACATCCCTATTAATTTCTCCATCATGTTGCAAAATAGATCCCAAGTATCTGAAAGAATCTCTCTTTTGAATGTTATCAACACCAACTTAACATCGATTCCTTCACCATTGCTTCCATCAAAAGTACACTCTATATATTCAGTCTTAGCCCTTCTTATGAGAAATCTTTTTATCTCCAGAGCATGTCTCCAGGCCTCAAGCTTCTCGTTTACTCTATCTCTTGTCTCATGACTCTCATCAATCAACATAATATCATCAGCGAATAACATACACCAAAGTATCTCATCTTGAATGTGACTTGTCAACTCGTCCATAATCAAAGTAAAAAGGAATGGACTCAAAGTTGAACCTTAATGCAGACCAGTGTTGATGTCAAAATAGTCAGTCTTCCCAGAATGTATCCTTACACAAGATGAAGCCCTATCATACATATCTTTTATGAGGTTAATGTATAGGATAGGTACTTATCTCTTCTCCAAAACTCTCCACAATATCTCCCGTGGGACAGAATCATAAACCTTCTCTAAATTAATAAAATCATATGGAGGTTCTTCCTTTTAGCTCTGAAAATCTCCATTGATATCCTCAGCAAGTGGATGGCTTTCAATGAAGACTTCACCTGGTACTAGTCTTATATTCAGTAGAGGTACGTCTTTTGAGGTGACAGCTTATGTAGATGCAGATTATGCAGAATGCCCTAGAGACAGGAAGTATACGATTGGCTTTGCTATTTTTGTTGGGAGCTCTCTCGTGTCATGGAAAAGCAAGAAGCAGACATTGGTTGCTAGATCTAGTGCAGAGCCTGAATACGTAGCCATGGCTTAAGAGAGCATAGAGATGATGTGGTTAAATCGATCTTCACTGACCTTGCGGTTGAGGTACCTCTTCCTACGAAGCTTCTATGTGACAATCAAGCAGCTCTTTTTATTGCCAATAACTATGCATTCCATGAACGGACCAAGCATATAGAGGTGGATTGCCATTATACCAGAGACGTGATCCAGAAGGGTCTCATATCCACCTCCCATATTTCTACTGGAGATCAGACTGTTGATATATTCACCAAAGCTCTTGCTAAAGGTCCATTTCATAGATGTTCCAAGTCAAGCTTGAGGGGGAGTGTTGAGATATTTGTATCTCATTAGTATTTGTTTCATATTTCTATTTCATGTATCTCTTATGTAATTTACCCAGGGCTTTTCTCCTATATAAGAGAGCCCTAGGGTCTCTATGAATTCAAGCCATTCTGTTTTTCCAACACCTACCATCAACAAGAATCACTTATTTACCTAGAAAAATAGTTTAAGAACTTTGAATGGTACTCTACATCCACAAGAATGTTGGCATGCTCAGTAAATTTGTACCATAATTAGAACCACAAACTACACATGTATTTGTTATTCCTGGTAATGTACCGACAGTAGGAATACTATCCAATGTACCATAATTAGAACCACAAACTACACATGTATTTGTTATTCCTGATAATGTACCGACAGTAGGAATACTATCCAAAGATCTGTAACCATGACCAACGGTCATTCATCTCTCTTAATTGTGATACAAAATCATCCAACCATTGATCAAATGTGGAGTTAGAGGTGGATGGCTTTGATGATAAAGCAAAAGCTTATCCAAGATGTGATAAATGATATAGGGTAAATGAAAGATTGTTGTCTTATTCCTTCCGCGAGAATAGGCAACATCAAGGGAGTCATGCATATATTTATTTGTTGGCTTATGCATGATCATGTGCTATGTCAAACGAGAAGGTCCCTATGCACCACCTTGGCTACACACTCTTTCATGTATTATCTTTGAACATATGCTCCTTCAAGACATCCTTCGTATCATGAGCATCCATAATGGTCGTGAACGACATTGATCAAAATTCATAGATGATTCCATTCATCTTGACGAGCTGATTAGGTTCTTCATCCCTCCCGCATATTTAATTTGAGGTCCTTAATCTCTACCATAATTGGAGGAAAAACCGCAAAGATAAAAAGAACACGATATGGAATCAAGACCTATATGAGCATTGAGATGGTTTGAGGGGAGACTAAATGTAATAACACCTTGACATATTACAAAGAAGCCCCTCATGCCAAGAGAATGAGGATAGGTTAATAAAACAAGCTCTACTATGCTAAAACAAAATTGGACAGAACATGGGTGCACAAGAGATATGCAAATAGGGGATAAACACCTTTTGCTCATGCCCTAGCTGCTTGATAACATGTGGTTGGAAACAACAATGCCATTGTTGCTTGAGATGGTGGCAAGTGCGATGCTATTGTCGTTTGGTCAGCAGCACCAAAATGCTATTACTGTCAAAATGTTGATGGTGGCACGACGAGGCGGGTTTTACTTTTAGGTAGCGTTAAAGATTTAAGAGAGGTATGGAACAATGGTCTAGGATGAATGCTCCTATATCATACAGAAAAAAGGGTGGAATTGCATAAAATGACAAAGTTCATATTGTCTCATATGTATAATGGAAAGTTGGAAACTCGGGGAGAAATACATAGAGAATCAAAAATTAAATAAAAAAAAGATCCTTCGGACTATGAAACTCTCATTAGGTATGCATGGTGGTGCGTTGTGCATTAAACACTTCTATTGAAAACAATGATTCGGGTGATGAAATGTGTTTCTGCGAGACTAAGGCATCACATATATAGTAAAATTCACGATTATCGACATAATACCATTCATGTTATATATTTAATGCCTCATCTTTAATTAGGAAAAAATAAACTTATATAACTTGTGAAGTTGTGCATTTAAGATGTATAAAAGACATCTTATCAAAACTACGAGAATATTTGAAGGATGGTTAGACACAACAGGGATCACATATGCATTTGACAAAGTTATCAAGTGCTTTATCTTTCCTTAAACCCCATATTAACTGGTAAAAAATTACCCGGTTGTAGTCTTCAAGCCAACTCTCCTCCTCACAAGCAGACATCCACTTCTCGACCTTTTCCAATATATCTTTCCGGCTTAGAGCCTCTTCCTTAGCTTTAACTATTTGATTGTCCATATCAGCTAATAACTCAGAGGGCTCAACATTACCGGAATCAATAAGAGCCATTATTCTCTCTTGAGCAGAAACTGAATCAATTTCAATATGTGCAGATGCATATATGTCTTCCAGTTCAACCTGCTTTTTCATGGCTATCTCCTTCATTTTGCTGGCTTTCAGCTGGTCCAATCTCTCAACTTCCACTTCAGTCTTTAAAAGAAGTTAAAAATAGAGAATTAACCGCAGTGTGAGAAGGAAAGAAAAAACTCATTGATATTGTGTTGATGAGGAAAATCTAATACAGCCTACCTGCTCAATTAGATCAAGGGCAAGAGCTCCAGGGATAGTGACCTCGTCAACTGTGGCAGATATATTGCATGTTACATGATTGAACAATCTTCTTTCATCCTCAGGAGTATCCATCAAGTTCCAAAGGTCAGTCAACTGAGCCGCTAATTCTTGAAGCTGTTTGTTATAAGCATTCTCTATTACAAACTAATGTCGTGTTGTTGCTGTTAAATAAATGGTGGCCAACAAATAATCTCCAGAATAATTTAGTAAATCTTGGTCTAAACTCTACAATAGCTCCAAAACCAGTCGGTGTCTTGTGTGAAAAACTAAACCATAGATCAGTTATAAAACATAGTAATTCATATAAAATTATCATGGTATAGCCTGAGATGATTATAAGATTTGATCAAGAAGATGTCAACCAAATTTTCAGATATCAAGAAAGAAGAATCCAATCAAAGCATCAATTCTATAATCAAACGAAAAAAAGCCATAACTTTTTGCCAAAATTAAAGAGAGATTGATTGATTCTTGCTTAGATCCAAATTCATAGAAAAATGTCACCGACTTCTGTTGGATTTGATAACTTGTACTTTTATATCAAACTAGGAACACTAAATGATAATAAAGCTAATTACTAGAACAAAAATGTTGTTTCATCCCTTCTAAAAAAGAATAAATTAGCTAGAAAAGGAAACAAAACCAGTTCATTATTGTTTTAATTTATTTTTGCTGAAAGATTAATTTCCGATTATAGTCACCAGATTAGTTGAAACACACATTAGGCATAAGAAGCAGTCTATAATATCATGCTTTTATGCGTACATACGTACGTATAATTTTTCAAACTACTATCATTAACTTGAATATAAGTTCGTTGTAATGTAGCCAACCTAATGTGAGAGTATAAACAACCGCACAAGATACAACTACAAGACAATAATTTTTATAGAAATCCCTCACATCAGAAGAGAAAACAATGGGATTATTGTTTCACTCAGCCATGGGGTTTTGTTTCACTCAGCCAAACAAAAATAGACAGGAACATATGTAATATACAACAACAACAAAGCCTTTTCCCACATTAAGTGGGGTCAGCTATATGGATTCTTTGCCTCTATTCAGATCTATCTTGGGTCATTCTCAGGCTTAGATCCAAAATACTAAGATCTCTTCGTATAGTCTTATTCCAACACTTCTTGGACCTTCCACACCCTCTCTTAGACAGCTCAACAACCCAAAACTTGCATCTCCCAACTCGTGCATCGCCTGACCTCCTTTGAAAATGGCCAAACCACCTTAAGCGATTTTCTAGCATCTTATCCTCGATCGGAGCTACACCAATTTTCTTTCTGATTGCATCATTCCGAATCCGATCTTTACATGTGTGTGCCTGCACATCCATCTTACCATTTTTATTTCTAGGTTGCCATTCTCTGCACATGTTCATGGTTTACAGGCCACATTCAGATCCATAGAGCATAGCAGGTCTCACGGATGCTTTGTAAAACTTTCCTTTGATTTTCAAAGGAATTTCATTGTCACAGAGAACACTAAAGGCTCCTCTCCACTTTAGTCAGCCTGCATTTATTCTATTAGTAACATCTTAATTAAGTTCCCTATCATGTTGCAAAATAGATCCCAAGTACTTAAAAGAATCTCTCTTCTGAATGTTATCGTCACCAATCTTCACCTCGATTCCTCCACCATTGCTTCCATCAAAACTGCACTCCATATATTTAGTATTAGTCTATTTATACGATATACGCTAGTCTCCAATGCATGTCTCTAGACCTCAAGCTTCTCATTTACTCCATCTTTAGTCTCATCAATCAACACAATATCATCAGTGAATAACATACACCAAGGTATCTCATCATGAATGTGACTTGTCAACTCGTCCATACTCAAAGTAAAAAGAAATGGACTCAAAGTTGAACCTTGACGCATACCAATGTTGATATCAAAATAGTAAGTCTTCCCAGAATGTATCCTTACACAAGATGAAAACCTACCATACATATCTTTTATGAGGTTAATGTATAAGACAGGTACTTGTCTCTTCTCCAAAACTCTCCACAATATCTCCCATAGGACAGAATCATAAACCTTCTCCAAATCAATAAAAAATCAGATGGACATTCCTCCTTTTAGCTATATAAACCTCCATTGTTCTCCTCGGCGAGTGGATGGCTTCAATAGTTGAGCAACCTGGCATGAATCCGAATTGGCTTTCTTTTACTTTGGAAACTTCCCTCAACCTTCTTTCGATCACACGTTCCCAAATTTTCATAGTGTGACTCATCAGCTTGATACCTCTGTAATTTGAACAATTTTGAATGTCTCCTTTTGTTCTTATAAAGAGGCACCACGATGCTTCTCCTCCAATCATCAGTCATTTTTTTTGCTTCGCCAAATAACATTGAATAAATTTGTAAGCCAAGTCAAACCACGCTCACCTAAAACTCTCCATACCTCTAGAGGAATGTCATCACGTCCTACACCTTTCGCAGGTCTCATAACCTTCAAAGCAACCTCTACTTCTTCTGTATTCATCTATAACTTGCACGATTCAAGTAACCTTCACTACTAGATAGATCTCCCAAAGTGATCTCTCTATTTCCTTCACCAATGAAAAGCTTATGGAAATACTGCTTCCATCTAGTCTATATATCCTTCTGAGTAACAAGCATGTGACCTTCCTCATCCTTAATGCATCTCACTTAAGAAAGGTCTTTGGTCTTTCTTTCTCTTGCTTTGGCCAACCTGAATATATTATCTTGATCTCCTTAGACTTGAGATCTTTGTACAAAACTTCGTAAGCTTTTGACGTAGCTTCGCTACAGCCTTCTTTGCTTTCGTCTTCACTATTTTGTAGTACGTGACATTTTCATTTGTTCTATCCTTAAACATAGCTTTAAAGCATGCCTTTTTAATTTTGAGCTTCTCTTGCACCTCTCGACTCCACCACCAAGCCTCCTTTTGACCTAGAGCTCCTCCCTTTGACTCACCTAGCATCTCTTTGGCTACCCTTTAAATACAAGATGATACCGCCCCCCACATCTCATTTGCATTTTGTTACAATCCCAACATAAGTAATATAATATAAAATAAACAATGGTGAAGTCTTCTCCCACTTTTAAGTAGGGTCAGCTACATGGATTCTTGCTCAAATCGATGTTAAGAGATCCGATTATTTTTATGCTAATTTTCGTCTACCTAACATAACCTCCACCAGAAGGGATTTGAACCCTGATCTTTTAAGTGGAAGGCACATTGTACTATCACCAGACCATTGAAGTGGGTACTAATATAATATAATATAATATAATATAATATAATAGCTATAATCGATAACAGATCTACATCCAATTATTCATTAATCCAAATGTAAACGATCGACACACACCCTACCCTCTGTAGTTGGGCATATAGATTAAGCATATCAATTTGGCAAACAACTCTTCAAATTTGAAAGATGATGTTTCTTGGTGAAAATATCTCAAATTTTTGAATTTGTTTTCAGATAAGGCAAATATAAAATCACCAGAATCAATCTTCCCACAAACAAAGTACAAAACCAACTCTGCATGTTTTCTCTACTCACGAAGAACTGGATTGTTAGAAAGATTTATGGTGTATTTATCATCACAATAAGTTATCATAAAAGTTATTCTTTGTATACCAATATTGATGAAAATAATTTTTATAAGCACTTCTGCAACTCCCAATGTTCTAGAATTTTACTCAGCTTCAGCAATCAACCTTGCAATCACATTCCAATTCTCGATCCCCTATATAATTAGATTTTTTTAAAAGAAAGATTCTCCGCATAATAAGCAGCTCTAGTTGCTACTTTGCCTTTCTGGAGGAGGAGGAAAGAGGAAGCTTGGAACAAAGAGAGAGAAGCATGCCATTTTCAACTTCCCGGTGGTCGTTTTTGTACGCTACAGCAAGATTTCAATGAAAGGATGAGCTGGTAGATTACTTCTCCCTTTCCCAAAGTGAGTAACTTATAGCAAGTAATCAATATAAAAGGCCATAATGATCTTTTTCACCAAGAGGGATTTTTCCAGCAAGGAGACCTGGATTCCCAAGAGTGGTTCACCTCGAAACATTTCCAGAAGCAGGAGATCCAAGTAGTTTTCCAATACAAGCAAAAATAGGAGGTAAATCATTTATTATCCTTAGAATCACCCCAATCAGTTGAGCAATCTTCAACCATGAGGTTGACAGCCACGGTATATTGAAAGTCTCTTCCCGGGATCCTGAGGAAGAAAGTATTATCTGCTCCTAGGCAAGTAGCAGCAAAAGCATGCATGAATTGGCTCGCAACATTAAAGGCATAAGAAAGGACAAGTCCAATCAAGATGAGTTAAAAAGGCTTTTCAGCAACTAATAGAAGCTCTCTGTTTAGAACATTTCCATCCTTCAAGCTATGCTCATGATTTACCTCAATCAAAGTGAATACAAGTTTGCAACTAAATTTCCATGTTTCTTTTAATAAATCAAGTATATGTTTGTGTTGATATAAGGGAGTAACATCTTCAGGCCGTCAAACTTGAATTCCAAGAAAATAAGTCTTCCTAACTTTTCATTTCAAATGGTTTTGCAAATTTCGACGTCGATCAAAGAGTATCATTTTCATTAACACCATTAATAGACATTTCTCAACATACACAAGTATAACAGCGACTTTATGGTCAAACCTCATAATAATTAAAAAGTGATCATTCCATTGGACATGCCTATGACTTTTTACCATAATTCTTATTAGTTGGAACAAGAAATGATTGTACTGCTTTTTTAAAAGGAAAAAGGGCGGACCACTGATAAGAAGCCTGCCCAAAAACTTCTTCACTCACAAGATTACAAGCACAAGGTATATAGCCAAATATTTACAAGTATTAAGAATCAAATAGACGTCCAACATGTTGAACGACATCCTCGATATAGAATCTTTCACCCCGGAAAATAACCCGATTCCTATCCGGCCAAAAGACCCACAGCACCGCCACAACCACGGACATGCCTTCTCAGAGCCACTCCACTTGAATGCCCAATTGAATCCTGGAAATTATCTTAGCTATCAACGACCACCCCTGAACAACAACAACAAAGCCTTTTCCCACAATTAAGTAGGGTTGGCTACATGGATTCTTCGCCTCCATTCAGATCTATCTTGGGTCAATCCCGGGCTTATATCCACAAAACAAAGATCCCTTCGTATGGTCTCTTTCCAACACTTCTTGGGCCGTCCCCGCCCCCTCTTAGCCGGCTCAACATCCCAACAGTCGCATCTCCTAACTGGTGCATCAGTTGATCTTCTTTGCAAATGAACAAACCATCTTAAGCGGTTTTCTCGCATCTTATCCTCGATCGGAGCAACACCAACTTTCTTTCTAATTGCATCATTTCGAATCCGATCTTTACGTGTGTGTCCACACATCCACCTTAGCATTTCCATTTCTGCTACAGTCATTTTCTGCACATGTCTATGGTTCACAGGCCAACATTCAGATCCATAGAGCATAGCAGGTCCCACGGCTGCTTTGTAAAACTTTCCTTTAATTTTTAAAGGAATTTTCTTATCATAGAGAACAGCAGAGGCTCCTCTCCACTTTAGCCAACCTGCATTTATTCTATTAGTAGCATCTCCATCAATTTCCCCATCATGTTGCAAAATAGATCCCAGATATCTAAAAGAATCTCTCTTCCGAATGTTATCATCACCAATCTTCACCTTAATTCCTTCACCATTGCTTCCATCAAAGGTGCACTCCATATATTCTGTCTTAGCTCTACTTATATGAAATCCTTTACTCTCCAACTCATGTCTCCACACCTCAAGCTTCTCATTTACTCCATCTCTAGTCTCGTCAATCAACACAATATCATCAGCAAATAACATATACCAAGGTAACTCATCCTGAATGTGACTTGTCAACTCGTCCATAATCAAAATAAAAAGAAATGGACTCAAAGCTGAACCTTGATGTAAACAAATGTTGATGTCAAAATAGCCAGTCTTCCCAGACGAGGTCCTTACACAAGATAAAGCCCTGTCACACATGCTCAACCTTCTCTCGATCACACGCTCCCAAATTTTCATAGTGTGACTCATGAGCTTGATACCTCTATAATTTGAACAATTTTGAATGCCTCCTTTATTCTTGTAAAGAGGCACCACGATACTCCTCCTCCAATCTTCAGGCATTTTCTTGCCTCGCCAAATAACATTGAATAGATTCGTAAGCCAAGTCAAACCGTGCTCACCTAAAACTTTTCATACTTCTACAATGATGTCATCCGGTCCTACACCTTTCCCAGGTCTCATAATCTTCAAAGCCTCCTCTACTTCCTTTCTTTGTATCCGTCTATAGCTTGCACGATTCAAGTAACTTTCACTACTAGCTAGATCACCCAAAGTGATCTCTCTATTTCCTTCCCCTGAAATATTTATTTTTTCTAGAACATCCTTAGAGCCGTACCCACTTAATGGTCTAGTGGTAGTACAGTGCGTCTACCACACAAAAGATCAGGGTTCAAATCCCACTCTTGCAGGGGTTGCGTTAGGCAGTCGACGTCCAGCGTAAAAAATAGTAGACTCTTACAACATGGATTTGAGCAAGAATCCATGTAGCTGACCCTACTTATAGTAGGAGAAGGCTTAGTACATTTTTAGAACATCCTTATAACCCTCACATCCAAAGAATAGATGGTCAATGCCCTCATTATTCCCAGAGCATCGGGAGCATGTGGCCTCACCTTTCCCGATCATTACTCCGCCTTGCCTTAACAACCAAAGAAAGATCTGGATCCTAACAATAGGGATCCCCCAAAATCAAAACCTCTTGTAATCCGTAGTACATCCCTCTAGGTCAAAAGGTATTACCTCTCGAATGACCTTGTGCTTTACAAGCATTGATGCCTCCGTCACACCAACACTACAAATCCATGCCCACTATGGGGCCAACTATACCTTCCAAGTCCTCCCTCAAAAGTAAAAGGTCCTCCACATGCTGCTCAGAAAGCTTAGACTTAAATATCGGGAAAAAGGAGTTCTCATCCCAAGCATCGACCACCTTTGTGAGAGGGTCCAGCGTCGAAGCAAACAAGTGAGGGAATTTCAGCCCCAGCACGCCATTCTTCGATCAATCATCGCACCAAAAAGGGAAGCCACTATCGTTTGAATCAATTGTCTCACCTCTGGCAACACGAACAAATCCCTCTACAGATCATCGACGGCGTACTACAACTCATCGCATGATAAGGAGGTGAAAAGAGATTGTAATTTTTTTGCAGCAGAGAATAAAGTAGATCATTGCCCCCCACCCCCCAAATCCTAACGATCCATTTTGGGAGAAGAGCCTTATTCATCTCTAACATATTAAGGACACCAAGGGCCCCATCTTCCTTGGAAAGAGTGACAGTCTTCCAACCTATCAATGCTAAACCCGACTTACTATTAAAAAAATAGAGAATCTTCTCAGAATAGGAAAAAGATGGGAACAACCAAAAATACTAACTTAAGGAGCACAGTCTACCACCTCTACAAAGGCAGGTCGCCTTCAATCCAATCAATCTCTCTCAAACTTCTCAATTAGAGGCAACCAATCTGCTTGCATCAATCTTTTGGACACTAAAGGAAGGACAAGATAACGTAGGGATAAGGGCACCCTGGGCGTACTCAACATGGACTTACAATGAACAATCGCATCCTCCTCCAAGCCAAACAACACAAAAACATACTTGGATTCTTTAATCTGTAGACATGAAACATGGCAAAAAAATCCAAGCACAAATGACAGTCTGAGACAGCTTTCTGTGCCCCATCTAAGAACAAAATCGTATCATCCACGTATTGTAGAATCGGAAAGGATAAATTCTCTTAGAAAAATCAGCGAGAAAGTCATCATAACTATACGATCCACCATGACTGCCAGAGCTTCAGCGACCAAAACAAATAAAAGTAGGGGCAGGGGCCAACCGCGTCTAACTCCTCTCTGCAGCGGGAAAAACCCACCCCTGGGTAGACCATTGACCAAGATTGCACAAGATGTTACATTAATGCAATGCTTCATAAGGATATCCAAGTTTCTGGAAATCATCTTGCTGCAACTAAGCCCAAATGAACTTCCAATCCACGCAATCGTAGGAATTCGAACCACCTTCCAGAGAACAGTCTTAGTGCTACATCTTTTCCAGTCTGATATCATCTCAGTAGCCATCACCATCCTACACCTTTTTTACATGGAAGAAAGGTACTCCGTGTCGGTGTAATAATTCTCTCCAAAACACCTCTCAATCTATTGGCTAGCAGCTTCGCAACAATCAATTAGACTATATTTAACATTGCAATGGAACGAAAATCCTCCAAATTCACTGTCACATTCTTCCTTGAGAATAAGAAGATGTAAGACATGTTCAGGCGATTGAATTGGTATACAAAAAGCTTTTTTTATTGCCATTAAACTCCAATGAGTCTACTGCTCAAGACCATAAAAAATGTCTTTTGTGACTGCAATATTTTCTCCTTGGCATACATAGGTAGCATTGCTGGAATACTTTTGAAGATCGTCTTTCAGAAATTCATTATCAGATCTACTTAATTTAAGACTTAAGAGTCATAAGCATGAAACAAGGGCCAAAATAAGTCGTTTAATGTTCATTTCTACAACCAGAACTAAATTTTCTATGTAATCCACTCTCTCTTTTTGGTAAAACTTTTGGCAACCAATCTTGCTTTGGATCTGCCAATGCACCCTCAAGTATATACTCAGACAATATACCCTCTATCACCACAATCGTGACTAGAAGTCGTTTGAGCAGATCACACATTATGTGGGCCCGTTTACGTTTTCAGTGGTTTCTTCTTGTTCCTCAAGTAGGGGCATGGATGTAATTTAGTCATAGGAATCTTTTTATATGAAGAAGACTCGGTCCCATTAATTAAGTATGCTATTTCATTCCCCTCATCTTAGTTTTAGAGTAATGGCTCTAAATTGATATGTAATTTGTTGATTACCCCCTTTTTATTTCATCATCCGACAACAAAAAAAGGAACTCTTCTAGGAAGAGTTCCACCTAGGCATCCTCTCATTGTTGTCGACTAGCATGGTTCTATTGCCTTTTACATCACCTGGGTGAGTTGCGTCTACAAGAAGCATCGCCCACTAATCCTATAGGAGCCAAGAAGTGATGGTCATTGAGGTTGCCATCAGCACAACACATCAGAAGTGTTAGGCATGGAGGACACCCAGTCCTTGTGCTCTTATAAGTGTCAGCATCACCACTTATGCACAGCAGGAACTTGCCAGCACCATCCTAATTTTAGTTGTGCTCGTGAATAGTTGTTTTTAGAGTTGGAACTCTTCAAGATACAATTACATTAGTCCAACATTACTTAGTGGTATGCTTAGTGTGTTTGTAGGGCTATATAAAGCATATAGCCTCAAATGTCAATTTTAGTGTCATTTAGCCACACGCCGGATTAGGAAATTTTGGAGAATTTCGTTGATATCTTCGAAAATTGTGAAACTAAAATTTGATTATTATAAATATAGACTTTTCAATGTTCCTCGATCGTTAAAAAAGATAGAAAATGTCCACTTATGTACTAAAAGAGAGGTATAACCACCATATACTGAAATATTAATGTATACGTATTATTTATCTTAAATAGTAAAAGATTCAACTAAAAGGAAAAATTAGAATGCACTACAATCCCACATAAATCTCGTGTCCTCTGCCCCTTGTTTGCTTACATGTTGCTTTTTACCACCCTATCACTTTTAACTCATCTTCTGGATTTTAAAAGAAGTTCATTGTATATTCAACTCAACGAATAAGTGCTATCCTTGATGCGTGTCCAATACCAAGGTAACTTCTGAATATCTGTCTGAATCAATGAAGAAAAGACCAAAGAAGACCCCCCCACAAATGCAAAAGTCGTCAGAAAAAAATAACAGTAACATTTACCTTTTGGAGCCTAAGCTTCTTGTCCTCTTTAAGTGTCAGGACAGTCCTTGCGAGTTTTGACAAAGTTTCATTGCTTATACTTTTAGATTGCACGCCAACAGAGTCATTTAAACTGGGATGCACTTCAATAATGGTGCTAAAGAAATCCATTCCAAGGACAGCGCAAAGATCATGCACTGTGCTAACAAAATCCAGAACTTTATGAAGTCTGTCACTCTGCAGAACAAAAAGAATGCTTACGATAACCGGACAACTTAATTTATGCGTTCCAGAAAAAATAAATTTTTAACCTTCTCCTTTAGAAGCTCCTGAAGTTGTGACTGAAATTCTTCGAATTTTTTGAGAGACAGATCATTTTCATCAACTACTTGGGTCCCAACCAGATCACAAGCATTAGAAATTCCAGCTATTTCACCACGTATCTTCTGTATCTGCAACTGTACATCATAGAATTCCTTTATTCTCTCCTCCTTTTGCTTAAGTAATTGATCTAAAGCAGGTGCTATGGCTGCAAGCTGCTCCTTGATTGTTCCAGTAGATTTATCAGGCTGCGCAAATAAGAGAAAAATAAAAGACCGTTATGGTAAGGCTAAGGTAGACGATTTGTCGGTTTATGTCCTTAAATAGTGATGAACAAATGATGATAGAAAATTTTAACTAGGAAAATGATGCTCAAACTTTTGTTATTTGATATAGTTTCCGTGCAATTTTTTCTTGTTCTTATAGGTATTTACTTGCAATTCCCCGCATCCCTTCTCTATAATAAAAAATACTGTTCATTATCAATCAAGCAAAGTATTTTTCTGAACATGGTAGCAGTGCATCAATCCTAGATCAGTGTTTTATACCCTCTTGTTATGTTGCCTTTCTCCACCTTTGTCTAATACCACTACATCATCCACTAATGCCTCTCAATCTCTACATCGTCGAAATCATGGAAGGATATATCGATATCGGTATCGATATCGGTACCATGTCGATACCGATATATATCGTCGATATATCGAACCATATCGCCGACATCGAACCAATCTCGTGAATAAAATGGCCTGTCGATCCCGATATCGACCATATCGGCGATATATCGGTGACCTGTCGATACCGATATATTCGCCGATATATCGCCGATATATCGCGATACGGCCATCCATGGTCGAAGTAACCGCCATCTATCCCATTCGTCGCCACCCAGCAGCCTGGCAGCACTAGTGCCACAGCGCTGCCCTGCCATGCCGCCAATGTCATTAAGAAGCCCTCATCTCCAACGTCCTCAGCAGCACCATCCAGTAGCTGTTCCCATATTCTTCATACCCTGAGCAAGCTTTTAGTGGATTTAAAATCCTCTTCAATGATGAGGTCCGAATATTTATGCATAGTCTTTCCCTAAAGATAGTTTGGTTTGTTATTGGGAACTTCACCTCCTTGCAGTGCCCTGCTGTGTCTCAGATTGACGTGAGTACCATCACATTTCCACTGCGACTTGGATTAATGCAAGTCATTTACTCCTGCAAGTTCGCCGTGTCTAGTTCCTTTGTTGCATTGAGCATCGTGTCTTCGCCTATTAATAACCAAGCCATTTGTCTCCTCTGCCTCGTATATACTTATTGTAGAACCACAAACTAAAGTGTCCAGCAATTGATGTATGGCATATGTTGAAGACAAGGATCAAAGAGCAAGGAGATCGACACCAAGATTTACGTGGAAAACCCTACAATGAGGGAAAAACCACGGGGGCATAAACAAACCCTAATCTCTCTTACTTGAGATTAGGGATCTCTCATCACTATGTTATCTTTCAATGAGGGGGGATGAGTACAATATATAAACGACGGGTAAATGGTCCCTCATCCCAAGATCCATTTACCCATTAAACCACTCAACACTCCCCCTCAAGTTGGGCATACATGTTCGCCATGCCCAACTTGCCTACATTCATCTCAAATTGTGCAGTAGGCAGACCCTTTGTGAAAAGATCAGCAACCTGATCGGTAGACTTCAAGTAAGGAAGACACAACAGTCCAGCATCAATCTTCTCACGGATGAAATGTCTGTCTATCTCAGCATGCTTTGTTCTATCATGCATTACAGGATTGTTGGCCAAGTTTATTGCAGCTTTGTTGTCACAAAACATCTTCATCGGCATACTCACTTTGAAGCCCAAGTCATTTAACAGAATTTTTAGCCATAGGATTTCAGTGACACCATTTGCAAGAGCACGATACTCAACTTCAGCACTCGATCTTTAAACCACATTCTGCTTTTTACTTCTCCAAATAACAAAATTTCCACACAAATATATTGCATAACCTGAAGTAGATCGCTTGTCATCCACAGAACCAGCGCAATCAGCATCAGTGTATCCATAAATTGTAACTTCGGGATTTTTCTTGAACATAAGCTCTTTTCCCGGTGATCCTTTTATGTAGCTTACAATTCTATTCACCGCATTAGCATGAGAGGTGGTTGGAGCATGCATGAACTGACTTACCATGTTTACCGCGTAGGTAATATCTGATCTTGTGAGGGTAAGATAAATCAACTTTCCCACCAATCTTTGATATCTTCCTTTTTCTGCATCATTAAGGAGCTCACCATCTTCTTTAGCAAGTTTATGATTTGCCTCAATAGGGATAGTAGTAGGGTTACATCCCAACATACCACATTCCTTTAGCAAATCAAGAGCGTATTTTCTTTGAGATCGAGCCATCTCAATGCCTAGGAAGTACTTTATCTTCCCCAAGTCTTTCAATTCAAATTCAGTTGCAAGTGTTTTCTTTATCTTAAGAAGTTCCACCTCGTCATCACCTGTAAGAATCATGTCATCCACATACACTAAAAGAATACATCTTTTGTCACCGTTCCTTCTTACAAACACAGTGTGGTCTCCATTTACTTGGGTATATCCATTCCTAATCATGACCACATGTAGACGTTCGAACCATGCTCTTGGCAATTGTTTCAGTCCATACAACGATCTCTTTAGTTTGCAACACTTACCATCATTCTCAAACCCATGCGGCATTTTCATATATACTTCTTCTTTGAGATCACCATTCAAGAAAGCATTTTTCACATCTAGTTGGTGCATTTTCCATGAAAAATGAGCTGCTAGGCAAATAACAACCCTAACTGTATTCATCTTAGCAACAGGAGCAAAGGTCTCAAGGTAGTCAATCACATATTTATGATTGTATTCTTCCGCCACAAGACAAGCCTTGAATCGATCAACATTCCCATCAGAATTGTATTTAATTGTATATACCGTTTAGACCCAACAAGGTGAGCACCCTTAGGAACGTCAACAATATCCCAAGCAAGGAAGGCCGTATCGATATCGATATCATTTCGGTCCGCCCATAAAAGGATATATCGGGATATATCATCGATATATCGACGATATCGGTGGAAATGTCGAAAATAGTTAAAAAAAAGTCAATTTTTTCAATTGCATTGCATTAGACTCATGAATTGCATGGCCCACAGTTCATAATTAGTTCCATCCATCTTCACAATGGGTGTTGGACCTTTAAAAGCGCCCAGGGATGAGACATCTGCTTTGTTGTCTGACATGATGACAACTATTTTTCAAACTGGGGTGGCAGACTTGGACATAAAATGTCTACACAGACATATGGGAAGATGATTGTGGGTGTAGACTCATCCCACAACCACTTCCATTCTCTGAAAACTCCTCCGAAAGGCTAGGGTGTCTTTAGATGATCAAGACACGCCCTGGACGATCAGACCGTAGCCCAACTAGGGGCTTGAGGCAGTGCAGCACGAGCGAGCACGCGCGCTGGTGAGCAGATGCACAGCACGAGTGCAGACCTGCGCATGCAGGCACGCACGTTGGTGCGTAGATGCACAGCGCAGATGCGCGTGAGGCGCAGGCTGATGCGCGCAAGGCACAGATGCTCAGGCGCACTGAGGTGCGCAGGCGCACTGGCGCACAGATGCGTGTGAGGCGCAGGCGGAGGCGTGCAAGCACGCAGGAGGATGCACGCAAGCACGCAGGCGGAGGCGTGCGAGCGTGCGACGTGCGGAGGCGAAGGCGCGCGGGAGAGGGGGGCGCCTAGGGTTTCGGTGGGGGCAGGGATTTTGGGGCACAGGCTCCGGTCTAGGACCGTCGCTCTGATACCATGTGGAAAGGGAGAAAGAAAAGTTGCATTCCGTCTAACCTTAGAGCTCTCTTATATAAGAGAAAAGCTCAAAGGGTAAATCACATAAACGGGACAAGAGAAATAAATAATATAAATAAATATGAAAATAACATAAGAATCTTAACACATCTTACATAAGTAATGCATATACTCCAATAATGTAGCGATCATTGTTGCCATATGTTCGATATTTAACCATAAACATCCACTTGTATCATGCAATAGATGCTCCTGTAGGGAGTTGTAACAATGCTTCATGCGTTACGTGACTGTAATATGATCATATACTCCTCCAAGCAAGATGCCACTGACTATCTAGTATCGCCTCCTTATATGTCCGTGGTATCTCCACAGCTGAGAGTCCCACAAAAAACCTCCGGAAATCCTCTGAGAGTAGGTCCAAGGAAACATGGGTGGTGAGACAATAAGTAGCACGAGTACGTCTCTACTTCCATAGAGCAATAGGCACATCAAGATCACATACCTCCTCCTCAACCTGTAAACCACCCTCCTGAGAGGACACATGCTCATCTTGTAAAGAATCTCGATGCATGGGAAAATCACAAGTGCCATCAGTAGTTACAATGTGCTTATTACATACCTGAGACGTGATGGATGATGGGGAAGGCTCATGAGCAGAGAGAACTGTACAAAGCCTGCGAACATATAAATGTGGTAACATGTAGGCCAATGTACTGGGTAGTGGAGGTGGTGGTGGAGGAGGAGGAGGTGGTGGAGGTGGTGCAGCCGTAGGAGGCATATATACCTCATCTCCGGAGTCATACGGAGTCAACCTGTCATTTGTAAGAAAGAAATACATAATAGACTTAAAAAAGGTGACATCAGCACTAACATAGTACTTCCGTCAAATCAGATCAAAACATTGATACCCCTTTTGGGTACGAGAGTAGCCTATAAAGACACACTTGACAACTTTAGGAGAGAGCTTGTCACGACCAGGCGTCAGATGGTGAATAAAGGCAACAGAGCATAACGCACTGGGTGTATGGGAGAATAAGTCCTTGGGAAATGCAATCGAGAAAAGAATCTTTTCTCCTATGACAGAAGATGGCATGCAGTTCACCAAGTAGCAAGTAGTGAGAACCACATCACCCCAAAAAGATTGAGGAGCACGACTCTAGATCAAAAGTGTCATGATCACATCAAGTAAGTAACGGTGTTTGCAATCACGAACATTGTTCTTCTAACAAGTGTAAGCACACGAGGCCTTGTGTACGATGCCAAGAGACCTGAAGAACTCCGGTAGTTGTAACTTGCGGAACTTTAAGGCATTGTCAGAGTGAATAAACTTGACAGTAGCAGAGAAAATGTTCTTTATTCATTAATAAAAGATTAAATGTCAGACCTAGCTTCATACTTGTTTTTCAACAGAAAAACCCAAGAAAATCTAGAATGATCATCCACATCAACAGATAAAATGACGTCCATGGTGATCAGGAGCATGACTGGGGCCCTAAATATCTAGATGAATAAGCTCAAATTAATGACTACTGCTGCGACTCCCTCAAATTAATGACTACTGCTACGACTCTGATGATTGGAGAAAGAAGAGTGGTGATGCTTCCTAAGTCGGCAAGCCTCACACTGGAAGGGAGAGCGCGTGGAAATCTGTGGGAGGAATAACACAGCTTCTGCAGAGTAAGCTGGCCAAAACGAAGATGGCGCAAGGAGACCGATCATGTGGAAACTATAGAGGCACCGGCACTGGGAGACTAGACCAGTCTGTAGAGCCCCCGTTGCTCAAGGCCACATCCAATTACCCTGCCCGTGAGTATGTCCTGAAACACAAGAGAAGAGGGATCAAAAATAGCATTACAATGCATATCCTTTGTGATCTGGCTAATAGAAAGTAAATTCATCTAAAATATAAGAGCATATAAAACATCACGCAGGTGCATGGATGGCGTCAAATGCACCTCCCCTGTCTTATAATGGGTAAGTAAATCACATTCGCAATGACGATCCATCTACCACGAGGTATAGATCTGTAAGAACTAAACTGTGCTTTGTCTCCACACAGATGGTGAGAAGAACCATAGTCCATGATACATTATGTCATGTATGCCATGCTACAACTGGTAAAAACACACACGACACTTGAGGAGCTCGAAGAGGCTCTAGCAGCGACTGCAACATCTGGGGAACCTATAGTGGTGCTGACAGCATGAGTCATTATCTCCCTCAGAGAGGATATAATATAATCAAGGTGTGAATCTGACTGAGGAGTCGAACTGTCTGGAGGCTCAATCTGCTCGGTCATAAAAGCATATACGGGTATCCATGCTTCTGATAGCATGTGTCCTCATAATGACCTAGACGACGACAATAGGTGCAGGGGTCACACTGACATCTATCTCCTCTGCCATGGGGACCACACCCTTTGAACTATGTAGAACCTCCCCTGCCACGAGATGCAGCCATCGCTGAGGAGGTTCGTGTGGTGGCAAGTAGTGGGGTAAGAAGCATGTTCAGACGACTGTAGGCCTCCTCCATGGGAGGTATACTCGTGCATGTAAGAAGTTGTGCGTGTGCGGCCTCATACTCTAGATCCAGGGCTGCCAAGAAAATTCCAACCATCGTGGAGCTCCTGTATGCCATTTGTTGCTTCGTAGAAATGGTAACGGACATGAAGCTATGAAGCTTCTCAAACATGCTACGAAGCGAAGAGTAGAATGTACGCAGATGATGGGCATTCTGCTAGACCGTGTATATATCAAATTGTAGCCGAAGAATCTTGGCCTCGTTATTCGCGTGGGCATGCATGATTGCCAGAATATCCCACATGACTTGGCGGTGGGGCTAGTTCACAATGCCGTGGGCAATCTCTATGGTAAGTGTCTCGGAGAGCCAAACGCGTGCATACGCGTCATCTTGCTTGGACGAAGGTTTGTCCCCAGTCTTATCTGTTGAATCTGGCATTGTCAGAATGTGCTCCTTATTATTGCACTGCATTATAGTCAAAAATTGCATGGACCACAACTCATAGTTGGTCTCATCTATCCCCACGATGGGAGTCGGGTCCCTGAAGGCACCGGACGAAGAGAAGACATCACCCTTGTTCTCTGACATAATGAATAAGAAGGTCGAAACAGAACTCGAGTGGGGTAGTAGATCGATTTGAGAGAGTCTACATGATCATATAGAAGATTGATTGTATGTGTAAACTCATAAAACCATCCTCGTTAATTGTTGATACATGCTAGAGAGGTGTTTATAGGTCTAAAATCACCTTTTTCGATCAAGATCATACCATACAGCAATTCTGGATGGCAACGGAGAGGATATGGAGGGCCCGCAGGGGCCTATCGAAGGTCGAGAGATGCCCTAGGGGGCTGAGTCGGCTAACGAAGGCGCAGGTAAGCTGGGCGGCATCACTATGGCCTGAGTGGCCCTACGACGGTACCATTGTGTCCAATAGGAACTTGCGGTGGCGTGTAGGCCCTGGTAGGGTTGTTGGGTGACACGCGGAGGCCCTAGGGTCGCTAGGCAATGGCGCAACCGACCTCGGAGGGAAATGGTGGCTATGCAGCAGCTGTAGAAGGCGATGGGGCGGTAGTGCATGGCCTGGGGTGGCCCCCGACAGCACACGAAGCAGATAAGATGGGACAGCGGGTGGGGTTAGGGCATTGGGTGCAAGAACTCCGATCTAGGACCGTCACTCTGATACCTTGTGGAGAGAAAATAATGAGTTGCTTACTCATGAGGTCCTAGGGTTCTTTTATATAGAGGAGAAACCTATTGGAAAATAACATAAAGTAGACGGAAAGAAAAGAGAATACATAAAAGAAATAAAAGATAAATAATATCTCAACATGCACCGTAACCTGTAAACGCACAATTCTTTGCCATTGGTTGCAACTTTCCTTCATTAACATCAACAATATGCAACACAACCAAAATTACGTAAAATCGAATAATAACATGCTTACCAAATCATACCTGAATGGGTGTCTTACAATCGATAGCAGATGCAGGACTACATTTCAATGATTAACAAGTTGTATTTACAGCTTCAGCCTAGAAACCATACCAAGACCAGACCAGCATTTGAGAGCATGCACTTTCTCTATCCAAAAACGTAGTGTTCATTCATTCTACAACTTCATTTTTATTGAGGTGTATCCCTGATAGCATGACGTCTGGCAACGCCCTCCTCCTTGCAGAACTAAATGAACTCTGATGAATAAAACTCCAATCCATTATCAGTACGTAGATGCTTGACATTCTTAGAAGTCTAGTTCTCCACCAAGATCTTCTGTTAGAAAGTTTGAAATATCTCGCTCTTACACTTCATCACAAATACCCAAACCATCGTGGAATAATATCAATTATAAATAGGAACTACCTAACACCTTTCAAAGATGGAACACGAGAAGGGTCCCCACCAATAGGGTGGGTATTCGACCAGTTTGGGCATGTTTGGGTTATTCGATTCGAGTTGAATTATGTTTGGGTTGGAAAGACGAAACCTATCACCCATTCATAATACTTCGGGCCAAGCTATTCGGGTCATTGGTTTGGGTCGATTGCGTCGAGTTAAAATCAAATTAGTCAAATTGAAAGAAGGTGATTGTTGTCGCTTATAATTATGTAGATCATCTTTCCTAAATTTGCTACACATCTATTATTGCTTGTAATATAATAGGAGTTTTGATCACCTTTTTGTTTATAAATCATGTATAAATTACATTATCAAATGACGCCAAATTTTTTACCTAAAAATCATTGGTCAGCATAATACTATGTTATTAATAAATCAGGAGGTTGATTTGAAAATGAAATGAGAAAGTGAACGTGTAATATGTTTTTTGTGAGATTAGTCTCAAAAAATGTTCTATGGAGAGAGTCGCACGAGACCCTTCAAATTCAAATATTGCATTATTCTAATTCCACTTTCCAACCTCTAATTCAAATTTGAGTTAAGTGTGTTCTCCAATCCTGATTCCAATTTTAAATAGATTCCTGGAATGTGGATCATGTATTATAACATTCTATTTCAATTCCAAATTTGCAATGTATTTATTCAGACTTTATTTTTATTAATTATTAACAATGTAATAGTTAAAATTTACATATCTTAGATTTTTTTTTGAAGCCAAGAAGAGGGGGACACACTCGTTGGTGCTCACCCCAATTTATTAAGAGTGAAAGAAGGAGCTACAAAAAAGAAAAGACAGAAAAGAAAAGCAAAGCCCCCCGCGAAGGAGGCGGGTAGCCTCCCGAGGGTGGCACCCAGCACTTAAACAGAAGGAGAAAACAAACCAATCACACAAGGCACCAATCAGCAACCAAAGCCCTAGCACGGCAAAAGACATTCTCCAGGTAAAACCGCTGCTCGGAGAAGAGGGCCTCGTTGCGAGCAAGCCAAAGCGACCACAAGCAGGCCACCGGAGCTAGAAAGCGCCTTCTCTCCAACCACCTGTTAGAGAAGAGGCAATCGCAGAAGGACTCCACATCACGCGCGAGCATCCAATTCACGAAGGGGTCGTCCCACATTGCCCGGACCATGGGGCACAGAAATAGCAGATGGTCGATAGTTTCCACATTAGAAAGCCACAGGCCGCACGTGCTAGAGACCGAGGGTATCAATCTGGAACAGCGATCGCGTGTCAAGAGCCTCCGTCTACGCAAGAGCCACAGGAAGAAGATAATACGAAGTGGCAACCCCAGGCCCCAGAAGAAGCCACAGTCACGCACCAAAGCATCCGAACCAGGAGGCGGAGGACGAAGCAAAGACCCGTAGGCCTTCCGAGTAGAGAAATGTCCGTCCCTCCAGAGCCAGTGATCCAAGCCACCAGAGGGAGAGCCCGCCTGAGCAAGAGCATTCATCAAAGCCAGAAACTCATCGAACCTCTGATCGGAGAAGGAGCCCAGAAAGCGAGGAGACCAAGAATCGTCCACCCAGCAGGAGGCGACGGAGGCATCCTTATTCTCCGCCAAAGCGAAGAGACGTGGGAAACGAGAAGAAAGTGGCTCCCCTCCCGACCAGCAATCATTCCAGAAGGAGAAGGTGCGGCCGTCACCGAGCACAGGTTTGAAAGACGATCTATACTTCACGAAAGTCACCTGAATACCACGCCAAAAAGGAGAACGCCCGCCCACGTCCTCCGAAGCACCCACACCAGGCCACGCCCGCCCGTGAAGACCCCTCAAAATGGTAATGAAGAAACTATCATCACTGCCCCAGACCCTGGCTGCCCATTTAAGGAAGAAGGCATCATTGATCAATCTGAGACTCCTTACCCCCAAGCCACCCGCCGACTTCTCCCTCAACACCTCCTCCCAAGCGACCAGGTGAATCCCCCTCCCACCGCTGCCCGATTTCCCCCAAAGGAACTTCTTGAAGCAAGATTCCAGTCTATTGCCGATCCCCGCAGGCAAACTACGAGTCGATAAAAAGTGAACAGGAATAGCGGCCAGGACCGAGCGAAGGAGAACCAGTCTGCCTCCTTTGGAAAGGAGAGCAGCACGCCAGCCAGCCAACCTCGCCTCCACCTTCTCCACCACCGGGCTCCAATCTTTCAATCGAGGCCGCCCAACCACCAACGGAATCCCCAGATAATCCAGCGGGAGGCTGGCCAAAGCAAGGCCCAAAATGTTGGCGAAAACCGAAGCACACGCCTCCGAAACCCCAAAAGCAATGACCTTTGATTTATTGCCATTCATGCGTAAGCCGGAAAGCTCACTGAAGAGGTCTAAAGTCGCCGACATAGCCGCAAGTTCCGCTTCACCCCCTTCGATAAAGCACAACGTGTCATCCGCGAACTGAATAAGAGGTACCGAGATGGTCCCCTTAGAGAATCCCTTAGATAGGCCCGCGTCAACCACCCGAGTCACCATCCGAGCCAAAACGTTCGACGCAATCACGAACAGTAGGGGGGCAAGGGGGCACCCTTGCCGAAGGCCCCGACGAGGTTGAAAGCGGCCCCCCTCCAACCCGCCATTCAGAAGAAGAGAAAAGGAGGAAGTCGTAACACAGCGCCGCATCCATGAAATCCACAAGTTGGGGAAACCACGCCTCTTGAGAGCAGACCAAAGAAAGGCCCAATCGACGCTGTCATAGGCTTTAGCAAAATCGATCTTCCATAGAACGCCCTGTCGCCCCGAGTTATTCCAATCCGCCACCATTTCTGACGCAGCCACAATACAGTCGGAAATTTGCCTGCCTTTGATGAAAGCCGCCTGAACGGGCGCGATAATAGAGTCTAGCACCTTAGACAGTCTCCTGGCCAGGACTTTAGCGACAATTAAATAGATGGCATTAGAAATGGAGATGGGGCGAAAATCCCCAATGTCCTCCGCCGCCTCCCGTTTAGGGATCAGGAGAAGAAGGGCTCTATTAAGTCTATCAAACCCCATGTTTCCACCGCAGAACTCCACGAGTACCTCAAAAACCTCATTGCCCACCAAATCCCAGAAATCCTTGAAGAATGCAACCGAAAAGCCATCAGGCCTGGGGGACGCGTCAGGATTAAGGTCCCACAGGGCCTCCTTAGTCTCCAACAATGAAACCGGCCTAGTAAGCAAGGCACAATCCTCCGCAGAGATAGAGGGAGCCCCTATACCGAGCCACTTCCAGCGCCGAGGAAGACGAGCCGACATGGCGTTCCTGAAATGCTCCGAAATGGCCGCACCCATAGAGCTATCCCCAACGAACCGCTGCCCACCAACAGAAATAGCCCGCAGCGTACTGTTCCGTTTCCTCCCACTAGCTACCCTGTGGAAATAGGCCGAGTTCGCGTCGCTGTCCTTAAGCCATCTAAGCCTGGAGCGCTGACGCCAGTCAATAGCTCTTTTCTTGTCTTCGTCTGCCACCTTGTTCTGCGCAGAAGAACGCTGTTCAAGTTCACTGGCGCCAAGAGACCTCTCATTCTCCACAGAATCAAGATTAGAAATAATCTCCTCCGCCTCCTTTCTGAGAGTCGCCCTCGCCAACCGCGACTCACGCTTAAAGCGGGCCAGACGCGAACGCAAGGAATCAAGTTTTTGATTAAGACGAGCAGCCGCAGAGCCCACCACCGGAGTAGAGGCCCAAATATCATTGACCACCTCACGAAAAGAAGGCTCCAAGAGCCAGCAGCGCTCGTATCTAAAGATGCCCCTCGGGAAAATATTCTCGCCAGAGTCCCAAAGAATTGGAGAGTGGTCAGAGAAAGCTCTCGGTCTAGAAGAGACCGAACAGGAAGGGAATCTATCCATCATAACACCCGACGCCAAGAACCGGTCAAGGCGGGAACGCGAATTCCCACTCCGCCAAGTATAAGTAATATCAGAGGCAACCAAGTTTTCCAGCGCCAGAAAGCCGAGAGTTTCCCTAAAGGATAGGGAACCCGGGTCGCAGCCCCCCTAGCCCGAGGGCGATCAGACGAATGAAGAGTGACATTAAAGTCTCCCCCAATGATCCAGGGAATGCCATCGAAAGCACGGCCCGCAGCACGCAAATCATCCCACAGCTCCGCCCTGCTGATGTGACAGCAAGGACCATAGACAGAAGAAATAGCAATTGGAGTGGGAAGGTCCCTTCTAACAAGCAGCACCGATAGCATATGCCTCCCCATCAAGGTGGACTCCTAAGAAAATAGATTCGATTTCCAAGCAATGAAGAGTCCTCCCGCTGCTCCCACTGCATCCAGCGTCACAAAAGAATCCAGCGACCCCGCTCCAAAGGACCTCCAAAGAGCCTCATCCAAGCCCCGTAACTTCGTCTCCTGAATCAAAGCCACACCGCAAGCCCACTCCGAGAAGCGGGCGCCCAAAGCCTTCCTCTTCACGTCTTCCCCCAACCCCCTTACATTCCAGGAGATGATTTTCATTAAGGAAAGAGACGGGTCCCATCATAAGGCGCTAGGCCAGCCACCTCCGCCACCAAGTCACGCAGAGTAGCGCATGAATGAACCGACGTCGGTCGCGAGCGAGACCTTCCCCTCCTCCGATAACGCTTCCCCGATCTTGCGTCCGAGCGCGAACCAAGTTCAAGGCCGCCAAAAGTGTCCGAGTCGCCCCTGGCTGAAACAAGCAAGTCATGGGAGGGCGAGGCCGCCGCTGACGAGGGAGGAGAGCCCAAGATGGAGAGTCGGGAAGAATCAAGCAACAAGGGCCTAGAAACATCTCCAAAGACAACAGGGGCCTCCCAAGATTGAATGACAGAAGGAGGGATGGGCCCAATATCCTCCACAATAGAAATCGCCGAGCAGGCATCAACCGAGGCCCGCGAGGGGGCCTGCTCCGAGTCCGCCAGGAAAATAGAAGAGTCTCCCGCTGGCCAAGATCCGATAAGACCCGACCCGCCAGTGGCAACCTCCGTGGAAATAAGACACGTTCCCGCACTCGAAAAGGACGTAACTTGCGAACTGCCAATCTTCCATGCAAAAGAGCCAAACAGAGAATCGACCTCGGGAGGGCCCCACAGCTGCGGGGAGCCACGTAAGGCAAAATCACTCGGGAAGTGAGGAGAATCATTGAAGGGTCGCCCGAAATCCAGCCAAGGGATACGTGTGTATATATGAATAATATATGTTTGGGTCAGGTGGATCTAAATTATGGGTCACCCATATTTATTGTTCGGTCTGATTGGGTAGGTCGAGTAGACACTATCAAACCCATCAACCAACCCAATACCCATATAAATAAAACGATTTGGATCCGACCTGACTCGAAAACCCAAATAACCCAATTCATTTAACTCATTTCAAATGATTCGGTTGGGTTATTTGGGATGACCCAAATAGTGCCTACCCCTACCCACCAATCAGCATGAATATAATCAAGGGTCTCATTCATCCTATCAATTGCTTTACCGAATTGCTTCTTATGTTGTTTCCCAGCCATGCAATGCTCATGAAACTCCAGTTTGGATCTTTTGAGATCCCCGATGAATCCTTTCTGACTGAGGATATCCATCCCCATCTGGCTCATGTACTCGAGCCACATATGCCCCAACTCTGATTTCATGGTTTAAGATGCCACTGCAACTGAATCGGTAATTGTAAATCCACGCATGACTTATAGGTCTTTTGCTTGTTACCCTTGATAACAACTACCCCGGTTTTGACAACCTACAGAACTCCACCCTCAGCGCTATACTTATATCCTTGACAACCTACAGGGGAGCTTCTATCAATATCCTTGTGACTCCATCATGCACCTTAATTTTCACAGAACCAATTCCTACAATTTTACATGATGCATCATTCCACGTGATGGTGTTTCTACCATCCACCTTCTCATATGTAGAGAACCAATCTTCATTGTCATTAAGTGTCATATGGTAAGAACATGAATCAAAAATCCATGTGTGTTATCCGTCAACCTTTGATATGTGACTTTGAGAACCAAGTCATCTTCAGAATGTGCACCTTTGTAAGCAACTTCAACAATTGTAGCCTTCGTTTTCTTCTTCGAGCAGTCTTTCTTCCCATGTCATGTATCCTTATAGTAATTGCATATGCTCTTACGATTGTGATTCTTTAACTTCCACTTTTGTTTTCCTTACTTCATACTTCCATAACCCCCAAGACTCTTTTCATGAGTCATAACCAATCTTATGGCCCGAGAGTCTTTCTTACTAGTATTTGTGTGTTGAAGTTCACACATATACAAACTCATGCGGAGTCCTCTAGAGTTATCTCTTCTCTTCCACCAATAAATGATAAAACAAAATTTTCATATGATGATAGATTTGGAAGAAAAAACAAAATCAAGACAGCATCCCAATCTTCTGTCTTAACATCTATGTTTCTTAAATCAATCAACAATGTATTTAAGCGATGTAGATGTTTATTAAGAGAAGTGCCTTCTTGCATGTGAAGAAAAAATAGGTGTTGCTTCAGCAGCAACTTGTTGGTCAGAGATATTCATCATATATAAACTTTCCAATCTCAGCCACATACTCCATGTGATCTGCTCATCGATGACCGCGATAATCTCCTATGTGAAACATCGCATGGTCGTCGAGTGCGCATTTTCTTCTTGCACCAACAATTCTAAGGGATCAAGTGCATTTGCCCTATCGTTATCCTATGGTCCTCAGATGCCTTGTTGCTTGGGAAGAGCAAGTGTCTTGAGCTGCTATAAATCGAATAAGTTCCTTTCTCTGTATCGCTCGATCTTCAGATTGTGCGACGTTGTTTATTCGGTTATCCAGAAAAAACTGATGCTCTGATACCAGTTCTTTACGAAGCAGAAGTAAAAAGCATAAACACAAACAAGCAAACCACGTGTACACGAATTTACATGGTTCACATGTAATTGTATTATGTCCTTAGGCGACGACGATTGTTTTCATTATATGTGGAAAAGGGAAAATACATAGGATACAGAGCAAAGTTGCAAAAGTCGATAGTCGGTACTCGGTCGGTCGGGTCATTGACTAAGGATTAATCGACAGTCGGGTGATTAATCGGATTTAGTCGGGATTTAATCTGTTTTGATTTTTTAAATATATAAATCATTTTTATACATATATTATTATATATTTACATAGATTTGTATATATTTTTACTATCATAATGAATTAAAAGAAGTAATTGAATTTAAATAAAACATTAAGCATATTAGAATAAGTTTGCTTTTAAAAAAGTAAAAAATATGGTATCCCCAAGCAAAAATTGATTGATTAGTGGACCTAGTCGGAATTAGTCGGTACTCGGTCGGCCACCCCACTGACTAGACTAGTCGGACCTACTAGTCGTGCTAGTCGGGTGACTTTTACAACATTGATACAGAGAACCCTAACCCTAAGAAATCTATATAGTACTCCCAGTATAAATGAATCCCAAAGACAAACTGATTCAATTACCTAAATAAAATTCCTTTCGGGTACAAGTGAAACCCGGTCAGGTATGGTATAATATGGCAGCCCATCCTTTTTGTGGAGGGTGCAGAAAACGGTTCTTCGACTAGGTTCAGCATAACATATGGTTAGGATTCAAGGCATCAGCAAAACATTTAGCAAAGCATCGAGGTCAATCTGTTATGCAAGATGACTATCAAGGATATCTGGACAAACTTGGAGAAGAAGTGTTACCATAAGTGTGGAGAGGGAATGATGGAGTTATCTTACAGAACCATGGCCCTTTACACGTGAGAGAAGACTTGGGATTACAGGCGTTTTGTATTAGATTTTGATTATCCATATTCGTAACCGATTTAAAATGGATATAGATAAGAATATTACTTTGATATACGTAAACATCTATTTATATATTCGTATAGGATATCATTCCAATGGGACATGGTTCTTCCATCCCTAAGGAAGGCCAATGATCCCATCATCCGTAATTAATCTGTCAATTGTTATTAAGTGCATGTTAATAATATTATTTAATTAACCAAAAAAATCATTTTGATCATTATTCATTATCTAAACATAGTATGTGACAACCTAATGTATCTCCTCATTAATCTCTCCTAATCTTTTTATTCATTTCAAAATCTCACACGCATACCTAAAATATCTCCCCTATCTCTGTCGTCCCCATCTCTGCCATCGCTCACCTCCGTCTCCACCGTCGCTTGCCTCCGTCTTCGCATCCTTCGACTGTCGCTCGTCTCTGTCGTCTCCGATATCTTCATAGGCCTCGTCATCCTCTTCGCCACATTCATCTCTGTCTTCACCGTCGACATGGTCGGTAGGAGGTTCTTCACCACCTTCGTCTATGTCTTCATCGTCGGCATGGAGCGGTTCACAACGTCATGCGCGGCCTCATCGGCAAGGCCGAAGTGGGTGGCACGCGTAGTTGCCGGGGGATGATGCCGCGGCTCTCAGGGAAGTTCTTCACGCAGACGACGACAACAACGCTTAGACCGGATCGCGACATGTGTAGCACAGTGGAGGAAGTGTGAGGAGGCCATGCAACCATTATATCTTACATATTTCATTTATTTTATACAATATTGATATGTATATACAATTTTGATGTATATTATACATAATTGATATGTATTTTTACATAATAAATTGGTACGAATGGCATGTAATTTTTTATATATCTTGTATATTTGATGTGTATTACACATTTTGGATGTGCATTATACATTTTGGATGTGTATTATATATATTTGGTCTGTATTTTACTTATCGATTTAGCGTGAATTTCTACTACATTTTTACAAAGAACTATACAAAATTTATTCTACAAAGAACCATACAATTGTTACAAAGAAACATGCATTAATTGCTATTATGAATTGTATTCTACAAAGAACCATACAAATTTTACAAACGACTTAGGAATTTTGAAGGAACCACGGATTCTACAAAAAAACACGTGAGGATACAAACATTTGCCTCACATAATGTCGTCCAGCATGAAACTAGATATTATTTAAATAAGGTATTGCGAAAAAATCAAAATAAGATCTCGTAAAATTTAGTAGTCTAAAATATTAAATGGTATGCATAATTAATACAAAATAAGATGACCAAAATGCCCTTTTGGGCAAAGAAATTGATGGTGTCGTTAGATTTGAATCTAATGGCTACGATCCTTGGCCTTCCTTACATATGGAAGGAACATGTCCTACCCTATTCATATATTTATTTCATATATAAATATAGTTGTACTTTTATTTTTAATAATATATAACATAATTGTTATACCTTTTTCACCATATTTGGTATAATTATCATGATATAAGCACATCTACTATATTTATATCATGTATATTCTATCCAATGCATGTATATTTAAGCTAATATGTAGAGTGTTTCTAATATTATTCATATGTGATCAATAGACCGTATCCTTTTTAAGGATATGGTAAAATAGTTTTCATATCCGAAAATATATGTATCCACGTCCGTATTTGTATTAAAAAGAATATGATAACATCTATATACATATTTGTTTATACTGATCACAAAAGTTTCAAAGGCCTCCATTCGATATTAGTAGTTCCAAATTATCTTACCATATAGGTATCCTTTAGCTTGACTACCAGCCTTTAGGCCTTTATGCTCTATTCAATTTTATAATGTCTCGTAATTAGTGTATCTCGCATGTCATCGTAAGAGCCTGATCATATTAGTGAAAGAAAGAACCATTGTCTGCTAGGCAATATAGAAAAGAATCCTCAAGTACAACAAAGTTGAAAGTATAAGCAGTAATCAAAATTTGATTGCCATTATACTGCACAGCACACCCAAGTTAAAATCGAAAACAAGTTGTTCCCCCCTTATACAAAACAAGCAATCACACAACATGCATGGATTTAATGTGGAAAACCCTCAATGGAGGGTAAAAAACCACGCTGGAACACTCAGACCCTAATATCCTTCTCTGGAGATTAGGGCTCTCATGTTTCTTTATCTTCAAAAGGAGGGGGTGAGTACAAAATAAATAGGAGGATGGGTAATCGATCCCTTAAACGAAGAACATGTTCACCCATATAACAGCAATTAACTTAAAAGTCCCAGTCAAGTTGGGCATACATGTTTACCATGCCAAACTTGCCTACATTCAACTCAAATTGTACGGTAGGCAATCCCTTTGTAAAGAGATCTGTAATCATGATTTTCAGACTTCAAAAAAGGTAGACATAGCAACCCAGCATCATTTTTCTCCAGAATGAAATGACGATCAATTTCCACATGTTTCATTTTGTCGTGCATCACATGATTATTGGTTAAGTTTATCGTGATTTTGTTGTCACAAAGCATCTTCGTTGGCATAGCACCTTCAATTCTAGTTCTTCCATGAGCATTTTTAACCAAGAAATTTCAGTTATTCCATTAGAAAGAGCTCGATATTCAGCTTCAGCACTAGATCTTGAGACTAGATTTTGTTTCTTACTCCTCCAAATGACCAAGTTACCACAAGGTACACAGCATACCATGAAGTAGATCTTTTGTTATCTACAAAGTCAGCCCAATCTGCATCACTGTAACCTTTGATATGCACTGAGCGATGCTTTCTAAACGTGAATCCTCGACCCGAGAATCTTTTTTAAATAGCAATGAATTATGTTAACAGCATGTGCATGAGTAGTTATAGGAGCATGCATAAAGTGACTAACGATATTCACAGTGTAAGTGATATCAGGTCTTGTGAGCATAAGATAAATCAGCTTTCCCACCATTCTTTCATATCTTCCTTTCTTCTCATCATCAAGAGGTTCCCCACCTACCTTGCTTAGTTTATGATTCATCTCTATAGGGGTGGCGACAGGTTTGCATCCGAGAAGCCCGAGTTTCGTAGCAGATTGATAACATACCGACGTTGGTTCAGACATGTCATCATGAGACCTAACCATCTTAAACCCAAGAAAATATCGCAGATGTCCGAGATCCCTTAGCTCAAATTTTGTTGCAAGAACCTTCTTTATGCTAGATATTTCCTCCGCATCATCAAATATGAGAATCATGTCATCAACGTAAACCAATAGTATTGTCCTTTTACCCGATCTTTGTTTTACGAAAAGGGTACGACCACTTAATTATTGGTCGATTAAACCATGCCCAAGGAGACTACTTCAAGCAGTACAAAGCCTTTTTAATCTACAACACTTGCCTAGTTCTTCGAACCCAGGGGCATTTTCATATAAACCTCTTCATGGAGGCTTCCATTCAAAAAGTCATTTTTGATATCCAGTAGATGCATTTTCCAGGAATACTAAACAGTCACGCAAATGATGACACTGACAGTATTCATCTTTGCCAATATTCATCTTCGCCACAAGAGCGAAAGTCTCCGGATAATCAATCCCATAATTCTAGATATAACCCTTTTGCAACTAATAGAGTGTTAAATCTATCATCTCCCCCCATTAGAATTACACTTCACTATGCACATCCATATTAAGCCAACCAAATGTATCCCTTTTGGAATGTCCATTATCCATGTGTCATTTTTCTCAAGATCATTCATCTCCTCATTACTTTGAGCCTCACTGAGAATCCTTGGAACATCTAATAGATCGTTAAATCTATCATCTCCCCCCATTAGAATTACACTTCACTATGCACATCCATATTAAGCCAACCAAATGTATCCCTTTTGGAGTGTCCACTATCCATGTGTCATTTTTCTCAAGAGCATTCATCTCCTCATTACTTTGAGTTTCACTGAGAATCCTTGGAACATCAATGGAAGCCAATTGAGTGATAAAGCTTTTATATCTAGGACTCACCTTGGAGTACAAGACAAATTGATCCATAAATACCAAGTAGAGACACAGATAGATCTAACACCTTTCCTTGTGGCGATGGGGGATCATCTAACAAACATTCACCTTCACTAGTCGCTCCATCAAGAGGATACTCTGAATCACGAGAAGTAGTCTCCAAAAACTCGCAGAGATAGAGTCACTTATAGTGCTTACAAGACCTAGAGCATATGAGGAGAGATTGGGATTATTGGTTGGTGTCGTCTCGTTTTTGACATTTATAATGTTGGTCGAGTGTTGGCGCCTGCTATACACTTTGCCAAATTGCTTTTCATTCTCCACATGTCTGCTAGTACTATTTAGAGGAAGACCAACGAGCATCATCAACAAGAATACTCCTCTATTTTTCTCACTACTCATATTGAGGGACTCCCCCTAAAGTGTATTCTTGGGGAAATAAGATTGATCCTCAAGGAAGGTAACATCCTTGCTCACATGAAGACGACACTTTACAGTGACATGGAATTTGTACCCCTTTTGAGTGCCAGAGTAACCAAGGAAAACTAACGCAGCATCTAGACTTCACTTCTGCTTTTCAATAGGAAAACAAAGGTGCATCTTGAGAAGTCATCGATGAAGGTATAAAGTAATGATGACCACCCACTGCTCTTCACATGCGCAGAACCCCACACATCACAATGAACAATATGAAATATTGCTTTACTATTATTGTTTGAAATGGGGTAAACACTTCTTGCGTGCTTAGATAGGTGGCACACCTCACAAATCCTAACATCGGTTCCAGCTTTATTACATAAAGTATGGAATGAAGAATGAAGAGTAGCAAACCCACGGTGACCAAGACACTCATGCCACAACTTTAACTTATGTAAGTCCACCATACTCTAATTATTATTCGCAGCAATCCAAGCAGAGGTAGTCTTTATAAGTAGGTAGTAGAGACCATCAGCAACCAAATCAATCCCAATCTATTTCCTCATCTCCAAGTCCTACATAATACATGAGTTTGCATACGAAAATCAGATGGCAGTTCAGATCCTTGGTGTTATAATAAACAGAAAGCAAGTTAATTGGACAATTAGGAACATAGAAAGCATCTCCCAAGAGGAATTTTCTGATTAAGGGTATACTCCCTTTTTCCATCAATAGTCACAGAAGAGCCATCGACAAGATGCACATGCTCTCTTATGGAGAAAAATTATACCCCTGGAACACCCTAAGTTCCCAGTCATATGATCATATGATCTGAAGCTTCACTATCAATGATCCACTCATCACTAAGAGGGTGATTGTCTTCGCTCATTTGGACGACCAAAGCATTGTTTGCGGCTTCAACTTCAGCCCCACCCTTGTTAGGGATAGAAACCTTCTTCACATATTCCTGCATATCCTTGATCTAGTTGTCAATAAGGCATTGTCCTTCAGCTACCATGGCAGAAGGTTTCTTTCCCTTGGTCACTCGCTTCTCAAGATGGAGCTCGCAGCAGTAGTTGATAATGGCCAAGTTTTTGCAATAACCACATTTCTTGTCCTTTCAATAACCCTTTTGCTCCCCTTACTAAGGTTGACTTCTCAAAAACAGTAACATGCACATCCTTCGTCTCATCATGCCTATGTTCCTCGTACTCAATAGCATGATACACCATCTCAATGTCAAATCCAATTCCAGTTGTCAATAGTTGGCTTTCGGTCGTTTCAAATTCACAAAAGGCCACCCAAAAGACAAAGATCCTTTGCTTCCAAATCTCATCCCAAAACTTCTTCTGAACAATAGGACTTGTCCAAGTATTATCACAATAGTCGTCCATCTCCTCCCACTTTGCTTTCAGTGCAGCATAGTACGCAGCAACAGAGAGTTCCCCTTGCCTTATGTTGTAGGCTTCCCTACTCAACTAATACAAACGAATATCTTGATGTTTCTGACCATACATACTTTCTAGGGTGAGCCGCTAGTCTCTAGCAGACTTGTTTCAAAGGAGAAGAGGTCGAATGTCGAGGGAAACCGCGTTGATGATCCGATTTCGGCATTGATTGTCCTTGACAAACCATTGCTCATAAAGTTTATCTAGGGTTGCGAGGGGTTTCTTCCATCCATCAATGTAGCCCCTTGCGCCCACTCAACGCAAAGGCAACCTCCATAGCGGCAAACCACATGAGGTAGTTTGTCTTAGTAAGCTTCATCATCGTGATTTGTGCAGAGGTATTATCGATCTTGATGACTATATTTCCGTCGGTATCTTCAGCCTCCATAACAAACACAATTAGAAGGGACGCATGCCACACGCACAACAACAATAACAAAGTCTTTTCCCACAACTAAGTAGGGTCGGCTACATGGAATCATAGAAGGCTGTATCGGCGATATATTGACGATATATCGTCGATATATCGGTATCGAGAGGTTGGGGGTATCGAAATCAGAGTGTATCTTTTTACAGGGATATCGACGATATATCGCCGATTTATCGGCGATATATCGCCATATCGGCCCATATCGGTCAAAAATGAATGGATTCAGTACAAAAAATACATGATATCGACCGATATCGCCGATATTTCCTCGATATCCCTATATATCAATGCCATTATTCATGCAAGCTCGATTCCATTACCTATCTAGCTACACCTAGTATTAAAACAATATATGATTAAAACAAATACAGCGAGACCCCCGTACTGGTAGGGTATGGTGCGACGGGAGGGTACATACAATGGTTCTTCAACTTGGTGTATATTTACAAGTTATTTCATGTTGTACAACTTGAATGAAATCCACTTCCAATATCTATAAGTCAATTCTTCAAAAAAAAATTTATAAGTCAAGAATCAACATTAATATATATATGTTTGAAATGATCGACGCAATATAAGCTTTATATATGATCGATATGTGTGATCTAAGAGTATATTTGTAAGTTATTTAGTGATCTAAGAACTTGGATAAACTCCATTTTCAATATATATAGGTCAACAACTAACAGTACCGTTGTATCGATATATGCGATATAAGGTTCAAAGATGATCGATATGTGTTATCTAAGAGAGTAAGAGTATATTTGTAAATTATTTAGTGATCAAAGTACTTGGATGAACTCCATTTTCAATATATATAGTATGTCAACAACTAACAATATCAACGATATGTTCGATATGACCGATATGTGCACTATAAGGATTATAGTCCTCCTAAATGATCTATATGTATTTTCTAGGTGTATATTTGTAGTATTTCATGTTATAAGAACTTGAATAAAATCCATTTCCAATATTTATAAATCAAGAATCAAAATTAATATCGATATGTTCGATATGACCGATATGTGCAATATATGGTCTATAAATGACCAATATGTGTGATATAGGTGTTTATTTGTAGGTTATTTATTGGTTTGATATCTTGGATGACGTTAATTTCTGAAAAATGGCAACAAAATGGCTTTTTTTAACCATTTTCGACATTTCCACCGATATCATCGATATATCGGCGATATATCCCGATATATCCTTTTTCTGGCGGATTGAAACAATATCGATATCGATACGGCCTTCCATGCATGGACTTTTTTCCTTTATTCGTATCTATTTTAGGTCATTCTCGGGCTTAAATACAAATAACTAAGATCCCTTCAGGTAGTCTCATTCCAGCACTTCTTGGGCCTTCCTCGCCTTCTCTTAACCGGCTCAACATCCCAAATCTCGTATCTTCTAACCAGTGCACCAAACAACCTCCTTTGCAAATGGTCAAACCATCTTAAGCGGTTATCTCTCATCTTTTTTTATCGGAGCTACACCAACTTTCCTTCTAATCGCATCATTCTGAATCCGATCTTTTTGTGTATGAGCACATATCCATCTTAGCATTTTTGTTTCAGCAACTATCATTCTCTGCACATTTTTATTGTTCACAGGCCAACATTCTTGTCCATTAATATTGCATGTCTCGTGGTTGCTTTTTAATACTTTACTCTGATTTCAAAGGGATTTTCTTATCACAAAGAACAGTAGATGCTCCTCTCCACTTTATCCAACATGCATTTCTTCTATTAGTAACATCTCCATCAATTTCTCCATCATGTTGCAAAATAGATCCTGAGTATCTAAAAGAATCTTTCTTCTGAATGTTATAGTCTCCAATCTTCACCTCGAGTCATTCACTCTTGTTTCCATCAAATGTGCACTTCATATATTCAGTCTTAGCCCCACTTATATGAAATCTTTTAGTCTCTAAGGCATGTTTCCAAACCTCCAGATTCTCATTTACTCCATTTCTTGTCTCACCAATCAACATAATATCATCGGCAAACAACATACACTAAGGTACCTCATCCCGAATATGACTGGTCAACTCATCCATAATCAAAGTAAAAAAGAATGGACTCAAAGCTCAACCTTGATACAGTGTTGATGTCAAAATAGTCAGTCTTCCTGGATTAGATCCTTGCACAAGATGAAGCCCCATCATCCATATTATTTATAAGGTTAATGTATAGGACAGACACATGTCTCCTCTCCAAAACTCTCCATAAAATCTCTCTTTGGACTGAATGATAAGCCTTCTCCAAATCAATCCATGCACTCAAAAAAAATACCCAATCACATGCGCCCTCTTACAAGGCGTAGACCATGGATCTGGGCAAACAAGAAGATTTGCATTCTGCGGCATACGATCTGGACAAAGGAGCAGCGATATGGACAAGGGGGTCTGACAAACGGTCTGCAATCTGGACAAAGGGGTAGGCAATCATGAACAGCAGCGAATACGAAGGTCTGGAGATCTGGAGAAGTGGAGATCACGAAGAGGAGGAGCATGGCCGAGGTTGCAAAGAATCAGGACGCACCCTTGGGAGATGTTGGATTCTCCTTGTGGTTGTAGCCGAATCTCCCAATGGGCTCCTGATAAGGACCTAGGGCTTCAAGCCCTTGTTGGGTCCATCGGTAAAGAAGTCTAGACCTAGAGATATGTGGTTTGGAGAAGCCTCTGATTTCAGTGATAGGTCTGGGAATCACGACATGCATGTTGGGCACAGATCTGCGATAGGTTGGGCATAGATCTGCGATCTGGACTATCTGCTCCACGTGATCGGATCTACGGGCAAGAATCAAATCCAACTAGAAGCGTGGCGCAAGGCCACCCGTGACGACTTCATCCATGTAGAGAAAACAAGCAATCACACACGAGACGTGGATTTAACATGGAAAACCCTCAACGAAGGGGCAAAAACCATTGTGGAACACTTAGACCCTAATCTTCTTCTCTAGAGATTAGGGCTCTCTTCCTTCTCTACTTCAAAAGGAGTGAGTGAGTACAATATAAATAGGAGGATGGGTAAACGGCTCCTCACCCCAAGGACTCGTTTAACCATATAACAGTAAATAACTTAACACCCCCATTAAGTGGCTTAGCACCATAGATTTTTTGCCTCTAAATGCATCTATCATGGTTTCTACACAGGTTAACCCATAAGAAAATCCCTGCTTATCATTTTCCTTCCATTGTTATTAGAAAATTTTAAGTGAAAATGGATACTAATGGTTAAACAATCTAAAAAGAAACGGAGATTACAGGGTTAAAATCAACACAGAAAAAGCTGACTCAACAAATTGATGTAACAACTCACCACACCAATTAAGGTTTTTTCTCCTAATGCAGAAAGCAGATTGCTAAACTCTGATTTCGCATCTTCCAATGACTGGAGAAGTTGTTCCCTGGAGTCTGAAGCCTGGTCAACTTTCCTTTTGTAAACATCTAGGCATTCTTTTTCTAGCTGAAGTAACATTTTGTCACGCTGCTCATCACTCTCACCTACTTCATCCCATATTTGCTGGAAGTAGAAGACTTTTAGTCAAAAAATCTGGTTTGACTAGGACTAAGGACTATTGCATTTGGGTACCTGTAATTGTTGCAGCAGAGAACCGCATGTGATTTCACCCAAGATTGGACTTGGATGACCAACTTTCGCCATTTCAGCTCGGCCAAGACTGCATTTTTTAAGTGCATATTATAGAAAACTCATCAGTAGTTACCCGATGAACTATCTCACCAATAGAATATAAAGATAAAATGTAGATTATGTACCGTATGCACCGAGACAAGTATAGGAATCCTGGATACGTCCACTATCAGGTTCTACACCTGATAATATCAGTGCTGCAGAAACAACTGAATGAGGCCAAACAAATGGGAGACTGAAGTCGAAAACATGATGGTGCTATGGAATTGCAATTTTCAAGAATCTATACAGTCGGCTGAAAATATAAGGTCGTAAAACGAAATCATTGTCGATATGCAGTGAATCCTAACCGGTCACATCGAAAGTGGACAGATTCAAATACAATACAAAAGAAGCAAAGTACAATCCTCAACTCACCAATGCACTAGGACACGTGTCTCCTAAGGCCAATCCAATACAAAATAAAGCTGGTCGCAGACCACATGAAAACCTGGTAGAAAACACTAAACGCGTGCCATGGGATGTCATTTGCAGATCCAACCTAAATGGGTTCCCAGCTGTGCCACGCGAAACTGTTCAAGTGAACAAGCAGTCGCAAAATTCGAACTAGTAAAGTTACTTCTAAACTAGAAACAGAGAAAAATTCCCGTTTCCCAGCGAGCGAGAGAGTGTGTGTGTGAGCACACTATAGATCAGATCAGAGGAACGACTTCAATTCCCCACGAAGTGCCGAGATGGATCAACCTGTTGAAGCGGGACCTCTTTGAGAGTTCATGCACACTTCAACAGTGGCATGATGTTAACCCTTGGCAACAGTAACACGAGTAGAATGGGAGTGGTGGAGAAAGTGGAAACCAAGATCGAGCTCGTAGGCTTCCAAGATCGGAAGATGCCTAAGAGGAGATTGGGTGGTTAAAGAAGAGCGAGAAACGCTTTATGTAGAAAGAGGAGAGAGATCTGGAAAGGAGAAGGGGATAAGAAGGTTACCCGAGCAACACGCATTGGTTTGGAGTGAGAGATCTTCCTTCCAGCAGAGATCTAAAAGGCTTTTCTCGAGTTCCGCAGCGGGTCCGAGGGAGAGACGAGGGCACAGTTGCAGGAGGGGGAGTAAGGAGCACAGTGGACAGGAAGAGCAGCGGGGGTACAGTGGCGAGATCGGAAGCTGGCGTAGGAAAAGGAAAAAAGAAGTGGGATTTTTTGGCAAACCGTCCTAGAGTATGTTGATTCCGCGGAAAAGATGGAGGGCTTTGTGGAAGGGGGATATGTTTCTCCTCGGATTGACGCTTACATTGATTTTAAATTTTTAAAACTCATTTAAGATCTTTACAGATTTAGATAGCATGCTTGCTCTTTATGAGGAAGCGTGGATTAGTGGATTGTCACGACATAAAAAACTTGTTGGTATTTTAAAGGTGATGTAAATAAAGCAAGATATAAATAGTATGGTTGCTAACCTTTCCTTTATTGTGGATTTGCATTGATAGCATGTAGAAACTTTATGGGATGCAACTTCAACGATATGTATGTATATAATATTAGAAGGGATTTTACACGCATAACTTTACAACTTTATGTTATCGTATGCGCAATAATTCCTCATTACACTTGCAATCCCAATTAATTACTTCGGTTTACACCTTACCTCTTCCGTTATCTTACATCCATTCAATCTCGTCTTATTGTTAACCTATCGAAGCTAAATTCAACGGTGGAAATTTATTTGATTTTATTTTAGATTGATCACCCTCGACCCTCGCCCATTTCCTCCTTCCACGACCACCCTACCCCCAATCCCGAAGTTGGCATCGCCACCAACTTCCCTGCATTCCTCTCCTTCAACCTCTACAACAATTGATGCCACCACCTCCCCAAACTCCCCTCATTCCACCTCTCTGGTGATCATTGCAGCCACCACACGCTGTCATTGTGGCAATCTTATATGAACAGTGTGGACAGTGGTCACCTTGCACTACTTGGCACGTCTCTAGCCTTGGCAAGCAAAGGTCACTGAAAAGCCCTAAATTCCCCCAGTCTTTGATCGAGTTATTATAGTTCAAGACTTCAGGTCAGTTCAAAGCCACACAATAAATGCAATTAAAGTATGTGTGATGTGTTTTATTTTACTTGGATAAGCTTAGGATCGAACACAATGAAGCATTATATATGGGCCAACTACCGATCAAGACAACATGTAATTAGGCTCACATGATGTTTTTTCTCATGTTTTTTTTTTATTTTATGAATGCAAATGCAATAATGATATGATGAAATATGCAAAATGTACGTGAAATGAAAAATGAATGAGATGTGCATTTTGAAACTAAGATAAATACATATAATAAAGATTTTTACAAGTTTATTTTCAGGGCCAAAGGGGATCGTAAATGAGAAAAAAATATGGATTTGGAATAAAATAAAATATCCTAAGAAAATTTTTGGTTGTCTTAGAAATAAAATTTTAGGTGAATAAAAAAGAAGATAAAATGGGTTATTTGTGTAGTATTCAAATTCTTATTTATCTAGAAAGATACATAGGGGTATGGTTTTGGTAAACTGGTATTTTTTCCTTAATCGAAGAAATTATATATTATATGGAATGTATTTTTGTATTGCTTTTCTAATTCAAAATGCATGCATGAAAAATAAGATAAGTTTTTGGATTTTTTATACAGTTTATCATAAAAATAGCAATGAAATTAATGAAATTTTGCATACATATAGATACAAGAAAAAATATCTACCATATATTTTTAAGATTTTTGAAACTAAGATGATTTTTTATAATTTTTACTGAAATATCATGAATTTCAACAAGAGAGATGAACGGCTTGGAGAGCTTGTCTAAGCTCCTTAAGCAGATGGAGGAACTTTCTGAGAGGGGATCCAAGATGAAGATACACGTCGTGTCTGCATTTGTTGTTTCCATATACCGAGTACATCATGTTCAGGAGCAGTAGATGCCAGGACCTCAGATTCTGAGAGGACCACTCATTTACCCAATTTTACCACCAGCATCCATCTACCAAGACAGTTTTGGAGGAGCATCCACAGGTGTGTGAGGTGAATGGTGTGTGGTACACATAGGACCCTGCCTCCATACAAGTAGGAATAGAAGACCGTCAACAATGTCAGTGTCCTCTTACTTTTTACAACATCAATTTCACTCCTACACCTCTTCATACACAACCAAGCTTTGGAGCCTATCGCCCCCAACCACCGAGGCATCAATATGTGCATCAGCAACCGTATCAGTCGGGCTAGTGGGACCCATCATTTCAAAATTACCCACAATTGCAGCAGCAATATTAGGGCCAACAAGGCCGGTCTTCACATTCTTCATCGTACCAGTAGGGACAACCTAGGGAAAACCTAGGTTCACAACATTCTTCTTTAGGTCCTACGAATATACAAGAGTGGATCCTTGAGAAGCTATGTTCCTACATGAGCGAGATTCATGATATACTGGTTGACATCAAGCGCTTATCCCGATGGCGTGACGAGAGATCTGCACCTTCTACATCCATTCCCGCCCAGGTTCAGGCTAACCCTAATAGCTTGAACAAGACATAATAGAAACATTATGATCATGTATACTAGCCATATTTACCTCAATCTAATCACGAGATCCTTTCGTTTGATAATATTAACCATATGTCACTTAGGAGCATGACGATTTCGAGAAACCCTTATGTTAATTTGTTGGAATTGCGCTAAAATGACTGAATTTGTCATTTCAGTGTAGGCAGATATCGGAATCAATCAAGAAATAACCACTTAATTATTTAATCCAATAATTTGAGTGGTTTTATGTTTATTTAGCCCGATCAAGTCCTAGGGTCGAACTCGAGGAGGCAAAGGAACAACCTAGATTAATGTTTATCAAATTTCGTGCATGATTTTCGAGTCGATATTTTTCGGTACTTCTACTGCATTTTTGGAATGCAAATATGGGAAATTTTAAGGATTAAAACGCAATTTTTAGTTAAACGGAGTCCAAAAATTATGAAACTTGGCCGAGATGTTAAAAATGATAAGATGAATGCACTGTATTTTTTTTTGGAATTTTCTGATGAAATATGGATATTTTATGAAATTATGAATGTAAAAAGTGTGATCTCAAATAAATATCAAACTTACTTATTTTCAGAAAATAAAATTATCTAAGATATATTAATAAATGAAATATCCTAGAAAATCCTAAACCTTAAAAATATTGAGTTCGATACTATTAAAAATTAATTACTGAAATACACAACACGATTTTTATAGAGCAAAATATTCATGCAAATGCAATTCTTTTTAGGCATAATGTGAAATAATTAATTCTACTATCCTTGAATTTTTGGTAATTTTTGGAGCAATGGTTAATTATCTATGAATTTTAAGCACAAACTTGGTAAAATATGCATTTGCATCAAAATAATTATTATTAATTAACCATATTGCTTTAAAATATCACAAGTGTGCCACAATATAGGCAATTAGTTGTACTACAAAATACCTATTTATAATAAATAAAATGATGCAATAAAGAGTTCCAAAATGATAGAAGAGCATAGGGGTATGTTTGTAATATTACAATAATTAAATAAAATGGTAATTGTAAAGAGAGGGACCTAATTGAGATTACCGGGCCTGAGAGGGGTCAAGTGCAAAATTTCCATAGGGGCACGTGCCTCGGGCGATTGGACTATGGCACGAATCCGCGGGACTTCAGGGTACTCCTTGTAAAAGTTCCCTCCCTACAAGTGTGTGGCACGTGGGGAGGGTCTCGAGCTGAACCCGGCGGGGGTGGAGGAAGCGGTGCTAGAATCAGGTAGGTCGGGCGAAGATGGCTGAATAGGCGATCGTCAATGAAGGTTGCGGTGGAGATGCGGAGTTGAGGGTTGCTCCTCTGGTCTATGTCGAAGAGAGGAGGGTCACTTAGTTGATGATGTTCGACGAAGGCACGACCGAAGACGAGGCGGAGGCGTGGTTGGAGGGTGTCGACGAGCGGAGGAAGCTCTCTTTGAGATGATGTTCGTGAATGCTCGATGAAGTTGAAGGCACGGGCGGAGTAGACGGACCTCCGGTGAAAATGTTGAGCTTCCTGATGTAGGCGAAGAGTGTCGTGAAGGCGAGGTAAATCATGTTGCAGTGGACGGTGAAGTTGATGTAGTGGTGGTGGCTCGACGACACTAAGTGGATGCGGTCGGAGCGAAGGGACAGTAGCTCAAGGAGCTCTGTAACGAGGTCGAAACCTCGAACCTTGCTTGGATTAAAGGGGAGAGGAAGTGACACTATCACCATCGCTCCTACGTGCTGCACGGATCGGCAGATGATCAGGATGTGTGACTGCGGTGGTCATTAAATTGGGTTGTGAAGGCAGCAGCGATCGGTGATTGGGATCTGTAGGGATCGGATGAGGGGATGATTGGGTATGATTGGAGATCATACGAGGATGGATTAGGAAGGGGTGCTTGAGACTAGGGGAGGCGATGGATATTGGAGGGCGGTGCAGCCATGGATGGAAAGGGCGGAGCTCAGCCAAATCTGGAAATGGGGGAGGAAGACAACACGTGCAGGGAACATGCAGTGGAGGCACGTGACCAGCACATAGCAAATGTTTTTTGTATTATTTATTTATTAATTAATTATTATTTTAATTAAATTGTTTTACTTTTAGTCGAATATATAAAGGCCAAAAATGAGTGACGTGTAGCAGCTCTAGGAGCTGCCAAATGCCAGCCTAGAAAAAAAATGAAAAATAAGAAGTAAAGAAAAATCGAAAAGAAATAGCAAACGGCCTCAGATTGAAAAATTGTATTCACAAAAGTTGCTCGTCTTGTATCTTTCATGAAGAGACCAAAACCGAAATCGATCATTTGCACAAAGTGATTTTTTGGGGTACTCTATATACATAGATTACCTTGAATTTTGGGTTTTGTAATTTTTTGTCATTTTTAAATAAGATAAAAATTTGAGAAAAATATATGATAAAATCAAAGATAAATATTTATACATTACCCTATTTTTTGGATTTTTATAAATCAAGAAAATGAAGAAATAAAATAAAGTACGAAAAAGAGGATTGTTGTACAAACTGTCAATGAAGACTCGGACTCAGTTAGTTTCTTTGATTTTGATTTTATTTTGGATTTGGAATTTTGTATATTTTAGTAAAGCTCTTGTCAAAGAAAATAAATGGAAAAGAAATAAAATAAAAAGAGTTAATTATGCACATAAAATAATAGGTCAAAATCGGGTAAAGTATACAATGTACAAAAGAGGCTCAAAAACCAACTTTCACATATGAGCTCCGATTCACTTGAATTTGATCTTGTTTTGAAGGTAATTGAATGTAGTTCAAAAGTGAGTAGAATCAAATCAGACATTGTATGAGGAAGATATTAGTATTTTAGTTTAATAGATAGGAAAGTAGGATTTGGCTTTATGGACCACTCATTTACGTTAGTGATTTTTTGTTTATTATTGTTAGTAATATGCATACAATGGAATGGTTTCAGGTGGTTTGGAGTTAGCATAAATTAGTTAAAAACCATGGAAGTTAGCCTATTTTACAGGTCAATTGGCTGGATTTTTTGCTTCTTATTTTATGTAATTATGCATGATAAAATGCAATTGATATATTTGTATATGCATGAATGCTAATTATGCAATATAAATGAAGAAATGGAGATGAATTTTGGAGAACTGAGCTTAATTAATCACTTTTAGAGTGATGAATCACAGATTTATCAACCTCTTATACTTAAACCATGCTCGTCCCCCAGCATCAAAATAAATGAAGTGAGGTGAAATGAGATTGGGTTCCATACCATGAGCAAAATGTCAAAATGGAGCTAGACTTGACCTTTGGATTATTAGTTTGGCGGAACTCCTGTAAGAATTAGGATTTTAAAAACAACAGCCTCCAAGTTCTACACGTCATTGTCACTGTTTCGATTCAGAAGTCATCTTAGATCAATCCTCTTCCTAAAGCATACCCCATGAACATTGAACAATTGACTCATGTGTGTGAAAGATTTTAGCTCTTCCCATCAAGAATGCCGAACTACCATGCAAACCTCTCCCCCAATAACTCATCGTCGGGGAGTCAGGTATTTCCTTCTAAGGTATGTCGTGTTGTGTTCACAATCGAAAATGGGGAGAAATTAGAAGAAGGGGAAAAGAACTGGAGGGTGACCAGTGTAGTCACCTCTCCTTGTGAAGCCGGCCAGTTTAGCCAAGTCTCCACCAAGATCTACAGGTTGTCTTGAAGCTTGGACCTTTTTTGATCGCATATTTATTTAGTAGTTGGCTTCTTCTTGTTTGAATTTTTGGTAGATCGGCGTGGATCTTGTTGTTCCCCACGGATATGGAATCTTTTTTTCGTACATGTTTTGGGGTCTTAGAAAAAAAATGTACCCAGTCATCCATCCATTTTCCGAAGCTTTATTTCAACCCACATTCCGATCTTTAGATGCCCATGCTACCAGAAAAGAAACTCACACAGTCTTCCAATACCCCGTTTGAGTTTAGCTAAGTGCATAGTACGAGAGTACAAATTAATTCCCTATTCAAAAGTCGTACCAGAATGAGGTGGCCAGTTTAGACACTAAGAGTCAAGTTCTGCACATTGTCATGTGGAACTTAAAAAATTAAGTCAAAGACCTGAAGCTTCTAAAATCATATTTCTCGGTGAAGTTCCTCTAAAAATTAGGTGGATTAAGGTCAAGTCTAGACCACTCTCGGTTTTTACTCATAACTCGGTTCAGAACCCAAGGTCTTTTCACAGATGCATGAAATACTGGATGAAGTGCAGATGCTGAAATGCAAACACGTTTTTATGAGAATTTTTAATGCAAGGATATAGTTATTTTTCTTTGTTTTTTTATGCAAAAATGAATAAAGAAGCTGATTTTTAGGTTACACAAGCAGTGTTAGTTGCACAAATACAAAGTTAGTTAGTTTTTTTATATATATTTTAAAGTTAGTTACCCACCCCGTAAATAAGAATATACATTTACGTTCAAGTACGAGCTATGGGTAAAATATATATAGAGTACACACACACACACCCTATACTTAGCAAGTGTTATATCCTCAGAACACAAGAAGCGCAGAGAAGACATAGCTTAGGCTAAGCATAAGAGAGTGAAGAAGAAAAGAAAAAATAAAAGCAGAAGTTGGTCTGCACCCTATACTTAGGTTGTGGATAGTCTAAGTATAGAAGAAGGGCAAAAAAATGAGGCGGATGAGTACGTGGAATGTGAATGAGGAGAGTATATACAGTGGCCATAGAGCCCCCCTATACTTAGGCTCTAGTCAGCCTAAGTATAGAAGAAGGGTGGAAATGGAGTGGTTGGATCCCCCCTATACTTAGGTTGTGGCCTAAGTAGAAGAAGATAAAGTACAAGGGAATCGATGGCGTCGGGAGGGAGGGTTGCCGATGATTAGGGAGGTTTTCGGTAGATCTTTTTGTGAGCTTGTGGGGGGAGGTCATGATGATTGAATGAAGATGAAGCTGACGAGTCCCATCTATCATCAATGTTATCCTCAAAAGAATCATGCTGGAGAGTGTTTTGATAGGAAGAAGATGAAGAATATGAATCAGATGATTCCTACCCGTCGTTGGAGTTATCCTCAAAAGAATAATACTTAAAGGTAGAGGTACTCCAAATATTCTTATTTTTAAGCTGCTTTATAATTATGTGCTTAGTCACGTGGTCAACTTCCTCGTCCTCGGATGATGAATATTCTAAAGCACCAGTCATAATATATTATTCCGGTGTATTTAATGAGACCAAGAGAGTCGGTTCTCGAGGAATAGGTAGGGGAAGAGGCTGGAAGAACGAGGAAGAAGGGTCGCCGGGGCGAGCTTATTCCGGTCGCTCCCTTGCCGGCCTTTGCTGCTCCAAAAGGTCCCTCTGGCTTCCTGGAAGAATCCTCTAGCTGCTGGAGGTTTGGATCGGCCAGAGGTACGCTGGAATGCCGCCACGAGCTCGGGGAAGAAATGAGCTCCAGGTACCTCCGTCGGCTTCGATTGCGTCTCCTAGCACGTTTCAAGGCGCCTAACATGTCCAGAAAGATCACACGGCTCGAGGTGTTGCTCCTCAGCCCAGGGTTTGAAGCTATTAGCGTAAAAGGAGGTGGATGGCGAAGCTTCCGGCGAGGTGGAAGAGTTGAAGCTTCGATTCGCAGATTCAAGAGGGGTCCGGTTGGTCAAGGGTGGCTGGGAGATGAAGAAAGTGGCAGGGAACGAAATGGGGTGGAAGTGGCGGTTGGGAAACGTTGGGAACACAGTGAAATAGTTCGCCGGAGCAGAGCTCCGGCAAACTACGAATCTATCTAACTACGCTAATTGACTAATTAAAATACGAAATAAAACGCAAGAAATGAAACCTACGACTAATTTAAAGCTAATAACAGTAAAAAGAAGAAGCTCGACATGGGTTTTAGCCAAGGAGCATTGCAAATGCTGGAGCGTCGTCGTGGGTGCAGCTCCCACCTCCTCCGACCGATTCAAGGCGCCAAAGATCTCCTCCTGTCACAAGGAAACCTCCAGGACCGAATACGAGGAAGGGAGAAGACAAAGACTGACCAAATTTGAGAAGGAGACCGGAGCTACTTGTTTATAAACTTCACAAGATACCCTTATTGACCGGATAAAATCAAAGAATCTGATGTGTTTACGAGCAATCTAAGATGTTGGTGTGATTGTACAATGAACCAGGAACAATTCTTGTGAAGGAAGCGAATTCGATCGATGGACGAGACACCCACGAAAAATGCAAGAAAATCGGGGATTCACCAGGTCTGACGGGTCAGAGCTGTAGATGGGACAGTTGACCAGAGGTCAACGAAGGCCACACGCCTATTAGTCCACGTCGGCCGCTAGAAGACAAAACAGAGGGTTTTATTCGAAATTAATTAATTTAAAATAGTAAATGATTTTATTATTTTTTCAGTATAAAATAAAAAATGTTTATTATTTCATGTAGTATTTTAATATGATTTTTATTTATTTTTTTGACTTGATTTATTAGTAGTTAATTTATATGAGTGTATTTATAGGTATATTTACCTATGTTTTGTGTATTTTTATTTTTATTTTGTATATTTTATTTTATTATTTCATTTTCTTATTTTATATATTTTTAACTTATTTTTGTGAGTATAAATATATTTTTATTTGATTTTTATGAGTTTATTTGCATATTTAAATAAATAGGTATATGATTTATATATGTATAGGTATAGGTGTTTTGCCCATGTTTTGTATACTTTTTTTATTTTAATATATTTTAGTGAGTTTTATTTTTGTTGTGTATTTTTAATAGAATATATATGATATTGACAAAATTCAAAAATATGAAAGAATAAAATAATTAAAGAATATAGTTCCCTTTTATTTATATACACAGGTATTTCATCTATGGTTTGGCATAGTTTTATTTTATTCTCCTCTTTTTTTAGGTTTAATTCTAATTTTAATGTACATTTATGTTATAAGTAATGTTTACAAAATTATAAAAATGTGAATTTGTAAAAATAATAAGTATTGAATAAATTGAATATTTTAATTAGTATTATGTACAATATGGGCCCAAAACCTATATTTTGCACAGTAACTCCAAAAAATATAAAACCACCACCATTAAATAGCTCGTGAAAAGTTATATACAATTAGAGTGATTCTGCTATATTTTGAGTTTTTATTTGGAAGATATGGTTCTGTGAAGTTTGGTTTCTGGCTTTTATTCTGGGTATAAAATGTACACTGTATATTATTTTTGTACAAACTCAATTTTGTATTTTTATTTACATTATTCTCTACAACTTTTATGTACAAAATTTCTTTATTTGATGAATAAATACTTAGATACAAAATAGGTGTCAAAAATGCACAAACCAAGAATAAATAAATGAAATATTTATTGTATTCTTGGCCCTTATCTCCCCCTACTTTATTCCTTGTCGACCAATTCCATTCTGGACTTGGTCTTGGGGTCAAGGTCATAAAATATTTGCAATATTTTTATTCCTTTTTCTTTTCTTCTCTTTATTCTATAATTTTAACATTAAAAACCTTATTTTATGTACACTTAATACAATAAATAATGAATGCTATTATAGACGAATTGATGCTATTTACATGCATTGGTTAGGGTTTTCAAGGCCAAAATAATAGAATAAAGGTGATGAAATGGAGATTCATCACCCCCCTATACTTGCCTTTGCTAGTCCCTAGCAAATACTTATGCAATAAGTGCAAAAAGAATAAAGAATAAGAAGAAAAGAAAAGGCAAGAATAAAGAATTTAAAGAATAAATTGAATCGATCGTGATTTTTAAACTTATCTGTACAAAATCAAAGTTTGGAGCTCAGGTTAGACCTTAATGTGAAAATGTGTGTGGAACCTGGTTGGGAATCGAATTTAAAACACAACAGCCTCCGAGAGTCACAGAACTCGGTTCAAATCTCCTCAATAGCCAGGTCAGAACTAGCCTACATCATACGCAAACCCTTATGACTATGAAGCTGACTTGTACAGTGTAAGTGATAGTGGCTTTCCCCAACTGAAATGACAAAGGAACTGACTTCTCCAGAATGACAATCCAATGATTCCTCAATCCAGCACTCTGTCGTCGTGGAGCGGGGTATTCCCTTCTAAGTTCAAGTGGCATCCAACTCAAGAGGAGGAGGTGAAGAAGAGAATGGAGGTAGCCAGTGTGGCTACCTATCCTGGGATGCAAGACCAGTGTAGTCAAGTCATCCAGCTGCAGACTCACATGGTATAACTTTGATGCTCAAGCTTGCTTATTTTCTATACAACGTATATACATACTCCGGCAAGCACTTTATTTTTTTATTTATTTACAAGCCTGTCCACTTTTTTGGAGTTTTTTTTCTTTTTTTTCTTTTTTCAACATACTATTTACAACAACATTTACATAAGGACTTTTTCCTCTTGATCCGGAAGATTATCCCTCTTTTGAAGCGTTATTGCAACCCACACACTCCTGTCATTCGACTTCATTGAAGCTGGACTAGGTTGGGGTGCACTTCCCTCCCTAGAAGAGGACGAATGTTTCCACCCGTGTGTGTCTCAGACTGGCAAATCCAACCCCCTCACCACTTCAACTGAGTTGAGCCAAGTGAAAGGTGCAAGTGTCCAAGTTAGGTCACGGTCGACAAGAATCATGCGTGTGTCTCGAAAAGTTCTATTTAGTCAGTTGAGGTGACTTGAACCCATCCCTGATTTCTCAAAGAATTAAGTCTGAATAGACCTGAAGTACCTTAAACCTAGTTCCCATAAGGTTCCAGTGCAGTTAGGTGCGGTAAGATCCAACCAAGCTCAAATCTTCGACTTTATTGGACTAGTTCAATCATCAAGCTCAATCAAAAAAAAATATGAATGCTATGCAAATGCTATTTACAAATGCAAAGAATAATGCATTTTTTCAAAGAATTTGAAAACAAAGAGAAGAATTTTTAAACAAAGAATTTGCCAATAAAAGAATTTTGGCACCCAAAGTATAAAATATGTATAGCTATTTACACGGGCGTGCCGCTTTATATATTTACAAGACTTAAGAATTTAAATAATTTTATAGGTTTTAACAAAGTGACTTATTTAGGTGTATATAAAATTGATAAAGAATTTAATGTACTTTATTTATGATTTATATATATTTTTTAATGATGCTTTTATTCCTCAAATTTTTTTGAAAATAATTTTGAAAACTATAGTACAAAATAATTTTTGCAAATATTTAAAAACATTTGAAATCCATTTTACAAATATTTTGCAAACACTATATACATTTTTAAAAATATTTTAACAAACATTTTCAAAATAACTTGCAAATAGGTTTTCAAATCTTTTATTTCACACAAAGAAAAGAATTTTTTTTCAAACAATAATATTTCTACAAAGGTTGAAAACATTTCACAAAAAGTCTTTCAAACGGTTCACACAATTTTTCAAATCATTTGCAAAATTATTTTTAACCTGATTTATTGATCAGTAAATACAAAAACAATTTGAGGAATGTATGTTGTTATTAATTGCTTTTTTAATGAATTGTATATGCAATATATTTAGCCATATTTATTGTTAATTATACGAAAGTACGAGTTATGGCTGAAGTATATACGAAGTATATACGACCCCCTATACTTAGCATGTGTTATGTCCTCAGAGATCGAAAAAGAGAAAGTGAAGACATAACTCGTACTGAGTATAGAAAAGTATAAAGAATAATAGAATGAATAGAATGAATGAATGAATAAGGGAATGAAGCAATGAGAAGTCGACCGTCCCCCCTATACTTAGGATGAAATAATCCTAAGTATAACAAATTGTACACATGCAGGGAGGGTCGAGGGTGGGAGTAAACGAATCAATCGGTGGTGCACACCCCCCTATACTTAGGACAAGGTACGTCCTGAGTATAGAAGACTGTCAAAAAGGGGTGACACCTTTTTAGAAGAATAAAGAATAAGATCAGGAAAGAAAGAAAAAAAATAAAATAAGAGAATATACAGATCTTATGAGAAGATCGTGGAGAATGTACGCATCACTCCCCCTATACTTTGGGTGAGATATCCCTAAGTATAAGCAACGACAGGAGTGACGAAACTAAATGAGGAAAGAACAACGTGGTGTGTGCCTCCTATACTTAGGACAAAGTACGTCCTAAGTATAGTCACAGAGATATGGCGATAGATTTGAGGCACACATAACATGCGGGAGAAAGAAGGAATAAATCACACATATACACAACAAGTAAAGACTGATGAGGTACAGGACGTTATCCGGTAAGCGAGTACCGTGCTCTCATCGTCGTCTCCCTGTGAAAACGAGGACGTAGTCAGATAGTGAAAGGACACCCTGATGGGCAATCAAGTGGGTGTCAGCTACTGGGGAATAGAGATCAAAAACTGAGAGGAGGACCGGTAGCGTGAATCGGAATATCGGCTCATAAGGAAGGAATGGGTGAGCGGAGTCGATACCGTAAGACTTGGAGGGAGAAGGAACAGTACATACCCCTCTAAGTCAATCATGGTCTCAAAGATGTATAATCATTGAAAAATAGGAGACTCTCAATGTAGTGGCGTGGCATCCGGTGGTTATAGAATCAGAAGGTTAAAAGAACATACCGAAAACTTCACACCAGGACTCAACCCTGCGAGGGTCCTCAAGGTGAGCGGGATTAGAGAATAATGAGAAGATTCGGCTCCATGCTCCAACAGAAGGAGACACAACCAGGGAAGAGACTGAGTACCAAAATCAGCAGACCCGACTTCGTGCTCCAACAGAAAGGAGGCACCAGAAGTGAAGTCGAGTACCTAAAATATGATGTACTCTCCCGCAGACAACCCTAGGGGAGTAGTACATGCTAGTCAATGAATAATCAGAATAGAGGCTCACCCTTACGAGGGTCGTCAAGGTGAGCGGGCTCAAAGGAACTAGATCCATCAGACGGATCATAGTAGCGATCTCGGTAGGCGTCGGATCGGCTACCAGCAGAAAAGACCGACAAATCAAGAAAGTGTGGCAGCGTCCCGCAGATAACCCTCGGGGAACGTACTGCCAACTAAGCATCGAATAATCAAAGAAGGATGGCTCACCCTTGCGAGGACCGTCAAGGAGAGCAGACTCAAAGGAGTCAAGTCAGGCGAGTCCCAAGATCCAGCAGATCAGGTAAATATCAAAGTAATTGGGATCAAAAGCATACCAAACGACTTGGATCTGTGCTCCCAGTAGTAGGAGACACAGTCTGAAAGGGAAATCAAGCGTAAAGAAAGTGTTGCATTTTCCCGCAGATAGTCCTCGGGGAGCAATGCAAGCTAATTAAGGAATAGTCAGATCAAATCTCATCCTTGCGAGGGTCGTCAAGGAGAGAGAGGACTCAAAGGAGTCAATCAGAAAGGCCTCCGTAGACGATAGGCCGTCTACCAGCAGAAGAGACCACAAGATCTAGCAAGGTGCCATAGTCCTCGCAGATAACCCTCGGGGAACGTACTGCCAACTAAGCATGGAATAATCAGAAAAGTGAAGCTCAACCTTGCGAGGACCATCAGAGAGAGAAGACTCAACGGAGTCAAGTACATTGGCCTCGTGCACCGACAAAACGGGCACACAATCAGGATGAAGGGTGAATAGTCATATCAGACGATACGGTTTCGTATCCCAATAGAGTGGCAGTACAGGCAGTGAGTGAAACCGGTCGTAAAGAATGTATCACATGCTCCTGCAGATAGTCCTCGGGGAGTCATGTGAGCTAAGTCAATGAAATCTTGGGTTTGCTGGCAAGTCATCTCAGGTCCTCAAAAGCATTCAATCATTCAATCATCCGAAGGGCATAAGATCATGTGAGGGAGCAAATAATCAGGTCAATCACAAAACATCCCTCTGGTCAATTAAATCTAGCTGAGATGGCACGAAAGATAATCAGGAATCCTAAAAGTGCAATAGGTGGATAATAGACTCAGGAGAACGGGGAAGGATCAATCACGAAGATGAGAGATCATGTGGGTTCCAATCATCATCACCATCAAGCACATATCAAGATAGTCTATCCAGCCCAGAAATCAAAGATAGACGAAACCTCAAAATAGATCGATCAGTAGAAGCATCATGATATCATCCTCAAATCATTGAAGCACATCATATCCTCAATCCGGTGTGCGAGATCTAAATCCATAATACAGAATCACACCTAATTAGCATGCATCATCAAAAATCCTCAATAAGCTCTTATGCATGTATCCAAAGTCAAATCCACCAAGAGTAGTATATCAATCTCATCATCCTCAACATCATGCCCGACTTACTCCAATAATCAATGTAAGTCAAGAATCCTCAATGCGGGCGATATCTACCAGCACAGCAATCCCAGGTAATAGAAAAGATGATACAGGGGATACGAGGAGGATGGGCAAGAAGAGGAACACAAAGGTCTGAAGAACCTGATTGAGCTCATGTGCCAATATCACGACTCAATGCAAAATGAAGAGATATATGTATAAGAGGGGTAGAGAGACTCAAATGTGAAAAATACATGACTCACACGGACGGGACCGATAACACAAAGGTAATGTGCAAATGGAATCCAAGTCACAATCAATACACAAAGCAAACCCCCAATTCACCTACTCAACACAGTGAAGACCGAGATGTGGTCTTTTATCTTGTCGATTTTAGAGTTAGGTGATCATAGAAAGTAGTACACCGGAATTAATCTTGGGATTGGGGCACTAATCCTTAGCGTGTACGTAGAAATAAAATGCTCAAACAAGGAGGGGTTGCTCTCCCCAAGACATGGGATCCGTTACATTTTATTTTTAGGTACAAGTGGAGTTAGCAGTCCCAATTTTATTTTGGTTATCACTTTTTTTTGATATTTTCAATACACGTGCCTATCGAGGTTTCAATTTCCATTAAGCTTCCTAGGTTGGCAAAAACAGAGGGAGAAGGTCGGAAAAGCCATGCAAGTCGGAAAACGATGATGCATGCTAAGTAAGAAGACTTACAGTGCTTCCCAGCTCTCTCCATGCGGGATGAATAACAGAATTGAAACTTATGCTATATGCAAATGCAATCCGAAGAAATCGCCCTAGATACTGGTAACTGTTAGCGTGGAGAACATTATTTCAAAATTGACTAAGTCCCAAGTCGCATCTATAGGTGCATATATATATATTAGTAGGCCTTAGTCTACGTCAAACAATCCTAAGCTAGGGCTCATTCACACAAAATAATAAAAATAAAATAAAAGTAAAAGCGTCAAAATCATCGAGGCCCCCAAGGGAACAATCCCCCGGGTACTGGACCTTGGGAAGTTGGAGCGTCTGAGAGTCCGGTATTATTACAATTATAAGGCCACTCTCTCACATAAATATACATATTAAATAATACAAAAATTAGTCTACCTTCCAAAATTCTCCTCCATCTACCTTCGATGCTCTCTCCTATTGGCCGGTGTAGAAGAACCAACTCCGCCTCACTCGGGTGCATTGGACTTCCTAGGAATTCCTCCTTCGCTTGGCGGTCCCTCGCATTGAAGACAAATAAAGAAGAGGGTCAGAACAATCAAAATAATATCAATAATGCAAATAATCAAATAAATGTAGACACGAGTGAAGAATCAAATAAATAATAAGTATCCCAAACGACGTTGCTCCCCGGCAACGACACCATCTAATGACACGGGAGAATATCGAGGGTCGTATCGATCCACAAGCGGATCGACAGTCGATGCGGTGATCGCTCAATAAATCCCATTCAAGCATCAATTAACCCACAATCAGCATAAAGCAATTAAATCTAAAAAATGTGGAGCTAACATTTATTATAACTCTACATGTAAAAGTGTATAGGTGTAAGCACAAGTAGAGGTCAAACACCGGGAGCAAACGGTTGGGGGCAAAAATAAATGCACAAAATTACTCAATTCTCTTCTTGTCCATGTTATTGTTTTTGTGGGTTTTTTATTATATATATTTGTATTTTATATTTTTGTATTTTGATTTTTAATTTTCTGATTTTATATTTTATTTTTTGTATTATATTATTATTTTTTTATATTTTCATTTTCTTTAATTAGAAGATATACACAAGATAAGAAGAGAGAAGGGTAAGGTATTTATAAAAGTAAGTAAAAATAAGCAAAAATCAAGAAATAAAATATATTTGGACTTTTCATATTTTTCTAATGTTTTTATGATTTTTCTAATTTTTTCTGAATTTTTTTTCGTATTTTTAAAGTCAAAAACACTGAAAACAATGAAGAAAATAAAAGATTGAAACTAACTTGAGGATGAAAAATAGCAATCAGGTTCCAAAATTCCTCAAATTAAATTTAAATGAAAGCTAATGATTCAAAGAAAATTCAGAGACAAAAATTAGATTTTTAGGATTTTTGTAGAATTTTTGAGATTTTTATGAAGATTTTTAGAGTTTTCTAATTTTTAGGGGGTTTCCTTTGTATTTTATATGATTTTTGGGCTGAAGTTAAAATACACTAACGATACAACATATATTTTTTTGGAATTTTTCAAAGACTTTTTATATTTTTTTGGTATTTTATTATTTAGACAGGGTTTTATTAGGCTCTATTTTAATTTTAAAATTAGATAAAATGCAAAAATGCATATTAAAAATATGGGCGTGAAATTACACCGCATAAAACATTTATATATATTTTTTATTTTTAGGAGCTACATAGCAATTTTTAATAATTAGATAAAAAACATAAAAATAAAACAGCCTGATAGGGGCTTTTTTGTAATTAAAAATAAAGACGATGTGTTCTGTGCAAAAACCCCAACATGATAAACATTTATTTAATATTTTAGAACCTTTATACAATATACAAAACCGCTAGGGGCTTGAGTGCAAAGTTCAAAACACATTACGTGGAACAACACGTGATCCAGACTCGGAGGGACGAAAACACAATTTTCAATAACTCCAGGGATCTCTGTGCAAAATTTCCCAAGTCACGTGGGACAACACGTGACTCGACTGGGAAGGACCAAAAAGTAATATGCAATTAATACATGGGGTTTTATGCAAATAACCCAATTATTTATAATGTTACATTTATTTTACAGAACTAAATAATAAATACAAATGTTCAAGGGGTTAAAAGTGCAATTTACCCCTTGAGGCGCTGGATCGGACGACTCATGTTCGTGACTTATCCACGTGGCGCCTCCACGTTTGCCGATGATGCTTCGCCGATGGATCGGTGAGATTAGATCATGGGTCGGGATCTGACGGTTGATGGCGGCTCCATCCAATGGCTAATCTTCAATCAGGGACGTCTCCTTCATCTAACGGCTGGGGAAGAGGATGGAAGAACGGGGAAGAAGGGTCGCCGGGGCGAGCTTCTTCCGGTGAGATCTCGCTCCCCTGCCGGCCTTTGCTTCTCCAAAAGGTCCCTCTGGCTTCCTGGAAGGATCCTCTAGCTGCTGGAGGTCTTGGATCGGTCAGAGGTATGCTGGAACGCCGCCACGAGCTCGGGGAAGAAATGGGCTCCAGGTACCTCCGCCGTCTTCGATCGCATCTCCTGGCGCGTTTCAAAGTGCCTAACCTATCCAGAAAGATCAAACGGCTTGAGGTATTGCTCCTCGGCCCGGGGTTTGAAGTTGTTAGCATAAAAGGAGGTGGATGGCGAAGCTTCCGGCGAGATGGAAGAGTTGAAGCTTCGATTCGTGGATTCAAGAGGGCTTCGGTTGGTCAAGGGTGGCTGGGAGATGAAGAAAGTGGCAGGGAACGAAATGGGGTGGAAGTGGCGGTTGGGAAACGTCGGGAACACAATGAAATAGTTCACCGGAGCTGGGTTCCAGCGAACTACGAATCTATCTAACTACGCCAATTGACTAATTAAAATACGAAATAAAACACAAGAAATGAAACCTACGACTAATTTTAAGCTAATAACAGTAAAAAGAAGAAGCTCGACCTGGGTTTTAGCCAAGGAGCATAGCGAACGCCGGAGCGCCATCGTGGGTGCAGCTCCCACCTCCTACGACCGATTCAAGGCGACAAAGATCTCCTCCTATCATGAGGAAACCTCCAGGACTGAATACGAGGAAGGGAGAAGACAAAGACTGACCAAATTTGAGAAGGAGGTCGGAGCTACTTATTTATAAACTTCACAAGGCACCCTTATTGACCGGCTAACATCAAAGAATCTGATGTGTTTACGAGCAATCTAAGATGTTGGCATGATTGTACAATGAACCAGGAACAGTTCTTGTGAAGGAAGCGAATTCGATCGATGGAAGATATGCCCATGAAAAATGCAAGAAAATCGGGGATTCACCAGGTCTGACGGGTCAAAGCTGCAGATGGGACAGGTGACCAGAGGTCAACGAAGGCCGCACGCCTATTGGTCCACGTCGGCCGCTAGAAGACAAAACAGAGGGTTTTATTCGAAATTAATTAATTTAAAATAGTAAATGATTTTATTATTTTTTGAGTTTAAAATAAAAAAATTTATTATTTTATGTAGTATTTTAATATGATTTTTATTTATTTTTTTGACTTGATTTATTAGTAGTTAATTTTTATGAGTGTATTTATAGGTATATTTACCTATGTTTTGTGTATTTTTATTTTTATTTTGTATATTTTATTTTATTTTTTCATTTTCTTATTTTACATATTTATAACTTATTTTTGTGAGTATAAATATATTTTTATTTGATTTTTATCAGTTTATTTGCATATTTAGATAAATAGGTATATGATTTATATAGGTATATGTATAGGTGTTTTGCCTATGTTTTGTATACTTCTTTTTATTTTAATATATTTTAATGAGTTTTATTTTTGTTGTGTATTTTTAATAGAATATATATGATATTGCCAAAATTCTAAAAGTATGAAATAATAAAATAATTAAAGAATATAGTTCCCTTTTATTTATATACATAGGTATTTCGTCTATGGTTTGGCATAGTTTTAGTTTATTCTCCTCTTTTTTAGGTTTAATTCTAATTTTAATGTATACTTATGTTATAAGTAATGTTTACAAAATTATAAAATATGAATTTGTAAAAATAATAATTAATGAATAAATTGAATATTTTAATCGGTATTATGTACAATAGGCGTCCGAAACCTATATTTTGCACAGTAACTCCAAAAAATATAAAACCACCACCACTAAATAGCTCATGAAAAGTTATATATAGTTTTGTGATTTTGCTATGTTTTGATTTTTTATTTGGAAGATATGGGTCTGTGAAGTTTGATTTCTGGCTTTTATTCTGGATATAAAATGTATACCGTATATTATTTTTGTACAAACTCAATTTTGTATTTTTGTTTACATTATTCTCTACAACTTTTATGTACAAAATTTCTTTATTTTATGAATAAATACTTAGATACAAAATATGTGTCAAAAATGCACAAATCAAGAATGAATAAATGAAATATTTATTGTATTCTTGGCCCTTATCTCCCCCTACTTTATTCCTTGTCGACCAATTCCATTCTGGACTTGGTCTTGGGGTCAGGGTCATAAAATATTTGTAATATTTTATTCCTTTTTCTTTTATTCTCTTTATTCTATGATTTTGGCATTAAAAACATTATTTTATGTACACTTAATACAATAAATAATGAATGCTATTATAGACGAATTGATGCTATTTGCATGCATTGGCTAGGGTTTTCAAGACCAAAATGATAGAATAAAGGTGATTAAATGGAGATTCATCAAGCACCTTGGAATGTAGTTTTGATCAAAATTATTACTCTCGATCGTTTTATAAATCGTTTAGCCAATTGAACAATTTCTCTTGTCCGAGATGGTCCGAGTTTGAGCTTCTCAAACATGGAGGTCAGAAAGATGTTGATTGGTGAGTCGTCATCGATTCGAGCATGGGTGAATGTTGTGTCTTTGATTCCACAGTCAAATCGAGGCAACCGCTTCACTCTGCGGCTCTTGGTTTTTCTTCTCATCATCAAAGAGGTGGCCATTGCCAATATATGTCTTTCGGTCTTTATTCTATTCCTACCTGACTTTTTAGGCATTAATTTGCTCTTTACAAATCTTTCTAGGTTAGGAAAGTGTTCAATGTCCTGATTTAAGGGAAGTTCAAAAATCAATCTTTTATCCAGTTCTTCCCTTAGAGTAGGATCCAAATTCTTCAAATTCTCTCCACTTTTGATTTTTATGGATTTTTTTTGTTTTTTTCATTTTTTGGGTGTTTTTGAATTTGTTTGGTTATTTTGGTATTTTCGATGTGGTGTGTAGATGTGGTGCTTTCCACAACAGAGGATGGGTTTTGATCAGAGTCAGAGTCATCCCTAAGGGAGTAATATGCATAGGTGTCGCTATCAGAGTCATCCCTAGGGTGTACATAGTTTGTGAGTTTCTGAGTATTATATGGGTTTTCAACACGAGATCCAATCATTTTGTCTTTCATTTTCATCCACAAGTTTGGCAGAAAATCTCTCAATATATCATCTCTCTGTCTTAACATTTCATCCTTGAAAAACTTTTCATGATCAATCCTGAGCGGAGTCTGTTCTATGGGAGGATTCTGTGGAAATCTGTAGATCTCATACTCTACATATCATGACTCGGACATGCAATGTTGGATACAGTAGAGTCCATTTATATGGTCATGAATGGTCAGATCCTCATACGATGAAGTCAACATACAAGGTTCATGTGTGTCGATGTCTTCAGTCCAGCCCTCTGTATGTGCAGGCTATCCAAAGGAGTGGTATACGGGTTGGTCATGGAGATTTGATCATTAAGTTCAATCCAGTATGGATGATCATCGGGTGTAGGCCGCTCCATTTGGTTTGGTTGATTCACCATGTTATTTCCTAAGGTCCAATCTGGATGTATCTCTGTGAGTCGTTGACCTACTTCAACAAAATTGTGACGAGAAAATGAAATCATTTGGGGTTGATATTTCGACCAGCCATTTGCCTCAAAATTGGTTTGATCTTTGAAAGGCTCCTCTCTTTACAATCCCCATTTTATTTAATTATTGTAATATTGCAAACATACCCCTGTGTTCTTCTACCATTTTGGCACTCTTTGTTGCATCATTTTATTTATTATAAATAGGTATTTTATAATAGAATTAATTCTCTACATTGTGGCATGCTTGTGATATTTTTATGCTATGTGGTTATTTAATAATTATTATTTAGATGAAAAATGCATATTTTACCCATATTGTGCTTAGAATTTCATAGGTAATTAACCATTGCTCCAAAAATTGCCAAAAATTCAAGGATAGTAGAATTAATTGAATCTCACATTATGACAAAAAAATTGCATTTGCATGCATATTTTGTTCTATAAAAATCATGTTGTGTATTCAGTAATTAATTTTTAATAGGAATTAAACTCAATATTTTTAGGGTTTAGGATTTTTCTAGGACATTTCATTTATTGATATATCTTAAATAATTATATTTACTGAAAATAACTAGGTTTAATATTTATTATAATTAATTATAGAGATTCATATTTTTTGCATTCATTAATTCATAAAATATTCATCTTTCATCAGAAAATTCCCCAAAAAATTACAGTGCACCCATTTTATCATTTTTAACATCTCAACCAAGTTTCATAATTTTTGGACTCCATTCAACTAAAAATTGCATTTTAGTCCTTAAAATCGACTGTATTTGCATTTACATACCAAAATTGCATTAAAAATCCCAAAAAAATACTCCTAAAAAATTGCACACGAATTTGATAAACACTGATCTAGGTTGTTCCTTTGCCTCCTCAAGTTTGACCCTGGGACTTGCCCAAGCTAAATAAACATAAAACCAATTGAATTAATTAGATTAAATAATTAAGCGATTATTTCTTGATTGATTCCGATTATCCGCCTACAACGAAATGACAAATTCAGTCATTTTGACGCACGATAATTCCAACAAATTAACGTAAGGGTTTCTCGGAATCGTCAAATAGCGCCATTGTCGGGGAGGCAAATGGCTTAGGTTTTTCATCTAGAAAATTACGGTTAGACTTTCCATACATTCGGGTTCCCGACCCTCATCACTGTACATTTTCTTTTTTTTCTTTCTTCTTTTCATGCATTTATTTTATTTTATTTTCTGCATTTATTTTCTTGTTCTATTTTTTTATTTTTTGTCACTCTCTTACACTCTCTCTCTTATTTTTTGTGTGAGGTACCCGATGTACGTGGAGCGGTTCTTCCAAAACGACGCATCTTCACCGACCATTGAAAAGATGCATAAAATTAAGATCGAGTCGAGTCATGAGTGAGCGTATGATCTAGGATTTATTTTCTGCAATTTTAATTATTTGTAATAATTTCTCATTTGCAACAGTTTCCGTTTGGACTCTCGCATGTGTAACAAGACCTAAACACTTTTTTGTGCTGTGTTGTGGCTTCTTTCACACTCTGATGAGGGTGGGGCCTGATTTGAGTGGTTCGTAGGTTAGACCTACACTTACAATTATTATAGATACTAGGATTATTTCTTGTGCTCGTAGAACCTAGAGTCACGCTTCAGTTTAGTTGAGACGCTTACACTTCAGTTTAATTTATATATACATTTGAACATTCAACTTTGTCGAAATTTTAACTCAATTCTTCACCGTAATAGAACTTTCTGCATATAGAACAATTTTTCAATTCTTGTATTGCATCCCACACAAAGATTGCGAGGAATCACTGTAAGTCTTCTAACCGAGCACACATCATTGTTTTCCACATGCATCGACTTTTCCCAACGTTCTCCCTCTTATTTCATCACTTAAAATTTAGAAGGAAATTGGGACTGGATGTAGACGTGCATTTGTGTGCACCTAATTTTTCAATGATCACCTAATTAAAATTGGGACTGCTAAACAAGGCCAACTAAATTAAACCATAAAATTGAGAATTTTTATGAGAGAACAACCCTGTCCATGGATTAATTTATCTGTCTGAGTGTGTGAGAGATGACATTTAAGGATAGAGCCAAACTCCGGGATTTTCATTCGGACTACTGATTATATAAAAACGATTAGCTACTTCTCAGTAAGGAAACACGGGTAGCCGTTTAAGGTCCATCTTTCCTTAGCAGAGTGGGTGGTCTAAAGGACACTTTGTAAGGCTCTGTCCTTAAGTAACGAGTAGCCATTTTACGGTCTGTACTTACACCTATACTGGCTGAAAGTAGGCACAACTATTTGTAAGAATTCGGGCCAATCTTTAAGAAAATTTCTAGCACCTAACAACTCACTAATTCTTTTCCAAGATTGATTTTATCACTAATTAAAATTGAGAAGATAATTTGCCGAACTCCTGTGGCTTCCACTGTGTGAGTTGATGAACCGGGGGTTTGATTTGTGTTTTGCATTGGTGTGCATGAACTGATCTCGAATATGAAAAATCGTACACTTGTGCCATCACTCTCCTTGATTTAAAAATTAGGGTTTCTTCTGTTGAGTATCATGTGCACTTGAACATTATTTTTAACCCAAGATCCATTATGTCAGCTCATCCACCTCCTTTGAAATTGATGGGACATTGGTCTCTGTATCCACCAGATTATTTCTTTTCGATCAAACCCAAATCATCTAAACCCTCTTCTTCAAAGCGTCCTCCAACATTCACGGGAGACTCTCACCCACGGATGAATCCAATCCACTCTATTAATTCCAATCCATTTTACTTGGATCATCCGATCAAATTCAACATTCCTTTGAATTTACCAATGCCTGCACCCTTTTCTATACATGATCAACTTCCATCCTGGGCTAGCCCATCTTATTCCTGATTTCTCACCGGACCTCCCACTAAGCTACGACCACAGTCCTTCTGCTCTGATGAATCTGTGATTCATCACTCTAAAAGTGATTAATTAGGCTCAGTACCTCAAAATTCATCTGCATTTCTTCATTTATATTACATGATTAGCATTCATGCATATATAATTAAGAATCAAATTTTATCATGCATAATTGCATAAAATAAGAAGCAAAAATCCCAGCCCAATTGACCTGTAAAATAGGCTAACTTCAATGATTTTAAACCAATTCATGCTAACTCCAAACCATCTGAAATCACCTCCATTGTGTACATAGTACTAACAAGAATAAAATAAAAATACAAAAAATCACTAACATAAATGAGTGGTCCATAAAGCCAAACCCTAATTTCGGATCTGTTGGACAAAAACACTGACATCTTTCTCGTACAGTGTTATTTGATTCTACTCACTTTTGGACTAATGTACATTCAATTTCCTTAAAAACAAGACCAGGTTCAAGTGAATCGGAGCTCATATGTGAAAGTTGGGTTTCGAGCCTCTTTTGCACATTGTGTATTTTACCCGATTTTGACCTATTATTTTATGTACAGAAATAATTCAATTTATCTTATTTCTTTTTCATTTTTTTCTTTGACAAAAGCTTTATTAAAATATACAAATATCCAAATTCAAAATAAAACCAAAATCAAAGAAACTAACTGAGTCCGAGTCTTCATAGACAGTTTATACAAAAATCCTCTTTTTCGTACTTCATTTTATTTCTTCATTTTTTAATTTATAAAATTCTAAAAAAATTAGGATAATATGTAAATATTTATATTTGATTTTGTCATATTTTTTCCGATTTTTATCTTATTAAAAAATGACAAAAAATTACAAAACTCAAAATTCAAGGTAATCTATGTACAGAGTACCTCGAAAAATCACTTTATGCAAATGATCGATTTTGATTTTGATCTATTCATAAAAGTTGTAGATCTCATCGAGACGAGCAACTTTTGTGAAGAAACATTTTCAATCCAAGACTATTTGCTATTTCTTTTTTATTTTCTTTTCTTTTTTCATTTAATCTAGAGATGACACATGGCAGCTCCTGGAGCCGCCATGTGTCACTCATTTTTGGCTTATATATATTCAATTATTAGTTAACAAATTGACTAAAAAATAATAAATAAATAAAAATAATAAAAAAAACATTTGCCACGTGGTGGTCACGTGCCTCCACCACACGTGCCGTCTTCCTCCCTTGTTTCTAGATCTGGCCGAGCTCCGCCCTTTCCATCTACGGTTGTGTCTCCCTCCAATCTCTACCACCTCCACTAGTCTCGAGCAACCCTTCCTAATCTATCCTTGTCTGATCTCCAATAACACCCAATCATCCCCTCGTCCGATCCCCACATATCCTAATCATTGATCGTTGCCACCTCCGCAACCCTATTTAGTGACCATCACGGCCGCACATCATGATCATCAGTCGATCAGTGCAGCACGTAGGAGGAGCGGCGGTGACAATGCTGCTTCCTCTCCATATTTCACCTATTTGTATATATTTTATAATAACTCCAAATACAATAAAACCAACTCTATAGTGTATATATTACTAACACTAATTAAAGAAAAATATCAAAAAATACTAACTTGTAAAATTGACCAATAAAACCCCAATCCAAGTTTGAAACTAGGAACCTTAAAATGCACATATCTACAATGTCCGATTTAGGTCTACTCACTTTTAAAGTAATATACATTCAAAGACCTTCAAAACAAGACCAATTTCATTAAAATCGGAGCTCGTATGTGAAACTTGGGTTTTGGGCCCTATTGTATATTGTAAATATTGACCAAAATGCTCTTGCATTTTATCCTTTTACTTTCTTAATTATTAAAAATTCAAAAAATATATTAATTTGTAAATATTCCTTTGATATTTTTCTAACCTTATTTTGATTTTTCTCGAATTTAAAAAAGACAAAAAAAATTACAAAAGATAAAATGCGGTATTTTATATCTATAAGGTACCACCCAAAAATACATTTTATACAGATAATTCCATTTGATTTTTGACCCTTTACGAAAGTTGTAGATCTCGTCAAGACGAGCAACTCTTGTGTTGACCACTTTTTGATTTAAGCCTTTTTGTTATTTCTTTTTTATTTTTCTTTATATTTAACTTTTGAATTTTCTAGGAGCGACACGTGGCAGCTCCTGGAGCCGCCACGTGTCACCCCATTTTTATTATTTTTGGATTTTATTTTATTTTATTTATTATTAATATATTTATTTAATTATTTATTTTCATTTATTTATTTTAATTTTTTATTATTTTATTATTTTCTTCTACCTTTATTTTCTCTTTATTTTTAGTAGCCTACTTATTTTATTTTATTATTTTATCTATTTTATTTTTTTCCTTTTACTTCTTATCCTTTGCTTTCCTTCCACTCCACCATTTTCTTCACTTACTCCATCATTTTCTCCACTTTCTCAATCTTTTTTCCAACTCCCTCCTCTTTATATTCACATTTCCTCCATCATTTTTCATCATCCACCGATTCGAGAGAAGAGAGGTCGAGCCCCTTCAACCTACAGGTGACAACTGAAGGAGACAAGTTGAGCGACGACAACCTTTCAGGCGAGATCTGCGGTTAATCTCCACGTAGTGAGCTGCCAGCCAAGCTCACAGAGCTTCTCTGATTTTTTATCGTCAAATCGGATCGAGGCCACGACGACCGGAGGCCGTACAACATAGCTCCTCCAAAATCTGGCGATTCTCACATGTAAGCATTCTATCTTCATCTTTCCATTTTATTTTATCTAATAAATTTTTTCCTTATTGTCAATCATTAAACACACCATCACAATCATTCACAATCACCACCACCACAATCATCCATATCACCCCTTCCTTTTCATATATCCATTTCTAGTTTATAAAAAATAATATAAAAAATATACAAAACAATAAAAACAACAAAAAAAATAAAAAATGGCAGGCAGTCCATACGGCCGCAACCTCCGCCGGTGTTGTTGCCGTCCTCCCGCACGGGCAGCAGCGATCTCCCGCGCACGTGGCCGAGTCCGCGCTGCGGCCACCCGTGGTTGTCTGCCGTGCCACCGCCCCCGCTGTCGGACCTCTTCCTTCCACCTCCAGGACACACCATCACCCACGCAAACCCCTCCAGGCCGCATGCTCCATGTCCCGCGCTGCCCGTACGCTGCCACGATCTACGTAGCACAGCCCCCCCGCAGTTGGCCACCTGTCCACCCACACCGTCGTGACTCCGCATCGCCGGCCTTGCGACGCGTGTCGTACAACGCACGTCCATCTGCACATTGCTGTCGTTCGTTGCCCCTGCGGCGGTGCCTTGCGCAACGCCCACCGCCAGCGCCCGCCTCCAAGCGCCGGTGCCGCCTTTGTCCTCCCGTCGCGGGCCTCTTCCAAGCGTCGTTGCGGTGCCTCATCACCGCGACTCCACGCACGGCGAGCAGAGGAAGCGTTTGCCGCCCTTACGCCACCCGCCAGGCGCGCTGCCCGTCCGCCATCCTCGCGGCTTCTCACCCGAACCGACCTTCCCCCATCTACGCGTGCTTGCGGGAAAAGAAAGTTTTTTCTTTTTAATTTTTTTTTGTGAAAATTGCACTTTCACCCCTACATGTTTATATATTTACAAAAGTGCCCATGTGCACATTATTCTGTTTATTTATTTTAATTTCTTGTATTGCAAAGACACCCCTGACTTTGATCATCAATTTGGACGTCATTTTCGCATCAATTTTTAATCACAAAAATAGCTTTTTGTATAGCATCTAAACCTTTATCTTGTGGCTATTTATTTACATTTTTGTGAGCATAGGTTTATTTATTAAAAATTAGAGATTGAAAATCAGTGATATTTTACCCATCTATGCTCTGAAATTCGCACAGATATAGAGTTGTCTTTTGCATAGAATAAATTATAGAGTGATTTCTATACTTTATTTTTCATTAAATCCACAATAATTATTTCTAAGAAATTTTAAATCTCCTGGATTCCTTGTTAAAATATCTATTTGAGATAAATAGCTCTCTGGATAATTTGATTTCATGGATTAATTAGGAATTAAATACTCACAGTCGCTCTGTTTTCAGTAACAAATTAATAAAAAAATCATAAAGTATCAGAAAATTCCAAAAAAATAGGTAGCTTAATTTCATCATGTTTATCTTCCAATAAATGTTTCATAATTTTTGCATATCATTTGCATAAAAATTTGTATAAAAACCCCAAAAAAGTTTGCATTTTTCATTTATGCATTTTAAATCCAAAAATTCCAAAAAAATACATTTTGCATTCGTTGTTGGATTAGGTTTTTAGGAAAAATACAACTTGGCTAATTTGAATTAATTTCACATTAAAATTAAATTTGGCTATGTCAGTTATTTTCTTGTTAACTTAATCCAATTTGTATTTTGCATTTGGTATTTATATTGCATAAAAAATCCCACTTGGAAAACTGCAATCTAATCCCTCTAACTTGATCCCGAGTTGTTCCTTTACCTCCTTGAGTCGACCCTAGGGCTTGCTCAGGTTAAACAAACATAATACCACACATTAAAGTTCATTCGATGATTCATTGATCCGTGCGGTTATTTTTTATCGATCCGGATTTATCTGACTGCAACAAAATCGTTAATTCGATAACATTAAAAGGGTAGATCCGAGGTTTTGTAGGTTCCACACACATCCACACCTAAGGACTGACAGGAGCTCCAATCTCAGATTTTGTAGAGACATGCATTGCTCTGAAAGCACCCCTATTCACTCTATCTTCCTTTCATTTTCCTTTTTCTTTCCTTTATTCTTCTGATACTTATTGCATAAGTATTTGCTAGGGACCAGCAAAGGCAAGTATAGGGGGGTGATGAATCTCCATTTCATCACCTTTATTCTATCATTTTGGCCTTAAAAACCCCAGCAAATGCATGTAAATAGCATTAATTTGTACATATTAGCATTCATTATTTATTGTATTGACTATACATAAAATGAGGTTTTTAATGCCAAAATTATAGAATAAAGAGAAGAAAAGAAAAAGGAATAAAATATTGCAAATATTTTATGACCCTAACCCCGAGACCAAGTCCAGAATGGAATTGGTCGACAAGGAATAAAGTAGGGGGAGATAAGGGCCAGTATACAATAAATACCTCATTTATTTATTCATCCATTTATGCATTTGTGACACCTATTTTGTAAAGAATTATTTATTCATCAAATTAAAATCTTTTGTACATGAAAGATGTAGATAATAATGTAAATAAAAATACAAAATTGAGTTTATGAGAAAATAATATACAGTGTACAGTTTATACACAAAATAAAAAGCAAAAATCTCAACTTCACAGACCCATATCTTGCAAATAAAAACTCCAAATCACCCAAACTCACCTTTAATTGTATATAGCATTCCAAGAACTATTTTATAAAATTAGTTCCATAATTTTTGGAGCCCATCTGTGGAAGTTAGGTTTTTGACCCACATTGTATATAGGACTGATTAAAATATTCATTTTATTCAATATTCATTATTTTTCTAAATTTATATTTGTAATATCTTGTAAATAATGTAGATAATTCATGTACATATTAAAATTAGAAGAAAACTAAAAAGAAGTTGTGAAATAAAAAGAGCCTATATGATACATAGGCAAAATACCAATGCAAAGTATGTATATAAATAAAGGGGAAAACATTCTTTAATTATTTTATTCATCTATATTTTTCTAAAAAATATATATATTACACATAACTTATTAAAAATACAAATCCAAAATAAAAACAAATAAAATTCATTAAATAAATAAAATGTATATAATATATAGGTAAAATACCTATAAGTATACATACATACACATACATCTATTTATTTAAAAATATAAATAAACTCTTAAAAATAAAATAAAAATATATTTATACTCACAAAAATAAGTTATAAAATTATAAAATAAGAAACTAAAATAATAAAATAAAATAAATAAACTAAAAATAAAATAGACCAAAATACATATAAAATACATACATATACACATTATTGTAATAAAACCGTAATAAAATAATTCATAAAAATAAATAAAAATCATATTAAAATACTACATACAATAATAAAGATTTTTTATTTTATACTCAAAAAATAATAAAATCATTTATTGCCGTAAATAATTCATTCTTTATTCCTCCAGCCTATTTTGTCTTCTAGCGGCCTCCGTGGACCAATCGCGTGCCGCCAAGAGTTGACCTCGGGTCAACTCTTCTGACTCAAGGATGGCCCCTCTGACAAGTCACGAGAGGTCCCTCTTCCTCGATTTTTCACGCCGATTGTGTTGCTCGAGGGTGATAAGACCCTTCATAAGATTTGTTCCTCGAACATCCACGAATCACGCCGCATCCCATGATTCCTTGTACAGCATCTAGATTCACCAAGATCTGCCGGCCAATAAGGGCGCAAACTTTGCTTATAAATAAACCCTCCGACCTCCTCATCCAGTTTGGCCTCCCTTTCCGTCGTTTTCCACCGTCTATTCCAGTCCTCTGAGGTTCCTTGTGACAGGAGGGTCCTCCTGGAAGCTTCAGGCAGTTGGAGGAGTCGAAGGAGTGCCCACGGCCGCCGCGTCGCCGGAGGTCCTGCTCCCTGGTCGCACACCAGGTATAAGAGCTGCTTTCTTTCCGTTTTTAGCTTAGTTTTAGTCGTTACTTCGTAGTTTAGCTTTTAGATCAGTCCATAGGGCCTCAGTTGCTCGATTAGCTTAAGATCGAAGTTCGCCGGAGTTTAGCTCCGGCGAACCTCTCTACTCTGATCAGCACGCTATCTGACCCTTCGCCCCACCTCATCGCCTTCCCTTACGTATTCTCCACGCACCCACGCCCCAAGATCAACCAGAGCTCGCCCAGCTCTGCGAATCGAAGCTCCTCCACCACCCTTCGCCGGAGCTTCGTCGCCCACCACCATCCGCTTGCTCACAGCTTCAAACCCCTGGTCGAGGAAGACGCCCTCGAGCCACTCTTTCTTCCTGTGCAGGTTAGGTGCGAAATAGAGCACCAGGAGTCGATTTACAAGCCGGCGGAGGTATCTGGAGCCGTAACCCTACTTCGAGCTCGTTGCAGCGCTCCGGTGTACCTCTGGCCGATCCGCGACCTCCAGACGTTAGAGGACACCTCCAGGAAGCTTCTTGGACCTTCAGGAGCGAAGAAGACCGGCGGGAGAGCGAGATCCGAGCGGAGGAAGCTCGCCTCGGCGAGGCTTCTTCCCTGTTCTTCCTCGCAGCTCCTCCGCCGTTGGATGAAGACGAAGGCCCAGATTGAAGACCAGCCGTCCGATGGAGCACCGCCTCGACCGTCGGATCATCTCGGAGGATCTAATCCTAGCGCTCCATCGACGAACCGTCATCGGCGCACGCGGAGGCGCCACGTGCCAAGTAAACGAAGATCAGCCGTCCATCAGCGCGCCTTTTGGGGGTAATTTTCACATTCGACCCCCGCCTTTTTTGTCTTTTATTTTCAGTCCTGTAAATAAATAAGCACGTTATAATTAATGTGGATATTTTGCATGAGACCCCCTGTACTGTTTTGATACTACTTTTGGGTCCAGTCCACGTCACCTCACGTGTAGTCCCACGTGAGGTGGGCTTTTTGCATAAGACCCCCTGTATGTTTGTAAATTTGAATTTAGTCCAGTAAATAAAATATTCAGTATATTATTTTTATGAAAAATTGCAACCAGGACCCTGAACTTTCTGATATTGCATTTTGGTCCCTGTGGGTGCGGATCACGTGTAGTCCCACGTGGTGGTTAAATTGCAAGGGGGCCCTGGCGGGTTTCTTTATTTGTTCTTAGTCCCTAAAATCACAGAACACGTTTTAACTTTCTGGTATTTTTGCACATGTGCCCCTGGATGTTATTTTATTTGCAAAAATGCCCCTGCCAGGCTTAATTATTTTTGTGTCTTTATCCATTTATTAAAAATACCTATTAGGCTTCTAAAAATTCACAAAAATTAGGGTAGATGCCCCATGCCATGCTTGTTCACGCACATACCTTATTTCGCATTTTTTGCATTTTCCCTAATTATTGAAAATGAAAAAGAAGCCATTTTTGTACTGTCTAAATGAGAAAATACAAAAAAAATTAGCAAATGTTTTTGAAAAATTCCAAAAAAATTATATATGATATATTTATATATATATTGAGTCCAGAGAATGAAAAACCCTAAAAATATGAAAAAGAAAATTAAAAAAATCATAAAACCCCAAAAGCAACATAAAAATTAGAAAAACTCTTTAAAAACCCTAAAAATACATTTCTCTCTTTTATAATTCTCTATATATTATTATTAAGGTGTAAAAATTAATTTGGGTAATTTTGGGATTTATTTAATATTTTTAAAACCCAAATTATATACGGCTATTTATTTAGTCCTATATTGTGGACATTCTTGAATTGAAAAATACATAAAAATTAGAAATATAAAAAAAGGGGGGGGGGTTAAAAAAATATAAGTCTATATATTAAGTTTTTATGTTTATAAATATATATATGTATTCTACATTACCTCTCTCTCTCTTCTTATATATATACATATCTCTCTATATACATATATATAGTATATAGATTCATATAATTAATAACTTAAAAAGAAAAGAAAATAAAAAAAAAAGTATAAAATATAAAATCAAAATAAAAATTATAAAAACAAAAATATATAAAAAATTAATTACAAAAAACCCAAAACCCACATAAGAACAAGCTTCACACATGGATGACTTGGTGATACATCTAGGCTACGCATTTTGTATTGCTCTCTGTGGTTCGACCTCTACATGCTTGTCGCTATACATTTTGTTGTAGAGTAATAAAAATTAATTCACATTTATTTTTTGGACTTAAGTGATACATTCTTGCTTTGTGGGTTAATTGTTGATTGACTTGAGGATTATTGAGCGGTCACCGCATCGACTGTTGATCCGCCTTGTGGATTAACACGACCCTTGATAAATCTCTTTTCATCAAATGGCGCCGTTGCCGGGGAGCAATGAGCACAGCCTACTTTCTTCTTTGTCATTCTTGTGTACATTTTTGGTGATATTCATTTTTGATTCATGATTGATTATATTCTGTGAGCAGCCATTTTATTGACATTAATCACTATGCTTAATTGATTCAATTCTTGTGATTATCTTTATGTGCTCTAAGATTGATTAAGTGAACTATTCTAATACACTCTTTTTGTGACTTTGATGCGAGGGTCCGCCACGCAAGGATGGCTTCTTAGGAGGCCAAGGCAGCCAAGCTTGGAGGAAGATGGTCTTCTCTTCTCATGACCATCAGGAGAGAGTATCAAGGAAGCAAGGGGATGTGAATTAGATAGACTTAGAACATTTAGGATTATCTCTGTAATTTTTGGTGAGAGAGAGACAATTTTGGCATGTAATAATTAACAGGACTCTACTCTTCACAATGAGGTCCAGTGCCCGGGTGTCTGTTCACCTGGGGGCCTCATCGCTGTTTTCCGCGATTTCTACCGCCTTCTTTCCTTTGTTTTCCGCTGTTTTGTGCTTTTCGCCTTTATTTTACTTTGTTTTGTGTGCTTGGAGCCCCTAGATATAGGTTGCTTGACTCGGTAGCTAGGTCCAAACATTAATAAGAATGCATGTTCCTATAGTCTACTTCGTATGGATCTAGTCAAACTTAAACAGCTAAGTCATTTTATCTCTTAACCCACGTGCCGTGAGCGAGCCCCATCAAGCGCTACTCCTAAACTCGAGCGTGTCGAGAAGAGGAGGGGTGAGCCAAGACCGGACCCTTAGGGTAAAGATGAATGACCAAGCTTGTGGTTCTTCACGTTAATAGCAGCTAATGTTTAGGGCGATTTTGACGAATGCACACCGCCATGTAGATAGGTTTAAAAATTCTGTTTTGCATACCACATGGAGAGAGCTGGGATGCACTGTAAGTCTTCTAACTCAGCATGCATCATTCGGTTCAATGATGAGATTTCCACCATAGAACCACTTGCACGGCTTTTCCGCTATCTCCCTCTGATTTTGAGCACCTAGGACTTAAATGAAAATCTACCAAAACGTTAGGCGCTGGTATGAAACAGATCCAAAAAAAAGTGAAAACCCAAAAATTAAAACTAGGGGACTGCTAAATAAACTTTGACCTTAATTAAAATCCGTAATGGACTATCATTGTACCGGGTTCATAAAGCCCTCATTGTTTTCAGGTACCTTGGAGGGGGACCAAAACCCTACTCCCTTAAGCGAGTGCGACCCCCTAAGGATTAGAGCCAAAAGCCCAGTCTGCAACTGCCTTGTGTATCGCCTGGATTTCCGAAGTAATGGCGCTTCTATCGTACGTAGGCGAGTAGGACTTGGTCACCAATGGTGACTCTCTGTTGTGAGAGCATCGACCCTGTCCGAAGTATTGAGCATAGGCCACGCCTTCGCGGGGGTGTCTGTCTCATCGTCCTGCGTCCGAGTAGGTTCTTGCACGCTCACGGGTGATTCCGTTGCGAGCGAGAACCGAAGTATTGGTTTCGCCTATCGGCTTCCTCTCTCTTTTCTTTGGCTGAGTAGGGATCCAGGAAGGGTTACGAGGACTCCAAAAAGTACAGACTACAGGTTACACAGGAGGAGGACAAGTACGGGATACTCTTCCGGCAGTACTCTCTCTCCTATAGGGTAGCGTACTAAGGACTTGTTATAAGAAATGCCTGAAAAATCACAACTCTAAAAATGAAAAGATAATAAATAGCCGAGCTTTCACGGCTTCACATGGCGTGAGTTGGTGAACCCGATTTTGTCTTGTGTTTGTATGGATCTAGATTAAGGCTCAAAGATCAAAGTCCCGCGCCTTTGCGCCATTTCTGTTATGTCTTCCTCTTTGACCCCCGCTCAGTTTGAGCCTTTTCTACTGTTTTGCACTCCTTTGAAATCCTCGTTGACCATCGTATCTTTCATCCAACATCCTACCTTCTCTTGTACTTCGCGAAGTTGATCCATGGATGGTTTCCGTCGGGACCATGCCGACACCCACATCGATTCCATGGACTCAACTCCGCCAATAACTTCGAGGTGAATCACGAGAACCTGATCCGGACTTTGCGGATCTGACTCCAGACTCCTCGTTTTCTACCTTTCTCTTGGCCACCAAATAAACTGGGATCACTTTTGTCCCACTATCACCGTTGTGAATGGGAGTCGATTACCGTCTACATCATTTTTCCATTCACAACACGCTGGGGTTGACTTGAACTCTAGCCTCATCACGACAGCTGAGTATTTATGGCAAGTGATCTGATTCGGGCCGTCTCATTATGCAGATAGAAGACAGAGCAAGCCCTGGAGACTACTCCAGAGTTCATCTCTTCCGACTCAGACCCTGACATGGCTCCAGGAGGAAAGGGCAAGGGTCAGCAGCCACCCCCACCAGAGGGACAGATGCCAGATCAGAACCAAGTCAATGCACAGTTGCTGGCATCCATCCAGGCAATACAGCAGCAGCTGACTGAGCAGGCCCTTACGCAGACGGCTTTCCAGGACATGTTGAATGATGTGATTAACCGAGATGATGGAGGAGGAGGCAGAGGCAGAGGAGGCAGGAGAGGAGAAGGTGAAGGTGGAGGAGGTGGTGATGACCACAATGATGATCTTGAATTACCACCACAGAAACCGACCCTTAAAGAAACATACAACCCGGGAGACAGCCAGATGACCGAATGGATCCTCATTCCACCGGTACACGCTCACTTTGAGCTGAAGCCCCAATTCATTGCTCTTCTTCCTGCATTCCATGGAAACACCAGCGAGGAGCCGTACATCCACCTGCAGCAATTCTCCCGCATTTGCCGTACGACTCACTATCCCAATGTCCCTCTGGGCATTGTCAAGATGACGGCTTTCCCCTTCAGTCTACAGGATAAGGCCCTTTATTGGGTCAATCATATGGGAAAAGTTGTGACGACCTGGGAGGAGCTGAAGTCCGCCTTCTTGCACAAGTACTACCCTCTGGGTCGGCTCAACCAGATGCGAGCCCGTATCAGTAATTTCTCCCAAGGACCCCATGAGTCGATACATGAAGCATGTGAGAGATTTACTGATCTGCAGGAGAAATGTCCCCATCATGATATTCCGAAGACCAGCTTGGTTCAGCATTTCTTCGGGGGACTGAACATTGAAAGTCAAAGGCTCGTAGACGCAGCATGTGGGGGCTCACACTTCAATAAGGATGAAGATGTCGTCTGGCAGATCTTTGAAGAAATGGCCGAAGGAGAGGCCGCCCTCTCTTCATCCAAGGCTTATCAGAAGCAACCCCAGATCCTTCAAAAGCAAGTGCACATGGCAGCGTCTAAGGAATCAGAGAGAGATGAGAGCTCCAACCTTAGCATCATTGGGGGCCATCTCTCTAAAGTCGACATCATCGAGAAGCGATCACAGGATCTCGAAAAACTCGCCGTGATCGAAAAGAGGACCCAGAGTTTGGACAAGCTGGATCACATCACCAAGCAACTAGAACTGTTGATAGGTACCATCAATTCTGTTCAGTCGGCAGCACCGCTCGAAGCTCCAGCTGAGAGAAAAGACGAGCAACCACCGCTACACCAGCCTCAGCCGAGCCAGCAACCACCGGCAGTTCAGCACGTGTACTACGTGCAGGCACCTGATCAGAGCCAGCCGCAACAGCAGATGGTTGTGTATCAACCAGAGTTTATTTCAGAATCCGATTCAGTGTTCCCACCACCACCCCTGGTTCAGGAAGTTAATGGGGTTTGGACTCATGACGCACAGCCGACCCGTCCTATGGGACAACCACAGGGTCAGCCATTTGCCAACCGGCAATACCACCAACCTCAGGGTGGTCGCTTTGGGCAATCCTCCCAGCAGAACCATCAATACCAGCAGCCTCCCCAGTTTGGACATCAGTGGAGGCAGAACCATCCATACCAGCAGCAGCCGCAATACCGGCACCCACAGCCGTATCACCAGTACGCGGCTGCTCCGCCTCAGCAATACCAGCAGTATCCACCTCCGTCTTATCAGCAACTTCAACTTCCGGCCCCGCCTCAGCATCACCAGCAACAGTCTCAGCACCAGCAGATGCAACAACAGCGTGGTCTGCACGCTGACACCACCGAGGCACCTCCAGTGAACCCCTCCATGGACTGTCTAGCCCAACTTGTCAAAGGGCTAGCAGAGATGACCAAGCGGCTTGATGACCTGACCGCCACTCGCACTACCATTCCGGCGCAGGTCGAAGCCAACCCCAACAATTTCAAGAAGAAGGAGCAGGAGCGGTAGGGCCTTGCCTCCGCCTGCTACCAGATATGGGGTGAATAAAGAAACAGGTGGATCGTCATCTTCCGCATCAGCCGTGCCAGCTCCAGGGGCGGGTGAGGAGGAAGAGGAAGGAGAAGCCAGTCCAGCCGTCGAGCCATGCCAGCAACAACCTCAGCCGAAAATACAAAAAAATCCGCAAAAACAAAAACACCAAAAAGAAGCCTGTAGCAGAAGTGAAGCCGCGCCAGCCTTGGAGGAGCCGCCAGCAGCAGCTGATCCTGTGCCAGCCGATGGAGCCAATGCTACCCTTTCTGATCGCCCAGCAGCACCAACAGAGTTAGATCCAGCTTGTACACCTTTTTGTAGTCCGGATGTACAACATTCTATGGGCGATAATTTTGATGTAAATAAGAACTCTGATTTTCCTGCCAGTAGTGTACATATTCCTTTTCCTCATGCAATACAAAAATCCAAAAAAATTGCAAAGCAAAAAAATGCATTGTCTGACCCAGGTGTTGTGGACATCTTGGACAAATTGACTGTTGAGATTCCCTTGCTAAAGGCCGTGGAATACATGCCAGCCGTGAAGAAAGGACTGAAGGAAGTATGTACCACTAAGCGTCGCCCAGCAAGAAAGAACAGACGCCAGCAAGTTGAGAAACATGTCCTCTCATTAGCCACAGTCGCATCTATCAGCAATCTCCCCCAGAAGAAACAAGACACCGGAGCACCTCTGATCAGTTGTGTGATTTTTGACCAAGTCTTCGAGCGCACTCTTTTGGATAGTGGTTCTTCCATCAACCTTCTGCCCTCGACCATAATGCAAGAATTTGGGCTGGGACCGCTCAAGCAGACACGCATGATCCTTCAGTTTGCTGACCGATCCGTCAAGCGGCCCCAAGGTCTCTTGGAAGACGTGATAGTTAAAGTGCAGGAAATGAAATTCCCAGCTGACTTTGTAGTCCTTGATATGGACTCACCTGCACCCTTGCTCCAGACCCCTATCATCCTTGGCAGACCATTCCTTCGTACTTCAGGCGCCGTGGTCGATTACGGGTCTGGGAAGATCACTTTCAGCTCGAATTCCCAGCAAATCACGATAAACATGAACAAAGAGCAGAATGCCACAACAGATGAAAGCCATGCAGCGTCAGATGCGGACTGTGAATTTATTGCGGAGATCAGAGACTCAGTTTTATCATTGAACGATTCATGGACCCTAGAAATCCTCACTCTCGAGGAGGACTTGGGAAGTGCAGTCAGCATGTGCTCCGATGATTCTTGGGAGATAGATTCTCAGATGCAGGCGCATCTTCTGGAGCAGTCATTCCAAACCGAACATGATCAGCTTAGCACAGACCCGTTCGGTGCATCACCGGGATCTCAACAGAATAATGAGGATGGCAGCCTCTTCACAGAAGCACTGCCCACCTACAGTATGATGTCAGAGGTGACAGACAGAGTGGACAGATCAACACCAGAACTCAAGCCACTTCCGGCAGGCCTGAAGTATGCTTTCCTTGTGGGTGAAGAGCAAATGTATCCGGTCATTATCAGCAGCAGGCTGAGACCAGATCAGGAATCTCGACTTCTCGAGGTTCTAGAGAAGAACCGCAAGGCACTTGGATGGAACGTATCAGATCTCCGAGGGATAAATCCCGCCTTGTGTTCACACCACATCTATTTAGAAGAAGACGCCAAGCCGTCCCGCGAATTTCAGAGAAGGCTGAACCCTAACCTTCGGGACGTCGTCATGAAAGAAATCACGAAGTGGTGTGACGCAGGTTTCATCTATCCCATCTCCGATTCAAAATGGGTAAGCCCATTGCATGTAGTTCCCAAGAAATCAGGGCTTACCGTGATTACAAATGATAAAGGAGAGGAAATATCTACTCGGGTACCAACATCCTGGCGGGTGTGTGTTGACTACCGCCGTCTCAATGCAGCAACTAAGAAGGATCACTTTCCCTTGCCATTCATTGATCAAGTTCTGGAAAGATTAGCAGGCAAGGAGTTCTTCTGCTTTCTGGATGGGTACTCTGGGTACAACCAAGTGGCGATCGCCCCTGAAGACCAAGAGAAGACCACCTTCACTTGCCCGTTCGGCACCTACGCCTTCAAGAGAATGCCCTTTGGACTGTGCAATGCACCTGCAACCTTCCAAAGATGCATGTTAGCAGTCTTCGCCGAGATGGTAGGCAGTTTCCTCGAGGTATTCATGGACGATTTCTCTGTCTATGGTGATAGCTTCGATTCTTGTCTTGAGCATCTAGACAGAGTACTTCAAAAGTGCCGGGAAGTCAATTTAGTGCTCTCATGGGAAAAGAGCCACTTTATGGTCACCGAAGGTATTGTGCTGGGCCACGTCGTTTCCAAACGTGGCATGGAAGTCGACCCGGCGAAGGTGGACGTCATTTCAAATCTTCAGCCACCTCAGTCAGTCAAGAATGTGAGGTCATTTCTGGGGCATGTGGGATTCTACAGGCGATTCATCAAGGATTTCAGCCGCATTGCCCGACCTCTGACAGAACTCTTGTGCAAGGAGAGGGATTTCATTGTTGATCAGCCAGTCCTCCTTGCTTTCAATCACTTGAAGGAGCTTATCACTCAGGCTCCGATCTTACAGCCGCCCGACTGGACTCTTCCCTTCGAAATAATGACCGATGCGTCCGATTTTGCAGTTGGAGCTGTTCTTGGGCAAAGAAAAGATAAAGCGCCCTACGCCATTCACTATGCCAGCAGAACGTTAGACGAAGCTCAAAGAAATTACACTGTAACAGAGAAAGAACTGCTGGCTGTGGTTTTCGCCTTAGAGAAATTCAGATCCTATTTGTTGGGATCCAAAGTCACCATCTTTACAGACCACTCTGCTATCCGCTACTTACAACAGAAGAAGGATGCCAAGCCAAGGCTGATTCGTTGGATCCTTCTACTCCAGGAATTCGATTTGGAAATCAAGGACAAGCCTGGAACCCAGAACGTGGTAGCAGATCATCTCTCCAGAATAGAGCATCATGAACCTCCCCTGAGCAATGCACCTATCACAGAAACCTTCCCTGACGAAACCATTTTAGCTATGGATTCTCTTCCTTGGTATGCTGAGATTGTCAATTACCTCGTCTCTGGGGTAATACCGTCGGATTGGACGAAGAACCAAAAGAACAAATTTATGTCGACCATCCGTTTCTACCATTGGGAAGATCCTCTTTTATTCAGAGAAGGGGCAGATTGTATTTGGCGCAGGTGCATCCCTCAGACGGAACAATCAAGTGTCCTCGAGCATTGTCACTCGCTCGAATCTGGCGGGCACCACTCTGGAGATCGGACGGCAGCCAAAGTACTTCAGTGTGGCCTCTGGTGGCCTACTTTATTCAAGGATGCAACTGAATTTGTTAAACGATGCACTGACTGTCAGCGAATGAAAGGTACACTCACTGCCAAAGATTCAATGCCCCTGAAAATCATTCAGATAGCAGATGTCTTCGATGCATGGGGCATTGACTTCATGGGACCTTTCCCTAACAGTCAAGGATTTCAGCACATCCTTCTCGCTGTCGATTACGTGAGTCGTTGGGTTGAAGCTATCCCTGCTCGAGCCGCCGATAGCAAAACAGTTTGCCAGTTTCTCAAAAAGAACATCATTTCGCGGTTCGGGATACCGAAAATCCTTATCTCAGACGGGGGTAGTCACTTCATCAATAAAGAGGTCAAGAAGTTGACGAAGGAGTACGGCATTGACCACCGGGTTGCCACTCCTTACCATCCTCAGACTAATGGCATGGCAGAATTATCGAACAGAGAAATCAAGACTATCCTGCAGAAACTTGTTAGGCCAAACAGAAAGGACTGGTCTCAACTCTTGGACTCGGTTCTATGGGCATATCGAACCGCCTACAAGTCTTCCTTGGGCATGTCGCCCTATCGTCTTGTATATGGAAAGCCGTGCCATCTGCCCGTGGAGTTAATTCACAAGTCTTTATGGGCAATCAACAGCTGCAATTTGGACTCACACAAAAGTGGTCAGAAGAGGAAAGATGATCTGAACAGACTCTTGGAATTTCGAGACTATGCATACGATAACACCTTGATGTACAAGGAGAAGGTGAAACGCTGGCACGACAAGCACATCAGACGAAAGACCTTCGAAGTTGGGCAGAAAGTGTGGTTATTTGATGCAAAGTTGCGAATATTTCTAGGCAAATTAAAGAGTAAGTGGACAGGGCCATTTCGAGTTTGCGAAGTGCGTGACAATGGAAGCATCGCCATATCCGAATTGTCCTCTAACGCACAGCCATTTGTCATCAACGGCCAACTACTGAAGCCTTACCTCGAACCAGATACATTTTTGGCCGTTGTTGATTCCGTCCAGCTCATGCAACATGATGATATCTCGACAGCACCTGCGGCATCGAAAGATTCAGACTATGCAATCCAACAAATTCTTCTCTGATTTTCTTCTTTTCTTCTTCTCTTCTTTTCTTCTTCTAGCCTATCCTTTGTATCTAAGAGGTGCCGACCTTGTGGACAGTTTTCTGTACTTGATCCCCGAGTAGGTCAATTCCTTGATCCTCTCCATTGTCTCCTCTCCTCGTCTATACTCAGGGATATCTTACCCTAAGTATAGGGGGAGGCAACCGGAGAACGATCTGTTTATTCTTACCCTTGACCCTCCCTGTGTTGTGTACAGTCTGCTATACTCAGGATTAGTTGATCCTAAGTATAGGGGGGACGGTCAACTTCTCATTCATTCATTCATCCCGTTAATTATTCCTTCATTCTTTAGATCTGTCTATACTCAGTACGAGTTATGTCTTTGCTTTGCCTTTCGATCTATGAGGACATAGCTCAAGCTAAGTATAGGGGGGTCGTATATACCATGTATATACTATAAGCCATAACTCATACTGAAAAATAAAATATCACCTCGATAAAATAGGATATAAAAAGTAGCTCTATAATAATAAAAGATGATTGTGAGTTCCTCAGACTAGCGTAATTATACTGACTAGTAAGTCAGAAAAGGGTTTTGTGTGAAACGTTTTCCTTTGAAAAATCTTGTGAAAATTGTTTGAAAATAGCGTGAAAAAGTATTCAACGATTGAAAAATTAGTTTGTGTGTAAAACCTATTTTCTTTAAGCGAAAGCAAAAACTTTGTGAAAATTAGTGTGCAAATGATTGTGAAAATTGATTGTCAAATTGTTTTGAAAAATCTATCTATGTTGTGTAAAATCTTTGGAAAAAGGATTTTCAAATGCGTGTAAATATTGCAAAATTATTTTGGACTATAGTTTCCAAAATGCTTGTGAAACTGATTCTAGAATGAGTCTGAGGAGTCTGCACAAAAATCTCTCATTTGTAAATAAGGAATAAGTTCAAATAAAGCCTATAAAACCCAAAACCTTATTGTACAGCAAATACAGTTTTCCTTCTTTTGTATATACTGATTGATAAATCAGATACCTATATAGTATGATTTGAAAAATAGTGTGACCAGTTTTGAAAGATTTGAGGTAAAATGATTTCAAATGCGTGAAACTGTGTTGATTGCAAAATTTTTTTTGTGAAAGAAAGGATTTCAAAAACCTATTTGCAAATGTTTTGAAAAATGTTTGTTAAAATTATTGTGAAAAATGTACATATAGTGTGAAAATTCTTTGCAAAAATATTCTTCAAATGTGTGTAAATGATTGCAAAAATTATCGTGTACTATAGTTTGCAAAACTATGTTCAAAACTAGAACTGAAGGACGAGATCACTATTACAAATACCTGTAAATAAGAAATAAAGTACATAAAAAAAATTCCTTCTCAACAACCTAAATAAAACCATTCCAGTAACACATGTACAGTCTGTATAAACTCATATATTTTGAAAACAAAGCAGCACGCCTGTGTAAATAAATGTACAGACTCTTTAAACATTTTCAGTTCGTACTTCCTGTGCAGAGATTCTTTTTGTAAAAACATTCTTTGATCCTTTCAAATTTTTGTGAAAAATTGCATCATTCATTGCGCATAGCATAAGCATACCATTCATATTCTTTTTGAGTGAAGCTTGATGATTGAATCAGTCTAAGAAAATCTCAAATTGGAGCTCAGTTAGACCTTACTGCACCTAACTGCACTGGAACCTTATGGGAACTAGGTTTAAGGTACTTCAGGTCTATTCAGACTTAATTCTTTGAGAAACCAGGGCTGGGTTCAAGTCACCTTAGTGGACTAACTAGAACTTTTCGAAACACACGCATGACTCTTGTCGGCCGTGACCTAACTTGGACACCTGCACCTTTCACATAGCTCTCCATGGATGAGGTGGTGAGGAGGCAGTTTCCTTTGGCTTGGGGTAGCATATGAGGGTAGTACTTCTAGGCGGAACCTCTCTTCTTCTTATAGTGAAGGAAGTGCACCTCAACTTGGTCTAGTGGTGATGAAGTCTAAAGACAGAAGCCGTGGGTTGCAATAAAGCTTCAAAAGAGGGATAGTCTACTGGCTCAAGAGGAAAATTTCTTGTATATGCTGCTCATGTAGATATGTTGTACAGATGCAATTGAAAAAAAAAAAATGCAAAAAGAACTCCAAAAAAGTGGTGGGTCGGATTGAAAATTTAATAATCCCACCGGAGTATGTATATAGTTCAATAAAGCAAAAGCTTATGGTATCCATGTTTCATCTCATGAAGCTTGCAGCGGGAGACTCGGCTACACTGGCTGAGCTTCCAAAAGTCTATACTTCTTCCCCCTCTTCTTGAGCCGGTTGCACTTGAACTTAGAAGGGAATACCCCGCTTCTCGAGGAAAGAGTTGCTAGACCGAGGCATTAGAGTTACCAGGTTGGGGGAGGGTATTTCTTTGTCACTTCTGAGGTGGGGAGCCACTCTCACTTACACTGTACAAGTCAGCTTCATAGTCATAAGGGTTTGTGTATGGTGTAGGCTAGTTCTGACCAGGCTATTAAGGTGCTTTGAACCGAATTCTGCGATTATCGAAGGCTGTTGTGCTTTAAATCTGGTTCCCGACTAGGTTCCACACACATCCACACCTAAGGACTGACAGGAGCTCCAATCTCAGATTTTGTAGAGACATGCATTGCTCTGAAAGCACCCCTATTCACTCTATCTTCCTTTCATTTTCCTTTTTCTTTCCTTTATTCTTCTGATACTTATTGCATAAGTATTTGCTAGGGACCAGCAAAGGCAAGTATAGGGGGGTGATGAATCTCCATTTCATCACCTTTATTCTATCATTTTGGCCTTAAAAACCCCAGCAAATGCATGTAAATAGCATTAATTTGTACATATTAGCATTCATTATTTATTGTATTGACTATACATAAAATGAGGTTTTTAATGCCAAAATTATAGAATAAAGAGAAGAAAAGAAAAAGGAATAAAATATTGCAAATATTTTATGACCCTAACCCCGAGACCAAGTCCAGAATGGAATTGGTCGACAAGGAATAAAGTAGGGGGAGATAAGGGCCAGTATACAATAAATACCTCATTTATTTATTCATCCATTTATGCATTTGTGACACCTATTTTGTAAAGAATTATTTATTCATCAAATTAAAATCTTTTGTACATGAAAGATGTAGATAATAATGTAAATAAAAATACAAAATTGAGTTTATGAGAAAATAATATACAGTGTACAGTTTATACACAAAATAAAAAGCAAAAATCTCAACTTCACAGACCCATATCTTGCAAATAAAAACTCCAAATCACCCAAACTCACCTTTAATTGTATATAGCATTCCAAGAACTATTTTATAAAATTAGTTCCATAATTTTTGGAGCCCATCTGTGGAAGTTAGGTTTTTGACCCACATTGTATATAGGACTGATTAAAATATTCATTTTATTCAATATTCATTATTTTTCTAAATTTATATTTGTAATATCTTGTAAATAATGTAGATAATTCATGTACATATTAAAATTAGAAGAAAACTAAAAAGAAGTTGTGAAATAAAAAGAGCCTATATGATACATAGGCAAAATACCAATGCAAAGTATGTATATAAATAAAGGGGAAAACATTCTTTAATTATTTTATTCATCTATATTTTTCTAAAAAATATATATATTACACATAACTTATTAAAAATACAAATCCAAAATAAAAACAAATAAAATTCATTAAATAAATAAAATGTATATAATATATAGGTAAAATACCTATAAGTATACATACATACACATACATCTATTTATTTAAAAATATAAATAAACTCTTAAAAATAAAATAAAAATATATTTATACTCACAAAAATAAGTTATAAAATTATAAAATAAGAAACTAAAATAATAAAATAAAATAAATAAACTAAAAATAAAATAGACCAAAATACATATAAAATACATACATATACACATTATTGTAATAAAACCGTAATAAAATAATTCATAAAAATAAATAAAAATCATATTAAAATACTACATACAATAATAAAGATTTTTTATTTTATACTCAAAAAATAATAAAATCATTTATTGCCGTAAATAATTCATTCTTTATTCCTCCAGCCTATTTTGTCTTCTAGCGGCCTCCGTGGACCAATCGCGTGCCGCCAAGAGTTGACCTCGGGTCAACTCTTCTGACTCAAGGATGGCCCCTCTGACAAGTCACGAGAGGTCCCTCTTCCTCGATTTTTCACGCCGATTGTGTTGCTCGAGGGTGATAAGACCCTTCATAAGATTTGTTCCTCGAACATCCACGAATCACGCCGCATCCCATGATTCCTTGTACAACATCTAGATTCACCAAGATCTGCCGGCCAATAAGGGCGCAAACTTTGCTTATAAATAAACCCTCCGACCTCCTCATCCAGTTTGGCCTCCCTTTCCGTCGTTTTCCACCGTCTATTCCAGTCCTCTGAGGTTCCTTGTGACAGGAGGGTCCTCCTGGAAGCTTCAGGCAGTTGGAGGAGTCGAAGGAGTGCCCACGGCCGCCGCGTCGCCGGAGGTCCTGCTCCCTGGTCGCACACCAGGTATAAGAGCTGCTTTCTTTCCGTTTTTAGCTTAGTTTTAGTCGTTACTTCGTAGTTTAGCTTTTAGATCAGTCCATAGGGCCTCAGTTGCTCGATTAGCTTAAGATCGAAGTTCGCCGGAGTTTAGCTCCGGCGAACCTCTCTACTCTGATCAGCACGCTATCTGACCCTTCGCCCCACCTCATCGCCTTCCCTTACGTATTCTCCACGCACCCACGCCCCAAGATCAACCAGAGCTCGCCCAGCTCTGCGAATCAAAGCTCCTCCACCACCCTTCGCCGGAGCTTCGTCGCCCACCACCATCCGCTTGCTCACAGCTTCAAACCCCTGGTCGAGGAAGACGCCCTCGAGCCACTCTTTCTTCCTGTGCAGGTTAGGTGCGAAATAGAGCACCAGGAGTCGATTTACAAGCCGGCGGAGGTATCTGGAGCCGTAACCCTACTTCGAGCTCGTTGCAGCGCTCCGGTGTACCTCTGGCCGATCCGCGACCTCCAGACGTTAGAGGATACCTCCAGGAAGCTTCTTGGACCTTCAGGAGCGAAGAAGACCGGCGGGAGAGCGAGATCCGAGCGGAGGAAGCTCGCCTCGGCGAGGCTTCTTCCCTGTTCTTCCTCGCAGCTCCTCCGCCGTTGGATGAAGACGAAGGCCCAGATTGAAGACCAGCCGTCCGATGGAGCACCGCCTCGACCGTCGGATCATCTCGGAGGATCTAATCCTAGCGCTCCATCGACGAACCGTCATCGGCGCACGCGGAGGCGCCACGTGCCAAGTAAACGAAGATCAGCCGTCCATCAGCGCGCCTTTTGGGGGTAATTTTCACATTCGACCCCCGCCTTTTTTGTCTTTTATTTTCAGTCCTGTAAATAAATAAGCACGTTATAATTAATGTGGATATTTTGCATGAGACCCCCTGTACTGTTTTGATACTACTTTTGGGTCCAGTCCACGTCACCTCACGTGTAGTCCCACGTGAGGTGGGCTTTTTGCATAAGACCCCCTGTATGTTTGTAAATTTGAATTTAGTCCAGTAAATAAAATATTCAGTATATTATTTTTATGAAAAATTGCAACCAGGACCCTGAACTTTCTGATATTGCATTTTGGTCCCTGTGGGTGCGGATCACGTGTAGTCCCACGTGGTGGTTAAATTGCAAGGGGGCCCTGGCGGGTTTCTTTATTTGTTCTTAGTCCCTAAAATCACAGAACACGTTTTAACTTTCTGGTATTTTTGCACATGTGCCCCTGGATGTTATTTTATTTGCAAAAATGCCCCTGCCAGGCTTAATTATTTTTGTGTCTTTATCCATTTATTAAAAATACCTATTAGGCTTCTAAAAATTCACAAAAATTAGGGTAGATGCCCCATGCCATGCTTGTTCACGCACATACCTTATTTCGCATTTTTTGCATTTTCCCTAATTATTGAAAATGAAAAAGAAGCCATTTTTGTACTGTCTAAATGAGAAAATACAAAAAAAATTAGCAAATGTTTTTGAAAAATTCCAAAAAAATTATATATGATATATTTATATATATATTGAGTCCAGAGAATGAAAAACCCTAAAAATATGAAAAAGAAAATTAAAAAAATCATAAAACCCCAAAAGCAACATAAAAATTAGAAAAACTCTTTAAAAACCCTAAAAATACATTTCTCTCTTTTATAATTCTCTATATATTATTATTAAGGTGTAAAAATTAATTTGGGTAATTTTGGGATTTATTTAATATTTTTAAAACCCAAATTATATACGGCTATTTATTTAGTCCTATATTGTGGACATTCTTGAATTGAAAAATACATAAAAATTAGAAATATAAAAAAAAAGGGGGGGGTTAAAAAAATATAAGTCTATATATTAAGTTTTTATGTTTATAAATATATATATGTATTCTACATTACCTCTCTCTCTCTTCTTATATATATACATATCTCTCTATATACATATATATAGTATATAGATTCATATAATTAATAACTTAAAAAGAAAAGAAAATAAAAAAAAAGTATAAAATATAAAATCAAAATAAAAATTATAAAAACAAAAATATATAAAAAATTAATTACAAAAAACCCAAAACCCACATAAGAACAAGCTTCACACATGGATGACTTGGTGATACATCTAGGCTACGCATTTTGTATTGCTCTCTGTGGTTCGACCTCTACATGCTTGTCGCTATACATTTTGTTGTAGAGTAATAAAAATTAATTCACATTTATTTTTTGGACTTAAGTGATACATTCTTGCTTTGTGGGTTAATTGTTGATTGACTTGAGGATTATTGAGCGGTCACCGCATCGACTGTTGATCCGCCTTGTGGATTAACACGACCCTTGATAAATCTCTTTTCATCAGAGACGCTCCGGTCTAACTCATCAATCCTCCTGTCAAGCCTCTTGACTACAGTAAGCGTGTCCGCAAGGAGTCTCATGCTAGGGATCACGTCCTGAGAGAGATTGACTACAGCTGACTGTCCCCCTCTAGATGAGAGTGAACTGGGAGACGATGTATAGGCCCTATTGGCCATCTGTGAGCGCCTGGTTTCAGCCATCTGCTCAAATACCTTCCAGACGGCATCCAATCCTCGTGATGTATAACTGCCTCCACAGGCAGTGCTCACTAAACCCTGCATCTCAGGGTTGAGACCAGTGAAGAATGACTTGGACCAAGACGTTGTCATCTAGTCTATGAAAGGGACACTTCTGTAGGATGTCCTTTAACCTTTCCCAAGCATCACAGAAGGCTTCATGGGGTAATTGAGAAAAGCTCGTAATATGCATCACCATCAAGTTAATCCTACTAAGAGGGTAGAACTTCTTCAGAAATAGGTCCTTGAAAGGGCATAAGTGTTGACAGTAACTCCAAGATTTTTCACCCAGTAGTCGGCTTTGCCACCCAAGGCAAATGGAAGGGTTGTGAGCCTAATATAATCCTGGCTAACCCTAGGATGTCTGAGGTTAGCACAAATGAGCTCGAAATTCCTTAGGAATGCATATGGTTCCTCAGAAGCATTCCCATCGAAGTATGGCAACAAGTTTAGATATTGCACCTTTAACTCAAAATCAACTTCGGGTTCAGCCGGAATCAAATAATTCTGAATTTAGAATTGTCTGGAGTTGTACGTTGCATCCATTGGTGGTTCGACCTTAACATTGAGTTGTCCTGACCGAGCTTTGAGTAATGCGTGTTGTTGCTCATATGCAACCAATCTGACTAGTACCATTCTCATCGGGTCTTCGGGGTGTTCTTCTTCCTCTTATTTCTTTTCTGGAGGCATTTTACTTGAATCTTCTTTAGGGTCTGAATCAATAATGTGGCCTTGATTAGAAGAGGTTTTAGTCATGAAGATATTCTCATCGAGGCGAAGATCTTCCTCGATGAGGTGGAAGGAGAGAAAGGGAATGGTTTGAGAGTAACCATCCCGAGCGTGAGTGATCCTGGGCTCAAGAGGGTCATGAGTCCAGGTTGTCCCAAGTTGCGCTTAGACCTTTGAAGACGTACTTCTTGGAGGGTTCAATGAAGGATTCGCAAAGTCCGAATAAATATCCCCCCAATTAGTCATCTTCAATGTCAAAAGAACCGATTAGAATATGATATTCAATGAGGCGCTAGTTCTACGGTGCACGTGAATGTGCAGAGTAAACTCACACAATACAATTGCAATTCAAACCCTCAATTTCACCAACTCAACAAGTGATGGCGATAAAGGTTCGACCGAATTATCCGGTCAATTTTAGTTGGTGATAAATGCAATCTTGGAAAGATTAACGAGTTGTTAGGTTCTCGTATTTTCCTACAAACTGCCCTGGTTCTTACGACTAGTTGGACCTACTTTCAGCAAGTATAGGAGTAAGTACGGATCGTATAAATACGGCTACTCATTCCTTGAGGACTAAGGCATCCTCTAAACCTCCCACTCTGCTAAGGAAATCCGGACCGTTTACCGGTTGCCTGTAGATCCTCACTAAGAAGTAGCTAATCGTCTAAAAAGAAAGAACCAGTAGTATGTAAGAAATCCTGGCTTGGCTCTATCCTAGTGTCGTCTCTCTCTCTCTCTCACTTGCAAGTAAATCATACAATGAGAGCTTATACGCCAGTGAACAAGGTTTTTTTTGTTCTAATTGTTTAAATTGACCTGCTCAATTCAATCCCAATTTTAAAGTTAGATTATCACTTGAAAACTAATCTGAGCACAACAAGGCATGTCTACCATTCAGTCCCAATTTCCTTTGAAATCCTAAGTTATAAAATAAGGGAGGAATCAGAAATCAGAATGCAAATGTAAAACAATGATGTATGCTCAGAAGAAATTATACGTATAGTGACTCCCAACACTCTCCATGTCTTATGCAAAACTGAATTTTTAAATTTACACTATATGCATGCATATCGAGAAAACCGCACCTAAACAATATACTATTAGCAGGGAAGAATTGAGTTAATTTGAGTTAGTAGTACGTGTCTATGTGCGTCTCATTATGAATCTTATCAGATGTGTGAATCTTCTAAGATATGTGTGGCCTAAATTACGATGGGCACAAACAAATTTGATTTTATACTACCGTGTGCCTATCCTTAATTTCACCACTCAAGTCGAGCCCCACCCTCACCGAAGAGTGAAACAGGTTTCGACACACCACAAATAATGTCCAAGTCTTTTTTACACACGTGAGCTCTCAAACAAGAGCCGCTATAAATGAAAAAATTACCTAAATTATTACAACACAATAATTACAAAAATGCTCTCAAAAATAAATTTAATTTCCTACCTCTTTAGTAGTCGGCTCGCATCACTTCCATCAACCTGTGACACACTCCAAGTCCATCGGGCCCTCGTAAGGAAAATAAAATTTATATTAGAGAAATAGAACAAAATATATATACAAAAATATGAAGAAAAATAATTAAGAAAAAAAACAGAATAAATACAAGATGGCTCGGGGGTCAGACTACCCGAGTGAGAGAAAACCTAAATCAAATTTTCTAAATTAAACCCACAACCGTTTGCCTCCCCGGCAATGGTTCCATCTGATCGACTCACTAAGCACGTGATAATTTGTACTCGTTGTAATGCGGGTACTTAGCGAATCAGTCAGAACCGAGAAAAGATCTCCGTGAAGAGTGTCTCGGCTTGAATTTATATCCTGGGCAAGTTCGGGATTGAACACAGGGGGGGAAAGGAACAACTTTGGGTTGATTCGGAAAACTTAGGTCTAGGTTTCCAATGCAGATTTCTTGTACTTTTTTATATGAAAAAATAAATGTGAATGTACAATGCAGGTGAATTAAGTTAATAAGAAAATACACAATTTAGCCAAATTAATTTTAATGTGAAATTAATCTTATTTGGCCAAATTAAATTTTTTCTATGCACCTAATCCAATGATGAATACAAAACATATTTTTTTGAAATTTTAGGTGTTAATGTGCAAAGAGGAAAAATAAACACTTTTTATGGGTTTTTACGTCATTTTCACTCAAACAATATGCAAAAGTGATGATAATTTTATTGAAACTAAAACATGATGCAATGAGGCTACAATATTTTTTTTGGAATTTTTCGAGAAAATATGATTTTTTATGGATTTAATGAAAACTAAGTGATAGTGAGTAATTAATTTCTAATAAATCCACAATATCAATTTAGCAAAAAGTGAATTATCTCTCATAGGTATTTTAATACGCAATCCAGAAGAGTTGAAATCCTGTAAAAATAAAATGTGTGGATTTAATTAAAAATCATTTATGAAAATCACTCTATAATTTATTTAAGGCACATGACAAATCCAATTAAAATGAAATTTGGACAATAATTTATACACATGTCAAGGCATCATTTCTGATTTTTGTAGAATTTTTAGAGTAATTATCGATTAGAAATGAATTTAAGAGTTCAAATAGGGTAAAATATGCAAATATTTACGTAAACAATTTTAGTTAATGAATCAGAGCTCACAAAAATACAAATAAATACAAAAATGGTAGAGAATTAGTTGCTCAATATCAAAACATTTTTCACTGAAATAAATAATGCAAAATTGATATCCAAATTAGCGTGCAAACACAAGGGTATTTGTGCAAATCAGAAGTTAAAAATTTACAAATCAAACTGTGCACATGAGTACTTTTGGAATTAAGCAAACTTAACAAGGACAATATGCAATTTTCACAAATAAAAAAATAAATAAAAGATCTTCTTCTTCTTCGATCAGGCGGTTAGGGCATCGACGTAAGGGGGGCGGCGACGGCCTTGGCGGGGAACCGTGACTGGAGGATCTGCGGACGACAAGGAGGGTTATCGCGACCATGCACGATGGAGGTGCGGGGGGGGGGGGGGGGAGCTATGCCTGGGCAGCACGGCCTGGAAGCGGCCGCGATGGACGCAACAAAGGTATCGCGCCGCGGTTGGGCGACGTGGAGGTGGGGCGCCGCGGCTGGGGTAGCCATGGATGGCGGTTGGAGCAGGACCTGCAGTTGGCCGCGCAGGAGGGAGTCGGGGCGGCTGCAGGTGACCGCAGGTGGTGAGGAGGGCTGCGGGCGGTCGCAGGTGCAGAGGAGCGGCGGTAGCCGGCGGCGGTTGGGGGGACCGGCCACATACTGTGTTATTTTTTTATCTTCTTTTTTTTGAATTTTGTTATTGTATGAATTTTTAATTTAAATATTTTTTAATTTTCTTAAATAGGAAATAAAATAAAAATGAGGATGAAGGGGTGATGATGGTGGTAATATGATGAAGATGGTATGGTGGAGGTGATCGTGTGGTGGTGAAACAACAAGGAAATAAAATGTAGATAAAATAAGATAAGAAGAAAAATGAGAGATACTTACCTTCAATGGAAGGGAATTGCATAGGAAGTGCTCACGAGGAGCACGATATTTGCTCGAATCACCGACGAGCGATGAGCTCGGGCAGCGCGCGGATGCGACTACGATGTTGGCCAAGAAGCCAACAGATCTCACCAGAGAGAGGATTGTCGTCGCTCGACCGTGGTTGCGTCGTTGTTGCTGATTCAACTCTGAAAACTAAGCTCTCCTCGCATAAAGATATATTAAGTGCAAAATGAGGAGGATGTGATGTATATAAAGAGAAAAAATGAGAAGTTATGAAAGTGGTGGAGGGGAGGTTAATAAAATGGTGGAGTTGGATTAGAAGTTAGAAAAAATGGTGGAATTTTGGAGTTGATTGTGTGGTAATTGTAGATAGTGGAAATTAAATAAAAAATAAATGGTAGCCTACTTTAAATAAGAGAATAAAATATAGAAGAAAATAAAATGGAATATTTACAAAAGTAGGTTCATAAAAACACTATGCACATGGATTTTTTTACTTTTCCAGTTTTAACTTTTTTTTTGTATTTTCAATAAAATATATTTACAAACTAAAAATAAAATACAAGAAATAAAACAAAATACAAAAATGTTTTTTTTTATTTTTAGTAATTAATAAAAGTAAAAATAAAAAATGAGAAAACAAAAAAATATGTACAATCTATACAATATACACCTAGGTGCCAAAACTCAAATTTTGCAAACGAGCTCCGATTTTAGTGAAACCACTTTCATTGGATAGATAATTTTCTAACTCAAACTTTTAAAGTGAGTTTGGTGAATTTGGAGTTCACACGGAGCGGAATTTGGCCGGGAAGTTGGACTTTACGCCTTTTTTCTTTGGGATCAAGCAATATTTATTTGATGTGGAATTTATTTTATATTTTTATATTCTTATATACATTTTTATGAACAAGAAAAGAAAGAATTAGCCAAAAAGGAGTTGAAATCAAATTATAAAAAATACATCAAGTTTTGGGCTATTTACATGTGAAAAACTCCTTTATTTTGCGTTTTATTGTTAATTTATTTTGTACAATATAATACAATAATTAGTGTATTTTATTTACAAGAGTCATTTTATTTATTGATTGATTTTATAGATATTTATTTGAGATTTTACTCGGGATTTTGCTAAGATCAGTAGATTGAGATGATGAATCGCAAATTCATCACCGATCAAGGGACTAGGATGACAAGTATTTATAATCCGAGAAATCCTAGATAATTATTTAGTACAGATAACATGACATCAGCTACAAGTTTCCCTACTACTTATAGAAATGGATGACTTTGATCTCATCCTGGGGATGGACTAGCTAGAAAGGCATCATGTGTGCTTTGACTGTTCTAGAAGACAATAACTTTTCACATTCCTAACTCAATAGAATCCCAGTTTGTTGGAAAGACATCCAATGATGATGTCAAATACATCTCTACTATGAAGGCACAATAGTTGTCAGATCAAGGGTACTAAGGTTATTTAGCTTATGTATCCACTACATCAAGGTCAGACAGAATGATAAAAAATGTACCTATAGTGTGCTGGTTTCCAGATGTATTTCCAAATGAACTACCAGGATTACCACCTGAGAGAGAGATTGAATTTGAAATATCTCTCACACTTGACACTCAGCTTATCTCTATCTTTCCATATAGGATGACACCAACAGAGTTAAGAGAGTTAAAGGTACGGTTATAAGAGCTAAATGCAGTTGTGCATTGACTATAGACAACTAAAAAAGAGGATGGTCAAGAACAAGTATCCTCTACCAAAAATAAATGATGTCTTTGATTAGTTGCAGGGTTCAACTATGTATTCCAAGATTGACAAGATCTGGATACCATTATTTGAGAATTAAAAATGAGGATATTCCCAAGACAGACTTTTGAACTAGATACAAACCTTATGAATTTTTAGTTATGCCTTTTTGGACAAACAAGTGCCCCAGAAGCCTTCATGAATCTCATGAACGAAGTATCATGGAGTTCCTAGATCACTTTGTGGTAGTCTTCATTGATGATATGCTTATTTACTCCAAGGATAAGTACCGACATGAACACCATCTCATGCAGGCAGTTGAAACACTAAGGAAGAATAAACTGTATGCTAAATATAACAAATGTGACTTCCAGTTGTCTAAAGTATCCTTCATAGGCCATGTTATTTATGAAGCAGGTATATCGGTTGATCCTACGAAGGTTAGTGTTATGATGAGTTGGGAACACCCGAAGTTGATCACAAAAATATGACGTTTTTTAGGTATAGCTAGGTATTATATAAGATTTGTGAAGGACTTTTCACGAAAAGCATTGCAATGACTAGGCTAAGTCAGAAGGAAGTCACGTTCATATGGTCTAATGCATGTGAAACCATTTTTCAGACATTGAAAGAAACCCTAACATATGCACCTATCCTTACTCTACCCTTTGGGATTGAAGGTTTTATAGTGTGCACTAATGCATCTAAATAACGACTTGGGGCAGTTCTTATGCGACATGGTAAGGTAGTTGCTTATGCATCATGACAACTCAGGACACATGATAGGAACACACGACCTTGAACTAGATGTCGTAGTCCTCGCTTTAAAGATATGGAGACATTACCTCTATGGTGCTATGTTTGAGATCTTCACCGATCATATAATCTTGAAATATCCGTTTGACTAGAAGGAGATAAATATGAGACAGAGACGGTGGTTAGAGCTGTTGAAGGACTATAATTGCACCATCTTTTACCACTCCAGTAAGGGGAATGTCATAGCAGATGCCCTTAGCAAAAGAACTTATTCACATGGGTTGGTGAGTGCTATCCACTTTTGGGATTTACTATCAACATTGTGTGAATGGAAATTATTTGATAGTAGTGCTGCTACTATAACTATTCCTCATTGAGTCAACAACTTGAGAAGAATGAGACAGAGGGATTCCATATACAAGATGAGTTATTGTATAACCATCACATAGTTTGTGTACCAAACACACCCGAGTTGAGGAAAGACATCTTACATGAAGTGCATTTCTCCAGATTATTTATTCATCCCGAAATTACAGAGATGTTCAAGGATCTTCATTCACACCTTTTGTGGTCGAGAATGAAGAAGATGTTGATGAGTTTTTGAACTCATATTTCACCTACTGGTAGGTGATGACATGCCTGAGGGCTCGGTAAAGGGTAATCAAGGGTCATTGCGACCCAAGTCACCAAGCGGTGTCAATCGAGAAAAATAGACCACCAAAATCGGATAAAAATCAAAGGAACTCAAGTAGCGGTCTCGCTATTATATTAACCTGGTATAGCGATCAGGGTCGAACACAAGGAGCACGTAATGGCCTTGCGGCCTACGAAGTAGTCTAAAAAAAGAAATAAAATAAAAGGCAACTATTTTTGGTGGATTTTTTTATATTTTTATATTTTTGGGTTTTTAATTAATAAGGAAAATAAAGAAAACAAGTAAACAAGCCAATTCAACCAATTATTTATCTAATCAAAAATCACCCAAAAATTCAAATAAAAATATTTTTATGTTTTTTATATTTTGTACAGTTTTTGTTAATTTTTGGTATTTTTCGGTTTTTATTGAATTTTCTAAAAATCAAACAAGGCAAGAAAATAAGGGTACTATCCAGTCAGGTGTAAAGGGCCAAATTAAAATACAAAATGGCCCTATTAACATCTTAAGGTAATTTTCCTGTATAGTAGAAAACACAAGAAAAATTTAGGCACCAGAATTATTATTTTTCGATTTTTCAATTAATTATTAGAATTTTTATAGGGTTTTTAGTGTTTTTCAATTTTTATGTTTTTTATAAAGTCAAAAATGACCAAAATTGGTCCGAAAATCGAACAAGTTAAACAAACACTACGTAATTGTTTTGTAATTTTTAGAGGTGTTTTAGTATTTTTTTGTGAATTTTAAAGTTAGACAGTAAAGAAAATGCTTGTTTTTGAATTTTTAAAAATATCAAATGAAATAAAAAATGTCTCCAAAATTCATAGAAAATTTTACACCATGGCAGGAGCCATGTGTCCAATTTTCATTAAATTTGGAGTTAATTTGCTATTTTATTAAAAATAAAAAGAAGGGTACATTGCATAGGGACCTATACGCAAATAGTGGAAGTTCCAGGGGGTCCGGTGCAATTTCTCTAAGAAAACACGCACGAGGCACGTGACCTGGGCACTCAGGGACCTATTTGCATAGAAACTAAGGTTTCTGGACTATTTAGTAACAAGTACCAAAAGTCCAGAAACCTCAGTGTAAAATACCCAAAATATAATGCACATGCACAAATTCAACACTCACAGGGGTATTTCTACAAATAACAAAACTACAAATTCATTGATTAACACCCTAGAACTTAAGGTCCATACATGCAATTATCCCAAACAAACACGTGTCGAAGCACGTGATCCACTACAGGCAGGGGTATAAGAGCAATTACCAAACACTACAGGGTCCACTGTGCAAATTACCAAACGTAAATAAAATATCTAAAATATTTACAGGACTACAACAGAACAACTAAGAAACTAAGGGCCTAAGAAGTAAATTACCCTTTATTAATTCGAGGGCGGGATGCGCGCCACGTGTAGATCAGACGGTCGGGGAAGGGGCGCGCCTCAACAAGGGGGTCCTCGGTCCTGATCGAGCGGCTGGGGCCTCTCCACGTGGAAGATCGACGGCTGGGAAGCGACGTGGCTAACCCTCAACGATCGAACAGTCACTATCACTCCTCCAAAGATCGAGCGATGATGGCTGCTCCTGGAGTGGACGGCTGGGATGCAAACTGGAGCTGGAGGATGATCTGACGGCTCTGGAAGGTCTTCGAAGAACTGGGCTCCAGCGAGGTTCGCCGGGCTTGTGCTGGCGCTGGAGACCTCCTCGGAGGCCACTGAAGATCGGAGAAGATGCGTGGGGGCCTTCCGCGTCTAATGGCACCCTCCGATGACGCAGCGGAGCTCCGGAGAGCTTAGGCCACGCCGGCGGAGGAGAAGCGGCTGCTCCAAACGGTCGAGACCCTCAGATGGGCTCGGATGTCCCTGAAAAGCACAGCAACGCACTCGCGGGTCGAGGGCAAATTGCCTCGACCCTGTAAGCGGGGGTGACGGTGATCGGTGCGGCGGGGCGTAGGGGCTCCGGCGATGCGACGGCGAAGGAGCCCCAATCCCTGCTCCTGTGCAAGCTGGGTTGAGCGAGTGGGTGGAGAACGTGCGCGAAGGAGAGGCGATCGTGATGGGCTGCTCCGATGATCGAGTAGGTGGCTAGGGTGGACGGAATCAAAGCTCAAAGGTGACGGGGGAAATTGGGCGAAAATGAAAATTAAAGAACTAGGGAAGGAGAGAGGTCTACCTAATGGGCGCAATCGACTGTGGAGGAGCAGGGCTTGCTCCGGGTCCTTGCCTCGAGGACCGTCAGTGTCCGAGGCTCTGGCGTCACCTCCAGGCGGCGCACGGCGACGCAACGTCGCCGGATCGATGGTCGAGACGTCCCCTCCTTGCTGCAACAACGCCTGGAGCGAGCTGTCACTCTCGTGGAGGCGATGGAGGTCACTGGGTGGAAAGCGAATGAGCCAAAGATGTAGAAATGGGAGGCGGAGCTCGGCTTAAATATGGGTGCTGGTCCGAGAAGAATGGATCGGGCAAGGTTCCGCGAGGCGCGGATCCCCACGCGGATGTATCGGCGAGGATCTCGGATGCAAGGAGGACGATCGGAGCTCGTGGGTTGCGGATTTGGAGGTCGGGTCGTGACGCGAAAAATCAGGGAAATCGGGTCGGGCATCACGGACCTGTGGGAAGTGGTCCAAGGGGGGGAGTTGACCGGGGGGTCAACGTCCCCGTGGACCAATGGGGACAGGCCACGTGTAAATGATTTAGAAATTAGAAATAAAATAGGAAATGGCCAAATTATTAAAAACTCAAAATACAAAAAATGTTTATTTTATTTTTTTCTATTTTTTTGGTGATTTTTAATTAATTTTTCGAAATAAAAATAGGGTATTTACACTTTAGTGCTATATATAGGTATTTACACAATATGGCTTTTTAATTTTTGATTTTAATTTGTTATTTTTGTACATTTTTATTCCCACTTTATATTTTATTTATTTATAGCATAAAATTAGGAATAAAAAGGTATTTTTATTTTATTTTTATTGTTTATATACAAGGGGTAAATAATTAGATATATACAAGTATATACATGGTATATGTACAATGTTATTTTTGGTTTTTAATTTTGTTCTTTTTATTTTGGTTTTGTTTTTGTGGTTTTATTTTATTTATTTTCAACATAAAAGATAGAATATGTACAAATTTTTAGGGAAATTAATTTATTTATTTATAGGGTGAAATAAATATAGGTGTGGGTGTATGTACATGGTGAATATGTACAAGTAAAGGTATTTTTGTTTTCTTTTTGATTTTTCTATTTTTATCTTGATTTTGTATTTACAAATATTTACAAATATCTACAAGCCCATTTTATTCTATTTTTGGAGGAAAATATTTTTGTGATATTTACAGGTATATTTACACACATGAGCTCCCTATCTCTCTCTACTTTGGCTTTTATGCGGTCAGGCCCATGCTGAGCCCTCCCTTGGGATTAGGTTGCTCAATATTTATTCTAAATATTTCCCTCGTTTTCTTTTTAATCTTTATTCTTTTATTTTTGCACAAAAACATGCTAATTATTAGTTTTTACACCATGCATGCTTTTGGTAATTATTTGTATTTACAAACATATATATGCATTTGCAAAGGTTTTTGTAGCTAAAATATAAGAATAAAGAGTGATGAATGAGTATTCATCACCCCCCTATACTTAACTTTGCTAGTCCCTTAGCAAACACTTATTTGAAAAAGAAGTGCAAAAAGAAAAAGAAAAAAAAAAAGAAAAAGAGGAGAATGCACATGGATCAAGGTTGAATATTAAACCTGCCTTCATTAAATTGAATTATGGAGCTCAATCAGATCTTTGGATTATTAATGTGTCGGAACCTTATTTGGACTTAAGCTTAAAACTCAACAGCCTCTAAGTTCCACTAATCTATAATCAAGACTCCTCAATAATCCAGATCAGAACAAGTCATCAAACACAAACCCTGAAGACCATGAATCTTTCCTTGTCCTGTGAATGTGAGGTATAAGCTCTCCACCTCAGAAATGGCAACTTGACAACCCTCCCCAACAAGGTAACTCTATGACCCCAATCTGGCCACTCTTTCCTCGAGGAGCGGGGTATTCCCTTCTAAGTTCAAGTTCAACCGGCTCAAGAAGAGGAGGAAGAAGAGAATGGACCATGGCCAGTGTAGCCATGTATCCTTGGGAGCTCAACCATTTTAGCCAAGTCTCCCTGCTGCAAGCTACATAAGGTGGGACATGAATCTCAAGCTTTGCTTATAGCACTATATACATACTCCGGTGGGATTATCATTTTCTATCAGACCCACCACTTTTTTTGGAGTTATTTGCATATTTTTTTTCAAGTGCATCAATACAACATATACATGTGCAGCATATATACAAGGAGTTTTTCCTCTTGAGCCAGTAGACTATCCCTCTTTTGAAGCATTATTGCAACCCACAACTCCCGTCGTTAGACCTCATGGCAACCAGACCCAGTTGAGACGCACTTCCTTCACTAAAAGAAGAAGAGAGATTCCGCCTAGAAGTACTACCCTCATATGCTACCCCAAGTCAAGGAAGACTGCCTCCTCACCACCTCATCCGTAGAGAGCTCAGTGCAAAGTGCGGTGTCCAAGTAAAGTCATTGTCCATATGAGTCATGTGTATGTTGTTAAGTGTTCTACTTAGGCTCATTGAGATGACATGTGATCATAGCCTAGTGGACTCAAAGAATTAAGTCACCAAGGACCTGAAAAGCCTTAAACCTAAGTCCTATAAGGTTCCTCTTATAAATTAGGTGGATTAAGATCTTAATCAAGCTCCATTTCCCAATTTAATTCCAGGCTAGTTTAAATGTCAACTATCATCCAGAAAAAACTATATACATATATACAAAGATGTTATTTACACAATATTTACAAATATGCAAATTTTTTGAAAAATGTTTTGAAATCATGGATGAATGAATGCATGAAATGCAAGTTTTGCAAAATATTTACACATATTTACACAAGATTTTTGCAAACTTTTGATTTTCAAAACATTTTGGAAAAATTTTGTACTATATACATAATTTTGATATGAAAATATTTACACAAACTTTACACGAAAGATTTTTGAAAACATTTTTACAAAAATAATTTGTACACTAGCTATGTATGTGCAATAAAAGAATGTTTATTTACAGGAAAATTTTTTAATTTTTGTGGTTTTTAGGGTTTTTAGCCAATTTATTTATTAACACACTCACAAAAAGTACGAGTTATGGCTAAAGTATATATGGAATATATACACACCCCCTATACTTAGCTCGAACGATGTCCTCAGAGTCAAGAGCGATGAAGAAGACATAACTCGTGCTATGTATGCAGAAGTGAAAAGAAAGGTTATATGCAAAGAAGAATGAATGAAATAGAGAGTCAAGAAGATCTCGGCTTTTCCCCCTATACTTAGGATCAAGTAATCCTAAGTATAGCAGGCTGTACACGAAGGGAAACCCGAGTGGAGAATGTACAGGGTCTACCCCCCCCCCCCCCCCCATACTTAGGGTAAAATATCCCTAAGTATAGGCAGCAAAAACATGGGTAAAAAGAAACAAAAGAAATACCCAAAGGTCCTACATCCCCCCTATACTTAGGGTAAAGTACACCCTAAGTATAGCATAATCAAAGATGACAAACGGGATGTGAGACTAAAGAATGGAATGATATGGACATCTGGATCTATACAGGTCGGGAGATCAGTGAAAATCAGGCGTAAGATGCAATAGATGTGAGTCAAAAGACCACATCTCACGCAAAATGAATAGGGGCAACATCAACGACCCGCGGCTCATGATCTAGAAATGGCTTGAGCCGCTGGCCGTTCACTCGAAAGGTACTCTCAGAAGACAACTCGGATATGTCAATGCTAGCGTTGTCGTGTACCTTTCTCACCAAGTAAGGTCCCTTCCATTTGCTCTGTAGCTTCCCTGGAAACAGACGATGCCTAGCATCAAACATCCATACTCTCTGTCCAGGCTCAAAATGCTTGTGGCTGATGTGAGAATCATGGCACTCCTTCACTCTCTCCTTGTAATGTAGGCTGTTTGAGAAGGCGGTATCTCTAAGCTCCTCCAGGGCTGCTAACTCTGCCCTCCTATGGTCTCCTACACTATCTGGATCCATAAGAATATCAGTGACTGCCCAAAGTGACCTGTGTCTCAGCTCAATAGGTAAATGGCACGGCTTGCCATATACGAGGCGAAAGGGAGATGTGCCCAATGGAGTCTTGAAAGACGTCCTATATGCCCACAAGACCGAGTCCAAAAGCTGTGACCAATCCTTTCGATCAGGGCGGACGACTTTATGCAATATAGTCTTGATCTCCCTGTTCTACACTTCGGCTAGACCATTTGTCTGTGGATGGTATGGAGTGGCAACTCGATGGTCTATGCCGAACTCGCTAGCAAAGGCCTTTACCTGGTCGTTGATGAAATGAGACCCCCATCTAAAATCAATACTCGAGGTACCCCGAACCGCGTGATGATGTGCTTCCTCAAAAATCTGCATACTGTCCTCGCATCAGCGGTTCAGGCGGGGATGGCCTCAACCCAATGACTAACATAGTCAACGGCCAACAGAATGTACTCAAATCCCTGACTCTTAGGGAATGGACCCATGAAATCGATGCCCCATACGTCAAAAACCTCACAGAAGTGAATGGGCTGCATCGGCATCATATCACGCTGTCCACAGGTGCCCATCCTCTGACACTCAGTACACCTCTTCACGAACTCATCAGAGTCCTTGAAGAGGGTAGGCCACCACAAGCCAGATTGGAGCACTTTCTGTGCCATTCTCCTCCCAGAATGATGTCCTCCTGCCTCAAGCTTGTGGCAGTAAGTGATGACGCTATGGTGCTCCTCCTGAGGAATGCACCTACGCCAGACGCTATCCCCTCCTTCGTGGTAAAGGATGGGATCCTCCCAGTGGTAGGACTTGGCCTTCGCAAGGAAGGTCTCAAGCCTCTGCCTGGGACAACCTTGTGGGACTTTCTTAGCAACAAGAAAGTTCACAATGTCAGCATACCACGGGAGGGAGGCGATAGCAAGGATCGCCTCATCTAGGAAGGTCTCACAAATGGGATCGATCTGCTCAGAATCCTCAGGCTGCTCTAAACGGGAGAGATGATCCGCCACCACATTCTTGACTCCAGGCTTATCTTTGATCTCAATGTCGAACTCCTGGAGTAGAAGGATCCATCTAGTCAGTCTGGCCTTGGCATCCTTCTTTGCCATGAGGTATCGGATGGCGGTGTGATCAGTAAACAGGGTCACTCTAGATCCAATAATGTATGATCTGAACTTATCTAGGGCGAACACTACGATTAGCATCTCCTTCTCTGTGACTGTGTAATTCCGCTGGGCGGAATCCAATGTGCGTCTAGCGTAGTGGATAGCAAATGGGACTCCATCCCTCCTCTGTCCCAGCACGGTCCCTACGGCAAAATCAAAGGCATCCCTCATGATCTCGAATGGGAGAGACCAATCAGGCAGCTGGAGAACATGAGCCTCTATAACACACTGCTTGAGAGTCTCAAACGACGAAAGACACTTGTCATCGACAAGGAACTCAGTGTCTTTCGTCAGTAGGTCAGTCAACGGTCGGGCAACCTTGCTGAAATCATGAATGAATCGTCGGTAGAAACCGACGTGCCCCAGGAATGACCGTAACTGCCTCAAATTGGACGGCGGTGCGAGTTTTCTAATGACATCTACCTTGGCCGGATCAACCTCCATGCCCCTATTGGAGATGATATGGCCAAGCACCGTCCCTTGAGTCACCATGAAGTGACTCTTCTCCCAAGATAGCACAAGGTGGACCTCTATACATCACTGAAGTACTCGGTCTAGGCAGTCAAGACAGGAGTCGAATCCGTCGCCGTAAACCGAGAAATCATCCATGAAGACCTCCAAGCACTCCCCTACCATGTCCGAAAAGATCGACATCATGCATCTCTGAAAGGTCACAGGGGCATTGCATAGCCCAAATGGCATGCGTCGGAAGGTGTATGTGCCGAAGGGACAGGTAAAGGTGGTCTTGTCCTGGTCCTCGGGAGCGATGGCCACCTGGTTGTAGCCCGAGTACCCATCCAGAAAACAGTAGTGGCTCTTCCCTGCCAGTCTCTCAATGATCTGGTCTATAAAGGGCAGGGGGAAATGATCCTTCTTGGTGGCCTGGTTGAGTCTCCTGTAGTCAACGCAGACCCGCCAAGAAGTGGGTACTCGTGTAGCAATCTCCTCTCCAGACTCACTAATCACTGTAGTGATGCCCGTCTTCTTGGGCACCACATGCAAAGGGCTGGCCCACTTGGAGTCGGAGATGGGATAGATAAAATAGACGCTCCACCATTTCGAAATTTCCTTCATGACAACCTCTCTCAAATTTGGGTTCAGCCGCCGCTGGAACTCACGCGACGGCTTCACCCCATCCTCGAGATAGATATGGTGGGAGCACAGGGCCGGACTAATCCCCTGGAGATCTGCTACGCTCCATCCGATTGCCTTGCGATTCTTTTCAAGAACCCCCATCAAATGGGATTCTTGCTCTCTAGTCAGATCGACGGAGATGATGACCCGCAAGGAATCGATACTTCAGCGAAGTAGGGAGCGGCTTCAACTCTGGACATCTGGGTGCTGGTGGATCTGGCCTCTAGAAAGTCTACATGAACGCTGCCAAATCTGCAAGGGAGAACTGAAACTCTCTGTCAATCTCAGAAACTGGAGAAGGCTGCTCTAATGGACTGTCTCTGCTCTGCTCGGCATCTACCTCCTCCTCAGCTGTAGGCTCAGTGGAAATCATGTCTGGCATGTAATCCTCACAATCTGCCCAATCAGACTCTGACTCTGAGGGATCTGCATCATCCAAGGTGGCATCAGCACCACCATCATCACAAGAATCTGTCTCGTGGTCGAGAACCAGTTCTGCTGCCTCTGAAGTATCCTGGACCAGGAATGTGCTCTCCAAGCTCTCCTCTACTGTCATCTTTGCATCAGTTGCATCTGAAAATGAGAGGATGGCCTGTGCTGCTGGGTCTGCCCAAACTGCCTCATCGTCTGTGATCACAAAGTCACAGTCATGGTGGATGTCTAGCCCGGCATCTGTCATCTGCTCTGTGTCTGAAGTGGTCTCTGAGCATGATCTGTCTCTGGCTCTGCTGTCCTCGACCGTCTCTATTTGTACACTTTCTCCCTCGACACGAAAGTATACCTTCCCGCTATCATGGTCAGTCACCGCCTTGGTTGTGGCCAAGAACGGACGACCGAGAATGATGGGGGTATCGGTCACGGACTCAGGGATCTCCATGTCCAACACTACGAAGTCCACGGGGAATTGCAGGCCCTGAATTGTGACGACAACGTCTCGCAACAACCCCTTCGGCCTCTTAACAGATTGATCAGCAAACTGAAGGACTGTCCTGCTCTGTCTAAGAGTGCCCAACTCGAAGCGGTCGAGAAGGGCTACCGGAAGGAGGTTGATAGACGATCCGCTATCTAATAGAGTACGGTCAAACCATTGCTCTCTAATGTGACATCTGACATGGCCTCTTGGCCGACAGACGGTTCTGGATCGCGAAACACGTGGCTTTCGTCAGCACATGGATCTTTGAGTGGTGGTTCCTCCTCGTCCTCCTGACGGTAGTCCTGTCTCTTAGTGAACGCTGGAGAAGGGGGATGTGCTGCAAAGCCTCCTGAAGAGTCAGTTGTATGTGGAATCGATCTATCATCTGCTGGCTGAACTCTTCCTGCTCTTTCTTTTTTTGATTTTCTTTTTTCTTCCCCTTCCCCATCTGAAGGGCTCTAGGGAAGGGGATCACTGGGTCCTTCTCAGATGAAGGACTAGGAAAAGGTCTAGACGGCTCGATGGCCGGATCTGCACATACATCACGCACCACAGTGAGACCAGAAAAAACCAAACCTTTTCCTTTATTCACAACAGAGTTCTGAGATACATCAGAAGTTGGAAAAACAACAGGTCTCTCAATATGAACACGGGTGGTCTCAGTACCACCATCGGCTGGATCAACTAGAAGACTCGCGGCCTCAGTACCGCGCTCTGGCTCAGCATCGTGGTTGGCCTCAGTACCACCTCCTCTAACTGGTGAAACGGCGGCCTCGGCACCGCCGGTGGAATCAACATCCTTGGTGGCATCAGTACCACCGTCATCATCTCTAGCTGCCTCAATACCGCTCTCCTCCTCCTCGTTGGGCGCTCTGGATGCATCCTCATGATGTCGCTCAGACGAGGCGCCGCCTGCTGGCATCCTACTGCTCCTAAGTGTGACAAAATCAGTGTCAAAAAGATATCCAGTCATATCACCAAATGCATCACTAGGAGTGGTATACTCAGTACAAGCTACCTGCTCAGATTTCCTCTTCAGGCTGTTGGGGTTCGGCTCAATCTGGGCAGGGATGGCGACCTTCCCTCTCACAATGTCCCGCATCTCCTGGCGGAACTCGTCCATCTCCCGTCGAAAAGTAGCATGTTGATCCGTGAGGAGGCGGGCTATATCATCCAAGGCGGGGCTCTCATAGGGTGGACCATGGGAGCCCGACGGGTAGCCTCTCTGGTAGTGAGGCTGCTGGAACTAGTGCGGCTGCTGCTGAGAGGGGTATGGGTGCTACTGCTGCTACTACTGGTGAGGCTGATCTCGCCTCCAAGACTGTCCCTGCTGATAGGGACGAGGACCATAGGACGACTGCTGCTGCTGCGGTGATGGGTACACTGGGGGCTGCTGCTGCGGCTGGTGCTCTCTCTGATGGCCGTACTGGCCACCCTGTCCTGACGGCCGCTGCTGGGGCTGGGTACCTCCGGTCCCCCATCGGAATCCGGGATGGTCTCGTCGGATACCGGGATGAGGGCGGTCATACCAAATCCCGTTGACATCCATCAACGGCTCTGTGTCGTACTGGGGTGGCGGGAGCACTGCCAGAGGCTGATCCGGCTGGTATACCACCATCTGCAAGTCTGGAGATGGTGGTGACTGGTAGGTGGGCTGCGGCTGCTGGTACGGCTCCGCCTGTACAAGGTGAACCTGTCTAGGCTGTTGGTGTGAGCTGGAGCGCTGGGACGAGCTGCTGTTGCTGCCGTGATCGCCTCGCGACTGAAGACAGGACTGGGAAGCCGTCTGTGCCTCCTGGGGGCACATGAGCTAGGTCTTCATGTCACTTAGAGTCTGTGCCATCTGCTCCATCTGAGTGATGTCCTAGCACTGCTTCTTCTCAATCAACTCCATCCGGTCCAACTTCTCGCTAATGATGCCCATATCCGCGGCTGATGACTCTGCCTGTGCTACTGCTACTGCGGACGAAATGGAAGGACCGGCGTCGACCCGTGCGATCCTCTGGTATTGCACGGGTGTGGCTGCTGGGGTCTGCCCTGAGTGTACAACCAGGTCTGGGACATCAGCATGTAGTTCTTGGCCATCTCCTCATAGATGGCCCAGACCTGGTCGTGATCCTTGACGAAGTAAGACCCGCCACAAGAAGCGTTCACCAAGCCCTGAAGCTCTGGTGTCAGCCCGCTGAAAAAGCTCTGCACCAGGTTCGACTTGGAGATATCGTGGTGCGGGCATCTGTCAGTAAGCTCTCTGAACCTCTCCCATGCCTCATGGAACTGCTCGTTGGGGAGCATGGAGAAGTTGCTGATCAGGGCTCTCACGGCATTGGTCCGCCCGAGTGGATAGTACTTATGCAAGTACTCGGTGCGGAGCTGCTCCCAAGTGTAGACAAACTTCCCCAAATGTTTCAGCCAGGTGGCTGCTCGGTTTGCCAAAGAGAAGGGGAAGGCAATCATCCTGATGGTGTCCTGGTCCACCTGACGATCGTGGATAGTACTGCAAATCATGAGGAACTCTTGGAGGTGGAGATGGGGCTCCTTGGTGGCGAGCCCGTGGAAACGAGGAAGAAGCTGCAAGGTGTTCAGGGGGAACTTGAAGTCCCCCACGATGGCTGGTAGCACAACCCAGTGATGCATCAGTGTCGATCTGGGGTTTTGCAACTCCCGCATCGGTCTTGGTGGCTCTCCTGCTCCTGCCGCGGCGGCTGCCGCTGCGGTGGCGGCGGCCGCTGCGGCTGCTGCGGCTGTTGCTGCTGCTGCATCATCTAGGACTCTCGGCCCGTCTCTACGCTGCTCTCGCTCTGCTCTCATCTGCTCCATCTCTCTCCTCATATCTAAGATGAAAGCTCCCTGATCCCTCAACTGCTGCTGTACCGTCTTGAGGGAGGCGATCAGGGTGGAGTTGATCGCACCCTGGTCCAACACAAAGTGCTCGTGCTGTGGACCTCTAGAGCGATCATCAGAACTGTTGGCCATGGTCTCTGCAAAATCAAATGATCCGTACCCAGGTGCCGATAAATCTGAAAGTCTCTCCTCTGGCACTAGCCTCTCGGAACATAAAGAAAGGGGGTCGAGGGGAAACATGGTGGAATCATACTCGGGCTCGGAGAGCTGGTCTCAGCTCTCGCGAGCCAACCTAGATGAATGGGTAGACGTGCCCGAAAGCGGTGCAGCCAGAGGCTGCCTAAGAGATCGTCTGCCCATCATCTTGATGTGACGAGTAAGGCGGATGAGATCTGGAGAAATTATGATCACAAGCAAACCCCTCAGTTCACCAACGCAACGCGAGCTGAAGACCGTAAAGGCTCGGTCAAATTATCTTGTCAATTTTATTTTGGTGAACAATCAAGATATCAGAGCGATTACATGACCTGCTGGGATACCCGATACTCTCCCAACCGACTGTCCCGCACAGAAGAAGTCGGTAATCAGTCGAGAGTAGTACCGGAGGGCTCTACCTAGTGTTCGGGTCACTCTCTCGCACAATCAAACCAACCAATGAGGGGGTCGCTCTCCCCAAGATAAATTTTTAAGTCAAGTGTCTTTTAGGGTCAATAGTTTAAGCAGTCCCAATTTTATTGTTTTTCTTTTTAGATCTTTTTCAATAAAAACAAAAAGGCCTAACGAATTTTTCATTTCTCCTGGTTATTAAGTCAAAAACAGGGGGAGAAGACGAAAAAGCCGATGCGCGATGAAATCAATGATGCATGCAAAGTAAGAAATGCATACCTGTCTCCAACACTCTACATGCAATATGATCCGCGCAGAATTGAAAAACAGAAAAGAAACTACCTATATGGTGCAGCGGGAAAAGCCGAGTCCTAAGCAGGCAACTTCTACTCGATAGAACCGTCTAGCTGGTCACCAGCCTTCGATCCAGAGAGTCCAGTCTCGGTCTACCCCTCCTCCTCCCGACAAATCGGGTTCAGGAGCAGCGCTTGGCATGGCAGGCTACGACACGTAGGCTCGAAGGAAAATGAATCAGCTATTTTTATTATTCTTTTATTAGTAGGTCCAATTAGCGATCTATAGGTGCAAGCAGTCTATTAGGTGTTTGGATCCTACTCAGTACGGCACAGTCAAGCAGAAAGTCCTAAATCTAGGGGCTCGAGAAAAACCGCGTAAAACCGTAAAAGGCAGCAAAAAACAAAAACCACGAAGAAAAGCCACGAAAAAGCTAAGGGTCCCCCGAGCACACCGGTGCTCGGCGAAACAGACCCGAGAAACTGTCCAAGTCCTGCTGCTGTCCCTGTGTTATTACAATAATCAAATGAAATAAAAGTAAAGTCTACTCCTCGCCCACTCAGCTATTATCTCGCTCTCTCCTGCGGCTCCGTGCAGAAGGGAGCCGCCTTCGAATCCTGCGGTTGCGCCGACTTCTCGAAAGTCGTCGCCTCGGTCCTCGGGCCCTCGCAAGAAAGAAGACAAGTGTCACAGACCAAAATAAGATAATCAAATAAGTGCAGGGAATAAATGAAATGAAACAGGGGTATAAGTGCAAAAATAGAAATAAAATAAACAAGCAAAGAGAAAAATAAAAGAAAAGACAAGAAAAAGCAAAAAATAAATGAAAAATAAAAATCCGTGAAAAGCCGCGGACTCAGAAAGAGCCACGGAAAGCCGCGAAAAAGAAAATGAAAAGAAAATGAAAACTAAAGAAAAAGACTACTAAGCCGTGCTCCCCGGCAACGGCGCCATTCTGATGACACGCCCGAGGGCTCGGGTAAAGGGTAATCAAGGGTCGTTGCGACCCAAGTCACCAAGCGGTGTCAATCGAGAAAAATAGACCACCAAAATCGGATAAAAATCAAAGGAACTCAAGTAGCGGTCTCGCTATTATATTAACCTGGTATAGCGACCATGGTCGAACACAAGGAGCACGTAATGGCCTTGCGGCCTATGAAGTAGTCTAAAATAAGAAATAAAATAAAAGGCAACTATTTTTGGTGGATTTTTTATATTTTTAATTTTTTTGGGTTTTTAATTAATAAGGAAAATAAAGAAAACAAGTAAACAAGCCAATTCAACCAATTATTTATCTACTCAAAAATCACCCAAAAATTCAAATAATTTTTTTTATGTTTTTTTATATTTTTTACTATTTTTGGTTAATTTTTGGTTTTTTCTGATTTTTATTGAATTTTCTAAAAATCAAACAAGGTAATAAAATAAGGGTACTATCCAGTTAGGTGTAAAGGGCCAAATTAAAATACAAAATGGCCCTATTAACACCTGAAGGTAATTTTCATTATAGTAGAAAATACAAGAAAAATTTAGGCACCAGAATTATTATCTTTGGATTTTTTAATTAATTATTAGAATTTTTATAGGGTTTTTAGTGTTTTTCAATTTTTATGAGTTTTATAAAGTCAAAAATGACCAAAATTGGTCAGAAAATCAAACAAGGTAAAACAAACACTAAGTAATTTTTTTTTGTAATTTTTAGAGGTGTTTTACTATTTTTTTGTGAATTTTAAAGTTAGACAGTGAAGAAAATGCTTGTTTTTGAATTTTTAAAAATATCAAATGCAATAAAAATGTCTCCAAAATTTATAGAAAATTTTACACCATGGCAGGAGCCATGTATCCAATTTTCGTTAAATTTGGAGTTAATTTGCTATTTTATTAAAAATAAAAAGAAGGATACAATGCATAGGGACCTGTACGCAAATAATGGAAGTTCCAAGGGGTCCGGTGTAATTTCTCCAAAAAAACACGCGCGAGGCGCGCGACCTGGGCACTCAGGGACCTATTTGCAAAGAAACTAAGGTTTCTGGACTATTTAGTAACAAGTACCAAAAGTCCAGGGACCTCAGTGTAAAATACCCAAAATATAACGCACATGCACAAATTCAACACTCACAGGGGTATTTCTGCAAATAACAAAACTATAAATTCATTCATTAACACCCTAGAACTTAAGGTCCATACATGCAATTATCCCAAACAAACACGTGTCGAAGCACGTGATCCACTACAGGCAGGGGTATAAGAGCAATTACCAAACACTACAGGGTCCACTATGCAAATTACCAAACATAAATAAAATATCTAAAATATTTACAGGACTACAACAGAACAACTAAGAAACTAAGGGCCTAAGAAGCAAATTACCCTTTATTAATTTGAGGGTGGGATGCGCGCCACGTGTAGATCGGACGATCGGGGAAGGGGCGCGCCTCAACAAGGGGGTCCTCGGTCCTGATCGAGCGGCTGGGGCCTCGCCACATGGAAGATCGACGGCTGGGAAGCGACGTGGCTAACCCTCAACGATCGAACGGTCACTATCACTCCTCCAAAGATCGAGCGGTGATGGCTGCTCCTGGAGTGGACGGCTGGGATGCAAACTGGAGCTGGAGGATGATCTGACGGCTCGTGCTGACGGCTGGGATGCAAACTGGGCTCCGGCGAGGTTCGCCGGGCTCGTGCTGGCGCTGGAGACCTCCTCGGAGGCCACTGAAGATCGGAGGAGATGCATGGGGGCCTTCCGCGTCTAATGGCACCCTCCGATGACACAGCGGAGCTCCGGAGAGCTCAGGCCACGCCGGCAGAGGAGAAGCGGCTGCTCCAAACGGTCGAGACCCTCAGATGGGCTCGGATGTCCCTGAAAAGCACAGCAACGCACTCGCGGGTCGAGGGCAAATTGCCTCGACCCTGTAAGCGGGGGTGACGGTGATCGGTGCGACGGGGCGTAGGGGCTCCGGCGATGCGACGGTGAAGGAGCCCCAATCCCAGCTCCTGTGCGAGCTGGGTTGAGCGCGTGGGCGGAGAACGTGCGTGAAGGAGAGGCGACCGTGATGGGCTACTCCGATGATCGAGTAGGTGGCTAGGGTGGACGGAATCAAAGCTCGAAGGTGACGGGGGAAATTGGGCGAAAATGAAAATTAAAGAACTAGGAAAGGAGAGAGGTCTACCTAATGGGCACAATCGACTGTGGAGGAGCAGGGCTTGCTCCAGGTCCTTGCCTCGAGGACCGTCGGTGTCCGAGGCTCTGGCGTCACCTTCAGGCGGCGCACAGCGACGCAACGTCGTCGGATCGATGGTCGAGACGTCTCCTCCTCGCTGCAACAACGCCTGGAGCGAGCTGTCACTCTCGCGGAGGCGATGGAGGTCACTGGGTGGAAAGCGAATGAGCCAAAGATGCCGAAATGGGAGGCGGAGCTCGGCTTAAATATGGGTGCTGGTCTGAGAAGAATGGATCGGGCAGGGTTCCGTGAGGCGCGGATCCCCACGCGGATGTATCGGCGAGGATCTCGGATGCAAGGAGGACGATCTGAGCTCGGGGGTTGCGGATTGGGAGGTCGGGTCATGACGCAAAAAATCGGGGAAATCGGGTCAGGCATCACGGACCCGTGGGAAGTGGTCCAAGGGGGGAGTTGACCGGGGGGTCAACGTCCCCGTGGACCAATGGGGACAGGCCACGTGTAAATGATTTAGAAATTAGAAATAAAATTGGAAATGGCCGAATTATTAAAAACTCAAAATACGAAAAATTTTTATTTTATTTTTTTTCAATTTTTTGGTGATTTTTAATTAATTTTTGAAATAAAAATAGGGTATTTACACTTTAGTGCTATATATAGCTATTTACACAATATGGCTTTTTAATTTTTGTTTTTTAATTTGTTATTTTTGTACATTTTTATTCCCACTTTATATTTTATTTATTTATAGCATAAAATTAGGAATAAAAAGGTATTTTTATTTTATTTTTATTGTTTATATACAAGGGGTAAATAATTAGATATATACAAGTATATACATGGTATATGTACAATGTTATTTTTGGTTTTTAATTTTGTTCTTTTTATTTTGGCTTTTGTTTTTGTGGTTTTTATTTTATTTATTTTCAACATAAAAGATAGAATATGTACAAATTTTTAGGGAAATTTATTTATTTATTTATAGGGCGAAGTAAATATAGGTGTGGGTGTATGCACATGGTGAATATGTACAAGTAAAGGTATTTCTGTTTTCTTTTTGATTTTTCTATTTTTATCTTGATTTTGTATTTACAAATATTTATAAATATCTATAAGCCCATTTTATTCTATTTTTGGAGGAAAATATTTTTGTGATATTTACAGATATATTTACACACATGAGCTCCCTATCTCTCTCTACTTTGGCTTTTATGCGGTCAGGCCCATGCTGAGCCCTCCCTTGGGATTAGGTTGCTCAATATTTATTCTAAATATTTCCCTCCTTTTATTTTTAATCTTTATTCTTTTATTTTTGCACAAAAACATGCTAATTATTAGTTTTTACACCATGCATGCTTTTGATAATTATTTGTATTTACAAACATATACATGCATTTGCAAAGGTTTTTGTAGCTAAAATATAAGAATAAAGAGTGATGAATGAGTATTCATCAGTAGGTAAAGGCTCCACACCAAAATCCGCCATGATTGTTGCAACCTCTTCCTATTCCCGAATGGAACTTCGTTATTGGCTTACCTCAGACAACTGGTAGTAAAGATAGTATATGTGTTATAATAGATTATCTGCCTAGCACACTTTATTCCCAATAAGCTTATCTTCCATTCCAGACCAACTTGCTAAATTACATATTATACATGTGATCTGCCTCCATAGTATCCAAATGAGGTTGTTTCCGATCGAGATTCACGATTCACCTCACAATATTGAGAGAACTTCGTGAAAACCTTAGGCACATAGCTTAAACACAACATATCATTCTTGTACAGATGGTCAATCAAAACATACTAGTCAGACTCTAGAGGATATGGTACGCACATGTGCCTTAGAATGGCAGGGATCATGGGTTAAACATTTTCCTCTTGTAGATATCACCTACAACTATAGTTACCATGCAAGTATTGGCATGGTACCGTTTGAAAAACTATATGAATGTAGGTGTACTAATCCTCTGTGTTAGCAAGTGGTAGGGATAAAGAACCTTTAGGTGTACTACTCCTCTGTGTTGGCAAGAGGTAGGGATAAAGAACCTTTACAATTGAGATAAACTCAAGAAGACACGTGAAGTTGTAGAGCTTGCTCGAAAAAGACTAATAACTACTAAGAGTCGCCAGAAAAGCTATAGTGATACCAGGAGAAAAGATCTTGAGTTTGAGGCAGGTAACTTTGTATTCCTTGAAGTATCACCTATGAAGGGAGTTTAGAGGTTTGGCTTGCATGGGAAGTTGACACCATGTTTGTGGGTCTCTTTAAAATTATCCAATGGGATGGGAAAGTTGCATATAGACATGTACTTCCTGCACAACTTTTGGCAATACATGATATTTTTCATGTGTCCAATTCGAGAAAGTATATTAAGGATACTAAGTATAAGTTAAGCTTGATGATATGCATGTTGAACCATACTTGACATACCTAGAATTACATGTAAAAATACTAGACAGGGATATCAAGAAGTTGAGGAATAAAGAAATGCCTCTAGTTAAAGTATTATGGCAGAACCAAGAGTTCGAAGAAACCACATGGGAACCCCAGGCAGAAATGGGAGAGAAATAGCCCTATTTATTTGAATGATAACACTATGTATTGTGTATATATTCATTACAAATGAAATGACGTTCATTCTCTTTAAGGTTGTTATGCATGAACTTCAAGTCTCAAGGACGAGACTTCCTTTAAGGTTGTTATAGTTGTAAAGCCTTGAACTTGTCCATCTCTCGAATCATGTATCATAGTATCTGGCTCGTCAAGAGGAAACCAACGAAATTTGTTTCTTGTGAATGGAACTTCGTTTCAAATGGTTATGATTTCCAAAGAAAGAAAAGTAAGGAGGCTTAAGATGTCATTAACCCTTATTGATCATCATTAAGACTAGTTAATCGTGATTAAGGAGACTTACGAACTAAGGATTAGTAATCACCGTTTGTAAACACTAATAAGGGATTAGTGAAAGTTAATTGTGATTAGTAAAAGTTAAATCGTGATCAGTGAAAGTTAATCATGATTAGCGCTACTTAAATGCCATTAGCAAATCTAAAAGCTTGCCATTCACAAATCTAAAAGCTTCTAACATAAGTCCTTTCAGATAAACCTTGGCAAAAACCACGGGCTAAAATCATAGACCACTAACCGTGATTAAGGGTTAAACCACAGTTTACTAACCATGGTTAGCTGGTTTCTGAGCTTATAAATACCCCCTCCCCCTAACCATTCATTCTCTCCAAGTTCCATACCATCCACCACCACTACCTCAAGGGCTAGGGTTGAGAGGTATGGAGGAGAAGAGGGAGGCGGGGAAGAAGCGCTAGCGAAGCGCTGCCGGGAAGAAGAGGATAAGGAAGACGGAGCTCTCCTCTCCTCGATGACTTCGGGAAGGAGGTAAGTATACCCTTTTAATTCATGTTTCGATCCGTTTCTTCGAAGACTCATGTTTTCTTTTGAATTTTTCTAGATATAAGGGGACACTCCGCTGAACTTTTTCTTGAAATATCATCCGGAGGGGAATCTCTGCTGAAATTTTTCTTGAAATATCATTGATGTAAGGGGAAACTACGTCGAATTTTCCTTGAAATATCATCTGATGTAAGGGGAGACTTTGCCAAAATTTTTTCTTGGATTATCACCCAATATATGGGGAGACTCTGCCAAACTTTTTAAAGAATTCACGTTCCTTACATTCTTCGTTCGTTCTTCATGTTCTTTGTCCATTCTTCGTGTTCTTTGTGTGTTCTTCGTGTTCTTGACATGCAAATGGAGTTTTATCATATATGAGCTAATAAATCCATGTTTGAACACGAATCAAGGTTGATCAATACTTTCTAGAAGATAACACTATCATGTAACAAAATCCTGCCTCTTATTGTTGGGTTTTCAAGTCAAACTAGATAAAATTAATGTTTATTATGTTCTTTATTTTGAAGAATGTTCACATGCTTGTTTAATGATTTACTATGAAATAATGGTTAAAATAGAAATGGTGAAATGAATCATCCTTGAAGTTGTTGTGATAATTATGCAACATTCTACTGATACTAGCTGAAAATTGATAGGCGTAAATGAGACTCGGTTTCAAGTTCCATATTATCTTTGTACAATAAGGATGACTTAGAGTAGATACGACAGGTTGGGCGTGAAACCTGTATGTTTGTCAGAAGAACATCCTATTGGAAAGTCAGACCTATGTGGTACACAGTTACCTAGATATGTTGGATGCATGAAATAAATTATTTGCAATGCGTGATACTCATCTGCCATTAGGCTGATCGACTGATTGAAGATGGATAGTGCCATGTAGAGGCATGGGTGGTTTAATAGCAGTTGGGGCACAATAACATGTATTTTAAGTCACTATTGTATGTGATTAAAGTCTAGTCCGTGGTTTTAAACTACCGAGTCCTCGAGGACGGTGTGCTTCCTTCTTTGTCCGGCTGAGGAATTAGAACCCTGGTTAATAAAATAAAAAAAGAAATTGTCAGGGTAGTATTGGAGGATTTGTTGAGGCAACATGTTGTGTCATAAGCTCACCGTATCAATGCATTCTCCAATAAGTGTCCACAGCTTTGGGGTCCTTGGAAGGGAGAGGGCCAATCTTTGATGTGGATTATAATAGATAGGAACTAAAAATGGAATAAACGATGAACTGTATAATTTGACTTGTTGAACCTTTCACATATCATGCTTGGTCTATGTTTCTTTTCTTCGTTATTGAGCACTGGCTTATTTCTTTCCTATGTTTTCTGAAAACCCAACATGCATCGGAGAGTTACCACATGGACAATAGCCATTCATCCAACCACAATAGCATTACTCTATAAGGTAGTTGGTAACTATTTTTATGCATTTCCTTTCAAGTTGATGTACATGTAAATGGTTTATAGTGGAACAATGTAACCTGTAAACTTTATTTTGTGAATGGAGAAGTGTTGAACTACTTCCTTCATGATATTTTTAATTATAGTATGTTTATGAATGTTAGTTGTGATCGCTAAATAAATTATTACCGAGTAACTAGATCCAGATATGGGAGGATCCAACGATATGGAACTGGGGTCGTCACACCTGACAAACTGCATCATGAACATTATCTTCTACATATGTCTCTCTCAGTACTGATGGGGTCTGTTTCCATGGCCCAATTATGCCTATCCCACTGCACTCTACCTCATAATATGAGTAATCTATGCTGGCCTTGGAGTCAGATCTTTGCCACTTTGTCTACCACATCGCAAGTTCCACTTCTCCGCATAGAGAACGAAATTTCATCATCCCGGTTTGATAGTCAAATGAAGCTCCGGTGGTCCTAAAGAAAGGATGCCTTAGAATGATCTAAGATTCTCTCCAATGATTGGGGATTTCCATATCAATGATAGTGAAGTCCACCAAGTATTCTTGTCCCGCAATCGATATGATAACATTTTTAACCTCACCCTTAGTCATTTTTGCGGACTTATCTGCGAACTGGATTAAAGCTCTTGATTTGCATAGAGGTCCTAACTCCAGTCTCTCATACAAGGCTAAAGGTAGTAGTCTAATAGAAGATCCATTATCTAGGAGAGTGTGTGCAAACGCAATGTCATCAATATGACTCACTATATAGTGTGCACCCATATCTCTTTTCTTTCTCGTTAATGGTTGATTCTTGATACCATAAGTAGTGGCTACTGTTAATATTTGAGTCTTTACTTGACTATTTGGTTTCTTCCTGCTTACCCTAGTAGGTGTGCATCTCACTTTAAGGTACTTTTGAAATGCAGGATTACTTGCCACATATTTATCAAATGAAACCTTAACCATGATGTTTTCATTACAAAACTATGTCATTTTAGGGTCATTTTTTTAAGCTTCTTAACGATGCATGTTCCTGCCATTAGAGCACGGGGGAAAGGGAATGAATGCTGAGAGAAGAAGATGATGAAGAATCAGAATCATACATTGAAACATACTTCTTTCTATTCAAAGAAACCAAGTTCTTCATACATGAATCTTTTACATTTAACTTGGAATTAGAAATTTTGTTGTCTACTGAGGTTGGGTAACACCTACTTCTAGTACATCCTCCTCAATCGAAGGTGCAACGTCCTTTGTAGACTCTGCATTTGCATCTCCATCATACTATACTTATGTGCACTTCATCATCTCTCTACCCTCTAATGGTCTCCTCCTCTGCTGATGAAGTGTAGGATGATGTGTATGGTGATGCTCGTCTTCTCCATACTCCCATGTCTCCTCAGGTGAAGCCTTAGCCATACATCTAGTTTAAATTGGCAAGGTTCTAAAAATGTTCTGAGACAAAGAAATTTAAATGGCTGCAAGAGGGGGTCCTCAACGTGAAACTATCCTCTCAATCCACGCATTCAGCTTCGCTGGATCACCACGAAGGAGCATGTAAACATTCCGACCAGTTGTCGTTGCCAACTTTTCTGCGATCTTCTCAAATTGTTCCACATCAAGATCAGGACGCATGGCGCTGATCTCCTTGCATGCAGCAAGGGCTACATCCTCTGGACCATTCTTGCTCTCAGTAATCTTTTCAGACAACGAAGACAGAAAATTCTCAAGTATCTCCTGCCCAGCTCCGGACCTTGTCCCTCCACTCTTTAATTTCTTGCTATTGTTTCATCCTCCACTCAAATTTCTCTTCCGAGATGGAGTTGGGGTCATATTCTCGCCACCTTCCAAGTCATTCCCAGGTTCTGGCATACACTCGTAGAGGTTCTCATCAAAATTTAGCTCTCTCTGGCTTGAAGGGGAAAACGACGTCGACACACCAACTCCTGGGATCTCCCTTGGTGGGCGAGAGGAGATGGCGTGCACGCCTGTTGCAATGTCCTTACTGATAAATCTCTGAACGTCTCCAAAGTAAAGGAACAACTTGTTGCGATACTTGCAATATTTATCTGCCAGCTGTTAATGTTAAAATTCATATGAGACATCAAGCGAAGGTACATTTCACTATAGTTGGGTTATATATCTTCAGACAATGGACATAGAGGTTACCTCAAACCAAGCGGAGTCAGATGGAGCAATCAGTCTGTTGTAGATGCCATCCCAGCCCCGGCCAGACTTGTTGCGAAGGTATAGGTAAGCTGCGTAGTCCTTCTACAAAATTTTCCACCTATACAATAGTTGTGCCTTGGTATAGTGGAGACAGCTAACATGGTTGAACCTTGTCAGAATCATCTGCCAATCAGGTACTGTGAATGTGCTTCCAGCCCATGAAGATTCATATTCTAGCATCGCATCAATAAATATCCGGTCTAACCCTGGATTCCAGTGCGCATTTTCGCCGACGACTGTCTCCGGGCATTCAGTTGCTTCAGATGCAAGTCTCTCCCTATGTGGGAATCTCACCGACATCGCGCTTAATTTTGTTCACAACATCATCAATCATTGTCATACGTAAAAAGCTAACAGAATATATTATATATGACCATATAATGACATATTTTATTTGTGAAACCAATCGCTAAGAAAGGAAAACCACAGTCCCAAAAGAGAAGTGTTGTTGAGAACTTATCAAATTGGTTGGCTCCAAAATTACAAAATCTTATACCAAGTAACCAATGTGCATTCCTGAAAAATAGATCTCAACACAGATATTTATTGGTTGCTTCGAATATTCCGTGCCTAGTATAACATACAATTCATTGATGTTCTCCTTTTGCTTTTATTTTATGAAGGCGAGGTTGTTAAATGTTTATCCAACACCTGAAGTGTGTTATTTAAGAAATTGACAAGATAAGACCAACTTCTATTGGACTGAAAATACAAATCCAAAACACAAATACCTTATAGCATATAAACATATGTGTTAATGAGGAGTTGGAAAGGAAAATTTCAACAACACACATAAGCACTTGTATACTATCCTACTATGGGGGATGCTTGATCTTTGATAAATTCTTCTGGAGACCTCCTTCCACCTTCAAGTCGCATTCTTCCTTTTGCTCATCCAATGTAATACACATGAACATGACTATTCATAAACACATCATGTATTGGGTTAATAGATGCCACATCTGTAAACAAGAGGAGGAAAGTTGTGACCGTCTCCTATTGGGTTAATAGATGCCACATCTGTAAAGAAGAGGAGAAAAATGGTGATGAGGACTTGATTATGACTAACATCAATCCTCCCTGATTATCATTAGAATTCATGTTCCGTCTCATAACCATCCATAGTTATGCTAACCTCGTGCTAAGAGCTTAGGAAAATCCTCTTCGATATAGTTGTTAATATTTGTTGGGAAGCTACTGCTCCCTTTCACTCGAGCACTCAACTCCTACCTCAAGACACTTTTCATTAATATGGTTCAAATCCATCCTCCTAGATTTCATATTCTGTTGCACAACCACATGTTATCTAAACTACAAGCCATGGTCTGTTTATCGCAAAATGTTCTACATGAAAACCGACGAACTCGAGTAGATCTGGTGACCTAACGATGTGATTATCCAAACTACAAATCGGCAATGTTTCTCCCACGAACTCAGGGATATGGGGTGACCTAAAACTATAAATGGGATCGATCTATTATACATTAACACGATGAACCTGAGCACAAGAAAATCCCCCCACGAAGGGACCATACATCACAACGGGAAACAAGTAGCTCATCCGAATAGGAAAATAGACAAGAAGGGGGGTTTGGAAGATCTACCTGCCAAGAAAATGTGTGAGGGTTCTCACAATCGGATGCAGCTCCTCCACTCCAAATGGAACTCCAGCATATGCCAATGCCCAGACCAATATTGCACCTATTTTATAGGGGTAAAGCTCCTCCGCCCCTTGTTTCCTTGTCCTCCTTCCGCCACTCAATGGTAGAGGGGACACTGACGGTGCTGTAGACTCACACGAGGACGCTCCTTGCTCCATCGTGGTGCGATAAACCTCTGGATGATGGGATTGATGCGCCAATGCCAGCAGAGGAGGGAAGAACGCGTGCTTGCTGCATCACGGAGAAGACGACAATCGGCTTCGTGTTGTCTACTTCAAGGCGATGGCATCCCTACAAAAGGTGGAGAAAAGGGGTGGGGGTAGAGGAAAGGGGGAACATGCATCACCGAGTTTTGGGGGAGGAGGAAGGTGACGGGCATGTGAGTCGATAAAGTGGTCGTAACTTGCCAATTGATGGGACATATCGACAGGCGTTGGGACCTGATTTCGAATCACCCGGGGGTGCGTTCGCAATCCACCAAAACCATAATTCATACGATGTGGCGGGGGGGGGGGGGGGGTGACCTCGCCCGACCCAGGTCACACCCCCAACCAAACGCACCCTAGGGACTGGGCCTTTTGAATAAAAAAAATATTTTTTTGGAAAATTACGTCGAGGCCCCTGGAGGTTCTAAAATTTGCAAAAGAGCCCCTGCACTTTAATTCCAGGTCACGTGCGAAGCACATGCGTCTTGGGTAAATTGCGAGCTTTCCACCGCATTTATTTCTGTTATCTTTTCATGCAAAAACTATGAATAATTGTAAGTAAGTCCATGTACTGCATTTCTAGACTTTAATTTTGCATGCATTTTTCATCAAAATAAATGTTTTTATTTTTCGAAAAATTCTCAAAAAATGGTGTATGTTCCTGCTATAGTCTCATCATTGTATAAAATTTTCATAGTATTTGGTTGACTTTTGATATATTTAAAAAAAATAGTAACTTTTTACCTGCCCGAAATTGCAAAATTCATAAAAATTCGAAAAATAGCCTAAAAATTCCAAAAAATTTCATGTAGCCGTGTCTTGGTGTGTTTTAATTTCTAACCAATTTTGTGCATTTTCTATTTATAAAAACCAAAAAAATTACAAAAAACAAAATTCTTAAATTTTTTTTACAAATTGTAGAAAAATCAAAAAATTTTGATTCCAGTTTGTGATTGTAGATATTTCTTGGTAGTTTATATTAAAATTAATCTAAAGGAGTATTGGGCACTTAAAGTATTTTTAAGTTGCAAAATACTCTCGATTGTGCATAGTTTGCCTTGTTTTCCATTTTTTTATTTCCATAAAATCACAAAAAATATCAGAAAAATTCGAAAAAATTACCAAAAATAGTTTAAAACATATAAAACACAAAAACATTTTTTAAATTTTCTGAGTATTTTTGGTCATTTTGAAAAAAATACAAAAAAGAGTGTGGTGTGTGTTTTTATCTTTTGTGCCTTGTTTTAAAAATAAAAAAAATAAAAATTCAAAAACCATAAAAAATTATTTTCGAAATATGACTACTTAGTTTTTAAATCGTGCTCCTTGTGTTCGACCCTGGTCGCTATACCAGGTAAAAAGAATAGCGGAAACCGCTTACATTGTTTTTATTGATTCATCTTATTTTGAGTGGTTTAATTATTTTTTCTCGTTGACCGATTTGAGTGGTTGAGAACAACGACACATTTGAATATTATTTCCCTCTCTTGACCTATCGGATTTCGTGTCATCAATCTACATTATTCATGTTGAGGGTTTTATTATTGGAGCTGTAAAAATAATAAAATAAAATATGTGCCAAAAAGTAATTATAAATGAATAAAAAGTTAGGGTTTTATTGTATTTTCTGTATAATTCATCTGCCCTATGTCCCCCTACTTTATTCCTTGTCGACCAGGTGATGAATCCCCATTTCATCACCTTTATTCTATCATTTTGGCCTTAAAAATCTAGCCAATGCATGTATACAACATCAATTTATACAAAATAGCATTCCTTATCTATTGCATTTATTGTGCAAATATTGTGGTTTTTAATGTCAAAATTATAGAATAAAGATAAGAAAATAAAAAGAATAAAATATTGAAGATATTTTATGACCCTAAACCCCGAGACCTAGTCAAGAATTGAGATGGTCGACAAGGAATAAAGTACGGGGAGATAAGGGCTAAAAATAGAATAAAAAACCAATTCTTTTATTCATCATTTATCCATTTTTTGACACCTATTTTATTCTTTATTCTTTATTCATAAAATGAAGAAACTCTATACACAAAATTTGTAGACAATAATTAAATAAAAATACAAAATTGAGTTTGCACAAAAATAATAAACAATGTACATTTTATGCACAAAATAAAAAGACAAAATCCCAACTTCACAGACCCATATCATTCAAATAAAAACTTAAATTGTGTCAAAATCACTCTAATTGTATATAACTTTTCATAAGCTATTTAATGGAGGTGGTTTCATATTTTTAGGAGTTACAGTGTGAAAGTTAGGTTTATGACCCTCATTGTACATTATACCTGATTAAAATATTTAAGTTATTTATCCTTCATTATTTTTACAAATTCAATTTTTTTTTATAATTTTATAATTATTATTTATAACATATGTACATATTAAAATCAAAATAAAACCAAAAATAAAATACAAAATAAAACAAGTCTATGAATATATAAGCAAAATACCTATAGTTATACGTATAAATAAAGGGAAACTTATTCTTTTGTTCTTTATTCATCCATGTTTTTATTATATTGTAAATATTGTTTATATTATATTAAAAATACAAATATAAAATAAAACAAAAGAAAATAAATTAAATAAATAAAATTTATGTAATACATAAATAAAATACCTATAAGTATACATATATATTATACATACCTATTTATTTAAGTATATAAATAATATCATAAAAATACAATAAAAATATATTTACATGTATAAAAATAAGTTATAAATATATAAAATAAAAGAATAAAATAAAAAATACATAAAATAAAAATAAAATAGTCAAAATATACATATAAATACACCATTAAAAATTAACCACTAAAAAATAAAGTCAAAAAAATAATAAAAATCATAATAAATAATAAATAAAATAATAAACATTTTTTATTTTATAATCTAAAATTAATAAAATCTAATACTATTTTTAAATAATTATTTTCTATCAAAACTTGTTGTTTTGTCTTCTAGCGGGCTGAGCTGGACCAATCGCAGCCGCTTGTCTGTTGACCGTCGATCAACTCATCCTCCAATGATCTGACCGTTGACGCCTTTCTTGTCCATGATATTTCACCATTTTCCCGCATGATACATACTTCAATCGATGTCGCTTCCTTCATGAAAAATCATCATTGATCATTGTAGATTCACGCCAACCCATTGTATATTCTGTACATATCATCGATTCGTTCCTAACCGCCGGTCAAATAAGGTTGTCGTCCATGTTGTTAAATAACTACCTCTGATCCTCCATGATTTTTTTGGTCATCTCCAAGGCCTAGATCCACCGCATCTCGGCCAAAGAGCATATCCTCATGATAGGGGGAGTCCCCTAAGGTGTTGGGAGCTCGCAGAGGAGGAGGTGCACCCAAGGCCGCCATCGCCGGCGACCTCTTCTCCCTATCCTCGTGGGAAGGTAAGATATGCACCTTTTATTTATTTTAGGTAGATTTTCATTCCATCTTTTTAATTATGCAGTTAGCTCAACTTGTAGACCTTAGGTTTAGCCTAGATCCGCCATTTCGTAGTTCGTCGGAGCTCCGCTCCGGTGAATGATTACGCTGTGACTCCACCGTTCACCGACTTGCCAACCACCTCCAGTACGTTTCCCTTTCGCTTCTCTACACTCTACCTCCATCCATTCACCCAGATCTAGCGTGGATATGGAGACTAGATCCTTCACTCCGTTGCCTTGCCGGAGGACCTCCGTTGCGCTTCAGTTCTGCCTAATCCTACTAAATAAGCCTCCAGGACCCCACATTTGTTCTTTCAAAACTTCTTGCAAGTCCTGTGTGCCAAAGGACCCCTTGGGGGGGTCGATTTTGCAAGAGGCGCGGTTCCTGGAGCTCTCTTCTGCCCCGAGCTCGTCAAGTCTCTACACGGGTTCCTGGACTTTCTTGCAACCTCCATCAGCTATAGACAACTCCTCCGGAGGTGCAGAGCTCGACTCCATTGCAGAAGACCGCTGGTGGAGAGCGTAATCAACAATCGAAGGCAGGGAAGACATATGTTCTTCCCTCTTCTTCGTGAATAGCATTGTCCACTGGATGGAGGCATCCCTCAAATATTGATCAGAGCCATTCGTTCAGCCCTCATCTCACCCGTTCGATGGAGCCCTCGATCAAATCAGAACCCCTTATCGTCAAACCGGTATCAGTCGAGGGCTCGACACGTGGATAAGTGGATGGCACTGCACCGTTCGAAGGCGCGCTACTTTGGGGTAATTTACATTTTCGCCCCACATTTTTGTGTATTCATTAAATAGTTTTGTAAATAAAGTATAGCATTATAAATAATTGGAAATTTTGCGTGCGACCCCCTGTAGTTATTCTGAATTACATTTGGTCCTTCCTAGGTATGTCACGTGTAGTCCCACGTGATGGCAAATTTTACATATGTGACCCTGGCATATTTTGTAATTGTAAAATAATCCAATAAAATGTTAATTCCATTGCATATTTTTGGCATATTTGCACTGTACCCGCTTGCGTTTATTTTATTTGCAAAAGTGCCCATGCTAGGATATATATTTTTATGTATTTTATCTATTTATTAAAAATAACTAATATTCTCCTAAAAATAAAAAATAGAATTAAATACCTCATGCCATGTACTTTTACGACACATGTTCACTTTGCATTTTTGGGCATTTAATTATTTATTAAAAATGAAAAGAAGCTTATTTATTCCCTATTTAACCAATAAAATACCATAAAAATATAAAAACATGTCTAAAAATTCCAAAAAAATTAAATATAGTATATTTTGTCCTAATTTAATTATAGACAAAAAACATTAAAAAATGAAAAAAAAATAAAAAGCTTAAAAATAAAAAAAACCCAAAATCTTTTGAAAAAAAATCCTTTAAAAATCCAAAAATAGTTTTTTCTACTTTATAATTTTCTCTATATAAATATTTATATATTAAAATTGATTCGGATATTTTTGGGACTTATTTACTATTTTTAATATTCAAATCAATTCCAGAATATTAATTAATCCCTTAGTTGGGGTATTTTTGACTTTATAAATACATAAAAATTAGCAAAAATTCCAGAAAAATAATAAAAAAATTAGAAAAATATAAAAGCACAAAAATATTGTTTTTACTGTATTTTAATTATTTTTACATATTTATATATAGAGTATCTATATATACCTTATATTGTGTATCAACACATATCTTATGTATTTAAATGAAAAAGAAACATAAAAGTTGGGAAAACATAAATATAAAATAAAAAATTTATAAAATAAAAAATATAATAAAAAATATACAAAAACTAAAAACCCACAAAAAAATTTAAAATAGACTAGAGACACAAGACAATTTTTTGAGCATCCTTTTACCTTCTTCTACCGTTTGCTCTTGTGTTCGACCTCTACATGTACTTACACCTATACAAATTTGCTATAGAGTTATAATAAATTTCAACTCCATATTTTGATATTAATTACGCAATTAATTATTGTGGGTTATCTGTTGATTGAATCTAGGATTCTCGTCGGTGGCCTCATTGTCTATGCTCCCGCCTTGTGTGGAGCACACGACAGATGATTATTTTTTGGTCCATCAAATGGCACCGTTGTCGTGGAGCAACGCCACATAGTTGGAGATTATTTTATTTTGTCTATTATCTCTTGTACATTTATTTATTTCTTGTATCTATTTATCTCTGTTGTTTATTTATTCATCAATTATTTGATATTGATTATGACTGCTCTGACCACTCTTCTCTATTAACTTTGATGCGAGGGGCCGCTACGTGAGGGAGGACCTCCTAGGAGGATCGGTGCACCCAAGCAAGACGAAGCCGACTTTCAAACCTAGCCAGCAGGAGAAAGCATCAAGGGCAAATGGAGGAGAATTTTGGAAGAGCAGTCCATTAGTTTTATATTATTAATCATGTATATTTATGTGAGAGAGTGACCTATATAATTGTAATAATTCAGGACTCTCAGCCACACTCCGACTGCCCGAGGTCCAGTGCCCGAGGAATTGTTCCCTTGGGGGCCTCATCGTGTTTTTCGGGTCTTTATCACTTTCTTTTATTTGTTTTTAGATTTTTGTTTTATTTATTTTGTGTGCATGAGCCCTATCTTAGGACGTGCTTGCTCGATAGGCTAAGGCCAAATACTTAATAAACATTGCTTATACCTATAGATCTTGTTTTAGATTTAGGCAAATTTTGAAGCGCTATTTATTTGGACTTGAGACCCCGTGTCGAGAGAGGCTGCATACAGCGCGTACAAGACCCGTTGTGGCGGGCACCGAGTGGCATCGAAGACCGGACATTGGTCTCTTGTATAGATAATTAACCTATTGTTCTTCACGATAATAGTATATTCTCATCTAGGGCGATTTCGTCGGATTGCATCTCATATAGTTAGGTTTTCAAATTCTGTTCTGCATCCCACATGGAGGGAGCTGGGGAAGCACTCTAAGTCTTCTGACTTTGCATGCATCATCGATTTCCGACTTACATGGATTGCCGATCTTCTCCCTCTGATTTTGACTACCTAGGATGTTAAATGGAATTGGAAAACCAATAGGACGTGCATTGAAAAATAAACAAAAAAGTGATAACGTAAATAAAATCGGGGCTGCTAACCCTGTTGGCCTTAAAATAAAATGTAATGGGTTCATTGTGGAGAGCAACCCCCTCCTTGTTTGTGCATTTTATTCCTACATACACGCTAAGGATTAGTGCCCAAATCCCAAGCCTATCTTCAGTGTGTACAATTTTTTGATGATCACCTAACTCTAAAAATGAAAAGATAAAGGACCACATCTCGGTCTTCATTGTGTTGAGTAGGTGAACCAGGGGTTTACGGCATTTCTCCTTGCCCATATCACCCATATCTAGTCCGGTTCGAGGAGACCCTCTCCTTGAACCACAATTCTGTCTATGTCCACTTTCATCTTGCTCGCCCTCCTCGTCCCCTCCGTATCATCTATTCTTTCACTCAGGAATGTTGCGCTAGTAGATGATGCTCGCATCGAGGATTTTTGGATTCTACTGATTATTTGTGTAAGCCGGGCATATTCGAGGATGCTGAGATTGGTATGCTCTTTTGGATCTGGACTTGATATGTGCTTGGACATTATTGAGGATTTTGATGATTGCACGTGTGGAGGTGAGGTGCTTCATTGAGACTTTGATCACGCATACCGGATTGAGGATGTAATGTTTTACAATGATTTGATGATGATTTCATGAAGTTATGACTAATCGATCTATTTCACGGTTCCTTCCATCTTGATTTAGAGGTTTGATTGACTATCTTGATTTGGACTTTAGAGCGACGGTGCCCGGCACTCACATGATTTCACTCATCTACCTTACTGATCCATCTTCGATCTTCTGACTATCCGATCCACCTGTAGCACTGAGAGGATTTCTGTTTACATCTTGAGCCATCTCAGTTGATTTGATTGACTAGAGGGATGCATTGCAATTGACCTGGTTGACTTTCTCATCCCCCCGTGATCTTATGCCTTCCTATTAAGGATTGATTTATGATTTCGAGGGCCTAAGATGTGATGCCAACATTCCCATGATTTGATTGACCTAGTCTGCATTACTCCCCGAGGACTATCTGCGGGAGGATTTAACACATTCTTTACGATCAGTTTCATTCACTACATGTGCTCCCACCTTGCTGGGGCACGAAACCGCATCGTCTGATATGAGTGTCTGTCTCATTGTCTGATTGTGTCTCCTATTTGTGGTAGCATGAGACCAACTTGTCTGGACTCCTTTGAGTTCTCTCTCTCCTTGACGATCCTCGCAAGGATGAGTTTCAGTCTGCTGATTACTCATTGCCTACTTCATAGTACTCTCTGAGGGTTATCTGCGAGAGACTATGACATTATCTAGATCTGTCAGTCTCTTCTAATGGTAGCCGATTTGTTGCCACCCGAGACCAACTCTGTAGATCCGTCTAATGGATCCGGCTCCTTCGAGCCCTCTCTCCTTGACGACCCTCGCAAGGCTGAGATCTGTTTTGACTATTCACTGATTTAGCTTGCATCACTCCCCAAGGACTATATGTGGGAGGACGCAACACTTTCTTTACACTTGGTTCCATTTGCTGACTGTGTCTCCATTCTGTTGGAGCACATAATCGAGTCGTCTGATATATGCTTTTTGTCCCGCTGCCTTGGATATATATTTGATTTGTTAGATCATGGGACCTATCTTCCTGGACTCCTTTGAGTCCGCACTCCTTGATGGTCCTCGCAAGGACAAGCTTTCTGCCTCTGATTATTCCCTGCTTAGTTGGCAGTATGCTCCCCAAAGGTTATTTGCAAGACAATGCCACATTCTCTTTATATGTCGGTCTTTTCTGATGGTAGCCGCGCTATCGCCTACCGAGACCGCTTTCTGTGATCCGTATGATATATCTGACTCCTTGGAATCCGCTCTCCTTGATGACCCTCGCAAGGGTGAGCTCTGTCTGATTATTCATTGACTAGTATGTACCACTCCCCAAGGGTTATTTGCGGGAGGGTACATCATTCTATAGATACTCAACTTTACTTCTGGTGTCTCCATTCTATTGAAGCACGAAGTTAAGTCTTCTAATTTGTGTCCTCGATCTCCTCTCTGGTTGTGTCTCCTTTCTTGAGGAGCACATAGCCGAGTCTTCTATTTATTTTGGATCCTTGACTTATTTTGAGTCTACTCACCTTGAGGACCCTCACAGGGTTGAGCCATGTCTCGTTGTGTTCGATGTGTTCTTTCTCCCTTTTTGATCTTATGACCACCGGATATCACACCGCTGCATTGAGAGTCTCCTATTTCTCTCTTTCTATACATCTCTGAGACCTTGATTGACTTGAAGGGAACTGTATTGTTCCTTCTTCCTCCAAGTCTTACGGTACCGGCTCTATTCCCTCACAACGATCCTATGAGCCGATGATCTGATTCATACTACTAGACCCTGCCTTCGCTTTTGATCTATCTTTCCCCAGTAGCTAACACCCACCTGCCTGTATATCTGGGTGTATTTTCACTTTCTAATTGCATCGTCGTCTCACAGGGAGATGATGACGAGAGCACAGTATTCACTTGTCAGATGCCATCATGCACTTCCCCGTCTATACCCTTTGTATATATATGTTACCAATTTCATTCATTCTTTCTCCCGTATGTTACATGTACCCCAGATCTTGTGCCATATCTTTATGTCTATACTTAGGATGTACCTTGTCCTAAGTATAGGGGGGGTACACATCATGTTGTTCTTTTTCTGTTAGTTTCATCACTCCTGTTGTTTCTTATACTTAGGAATCTTTTACCCTAAGTATAGGGGGAGTGATGCGTACATTCTCTGCGATCTTTTCATCTATCTTTATATATCTTTTCCTCTTTTCCTCTTTTCTTCTTTTCGTTTTCATTTTTTATTTTTCTACAAAAAAGCGTCGCCCCTTTTGTTAGTTTTCTGTATTTAGGATGCACTTTGACCTAGGTATAGGGGGGCATATCCTGCGTTTTTCATTCTTTGATCCCCTCCACTACCTCCTCTCTTGTTGATTTGTTCTTCTATACTTAGGGATATCTCACCCTAAGTATAGGAGGAGACAACCCAAGCTGTGATATGTTTATTCCCACCCTTGGCCCTCCCTGCCTTGTGTACAGTCTGCTATACTTAGGATTATTTGATCCTAAGTATGGGGGCGGTCAACTTTGATTCATTTATCTCTTCATTCTTTCATTTTTTTCAAGTCGTTGTAGTATAGGCTTTTCTATACTCAGTATGAGCTATGTCTACTTTTTTTTTCTCTTCGATCTATGAGGACATAGCTCATGCTAAGTATAGGGGGTCATATATGCTCTGTATATACTTTAGACATAACTCGTACTTTCGTATTTTTAATAATATGGCTAAATTACTAAAATACTATATATATAAATATACAATTTGTTAAATAGATTAATAAAAAGGATATATATATATATTCCTCAAAATTCTTTTTGTATATACTAATTAAATAAATCATGTCAAAATGTTTTGCAAAATGATTTGAAAAATGGTTTGACCTGTTTGAAAAACTTTTTGTAAAATATTTTCAACCTTTGTACAAAAAGATTTTGTGTATAAAATTTATTTCTTTGTGTGAAATAAATTATTTTGAAAACCTATTTACAAAATGTTTGGAAAAGGGTTGCGAAAATAGTTTAAAAATTTATATCTACTATTTGAAAAACCTTTGCAAATTAGTTTTTCAAATGTTTGTAAATATTTGCAAAAATTATTTTGAACTATAGTTTTCAAAATTGTTTTCAAATAAGTTTGAGGAATATATATATATATATATATCAATATAAAATAATAAAAATAAAAAAATATAATAATCCTTTATCAATTGTATATATACATAGGCTAATAAAAATAAATATTATTTTAAACCTATAAATTCTTTAAATTATTAATCCTTCTAAAAAAGAAGCAAGCCGTGTAAATAGTTATACATATTTACATGTTTTATATGAAAATTTCTTTTTATTTTTTAAAATTCTTTAAAAATTGCATCAATCTTTCTGCACTGTACATAACATTTGCATAGCATTAACATTCTTTCGAATTGAGCTTGATGTTTGAACTAGTCCAAATAATATCGAAGATTGGAGCTTAGTTGGACCTTACTGTACCTAACTGCACTGGAACCTTTTGGGAACTAGATTTAAGGTATTTCAGGTCTATTTGGACTTATTCTTTGAGACTCAGGGCTGGGTTCAAGTCACCTCAACTGACTAACTAGAACTTTTCGAGACACATGCATGACTCTTGTCAGTCATGACCTAACTTGGACACTTGCACCTTTCACTTGGCTCAACCCAGTTGGAGTGGTGAGGGGAAGGATTTTCAGTTTTGAGATGCAGACGAGTAGAAACATTCATCCTCGTCTAAGGAGGGAAGTGCACCCCAACCCGATCCAGTAGCCATGAGGTCTAAAGGCAGGAGAGTGTGGGTTGCAATAATGATTCAAAGTGGGATAGTCTTCTGGATCAAGAGGAAAAACTCCTTATGTAAATGATGATGTAAATAGTATGTTGAAAAAAAAACTCCAACAAAGTGGACATGGCTGATTGAAAATAAAATGCCTACAGGAGTATGTATATATGTTGTATAGAAAATAAGTAAGCTTGAGCATAAAAGTTATACCACGTGAGCCTGAAGCTGGGTGACTTGACTACATTGGTCATGCATCCCAGGATAGGTAGCTACACTGGCTACCGTCCCATTCTTCTCTTCACCCCCTCCTTTTGAGTCGGATGCCACTTGAACTTAGAAGGGAATACCCCGCTCCTCGAGGAAAGAGTCGCTAGATTGGGGAATCATTGGGTTGTCATTCTGGAGAAGTCAATCCCTTTGTCATTCAGTTGGGGAGAGCCACTATCACTTACACTGTACAAGTCAGCTTCATAGTCATAAGGGTTTGCGTATGATGTAGGCTAGTTTGACCTGGCTATTGAGGTGGTTTGAACCGAGTCATGTAACTCTCGAAGGCTGTTGTGTTTTAAATTTGGTTCACACCAGGTTCCGCACACACTCACTCAAGGTCTAACTGAGCTCCAAACTTTGATTTTGTAAAGATAAGTTTAATAATTAAAATCAATTCTATTTATTCTTTCTTTTTCTTTTCTTATTTTTTCTTTTTATACTTATTGCATAAATGTTTGCTAGGACCTAGCAAAGGAAAGTGTAGGGGGTGATGAATCTCCATTTCATCACCTTTATTCTATCATTTTGGCCTTAAAACCCTAGCTAATGCATGTAAATAGCATCAATTTGTACAAAAATAGCATTCCTTATTTATTGTGTAAATAATGTGATTTTTAATGCCAAAATTATAGAATAAAGAGATATAAAAGAAAAAGAAATAAATATCGAAGATATTTTACGACCCCAAACCCTGAGACCAAGTCAAGAATTGAGTTGGTCGACAAGGAATAAAGTAGGGGGAGATAAGGGCCAAAAATAGAATAAAAACCCAATTCTTTTATTCATTATTTATCCATTTTGACACCTATTTTTTTATTATTTATTCATCAAAAGAATGAACTCTGTACACAAAAGTTGTAGATAATAATGTAAATAAAAATATAAAATTGAGTTTGCACAAAAAATATAAAATAGTGTACATTTTATACACAAAATAAAAAGCCAAAATCCCAACTTCAGAGACCCATATCTTTCAAATAAAAACTCAAAATGTATCAAAATCACCTCTAATTGTATATAACTTTTCATAAGATATTTAATGGAGTGGTTTCATATTTTTTAGAGTTACGTAGTGAAGTTAGTTTTGGACCCTCATTGTGCATTATACATGATTAAAATATTCAATTTATTCATCCTTCATTATTTTTACAAATTTATATTTTTATATTTTTATAATTATTATTTATAACATATATACATATTAAATCCAAAATAAAACCAAAAAGTAAATACAAATAAATAAGTCTATGAATATATAGGCAAAATACATATAGTTATACCCGTATATAAATAAAGGGAAACATATTCTTTTATTCTTTATTCATCCATATTTTTATAATATCGTAAATATTGTTTAAATTATATCAAAGATAAAATATAAAATAATACAAAATAAAATGAATTAAATAAATAGAATGTATGTAATACATAGATAAAAATACCTATAGGTATACCTATATATTATACATACCTATTTATTTAAGTGTATAAATAATATCGTAAAAATACAATAAAAATATATTTATGTGTATAAAATTAAGTTATAAATATATAAAATAAATAAATGAAGTAATAAATAAAATACACAAAATAAAAATAAAAATAGTCAAAATATACCTATAAATACACCATTAAAATTAACTACTAAAAAGTAAAGTCAAAAAATAAAATAAAAATAAACAATAAAATACTAAATAAAAAATAAACATTTTTCATTTTATAATTGAAAGTTAATAAAATCAAATACTTTTTAAATAATTATTTTCTAATAAAACTTTTTGTTTTGTCTTCTAGCGGGCTGAGATGGACCAATCGCAGCCGCACGTCTGTTGACCGCCGGTCAACTCGTCTCTAGTGATCTGACCGCTGACGCCAGTCTTCTCCTCGATATTCTGCCATTTTCCCGCATGATACACATACTTCAATTGACATCGCTTCCTTCATGAAAAATCATCATTGATCATTGTAGATTCACGCCAACCCATTGTATATTCTGTACATAGCATCGATTCGTTCCTAGCCACCGGTCAAATAAGGGTGCCGTCCATGTTGTTAAATAACTACCTCCGATCCTCCCTGATTTTTTGGTCATCTTCAAGCCCTAAAGCCTCCGTATCTTGGCCAAATGCGTATCCCCGTGACAGGGGGAGTCCCCTGAGTTATTGGGAGCTCACAGAGGAGGTGGTGCACCCAAGGTCACCGTCGCTAGCGACCTCTGCTCCCTTTCCTCCCCAGAAGGTAAGAGCTACGCCTTTTACTTATTTTAGGTATATTTTCATTCCATCTTTTTAATTATGCAGTTAGATTAACTTGTAGACCTTAGGTTTAGCCTAGATCTGCCATTTCTTAGTTCGCCGGAGCTCCGCTCTAGCAGAAGATTACATTGTGACTCCACCGTTCACTGACCCACCAACTACCTCCAGTGCATTTCCCTTTTGCTTCTCTACGCTCCACCTCTATCCATTTACCCAAATCCAATGTGGATCTGGAGACCTGGTCCTTCACTCCGTCGCCTTGTCGGAGGACCTCTACTCCGCTTCACTTCCGCCCAATCCCACCAAATAAGCCTCCAGGACCCCCGATTTGTTCTTGCAAAACTTCTTGCAGGTCCTGGTGCGCCGAAGGACCTCTTCGGTGGATCGATTTTGCAGGAGGCGCGGTTCCTGGAGCTCTCTTCTACCCCAAGCTTTCCAGGTCTCTACACGGGTTCCTAGACTTTCTTGCGACCTCCATCAGCTGCGAACAACTCCTCTAGAGGTTTAGAGCTCGACTCCATTGCAGAAGACTGTTGGTGGAGGGCGTAATCAGTGATCAAAGGCAGGGAAGCCATATGTTCTTCCCTGTTCTTCGTGAATAGTAATGGCCGTTGGATGGAGGCGCCCCGCCAGTTTTGATCACAACCGTCCGTTCAGCCCTCATCTCACCCGTTCGATGGAGCCCTCGATCAAATCAGAACCCCTCATCATTGAACCGTTATCAAGCGTCGAGGGCTCGACACGTGGATAAGTGGATGGCGCTGCACCATTCGATGGCGCGCTACTTTGGGGTAATTTATATTTTCACCCCATATTTTTATGTATTTAGTAAATAGTTTTGTAAATAAAGTATATCGTTATAAGTAATTGGAAATTTTGCATACGACCCCCTGCAGTTATTGCAAATTACATTTTGGTCCTTCCTAGGCGTGTCACGTACAGTCCCACGTGATGGCAAATTTTGCATATATGACCCTGGAGTATTTTGTAATTGTGAAATAGTTCAATAAAATATTAATTCCATTGTATATTTTGGCATATTTGCACTGTACCCTCTTGAATTTATTTTATTTGCAAAAGTTCCCCTTCTAGGACATATATTTTTACGTATTTTTTCTATTTACTAAAAATAGCTAATGTGCTCCTAAAAATGCACAAAAATAGGATTAAATGCCTCATGCCATGTATTTTCACTCCACGTGTTCATTTTGAATTTTTGGGCATTTAATTATTTATTAAAAATGAAAAGAATCTTATTTATTCCCTTTTTAACCCAGAAAATACTAAAAAAAGCATTAAATTAATTACTTAAATTAATTTAAAACCACATAACTAAGAATCATTGTTCCCTGTGTTCGACCTTGGTAAACTTACCAAGTAAAAATACTCCATAACATTCAAAGTTTGTGGTTTTTGCCGAGTTGAAATATGTCTCCTATACTACAATTATCGATTATTAAAGAGATAGATTTCTCTCTACTCACACCACATATATGTCGATGATAATGTGAGACCTTCCTGTGAATTCCAGAGAAGATAATCCAAATCTGCGAGAAGTAGTAATGGAAGAGATTGGGAAGTAGTGTAAAGGAGAATTTATATACCCCATTTCTGATTCCAAGTGGGTGGCCCCACTCCATGTTGTCCCGAAAAAGTCGAGAATTCAGATGGTCATCAACGAGGAAGGGGTAAAGTTCATGACATGAGTACCCATGTCATGGTGCGTTCTGTCGACTACTGGCGCCTGGATGCCATGACCAAGAAAGACCACTTCCCCTTTCCTTTCATCGAACAAATTTTGGAGAGAATAGCAGGGAAAGCATTCTTCTATTTTCTTGATGGGTACTTTGGATACAATCATGTAGCCATCATTCCCGAGGACCAGTAAAAGATCACCTTCACATGTCCATTCGATACTTACGCATTCAGGCGCATGCCATTCAGACTCTGTAATTCCCCAAGTACATTTCAGCAGCGCATGATCGATGTATTTGCTGAGATGGTGGGAGATTTCCTAGAGGTTTTCATGGATGACTCCTTGGTCCAAGGTGATTACTTTGATACATGTTTATCACATTTGGATAGAGTCCTTAATAGGGGTCGAGAGGTGAATCTGGTACTCTTATGGGAGAAAAGCCATTTTATGGTGACATAGGGTATAGTGTTAGGATACATCATCTCCAAGAAGTATATGAAGGTTAACCCTGCCAAATTAGAAAGGATTAAGAAACTCGAGCCGCCAACCAACATGAAGTCAGTGTGGTCTTTCTTAGGGCATGTTGGATTTTATCGGAGATTTATTCAGGATTTTTCAAAGATCGCCTGCCCACTAACTGAGCTCTCAGGAAAAGACACCTAGTTCATTATAGATAACAAGTGTCTAGAGGCCTTTGAGCTTTTGAAAAGGAAAATTTATGACTCGTCAATCCTACAAGCTCCTGACTAATTGATAACGCCTCCCGCACCCTTGGTTAATTCGGTCAGATTAATGTCCAAATTAATTATAAGTGTTCGTTGCAGTCGGATACGAGAGGGAATATCAAAAACCACTTTTAATTAGATTCAAGTTAATTTCAAGCAGCAATTTTTTTACTTGGTGAAGTCCAAGGTCAAACTCAGGGAGGCATCTGTCTCCTTAGGTGAATTTGAGCAAAGTCCAAGTGTTAGATTTTCGGGGAATATTTTTTTTTGGTCTTTTTTTAATTTCTATGCAGACACATGCAAAAATCAAGCCAATTTAAAGTTAAATCAGTTAAGGTATCAAATGAAGTCCAAAAATTATAAAAATTGGCCAGATGATGAAATATGATGAAATTAAGCTACCTTAATTTTTTTGGAATTTTTCGACATTAAATGAATTTACTGTGAATTAAACAAGATTACAGGGTGATTTTCACTAATGTAATTTTAATAAATATCAAATCACAATACTTTCATGAAATAAAATTATCCTAGATAGATATAATAATGAGGAATCTAGGAAAATTGATAAATCTAAATTTTAATGTGAAATGAAGGTATTAAAAATAAACTAAGGAAATCACCAATTAATTTATTTAGGCCTCGAGATGTGTGCAAATGAGATGAAATTTTTATGCAATATTAAGTTAACTATCCTAAAGCTACTATGATTTTTTGAGAATTTTTGGAGTTACAAAGAATTATCTATTAATTAAAAGGTCTAGTTGGGCAAAATATCACAAAAATCAACCAATTAATTAATTAAAAATTCTACTGATTCCACAAAAATATGACAAGTGTCACAATAGATAGATGACAAGCTAAGCTACAACATGCAATTTTCAAAACTCAAAAATGATGAAGTATGACACCTAGGGATGCGTGTAAAGATAGGGGTGTAATTGCAATACAAGAAATAAAAATTACATATAAATAAACATGCTGACAGGGACTAAAATGCAATTACCTAGAATGCTGGGGGGTGGAATGCAATTTCTCCACTGGGCACGTGCTTCTCACGTGGGGGTGCTTCACAGGGACTGATTCGCAATATTTGAAAGTTCCCAGGGCCTCTGTGCAAATTACCCAGGCGCACGTGCTGCTCACGTGGGGTGCCTAGGTTCGGGCGGCGTCGGCGGCTCGAGTCTTGGCTCGGGGGCTTCTGGAGGTTCGGTTGAGGATCGGGGTAGCCTCGGGTGGTCCGAGCCTAGAGGTCGGGGAAGAGGCTCAGACCCGATGGCGTGGCGTGATCAGGGACCGTTGGATCCTTGACCGATCCAACAGCGGTGGTCTCTCTCCTGAGATAACAATGTGGCGTGCTCACAACCGTGCGATCCTGGTGAAGATCGACGGTCGCTGCGGACGTCTACGTGGCGGGCTGCGGTCCGTTGGATCACTGATCGATCCAACGGTGGTGTGCTGCTCCGGTCGTGGGCGACGTGGATGGCGCTGGACCGTTCGATCAAGATGATCGAACGGCGGCTTGAGCTTCGTCCTCAACGGTCCTCCGCCACCTGCGGAGGAGCTGGCGGGGCTCCGGCGAAGGGTGGTCTGCTCCGCCCAGTCCTCCTTGCGTCGGTGAAGCTCTCCGGAGGCTCGAAGATATCTTAGAAGACGCGCGGCGGTCCGACGAAGGCTCGGATGGTCTCAGGAGCGGAGGTGATGCGTTGGAGCTTGCTGGCGATGAGGCTCTATAGGAGCTCCGGTGAGCTTCCAATCAATGAACGGCATGGCACCTGCAAGGGTCAGAGTATAGCCGAAGCACGAGCGGGCGTTCATGGAGGTGTGAGATGCGAGTGTGAGGCCTAAAGTGAGGGGAAGATAGTCCGGCGATGGTGCTCCGCCCAGGTGGCAGAGCTAGAGTCGATGGAGGATGGTTTGCGTCGTCGGAGGGTGTGGAGTACAACACGAAGATCAGAGCTCCATCGCGGAGCTCGACGAAGTGAAAGCGGGGCGAGAAGATGAAGGTGGAGCGCGAATAAAATGGAAGAAATGAAAGGAAAAATCAAAACGAAGATCAAACGAAGATGGAGGAGGCTACCTGGGGATTGGAACTCGTATTGGAGTTCCAGGTCGTCGCTCGAGGGATCGGTAAGGTCTCGAGCTCAAGCAGCATCGCGGAGGGGCGGCTGCGACACGACGGTGGCGTCGTGGATCTCGCCGGAGAAGAAGACTGTCGTCGCTCCAGGAAGCAATCGATTGCTGTCACCAAAAGGAAGCTCCGAGCTCTAGGTTCCTCTCTGGGGCGACGGATGGGCGTGAAGTTGTCCGGTGCTCGAGTATTTAAGGGGTGAAGGTCTCGGCAGGGCTGGTGATGGGGCGAAGTTCATGGAGGTCGTTGATCGTCTATGGTGGAAGTGGTGGTGAGTGAGGGAGTTGGCGAGGATGTGGGACGAGTGGGGAAGGTCGTGGCGGTGTTGGCGGTTGGCGAGGGTGGCTGGCGTGCGGCCGAAAATAGAAAGGGCGAGAGTGTGGTGCAAGGTCGAGATCGTGGGTGAGAGGGGGCGACCTGAGGTAGGAGACGAAGTCGTGGCCGTTGGATCTTGTGATCCAGCGGCCTAGGTCGAAGCGTCAAGGCACGGGTAGGATTAGATCTGGGGTGCAGTGATCAAGGGCCGTGATTGTACCACGTGGCGCATCGAAGGCGAAGCACGAGCGGGCGGCTGAGATCGAGTCAAGGCGACGCGATCTAAGGGTGCTGAATGCGCCAGGTGGTGCAATAGGGGAGCGGCGCTGGCGAACAGGTCAGATCAGATCTAAGGAGGATCGAAGGGTCGTGATGTGAGGCTGGATAAATGGCTGCGATGAAAGGATGGAGTGCGTGATCGAAGGGCGCAACATGCGCCACGTGGCGCGCTGTGGAAGAGGCACGAACGGGAGGATCGGATGAGAAGGGGGAAATGATCTGACGGTGGAGATTTAAGGCGCACGTTGAGGACAACTGGCCGTTGGATCTAGAGAGTAATCCAACGGATAGAGGCGCACGCGGCTTGGGCAAGGGGAGCGGGCCGCGTGGCGCAACCAGAGGGCGCCACGTGGCCAGCTGTGATTGGCTGAGAAAAGAAATAGATGTAGAGAGAGAAGGAAGCTGAATTTGGAAAAACTCAAAACATGAAAGTTGTAGATCTTGATGAGATCTGCAAGTTTTATGTTGACCAAAGATGAAGATGAGATCAACTATGATACAAAAATACAAATATACACAAATATAGTATACATAGTGTACATAGAGGCCCAAAAACCCAACTTTTTCATATGAGCTCCAAATTGTATGAAATTAGTCTCATTTTAAAGGTCTTTTAATGTGTATTATTCTAAAAGTGAGTAGACCTATTTTGGAGTTTGTATGAGAGAGCTATGGGCATTTTCTGGATCAGGGATTCTGGGGCTTTATTGGATATTTTACACATGAGATTTCTGGCTATCTTCCTTATATTATTAACTAAGGTGTACATATTATAAGGGAGATGTTATTTTTATATGTGGATATTTTACAAATGATTTTGGCTTCTTATTTAATGCAAATGGAGTGCTAAAATGCATGTATTATGAATGCATGTATGAATGCTATTTATGCATTATAAAGGGAAATATGCCTCTATCTACTCGGGAACAAAGCTCTATTTTTAACTTTTAGAGTGATGAATCACAGATTCATCAACCCCCTATACTTAAACCTTGCTCGTCCTCGAGCAACTAAATGAAATGCAAGAGTGAAATGATTTTGGGTTCTATACCAAGGTCATGAACAAAAGTTAAAAATGGAGCTTGACTCGACCTTTAGATTAATTGTGTGGCGGAACCTTATTTGGACCTGAACTTAAGACCTAACAGACTTCAAGTTCCACAAGTCTTCTATTCAAGACGCCTCAACAGTCAGGTCAGAACAAATCCTCAAACGCAAATTTCTGATGACTATGATTCTTACTTCTACTGTGTAAATGAAATGTAACTCTTCACATCAGAAATGACTCGGAACCAGCCTCCTCTAACAAGGTAACTCAATAACCCGGTCTAGTAACTCTTTCCTCGAGGAGCGGGGTATTCCCTTTTAAGTTCAAGTGCGACCAACTCAAGAGGAGGGGGTAGAGAAAAGAATGGACGGTAGCCAGTGTAGCTACCTATCTCGGGATGCCTGACCAGTGTAGCCAAGTCATCCAGTTGCATTTCTTTGCTTATATACAGACTCTGACAGGTATTTTATTTTCACTTGGACCTGTCTGATTTTTTTGGAGTTTTTACATTTTTTTTGAACTCATACAAGGTGCAGCATGTACATCAGGAGTTTTTCCTCTTGCGCCAGTAGACTATCCCTCTTTTGAAGCATTATTGCAACCCACAACATCCCGTCCTAAGATGTCAACACTACTAGACTAGGTTGAGACGCACTACCCTCCCTAGAGGAGGACGGATGTTTCCACCTGTGTGCTACTCCAAGCTAAAGGATTCTACCTCCTCACCACCTCATCAATGAAGAGCTACGTGCATTGTGCTTGTCCAAGTTAGGTCACTGTCTATAAGAATCATGGGTATGCACGAGATATTCTACTTAGACTAATCAAGATGACATGTGAACATAGACTTGCGGACTCAAAGAATTAAGTCACTTGACCTAAGAAATCTTAACTCCAGTTCCTATAAGGTTCCTCTGAAATTAGGTGGATTAAGGTCAAATCAAGTCCATCCTCAATATCTACTCATAACTTGGTTCAGAACCCACTAGCTTTTCACCTTGCATATGCAAGATATGCAGATGAGATGCTGATGACATGCTATGTGGACGAATGTAAATGCAAGACTCTTTTTCTTTTCTTTTCAGATGCATAGATGATATGCAAGAGTAAATAAGAAGCCTATTTTTTTGGTATATCTCCTATTTTACAACAATTTACAAGAGTTGTCTAAGTGTTATAAAATATACAAGTATACATTTTTTTTCAATTTTTACCCACCCGTAATTATTGCAAAATATATACAAAAATATGCGAAAGTACAAGCTATGGGTAAAGTATATATGTAATATATACACGCCCCCCTATACTTAGCGTGTGCTATGTCCTCATAGCACGAAAAGCGAGGAAGAAGACATAGCTCGTGCTAAGCGTAGGAGAGCTAAAGAGACTGAAAAATGTATAGAAATCGACCGGCCCCCCTATACTTAGGCTCTGGCAGCCTAAGTGTAGAAGAAAGTCAAAAAGTGGGGCGGACGAGGTCAAGAAGAGAAGTGGATGAATATACAATGCGGGCATCGGTCCCCCCTATACTTAGGCTCAGGTCAGCCTAAGTATAGGACGGAAGTGAGTATGAGGACCAATGTGATCTGGAGAATGTACAGTGAACCGACTCAGGTGACTCGTCCCCCCTATACTTAGGATCTGATCATCCTAAGTATAGTCCAAGATAGTGATCCGATGAGGTGGGGATGGGTTACTATATTCGCGGGGAGAGAGGATAGGATGTACAAGAGTGATGATATATACAAATGAGTCGGTCTGAATCTTTCGAGATGCTGCGGATGGCTGGAGCACACTGCTGCAAGGTCTCATACGCAGCTCGAGGTGTATCTGCTGAATCTATCTCGCGTATGAATACAATCTCCTCAACTTGGACTAACTGCTCATTGGATTCGACGAAGTGCTTCAACAGTTGTCCATTCACTAGGAATGTCGGTGCATCATCTGCGAGATCTGAGATCTCGACACATCCACTATCATGCACCGTATGGACGACAAATGGGCCTGTCCACTTGGACTTCAACTTGCCTTGGAATATCTTCAGCCTAGCATTAAACAACCATACCTTCTGTCCTGGAACAAAGGTCTTTCGTCTGATATATCTATCATGCCAACGCTTCACCTTGTCCTTGTACACCAAACTGTTGTCATATGCACTGTTTCTGACTTCCACAAGCTCATTCAGATCCAATTCTCTCTGCTTCTGCCCAAGGTGTGTGTTCCAGTTGACCTTCTTAATTGCCCATTCTGATTTGTGCACTAACTCTGCAGGCAAATGGCACGGCTTTCCGAATACCATTCGGAATGGGGAGGTTCCTAACGGTGTCTTGTAAGCTATCTGATATGCCCAGAGGACTTGATCCAAGATCTGGGACCAGTCCTTCCTGTCCGGGCGGACAAGCTTTTGCAATATAGTTTTCACCTCCCGATTTGACACCTCAGCCATACCATTGGTCTGTGGGTGGTAAGGGCTAGCGACACGGTGTTCGATGTCGTAGTCCTTCAGGAGTTTCTTCACCTCCCGATTCACAAAGTGGCTACCCCCGTCTGATATCATCATTTTGGGGATCCCGAACCTAGAGATGATGTGTTCTCTAATGAATTTACAGACAGTCCTGCTGTCTGCGGCTCTGGTCGGGATAGCCTCCACCCATCTGGATAGATAATCTACCGCAAGAAGGATATATTCGAACCCGTGGCTAACAGGGAATGGGCCCATGAAATCGATGCCCCAGGCGTCAAAGACATCACAAAGGATGACAGGCTGCATCGGCATCTCATCCTTGGAACCGACGGTTCCTCCCATTCTCTGACATACTGGGCACGACTTCGCGAGGGCGATGGCATCGTGAAACAGGGTCGGCCAGTAAATGCCACACTGAAGTACCTTCCATGCGGTCCTCTTCCCGGAGTGGTGTCCTGCCTCCAAGCTGTGGCATAAAGAAAGGACACTCTGGTATTCCTCCTGAGGAATACACCGTCTCCAGACACAATCCGGTCCTTCAAAGAAAAGGATCGGATCCTCCCAATGGTAGTGTCTAGCGTCCGACTTCAGTCGGTCAATTTGGCTCTTGGGCCAATCTTCAGGAACTTTCTTGGAGACAAGATAATTCACGATATTGGCGTACCATGGGAGTGAGTCGACAACAAAAATTGACTCGTCAGGGAAGGAGTCTCGAATTGGTGAATCCTCGGAAGTATTAAGATCTTCGAGACGATAGAGAAAATCGGTCACTACGTTCTTCTTTCCAGGTTTATCACAGATGTCCAAATTAAACTCATGGATAAGTAAAATCCACCGAAGAAGACGCGCCTTCGCGTCCTTCTTCTCCATCAAATATCGTAGAGCTGTGTGATCAGTGAACACGATTATCTTAGATCCAATTAAATGAGATCTGAACTTGTCCAAGGCAAACACTACCGCAAGCATTTCCTTTTCCGTAACTGTATAGTTACGCTGAGCGGGGTCAAGCACTTTGCTTGCGTAGTGAATTGCGAACGGGACGCCATCTCTTCTTTGTCCTAACACAACCCCAACAACATGGTCTGAGGCGTCCGTCATGATCTCAAATGGTAGATACCAATCTGGGGCTTGTAGGATAGGTGCGTCCATTATCATTCCTTGCAATAGCTTAAAGGCCTCAAGACATTTGTGATCAACAATAAACTCCATGTCTTTGCCTAAAAGCTCAGTTAGCGGTCGGGCAATCTCAGAAAAATCCTTAATGAATCTTCGATAAAATCCGACATGCCCGAGGAACAACCGCAACTGCTTGACGTTGGTTGGTGGCTGGAGTCGTCTGATCACATCCACCTTGGCAGGGTCAACCTCCATTCCTCTCTTGGAGATGACGTGCCCCAACATAATGCCCTCCATCACCATGAAGTGACTTTTCTCCCAGGAGAGCACCAGATTGACCTCACATCATCTTTTGAGGACCCGGTCCAGATTCCTAAGACAGGAATCGAAGGAATTGCCATGGACCGAGAAGTCATCCATGAAGACTTCCAGGAATTCGCTGACCATTTCGGCGAATACAACAATCATGCACCTTTGGAAAGTACCTGGAGCATTGCATAACCCAAAGGGCATGCGCCTGAAAGAATAGGTACCAAAGGGGCATGTGAATGTGGTCTTTTCCTAGTCCTCCGGAGCTATGGCTACTTGATTGTAGCCCGAGAACCCATCTAAGAAGCAAAAGAATTCTTTCCCCGCTAGTCTCTCTAGGATCTGATTAATGAACGGCAGGGGGAAATGATCCTTTCTTCGTCGCGACATTCAGGCGTCTGTAATCCACACAGACGCGCCATGACGTGGGTACTCGCGTCACGATTTCTTCTCCGTTCTCGTTGGTGGTTGTCTGAATTCCCGACTTTTTCGGGACAACATGGATTGGGGCCACCCACTTAGAGTCGGAGATTGGGTAAATGAAACCTGCATTGCACCATTTCTCTATCTCCTTCTTCATGACCTCTCGTAAATTTGGATTCAACCGACATTGGAATTCACGAGAGGGTTTGGCTTCATTCTCCAAGTAGATATGGTGCGAACACAGAGCGGGATTTATCCCGTGGAGATCGGAAATGCTCCAGCCTATTGCCTTGCGTTTTTCTCCAAGATCTCTAGCAAGCGAGATTCCTGCTCCTCGGTCAATCGTGAACTGATGATGACCGGATATTTCTTGTCCTGACCCACAAGGAAGGCGTATTTTAATGTTGTGGGTAAAGGTTTGAGCTCAGGAATAATGTGATCGTCTAAGAAGTCTAGCTCAATCTGATCTGGTTCGGTGTTGGAAGTGGCTGGATCTTTCTCTGTGATAGTTGCCACCAAGTTATTCGGCTCTGGAATCGGATCGTCAAAGGTCTCCATAAAATCGGCAAAAGCCTCGTCCGACTCGTCATCCTCATCTTCTGATTGTCCTAAAGAGGGAAGGACTGACAGGCCCAACTGGGCCTCTAAGTCATCGAAGATGTAGGGCGATGCATGTTCATAGATGTACTCATTCCTAAGGACCTCGCAAACTGACTCATGCACTGGATTATCTCCGGAGGGGATGGATTCATATGTGCTGGCTGGGTTCTGTCTCCATGGCCCAACTACGTCTACATGATCGCAGTCTGCTTCGGTTGAAGAGTACTCGGTGCTGGATTCTGAATCCGGTCTCTGCCATCTTGTCTGCTTCATCTCAAGTTCCTCATCTCCGACTGGAGTTTGGAACTGAATCTTCCCGATCTTATAATCAAACAAGGCCCCTGCTGTTCTGAGGAAGGGCCTGCCTAAGATGATCTGGGAGTCTCTCCAATTACGAGGGGTTTCCATATCTAGGACAGTGAAGTCCACCATGTATTCCTGCCCCTCGACTTTGATCACAACATTCCTCAATTCTCCTTGGGACCTCTTGGTTGATTTATCAGCAAATTGCAGGAGAGCTCTAGATTTCCTAAGAGATCCGAGATTAAGCCTCTCATAGAGGGCTGTAGGCATTAAGTTGATCGAGGAACCATTGTCCAGGAGAGTGCGTGCAAACAAGATGTCATCAACATGACTCACTACATAGTGTGCACCCATGTCTCTTCGTTTCCTGGGAAACAAGTTCTTTATTGCACAAGTCATGGCTACTGATAGAACGTGTTTCTTAACACGGCTTTTGGTCTTCCTGCTAACACTAGTAGGTGTGCATCTCATCTTAAGGTATTTTTAGAATGCAGGGGTCATCTCCACGTACTTGTCAAAGGGGATTGTGACCTTGATGTGTTTGTTGCAGAACTCTGCCATCTCATGGTCATCTTTTTAGATTTTTTCATTTTCTTCTTTCCACCCTTGAGAGCTCGGGGGAAAGGGATTATTGACTCCAACTCATGTTCGGAAACTGAAAGATTTTCATTAAGATTTGGAACTGAGTTCTGTACATGACTCGGACTCTGAAACAGACTTTGACTCTGACTCTGACTGAAAGAAACATGCTGAGGCGAAACCGGTGATGCATCTTCCGCGACTTCTGGACGATCCTCATCAGATGGAGGTGCGGGCTCCTCATCGGTTCTGTCGGACTCTATGCTGTTGCGAGAATGCTGCTTCGAGGACTCAGATGTCCTCTTCTTCTGCCGGTGGTGATGGTGGTGCTGCTCCTCTTCTTCCTCCAAGTTCTCCTCAGGTAGAGACTTGGCGGCTCCTTCCTTCGGCGCCCGTGCCCGATCAGGCATGGTCACGGTCCTTCCGCTCCTGAGGGACATATGATTTACATTATCATACAAAAGGATCTCATGTTCAGATAAATAATTATCTGAATAATATACCTGAACACGAGGTCAGTTCTGGCCATGGTTTAAGCTGTTAGGATTGGCCTGAACCTGTGCGGGAATTGGGGTCTTTGGCGTCATCTGTTGGTCCTGGGTATGAGAGACACGATTAATATCGATTCTCATATCCAGATAATCGTTCTGCATCTGTTGGACCCTATCAGACAGGGTCTGGATCGCCAAGGTGAGGGACTCCAATTCGGTGGGCTGGGCTGGCTGATTTGCGAACGAGGTTCTGTATTGGCCCTGCTGGCCATGCCGGTACTGCTGCTGGTGGTGGGACGGTGCTGGGCCCTGCTGATATGTGTGTTGCTGCTGCTGGTGATGCTGAGGCTGGTACCCTTGTTCTGTCCTGGATTGAAAGTGCGGTGCGGGGACGGAGCTGGTTCCTTGGTAAGATGGGGAAGGTCGGTGAGGCTGACCATTCCCCATACCCGACTGTCTACTGACGGGGTCACAACTGTACCACAACCCATTGATCTCGAACACCTGCGGAGACTCCTCATATCCGGTCTCCACTTGTGGGGGTGCATGCAGGTCCTGCTGGGTGTAAGTTTGGTCCTCCACCCAGCCACTCTGAGGCCCCGGTGCCTGTTCCTGTACAAGATGGACTCGATGCACAGGTGCAGGTGGTGCAGAAGGGGCAGGTAGCTTCATCTTAGCTACCTTCTGAGTAAGTTCCTCCACTTGCTTCGGTAGACGTGAGAGAGACTCAAGGTCAGTGACCCTATTGTGCATCTGCTCGACCATGGTTAACTTATCCGCAATCATCCCCATGCTAGGGATGAGGTCCTCGGTCAGATCCTCTACAGTCCTTTGGGTTGTCTCATTGGATAAGATTGAGGGAGACAACTGATAGGACCTGGTGGCCTGTGACCTGCCGGTTTCCACCATCTGCTCTAGGATCTTCCATACGGCGTGCTCGTTCTTGTTCAGATAGCTTCCTCCACAGGCGGCACTGACTAACCCCTACATCTCTGGGGTTAGACCACATAACAAGGTATGGACTAAGATCGCCTTAGAAATGCCGTGGCAGGGGCATTTCTGCACCAAGTCATTGAACCTATCCCAGGCATCATGGAAGGGTTCACTGGGTCCTTGGGAGAAACTGACGATCTTCGTTCTCATTTGGTTAGTCCTACTGAGCGGGTAGAACCTTTTCAAAAAGAGGTCCTTGAACTGCATCCAGGTTGTACAGATCACCCCTAGGTTTTTCAGCCAATGTGCTGCCTTATCTCCTAAGGCAAATGGGGTGGCCTTCAGTCTAATGTAATCTTGGACAACATTGGGATGGCTAAGATTGTTGCAAACCAGCTCGAAGTATCGGAGGAAGGTATACGGTTCTTCATGTGCGTTCCCGTTGAACTTTGGTAGCAGGCTAAGGAAGTGGGGCTTCAGCTCAAATGCTTCGGCAGGAACCGCTGGGGTCAACCAATTCTGTATCTCATTTTCTGCTGGGTTGTAGGCATCGACCATTGGTCGGTCGATTCCTCCTGCTACTATGATTTGTCCCATCCAAGCCGTGAGATCTGCATTTCTTTGTTCGACTTCAGCAAGGCGATTAAGAATATGTCGTAGTTGTTCCTCATCCGGTGGTGGCTGCTTAGGCGGCATCTTGTCCTCTATTCCTGGGTGTAAAAGAAGATCTGTGTCAGAGGACAAATCAAGGAAGGGATTACCGAGGCGATGGTCTTCCTCGGTAAGCTCGGAGGAGAGGAAAGGGTTGGTTTGAGAGTAACCACCCTGGGTATGAGGGAATCAGGACTCAAGAGGGTCATGAGTCCTGGGTGGTCCAAGGTGCGCTTGGGCCGATGAAGAGGAGTTTCATGGGGGACTCATAGAGAGATCGGTGAATAAAGAGTCGAGATCCCCCCAGTCACTCATCTTGATGTGGCGAGAAGAAGATAGGATTTTACTCCTACCTGAAGCAAACAAATCAATCCAAGACCCTGGGTTTACACTCAACAAAGTGAAGGACTCGAAATCGAGTCCAATTAATCTTGTAGGTTTTAAGTGTGATTTTCAAGCAAAATAACAAGGATTACGCGGCCTATAGGGAAGTCGGCTCAGAGCTAGATGCGTCTTCCCTGTTTAACCTGTCGCCTAAGATACCGCCGATCCTTCCTTTCTTCGCTCCTATCCCAAGTCGATGGATTCAAATACCACACCCCTATCTACCTGCAAGCAGGCGGAGGCTGACAAGGCTGGAACTTCACTCCGAGGGGTTACTGGCAGCTTGTCACAAAGTACCGCAATTTTGCCCCTATCTACCTGAGACAAGCGGAGGCTACTTGGTACTAGTCAGTGAATCTGAAATTATTCGACTTGTGATATTTGCTAGGATTAGTCGGAACGTGATATGGAAGGCAGGGATTTGGGCTCTTCCTTAAGATATTCACACACACTCAAGTACCCTCACTCAGCCTGAAAACAAGGTCAGGGATTAATCTCCCGCAAACAATTTTCCAATTGAATTTTTTTGGTCAATAGTGTTTAGCAGTCCCGGTTTTAAGTTAGGTTCTCACTGAATTAATCCAACCACACAGCACGCCTATCGTCAGTCCCAATTTCCGTTTAATTAAATGTGAAAAATCAGAAGGGGAAATCGAGAAAAGCCGATGCAAGATAAAAACAATGATGCTATGCTGAGTTCAGGAGACTTACAGTGATCCCTTCGTTTTTTTTATGCAGGATGCAAAACAGAATTGAAATCTTTTTAATCTTAAATGCAAATGCAGACGATAAAAGCCGCTCCTAGACAAGCAGTTCTATTAGCGTGAAGAACATGTTGATTTGGCTAAGTATTGCGGTCTAAGTGCGTCTTTTAAGTGATTTGTGTGGTCCTAAGGATTACGAGCACAAGCAATTCCTAGATTAGCTCGGGGAGCCGCTAGTGCAAGCTAAATTACCATTCACCCACACATCACACGGGGACACAGTTTCACTATATTTACACGCACGAGAACCCAAACGGGAACCGCTGGAAGTAATGCGAAAAAGAAATAAAGAAATAAAATGAAAATTATAAAGCCTCTCTATTCACTCAATAAATTTAAATGCTAGATCCTCGAAGCATCTTCGACTCCTCGCGTTCCTCGCACAGAAACATATTGAGGTCAGAGAGTGACACATGAAAAATGCAAAGAAATAAAAGAGAGACAATAATTACAGAAAAACCGGGGGTCAGACTACCCGGGGAAAGAAAATCAAACAATCAGAATATCACTACAAATTAACCTAAGCCGTGCCTCCCCGGCAACGACGCCATTTTAAAAACGCCTCCCACACCCTTGGTTAATTCGGTCAGATTAATGTCCAAATTAATTATAAGTGTTCGTTGCAGTCGGATACGAGAGGGAATATCAAAAACCACTTTTAATTAGATTCAAGTTAATTTTAAGCGGCATTTTTTTTACTTGGTGAAGTCCAAGGTCAAACTCAGGGAGGCGTCTGTCTCCTTAGGTGAATTTGAGCAAAGTCCAAGTGTTAGATTTTCGGGGAATATATTTTTTTGGTCTTTTTTTAATTTCTATCAGACACATGCAAAAATCAAGCAATTTAAAGTTAAATCAGTTAAGGTATCAAATGAAGTCCAAAAATTATAAAAATTGGCCAGATGATGAAATATGGTGAAATTAAGCTACCTTATTTTTTTTTGGAATTTTTCGACACTAAATGAATTTACTGTGAATTAAATAAGAATGTAGGGTGATTTTCACTAATTTAATTTTAATAAATATCAAATCACAATATTTTCAGGAAATAAAATTATCCTAGATAGATATAATGATGAGGAATCTAGAAAAATTGACAGACCTAAATTTTAATGTGAAATGAATGTATTAAAAATAAACTAAGGAAATCACCAATTAACTTATTTAGGCCTCGAGATGTGTGCAAATGAGATGAAATTTTTTATGTAATGTTAAGTTAACTATCCTCGAGCTACTGCGATTTTTTGAGAATTTTTGGAGTTACAGAGAATTATCTATTAATTAAAAGGTCCAGTTGGGCAAAACATCACAAAAATCAACCAATTAATTAATTAAAAATTCTACTGATTCCACAAAAATATGACAAGTGTCACAATAAATAGAGGACAAGCTAAGCACAACACGCCATTTTCAAAACTCAAAAATGATGAAGTATGACACCTAGGGATGCGTGCAAAGATAGAGGTGTAAATGCAATACAAGAAATAAAAATTACATAAAAATAAACATGCTGAGAGGGACTAAAATGCAATTACCTAGAATGCTGGGGGGTGGAATGCAATTTCTCCACTGGGCACGTGCTCCTCACGTGGGGGCGCTTCACAGGGACTGATTCGCAATATTTGAAAGTTCCAAGGGCCTCTGTGCAAATTACCCAGGCGCACATGCTGCTCACGTGGGGCGCCTAGGTTCGGACGGCGTCGACAGCTCGGGTCTTAGCTCGGGGGCTTCTGTAGGTTCGGTTGAGGCTCGGGGTAGCCTCGGGTGGTCCGAGCCTAGAGGTCGGGGAAGAGGCTCGGACCCGATGGCTTGGCGTGATCAGGGACCGTTGGATCCTTGACCGATCCAACGGTGGTGGCCTCTCTCCTGAGGTGGCGACGTGGCGTGCTCACAACCATGCGATCCTGGTGAAGATCGACGGTCGCTGCGGATGGCTACGTGGTGGGCTGCGGTCCGTTGGATCATTGATCGATCCAACGGTGGTGTGCTACTCCAGTCGTGGGCGACGTGGATGGCGCTGGACCGTTCGATCAAGATGATCGAACAACGGCTTGAGCTTTGTCCTCAACGGTCCTCTGCCACATGCGGAGGAGCTGGCGGGGCTCCGGCGAGGGGTGGTCTTCTCCGCCCGGTCCTCCTTGCGTCGGTGAAGCTCTCCAGAGGCTCAGAGATATCTCAGAAGATGCGCGGCGGTCCGACGAAGGCTCTGATGGTCTCAGGAGCGGAGGTGATGCATCAGAGCTTGCTGGCGATGAGGCTCGATAGGAGCTCCGGTGAGCTTCCGATCAATGAACGGCAGGGCACCTGCAAGGGTCCGAGTATAGCCGAAGCATGAGCGGGCATTCGTGGAGGTGTGAGATGCGAGTGCGAGGCCTAAAGCGAGGGGAAGATGGTCCGGCAATGGTGCTCCGCCCAGGTGGCGGAGCTAGAGTCGATGGAGGATCGTTTGCGTCGTCGGAGGGTGTGGAGTACGTCGCGAAGATCAGTGCTCCGTCGCGGAGCTCGGCGAAGTGAAAGCGGGGCAAGAAGATGAAGGTGGAGCGCGAATAAAATTGAAGAAATGAAAGGAAAAATCAAAACAAAGATCAAATGAAGATGGAGGAGGCTACCTGGGGATTGGAACTCGTATTGGAGTTCCAGGTCGTCTCTCGAGGGATCGGTAAGGTCCCGAGCTAAAGCAACATCGCGGAAGGGCGGCTGCGACACGGTGGTGGCGCCGTGGATCTCGCCGAAGAAGAAGACTGTCGTCGCTCGAGGAAGCAATCGATTGCTGTCACCAAAAGGAAGCTCCGAGCTCTAGGTTCCTCTCTAGGGTGGCGAATGGGCGTGAAGTTGGCCGGTGCTCGAGTATTTAAAGGGTGAAGGTCTTGGCAGGGCTAGTGATGGGCCGAAGTTCATGGAGGTCGTGGAGCATCTATGGTGGAAGTGGTGGCGAGTGAGGGAGTTGGCGAGGATAAGGGACGGGTGGGGAAGGTCATGGCGGTATTGGCGGTCGGCGAGGGTGGCTGGCGTGCGGCCGAAAATAGAAAAGGCGAGAGTGTGGCGCAAGGTCGAGATCGTGGGAGAGAGGGGGCGACCTGAGGTAGGAGATGAAGTCGTGGTTGTTGGATCTTGTGATCCAACAGCCCAGGTCGAAGCGTCAAGGCACGGGTAGGATTAGATGTGGGGCGCAGTGATCAAGGGCCGTGATTGTACCACGTGGCGCGTCGAAGGCGAAGCGCGAGCGGGTGGTTGAGATCGAGTCAAGGCGACACGATCTAAGGGTGCTGAATGCGCCACGTGGTGCAATAGGGGAGCGACGCTGGCGAACAGCTCAGATCAGATCTAAGGAGGATCGAAGGGTCGTGATGTGAGGCTGGATAAGCGGCTGCGATGAAAGGATGGAGTGCGTGATCGAAGAACGCAACATGCGCCATGTGGCGCGCTGTGGAAGAGGTGCGAACGGGCGGATCAGATGAGAAGGGGGAAATGATCTGACGGTGGAGATTTAAGGCGCACGTGGAGGACAACTGGCCGTTGGATCTAGAGAGTAATCCAACGGCTAGAGGCGCAGGCGGCTTGGGCAAGGGGAGCGGGCCGCGTGGCGCAACAAGAGTGTGCCACGTGGTCAGCTGTGATTGACTGAGAAAAGAAATAGATGTAGAGAGAGAAGGAAGCCGAATTTGGAAAAACTCAAAACATGAAAGTTGTAGATCTTGATGAGATCTACAAGTTTCATGTTGACCAAAGATGGAGATGAGCTCAACTATGATACGAAAATACAAATATACACAAATATAGTATACATAGTGTACATAGAGGCCCAAAAACCCAACTTTTACATATGAGCTCCAAATTGGATGAAATTAGTCTCATTTTAAAGGTCTTTTAATGTGTATTATTCTAAAAGTGAGTAGACATATTTTGGAGTTTGTATGAGGGAGCTATGGGTATTTTATGGATCAGGGATTCTGGGGCTTTATTGGATATTTTACACAGGAGATTTCTGGCTATCTTCCTTATATTATTAACTAAGGTGTACATATTATAAGGGAGATGTTATTTTTATACGTTGATATTTTACAAATGATTTTGGCTTCTTATTTAATGCAAATAGAGTGCTAAAATGCATGTATTATGAATGCATGCATGAATGCTATTTATGCATTATAAAGGGAAATATGCCTCTATTTACTTGGGAACAAAGCTCTATTTTTAACTTTTAGAGTGATGAATCATAGATTCATCACTAATCTCTTTCCTTCGAGATCATGACTGACGCTTCAGATTTCGCTATAGGAATCGTGTTATGACAAAAGCGAGATGGGATTCTGTATGCTATATACTACGCATACAAAGTTTTAGATCCTGTAGAAAATAATTATACGGTAACTGAAAAGGAAACACTTGCAGTAGTTTGGGCCCTCGAAAAGTTCAGATCTTATGTGTTGGGCTCCAAGGTGACAATCTTCACTGAACACACAACTATTTGGTACTTAATGGAAAAGAAAGATGCGAAGGCACATCTTCTTAGATGGATTTTACTATTCTAGGAGTTTGATTTGGTGATTAAAGATAAACATGGGTTGAAGAATGTTGTGGCTGATCATTTATCTCAAATGGAGTTGAAGGAATCCCTTGAGTTTGAACTGATCAGAGAATCCTTCCTAGAGGAGTCAATATGTATTATTGACTCACTCCCATGGTACACCAACATGGTGAACTTCCTGGTCTCCAGGCAGGTTCCCTAAAGTTGGACTAGGAGTAACATTGACCGACTGAAGTCGGATTCGAAGAAGTACCACTGGTAGGATCCATTCCTTTTCTTTGAAGGGTCAGATTGTGTCTGAACAAGATGTATTCCTTAGGGAATATCAGAGTGTCCTACAGGTTGTCGTACACTTTATTCTAGAGGACACCATTTGGGAAAAAGAACTGCACACAAGGTACTCCAATGTGGATTTTAGTGGCTGACCCTATTTAAAGATGCCTTTGATTTTGTACGATCGTGCCCAATCTGTCAAAGGATGGGAGGGACTGTTGGATACAAAGATGAGATGCCATACAACCGGTTATTTTCTACGATATTTTTGATGCATGAGGCATAGATATTGTAGGTCCCTTTACCAACAGTAATGGACATGAGTATATATTGTTGGCGGTTGACTATTTGCCCAGGTGGGTGGAGGCTATCCCAACCCAAGTTGCAGACATGAAATCTGTCTTTAAGTTTTTAAGAGACCATATCATTGCAAAGTTCGGGGTCTCCAAGGTTTTGATTTCTGATGTGGGTAGCCACTTTGTGTTCCAAAGTGTCAGATCATTAGCTAAGGATTATGGATTTGAGCATATAATAGCTAGTTCTTACCACCCATAGTCTAACGGCAGGTTTCAAATCGAGAGGTGAAGATCATTCTTTAGAAGTTGATTCTTTTCGATATAAAGGACTGGTCCCAGCTCTTGGACCAAGTTCTGTGGGCTTATTGGACAACCTACAAGACCCCACTCGGTACTTCACCGTTTCAGATGATCTATGGCTAGCCATGTCATTTTCCCACGGAGTTAATTCACAAATCATAATGGGAAATCAAGAAAGTAAATTGTAGTTGTCACTTAGGGGAAATTATGTCGTGACTTGAACTTGAATGAGCTCATGGATATCAGAAACCTAGTGTATGACAACACTTTAATTTATAAGGGCAATGTTAAGAAATGTCATGACTAACGCATTAGGTGCAAGAACTTTATTTCTGGATAAAAAGTGTGGTTGTTTAACGCCAAGTTGAAGATTTTCCAAGGGAAGCTCAAATCTAAATGGACGGGTCCCTATGTTATTTAGAAAGTACATGATAATGGAAGTATAGAGATAACAGATCTCAAGATGGTGCAAGCCCCTTCCTGGTTAACTATTGAAGCACTTTGTAGAATCTAATGAGTAGTTGTTTCAAGTAGAGGAGATCTCCTTCACGCGGGATACAATATCATATGAAAGACTCAATCGGCTTGTATGAGCCCTTTAGTGCAACCGGTCACATGTATATCTATACAAAAGCTACTCGATCCCCCACTTGTAATTATCTGATCATACTTAGGCTGACTGAGCCTAAGTATAGGGGGGATGATATCAATGTGTATACATCACTTCTATTATTTTTCTCTTACCCTCAACCACCCCATTTCTTGCTCTTCTTCTACTCTTAGGCCCTCAAAAGCCTAAGTATAGGAGGCATGTCGACTTCTTATTCTTTTCACTCAACTATATTTGGTATGAGCTATGCCTACATTTCACTTTGTGCCATGAGGACATACCACAAGCTAAGTATAGGAGGGTGTGTATTTATTTATTCTATATACTTTATCCATAGCTCGTACTTTAATTATTTTTTTTATCAAAATTCGGGTATGGATACAAGTTGTGTATATTATGTATACTATACTAAATTCTTTAAGCAAATAATACATATTTTCAGAAAAAAACCAATTTAAGGTTTTATCACTGATATTTTTCACTATCACTCAAGACTTGAGAAATGAAAGAAACTCAGGTTTTTAGGGTCCTTTGATTCAGAGTTAATCATCCTTAGTCATTAGGGATTTAGACTTAATAATCCACACTTCCCTAGTTTGAATGATGTGAGAGCTATATTGCATGCTTAATCTCTACCTTTAAGAATATGATCTTCACATCTGTTGCACAACTGCATGAATGATGAGATGAGTTGCGATTTCACTTAAGGGACGGGGACTTGACATTTGAGTCTCAACTTGATTTTACGATACTCGAGGATGGGATAAAGTCGATGAAAGCTTCAAGAGTCTTGAGTGTCAGCAAACCCTAGCCAATATGTGAACAAGTTCGCATGCTATCTTCTGATATTGACCTATGTGCCAGAGTGTGATGAAATATAATAAATTGTTGATCAGTGTGTGCCAACTCTTGGTAATATAAGTGGAGCTAGACTACCATAAAAACATATATTGAATGAAAAAGAGCTCTCTATTATAAGCCAATCTCAATGAGATGAATATTTGGCGAGCTCTCCCAACCTTTCCAAAGTGCCCACTTGGACCAAAGTTGTTAGGATCAGGAGTCGGGCTAGAACCCAAAAAGATCTCTGCATCGTAAATGCTATAAGTCTGGATGTATAAGGTATATTAGATACCCATAATAGACACACCCTAGTGTATTAACAGGAAAACAAGTTCAGACGACTCCAAATTCTCTTGACGGAGACACAGGTCAACAGCTAAAAATATACAAGTGTTGAGTAATAAGGCACTTAAGAGGATCCTTATTCCAATGAAGGGAGAGAAGAAATGACATAATCCTATACCCTCCATCATCTGGCCTTCCATCTGCACTTTCAAGTCTGAAAAACTGCTGAGACGGTAGATTGAATGCAAGAACCGACTTATTCCCTAGTGCTGAGGATTAGGTCTTGAGGAGAATCTCCTGGATAAGGACTTTGGGTGAAGTTTCGATTTGACTCTCATGATTGCAATACACATTAAATGTCATATCTCTTATGCTATATGTACAAACTGAGAGTCTGATAATTAGAGAAGTTGGATTCCTTTTGACTGATTGAGCTTAGAATTTTAGGACCATTAAAACCTAGGATTCTTAATGAGACAAGTCTTGAAATTCACAAATACATAGTTCGGAATTCAACCTTCTAACTCACTAAAATTTTCTTGGCGACCAGCAAAGAGCTAAGTATAGGAGTGTGATGAATACATGGCTTATCTACTCTATACGGATGTTTTAGCAAAATCCATTTAATAATTCACTAATTAACACCCTTAAAGTTAATTAAATAACACTCACTAATTGTGCTTGAAATTAGGGTTAAATTCTGTAAATAAATAATTTGTGTTTTTGACCTTGATTGAGCTTGTCATTTTATATACAAAAATCATTTATTTCAATCTAACTCTTCTTCTATTATATTCTTTGATTAATTAACTAGCATGGCATCAAGAATTAAAATCCATAAAAAGAGCAAAATTAAAATAAATAAAAACCCGACATTGTATATTTTGTACATATTTTATCTTTGTTGATTTTATTTTACAATTTTTTAACCTATAAAAAATCCATAAAATTAGATTAATTATGTATTTATTATGTATAAAATAATATACTAATTAAAATCAAATTAAAATTAGGGATCCATTCATCAAGGATCCACGCCATAATTAAACCCTCATCATAACTCGCCATAATTAAACCCTCATCATATCCCCCATTCATCAAGGATCCACGCCAACCCCTCCACTTACTCCTTCTCGCCGTTACACCATAACCTAGACTCGATTGTCTAACCACCATCATCACCATAACTCCTCCTATCCACCATTTTCACCTTAAGCTCCAGGACCTTCTGGAGGTGATAGCTCCATCACATCGTCGAGCCACCCCGGAAGGTAGGCGTGATCCAAGGAGGCATAGCTCCTTGTCTGTAGCTGGTTCATCATGTTGCATGAGCTCAGGTCCTTAAGCACCAAGACCTTTTGAATGAAGACCCTATTTGGAGGTCTAAGCTCCTCGTCTCAGGCGACGCACCTCTCAACTTCACTCGTTCTCGCTCATCGAACCCCAGGTATCTCCTCATCTTCCAGATCTCCCTTCGCTTTCTCCTTCTTCGACTCAACTCTGCAAAGACCCAACTCCCGAATTCTACTCCCTCACTACCTCCCTCCCCGCTTCCCCTCTTACTTCCAAAACCACATCCACCGCCCGCCTCTCTAAGACCGGAGCTCAGATCCACACCTCTCGCTTCCGTATAGAGCCCCTCTCCCTTTTCTCGCTTTTTGCTAACCCATGCAAGTACCCACCTTCGATACCAAGATCATCCCCTCGGTCGCTCCACTGTCCTTGCCTCGCCGCACTCCGCCATAATCGCAACTATGTGTCAGCCTCACCAACGCCACACCACCGTGCATTGGTGATGACTCGAATTTTGCATGGGTTTAAAATAATATCCTCATGGAAGTAAAGATATATTGTTTCTTAGGTAATCATTAATAAAGCCCGAGGTCAATCAACAATCAACCCATACAATGTATAAATCAAGCAAAGCAAGCAAGTGTGTGAAAACGAACCCGAGCTACTAGGGTTAAGGAATCAACTAAGCTGTCATTGTCACCCCAAAACTAAGGCTAGTAATTTAGAAAATCTTTTCAACCATGAAACAAATCAAACAAATAAAGCATGCGATCTGAGCTACTTTTATTAACATGGTATAGAGACCAGGGTCGAACATAAGGAGGCAACTAATATTACGAGGGTCAATCAAGTCAATGAAAAATCAAAGACAAAAAAGAAGCAATCAAGGCACACTAATCTTTTTGAATTTTTATCTTTTTAATATTTTAATAGATTTTTATTTTTTTATTTTTTTAGGTTTTTATTATTTTTAATTTTTTAATGATATTTAATTTTACAAATTTTTATTTTTTAAAAATAAGGCAAATAAAGACAATGAATAAAGACACACACACACACACACACACTCTCTCTCTCTCTCTCACTCTTTGTATTTTCCAAATAGGGTAAGAATATCTAGAAAATTCAAGAAAAACATTTTTATGTTTTGATATTTTTTTATTTTTATATTTTTTTGAGATTTTTAGAATATTTTAGGGTTTTGAAAATGAATAAAAATAAAAAAGAAGCAAACATCGCACAACTAGGAGTATTTTCCAAATTAAAAATACAAACTCAACTCATAATTCTTGGAAATCAATTTTTTTTCAAAAAGTATATTCAAATATATATATATACATGTAGAAAGTAAAATAACATTTTTTTATTTTTTTTAAAGATTTTATATAATTTTATGGTGTTTTTAGGGTTTTATAGATTTTTACAGTTTTATAAAAGCTAATGTGATGAAAATTGGATAGAAAAATAAACAAGTTAAGATAAAACTACTCTGTTTTTTTTAATTTTAAAGCAATTTTCTAATTTTTATGATTTTTCTAAGGCAAATAGGGAATTTTTAGGTTGTTTTTGAACGTTTAATAATAGTAAATAAACAATATAAATCAAACAAAAATTACTGCAAAACAAACACACTAGCCGGGGCTTCTTCTAATTTTTAGGATTTTTGTGGGTTTAAGTTGCTATTTATTGCAACTAATAAAACAAGGTGAAAATAAAATTGTTCACAAAGGACCTAGATGTAATTATTTTAGCTTACAGGGCCAAACAAAAACAAGCAATAAAACTTCAATGGCCCAAATGCAACTATTCCAGCAAAAACTTGCACTACACGTGACACAATCTCGTAGGGGTATAAATACAAATAATAAAAACCTTTTCTGATTCAGATAACAAATTAAGACATGTTCAAATATGCAAATAACCCTAGAAACAAGTGAAGACACATGCGACTTCACTCGACTAGACTAAATTACAAAGAACAAAACTATGAGGTCCTAATTGCAAATGTTTATAACTAAATATTACATTTATTGGTCTGAAAAGGAAATAACAGAAATAGGGGTGAAGTGCAATATACGCTACAGGAGGCATGAGTCACATGGCTCTGAAAATATCTGACGGTCTGGAGCGTGGCTCTGGTGTAGGTTCTGATGATATGGAAAAGGATCTGATGGTTAGAAAAAAGTTGAGAACGTGCGGCTGGGATCTGATCTGTCAGGTACGAATCTAACGATCCAGTGGTGGGCGGTGACGTGCGGCTAAGATCACCCCTATATTCGATCTGAACGCCCGTATTTGGGCTCTAAGGTGCGACACAGATCAAATCTGGGGGGATAACGCCTCATCCAACGATGCTGAAGGGTTGTGGAAGAACTCATAAGAAGGGGCCTCCTATCGAGCTTCGATCAAGTGCATCTGGCGCTACACTTCTCAGATTGGCTCGCTGAGAGGTCCAACACCTTGCTGGAGAGTGTCCACGTCAAATGGGATGCTCTGATGGCTTGATGGATCGGTCGATGAAGATATGGGAGGTGGCTCAACCGGAGCAGCTCCGTTACCTCTGCTGGTGCCTGATTTGGACTTATCACGCACACCTACACCTGCAAGGGGATTCACAGCTCAGAGATGACTGTCCAACTGGGGTTATTCAGTAAGTAAAACAAAAGAAGCAGCAGGGGATGGTTGGTCGACTCCTAGAGTTCGTGTAGGTGGAAGTCTGAGCCTAATCTTGCTCTGATGTGCTAGATTTAGGGTGGTCAGGTTGCAGGGGAAGATGAGCAGTGATGTAGGGATCAAATCAATGCAGACAAATTGACTGTTGAAGCTCCAGACATGCTGGTCGAGGCAAATGTGGCTGATGACGATCGATGGAGGAAATCGAGGATAAACTGTGAAATGGAGATGATCGAAGGTACATGAGTGTGTGTGAATGGGCGACAAAGAGAAACAGAGTGGATAGCAGGGTCGTAGCCTTTACCAGGCTACAGAAGACCAAGGAGGCTGATCGTGACAGAATACTCTGGCCATGAGCGAGTCCAGCTCAACCGAACACCAAATCGAGCTCCAAAGGAGTCCTCAAGGACCTTGTCACAATCTTAAGGCTTCAGGTTGAGGAAGAGGAGGCACCGAGCAAACTAGATCATGACGAAGGCGGAAGAGAATACTTATAGGGCTCCCCAAGCATCTGGAAGGATCAAGAGGTTTCACGTTAACCGAGGTGGATCCAGGAAGCTTAGGGATATGCAAAGATCACGGATCTTGGGGGAGCAATAGGGTGCGGGTTTTGAGGGAAAAGGTGGTCAGACCCGGGCTGGGGAAATGGGAGAAAATGGGTCCGATGAAGCCTAGTCGGGTCCGGATGTGGAAGGGGAAGGGATTACCCGGGTCAACATACCCGAGTTGACCAATTAAAAAGGAATTTACAAAATAAAATAAAAATTAATTAAATGATTTTAAAATAAAAAGTTATAAAAATAAAAAATTAGTTATTTTTACAAGCCATTTTTCGTGATTTTTAATAATTTTAATAATATATATTAGTAAATACAATATATGTTAGTATGTATAGGTATACTATACCTATGATTATATACATATACTTTTATTTTATTATTTTTACAAAAATACATTATATTTTATATTTTATTTATTTACAAAATATTTTAAAGTGTATAAAGATATTTTTGTTGGATTTTTACAAATTAATGACACGTATTAATCAATTAGGTTTATGTACAATATATACACTATTGGTGCTATTATACAATGAATAGTTGAATTTATTTTATTTTATTGTGTAATTTATGAATTTTATTTTAATTTTATTCAATTATTAAGAATATTTACAAGTATTTAAAAATACAATATCTATAATTTATTCACAAAATAAATAAATATAGATATAGGGCTTGTACAATTGTACACAATTTAATACACATTTTTATTTACATATCATTTTGAGATCTTTTTATTAATGAATGAACAATGATAGATATTTATAGAATAAATAAAGAATAAATGATATCAACAAGATTTTTCTTTGGAATTTATGAACAAATAGAGACCCTATCTCTCCCTACTTTGTTCCTTGTCGATCAGGCTAATATTTGACCTTCTCTCAGGGTTCGGATCAGTCTATACTTATTGCATAATTTACAACCTTCTTTTATTTATTTCTTTTTTCTTTTCTTCTTTATTCTTTTATTTTTGTTAAAAATAATATTAAATATACAATATTAACAAATCAACGATGAATGACAATTTATTAATTTTAATACATATTTACAAATGTTTTGCTAATGAATTTCGCTAAAATAAAGAATAAAGATGATGAATTATGGATTCATCATTCCCCTATACTTTAACTTTGCTAGTCCCTTAGTAAACACTTATTTGAAAAAGAAGTAAAAAAGAAATAAAGAAAATAAAAAGCAAAGAACTTAGAACAATATTGATTATTAAACTTATCTTCATAAAATTGGAGTATGGAGCTCAGTCAGACCTTTGGATTATTTGTTTTGCGGAACTTTATTGGGAAATGGATTTAAGAACTAACAATCCTCAAGTTCCACAAGACTCCTATTTAGGTTGCCTCAACAATCAGACCAGAACAAGTCTACACAAGCAAACTCTTATGACTATAAATCCTTACATGTACTGGGTAAGTGATATATAGCTCCCCACCTCATGAATTGCAAAGAAACAACCTCCCTTAACAAAGTAACTCTAGTTCCCCGATCTAGCAACTCTTTCCTTGAAGAGCGGGGTATTCCCTTCTAAGTTCGAGTGCAACCAACTCAAGAAGAGGGGGAAAAGAAGAGAATGGACTGTGGTCAGTGTAGCCACGTATCCCTTGGAGCTTGACCAGTGTAGCCAAGTCTCCAGCTGCAAGATTCCATGAGATGAGACAATGAATAACATAAGCTTTGCTTATTCAACTATATACACTACAGCAAGCATTTTATTTTCAACCAAGCCCGTCCCCTTTTTTGGAGTTTTTGCATTTTTTAACATATATACAACATGTGCATCATGTACATAAGGAATTTTTCTTCTTGAGATAGTAGACTATCCCTCTTTTGAAGCATTATCGCAACCCCACGATATCCTGTCATTATACCTCAATGCTAATAGACCAAGTTGAGATGCACATCCCTCCCTAGACAAGGATGAGTGTTTCCACTAGTTGTTACACACTCGTATGCTACCCCAAGTCAAAGGATTATGCCTCCTTGCCACCTCATCAATGAAGAGCTACGTGTAGAGTGCTTGTCCAAGTTAAGCCACTGTTTGTAAGGGTCAGGCGTGTGTTGTGAAATATCCTACTTAGACTTATCAAGATGACATGTGAACATAGTCTTGTGGACTCAAAGTAAGTCGCTAGGATTTGAAAAGTCTCAACTCCACATCCTATAAGGTTCCTTTGAAGTTAAGTAGATTAAGGTCTTAACCAAACTTCATTCTTCAATTTTATTCTAGATTAGTTTAAATGTCAACAATGATTCTGAAAATTACATATGCATATGTGCATAAAAGTATTTACAAAAGCTTTTGAAAAGAAAAGAAAATAAAAGACAAAATCTTTTTAAAAGGTTTTTCAAAGAATTTGCAATTTTTTATGGAATTTTTAATTTTTCAAAATTGTACGTATTTTTAGTAAAGAAAGAAAGAATTTAAAATCAATTTTAAAAAATATGCACATATTTACAAGGGTTTTATTTACAAGTTTTCTATACAAGTTTGACAAGTGGATTTTATATACAAAAGAATTTTATATACAAAGTTTACAAATAAGTATAGGTTTTATTTACAAAGATTCTATAACACATATATACAAATAATTTATATACCCCTAATTTATGTCCCACATGAGAAAAATATTTTACGAAAGTTTTACAACCCATATTTACAAAAAATTCAAAATACTTTCAAAATATTTTTCAAAACTAGTTTACAAACAATTTTACAAATCATTTTACAAATAGTTTTTCAAAAGATTTTTGCAAACATTTTATTTTCAAAAATTTTACAAACATTTGTACACTGTACATAATTTTGATACAGAAAATAATTTACAAATATTTTATAAACCAAATATTTTTACAAACATTTTACAAAAAATTGTACAAAAATAAATTTACAAAGATTTTTACGAAAAGTTTATAAATCATTTTACAAAACATTTATATACATTTTTGCAAATATTTTTTAAAACCTATTTATTCTTATTCTATAAATAATAGCCATATTATTAACCCCAAAGTACGAGTTATGGCTAAAGTATATATACAATATATACTACACCCCCTATACTTACCTCGAACTATGCCCTATAGTGATCAAAGAGCGACAAAGGAAAACATAATTTGTGCTAAGTATAGAAAAGTGGAAAGAATCCTATATTAAAACGACTCAAAGAATGAAAGAATCAAATGAATAGAAGTAGGTGATCCCCCCTATACTGAGGATCAACTAATCCTAAGTATAAAAGATTGTACAAAAGGGGAAAATCAAGAAAGAGAATGTACACAAAAGCAACGACTCGACCAATCCCCCTATACTTAGGGTAAAGGATGCCTAAGTATAGCAAATAATATCAACAGTTGAGGGACAAGTGAGAGAATAATCAAAGAAGTGAAAAACAGATATTACCTCCCCTATACTTAGGGTCGGTTGTCCCAGAGTATATGCAACAAAATAGAGGTAATAGAACAAATGGAAATAAGAACAACACAAGTTCAAAAACCCCCTATACTTATGATACAACACATCCTAAGTATAACAAAAATCCTAAGAGAGACCTAGGGTATTAAACATAATAGAAGAATGTAAGAATAAAATAGAAAACATGGATATACAAAGAGACGGATGGAAGTGTAACTCAAGTTTGAGATGCAAAAGATGAGAATCAAAGAACACATCTCATATAAAATGAATCAGGGCAACATCAACGGTCAACGTGTCATGATCAAGAAAAAGCTTTACTCGTTACCATTGACCGAAAGGTGGACTCAGTAGACAACTGGATATGTTAATACTGCCATTGTCGTGCACCTTTCTGACTAAGTATGGACCTTTCCACTTGCTCTGTAATTTCCCTGGAAATAATCTCAGTCGTGCATCAAATAGCCATACTCTCTAATTCATCTCAAACTGCTTATGTTGATGTGTAAATCATGCCATGTCTTTACTCTATCCTTATACTGTAGGCTACTCGAAAAGGATGTATCTCGAAGCTCCTCCAGGGCTGCCAACTTTGCTCTCCTCTGATCTCCTACACTCTCTGTATCCAATAATATCTCTGTGAGTGCCCATAGTGACTTATACTTTATATCCGTAGGTAAGTGGCATGGCTTGCCATAAATGAGTCGAAATGGAGATGTACCCAAAGGATTCTTGAAGGATGTCATATAGGCCCACAAGACCGAGTCCAAAAGTTGTGACCAATCCTTTCGGTTTGGGCCGATAATCTTATACAATATCGTCTTGATCTCCCGATTCGAAACCTTAACAAGACCATTTGTCTGGGGATGATATGGAGTGACAACTCTATGGTCTATGTTGAACTCGTTAGCAAGGGCCCTTACCTCGTCGTTGATAAAATGGGTCCCATCGTTAGAAATCAGAACTCTAGGGACCCCAAACTGTGATATGATATTCATCCTAAAAAATTCTGTAAACAGTCCTTGCATCAACAGCTCGGGCGGGGATGGCCTCAACCCAACGACTCACATAATCTACAACCAACAAAATGTATCAAATCCATGAATATTCAAGAATGGGCCCATAAAATCGATGCCTCGTGCATTAAAAACGTCACAAAAGTGAATGAGATGCATCAACATCATGTCTTTATGACCACAACTACCCATCATCTGACATTCAGCACACCTCCTCACGATTCATCTGAATCCTTGAAGAGTGTTGGACACCAAAGGTTGGATTGGAGAACCTTTTATGTTGTCCATCTCCCAGAGTGATGTCCTCCTACCTCATGCTTATGGCAATAGGTGAGGGCGCTGTGGTGCTCCTCCTGAGGATTACAACGACACCAGACACTATCCCCTCCTTCATGGTAAAGGGCGGGATCCTCCAAATGGCACGACATAGCTTTCACTAGGAAAGTCTCACATCGCTGACTGGTCCAACCTTGTGGAACTTTCTTAGCAACAAGATAGTTCACAATGTCAGCATACCAAGGGAGAGAGGTGATAGCAAGATTCGCCTCATCTGGGAAAGTCTCGGTAATATGTGTGGTTGACTCAGAATCCTCAAGAAGCTCTAACCGGGAGAGGTGATCCACCTCCACATTCTTTACTCCAGGTTAATCCTGAATCTCAATATCAAACTCTTGGAGTAGAAGGATCCATCTAGTCAATCATGCCTTGGCATCCTTCTTAGCCATTAAGTACCGGATGACAATGTGATTAGTATGAATAGTAACTGTAGATCCAAGAATGTAAGATCTGAACATATCCAGAGCAAAGACTACCACTATCATCTCCTTCTCTGTAACAGTATAATTCTACTAGGTGGCATCCAAAGTACAGCTAGCGTAGTGAATGGCAAAAGCAATCCGTCCCTCCTCTGTCCAAGCATAACTCCTACGGCAAAATCAGAAGCATCCTTCATGATCTTGAATGGCAGAGACCAATCGGGTGGCTGAAGGATAAGAGCCTGCACAACTAGATTCTTGGGAGTCTCAAATGACGAAAGATACTTATCATCTACAAGGAAACCCGTCTCTTTTGTGAGAAGATCAGTAGCGGTCGGGCAATGATGTCCTGAATGAACTATCGGTAGAAATCGACGTGCCCCAGAAAAGACTGCAACTGCCTTAGATTGGACAGTGGAGTGAGATTCTTGATGATATCCACCTTGGCCGAATCGACTTCCATGCCCCTGTTGGAGATGATATGACCAAGGACTGTCCCTTGAGTCATAAAAGAACAAGGTTGAACTCAATGCACCACTGAAGCACACGATCTAGGCAAGAAAGACAAGCATCAAACCCATCGCTGTAGATCGAAAAATCATCCATGAAGACCTCTAAACATTCACTCAACATGTCCGAGAAGATGGAAAGCATAAGCCTTTGGAATGTAGCTGGGGCATTACATAATCCAAAAGGCATCCGTCTAAAAGCATACTTCCCAAACAAACATGTAAATGCCATCTTATCCCGGTCTTCGAGCGTAATGGCCACCTGATTATACCTAAGTACTTGTCAAGAAAGAAGTAATGACTCTTCACAGCTAATCTCTTAATAATCTAATTAATGAATGGTAGCGAGAAGTGATCCTTCTTGGTGGCATGATTCAATCGTCTGTAGTCCACAAAGACCCTCCAAGAAGTGGGTACATGGGTGGCAATCTCCTCTCCATCCTCATTCACAACTGTAGTGATACCCGTCTTCTTTGGTACCACATGTAATGAACTAACCCACTTGGAGTCGAATATGGGGTAGATAAAATAGGTGCTCCACCACGTAGATATTTCCTTCATGACCACTTCTCGAAGATTTGGGTTTGGCCTACGTTGGAACTCACGCGAAGGCTTAACATCATGCTCGAGATAGATGTGGTGGGAGCACAGAGCCGGACTTATCCTCTGGAGACCTGCTATAGACCAATAGATTGCTTGCGGTTCTGATAAACCCAAATTTCCAACGGTCGTGTATTCCACATAAGGTGGGAACACAGAAGTCGCTGCGGTGACCGCTAAGAAATCCGGACTTAATCAACAATGAACCCACAACAAATAAATCAAGCAATGAAAAATAGATGTGGAGTCAAATTTATTATTAACTCTACATAAAAAGGTGTATATGTGTAAGTATGTAGAGGTCGAACTCAGGGAGCAAGGCAGGATAGATCAAGCAATGATGCACAAAAATGTGATGTGTGATTAAATGTCTACAAAAATGCAAATTTTTGTGGGTTTTATAATTTTTAATTTTTTTATTTTATTTAATTTTTAATTTTGTATTTTGATTTTTAATTTTCTGATTTTATATTTTCTTTTCATATTTTATATTTTTTATTTTCTTTTTCAATATTGGAATATATATAATATAAGAAAAGAAGGGATAAGGTATTTATAAAAATAGAAAAAAATGCTCAAAAATCAGAAAATAAATTATTTTTGGTCAGTTTATAATTTTTTACTTTTTTTGTGATTTTTGGGGATTTTTCATAATCCTTTTGGTATTTTTAAAAGTGAAAATAAAAGAAACAGTGAATAAAACTACTGGCCGAAATTAAATTGTGAATGAAAAATAGCAAACAGTGACAAAATTTTCCCAAATAAAATTTAGAATAAAGACAATAAAATAGGGCAACTACAGGACATGAGTTTATATTTTTTGGATTTTTTCTGAAGTTTATAGGTATTTTCTAATTTTAAGGTTTTTGTTTTGAAATTTTTAATCACTTTTGGGCACAAATTAAAAGACACTAAAATAGACCTTACGTAATTTTTTTGGAATTTTTCTAGGCGTTTTAATATTTTTTTGTTATTTTCTAATGCAAACAGTAGCTAAAATGTATGTTTTTGATTTTTAATAAATATTAAGAAGCAATAAAAATGAAATACAAAAATATGGTGTGAATCAGCAAGTAAAAAAGAGTTTATGACATTTTTTTGGGAATTTTTTGAGTTAAAAAGATGCTCTAAATAAATAGGGAAAGCAAGAAAAAATACAAGGCCTAGCAGGGGTATAAGTGCAAATAAACAAGCATCCAGGGGCAAAGTTGCAATTTTCTCACAAAATAAATAACTAAATATTGAATTTACTAGACCAAATACAAATTTCAATACCCGCAGGGGCACGCCTGCAAATAACCCAACCACGCGCGTGCCTAGCACGCGCCTGGGAAAGGTAGAAATGTAAAATACAAAACTCCCAAGGGCTCAAATACAATTTACCCAAAACTATTACACTTAATATCCAAATCCCTGGACTGAAACGAAATAAGAAAACCCTGAGGGGGGTCCTTGCAAAATGCCCTTCACCTCACGTGTACTGGTCACGTGAGGTGACATGGCCAGGACATATTTGCAAATAGTAAAAGTGTAGGGGCTTGTTTGCTAATATTACAATAATTTTTAAACAACCACTGAAAGTTTGCGGACTAAATAAAAATACAAAAATGCGGGGGGTGTCAGATGTAAAATACCCCCCACTGCTCGATCCAACAGTGGAGGGCTTCCCACTTGACACTTGGCAAGCCCTCGCTGCACGATGACGCTTCGGCGATGGAGGGCCACGATTAGATCCACGATGACGATCTGACGGTGGCGAGCTTGACGCGATCCAACGGTGGCTGGGCGATCTGTAGCTCCGCCTCGATCCAACAGCTGCGAAGACCGGATCAAGAACAACGGAGGAGCGCCGGCGAGGCGACTTTCTCCGAGCTCCTGCTCCTTCTCCGGTGAACGTCTGAGCTTCAAAAGACGGCTGGAGGCTCCTAGAGGCCGAGGCTATCTCCCAGGAGCTTCAAAAGGCCTCGGCGACGGCCGAGGCTCACGAGGGAGGGCGGCGGAGCTGGAGAGCTCCACAGAGCTCCGGCAAAGCACAAAAACGCTCATGGGCTCTAGTCAACGGGCTTTGACCTGCAAGAAAACGTGAGAGGGTCCAGGGCAAAATGCATGGACCCCGCAGAGTGGAGGTGGTGGCGCGATAAGACGGAGATGGAACTCGACCAGAGGTGCACTCCGGCGAGGTTGATGTGGAGGATGATTTGGTCGATGAAAGTGGAAATTTCTTGAGGGCTTTTAATCCCAAGGCTACTGGGAATGTAATGCAAAAGAAATAAAGGGGAATAGGGGGCAGCCTCGATGGTCGGAGCTAGAGGGAAGGGGTACCTCGGCCGCTGGCGAAGGGGGAGGTTGTGGAGCCGCCTCGAGCCTTGCTCGACCCGCCTGAGACTCACTGAAGGGAGCTGTCACCTCCCTTGACCGATTAGGCGACGAAAAGGGAGCGTGGCTATGGAGTGAGGGGTTCGAATTTGAAAAGGAAGTCGGGACTCTATTATATGTGGTTTGACTCGATGGTGAGGAGGCACCAAAGACCAAGGGAGATCGGGCGAATCGATGGCCCTCTCACCCAAAAAACGCAAGGGCGTGATAGACCAAGGATCGAGGGACAAAAGTCGTGAAGGAATCGATCTCAAAAAGTGCAAGATGAAGTCTGTAAAAATCGACAAAAATGATGACAAACCGAAGTTTGTCAGGTGGACAGGCGGGGAGGATAGTCAGTTGACCGGGGGTCAACGTTGACTGCCTCCTGGTTGGTCCACGTGGACCAACCAGGAAAAACCCTGCGAAAAATAATTAAAAATTCGTTTAAAAATAGTAAATGATTTTATTAATTTTAGGTTATTAAATGAAAAATATCTATTATTTTCTAAATTATTTTATGGTGAGTTTTAATTATTTTTATGAAGTGTAATTTTACAAGTTCCTTTTTATAGCCTATGTAGGTATATTACCTCTATATTTTATTATTTTATTTTTATTTTGTATATTTAATTTATTTATTTATGTTTATTATTTTATAAAATTATAAAATACTTTTATAAACTTAATTATATTTTTATTTTATTTTTCTGTATTGTTTTGTATATTTAATAAAATATAAGTCTGTATTATACAAGTATAAGTATAGGTATTATACCTATGTAGAATATACAAGTATTTTTATTTTGTATTTCTTTTGTATTTTATTCCTATTTTAATGTACATATATATTATAAATAATATTTACAAAATTATAAAAAATATAAGACTATAAAAATAATGAATAAATAATAAATTGAATATTTTAATCTGTACAAGTATACAATAGGGGTCCAAAACTCAACTTTCAAACCGTAGCTCCGCCAAATGCGAAACCACTGCCATTAAATAGCTTATTTTTAACTATATACAATTAAAGGGGTGAGTTTGCTACATTTGGAGTTTTCATTTGTGAGATACAGGTCTGGGAAGTTGGGATTCTGGATTGTTATTCATATCATAACTTTTTATCTGTACATTATTTTTTAGTGAAATCAATTTTGTATTTTTCTTTATTTAATTATCTACAACTTTCATGTACAAAGTTGGTTTATTTGAGGTATAAAAAGTGGAAACAAAAATAGGTCCCAAAATGAATAAAGAATGAATGAAATAAAATGGATTTTTATTGTATTTTGACCCTTATCTCCCCCTACTTTATTCCTTGTCGACCTATTCATCAAGATGCCTAGGTCTCGAGGGTTTGGGTCATAAAATATTTACAATATTTTATTCTTTTTCTTTTCTTTTATTTATTCTATAATTTTGGCTTTAATTACAGTATTTTATACACTATTTACATGCACATGCATGGATGCTAAGATGCTGGATATAATGCTATTTACACGCATTTACTAGGGTTTTTGAGGCCAAAATGATAGAATAAAGATGATGAAATGTGGATTCATCAGGTTCCTATTAAGAACCTCCATCAAACAAGATTCTTGGTCATCAGTCAAATCCGCTGAGAGAATGACTGGAAACATATCAGGCTCACCCGCAAAGAATCTATACTTCATGCTCTATGGTAAGGTCTTCAATTCTAGGCACGTGGGAGCTGTCAAATCTGGTCTCTGAAATGTCTGCGTGAAAGCCACCAGATCTGAATGTGAAAACTCTTGCCATGTTTCTGAACTCGACGAAGATGTCCCTACTGGTGTCTCTATCAACTGCACTGGCCTTGTCTCCGTCCTGGTTGTCGGCTTTGCAGAAATCAAACATGAAAGGTACTCATCAAACTCCGCCAGTCAAAGTCCATGTCTGAATTGGAGGGATCAGAATGAGAAGAAATGAAATCAACCTCACTAACCAAATCAAAATAACCAGCCTCTGTGGTATCCTGCTGCAAAAGTGCTCTCTCTGAACTCTTGTCATCTATCAACTATAACTCCGTTGCCTCTGAAGATGTGAATAGATCTCGTGAATCCTCGTCTGCTCAAAGTTCCACATCATCTGTAATCACAAAGTCACACTCATGGTGGATGTATGACTCTGAATTTATCGTCTACACTGAGCTGGCTGAATTTCTGGCTCTCAACTCCTCAATCCTCTCTATTTGTATACTCTCGCCCTTGATGCAAATGTATACCTTCCCACTATCATGATCATACACGACCTTTGCTATCACCAGGAAAGGTCGGCATAATATGATCGGGGAATTGATCATGCATTCAGGGATCTCCATGTCCAACACAACGAAGTTCACAGGAAATTTCAGTCCCTGAATGGTGACGACCACACCCTTCAGTAACCCCTTCAGCCTCTTGACAGATCTATTTGCAAACTGAAGTAGTATCCTGCTATGTATAAGAGGGACAAACTCGAAGTGGTCAAGTAAGGTTGCCAGAAGAAGGTTAATCGAAGACCTACTGTCTGATAGAGTATGATCAAACCGCTACTCGTGAATGTGGCATCTGACATACAGAGCCCCTGCATCTGGCCTCTTGGCTAGCAATCGGTTTTGGATAGAAAAGCACGTGGCACGGGTAAGCACATGGATCTTTGTACTGTGGTTGCACCTCTTCTTTGTACGTATTGTGGTCTTCTCTCTAAGATTCTTCTGGAAGAGAGGGATGTGATCCAATGCCTCCTGGAGAGTTTGATGGATATGAATTCTATCTATGATCTTCTCGTTGAACTCTAATTGCTATCTCTTTTTGGAATTTCCAATTTTTTGGCCCTTCCCTAGGCGGAGTGCTTGAGGGAAGGGGATGGATGCACCCTCATCAAGAACTAAAGGTCCGGAGTAGGAATAGGTTTCTGAGCATACAAATGGCTGAAATCCATACAAGCATCATCACGTATCACATCATATGGACCAGAAGAAGAAACAAAAAACTTTCCTTTATTCATCTTTTTATTTTTCATTTTTTCCATTTTTTGTATTTTTCTAAAAACATCATCCTCAAGTACATGAATATAAGCCAAACAACTCGAGTATCTGTACATGGACTCTTGGTGGCATCAATACCACTGATAACATCTGAAGAAGTGGCATCAGTACTACACTATGGTCCGTCATATGGAATATTGATTGCATCTGCACCAACATCTGTAGCATCTGGAGAAGGGACGACATCAACACCATAGTCTGGATCATCCATCTTGGTGGCATCAACACCACCATCATCGTCAAAATCAGCAGCATCAACACCACTCTCTATCTCATCTGGCGCTCCTGAACAGGAATCCTGTTGTCGCCTAGATGAGGCGTCGCCTGCTGGCTTCCTACCGCTCCTAAGTGTCACAAAATCATCATCAAATAATAATACATATCATCAAGTACCTCACTAGGAGTGTCGGACTCTGTAGACCGCACCTGCTCAGATTTCCTCGTTAGATTGTTTGGATTTGGCTTGATCTGTGCGAGTATGGCGGCCTTGACTTTGATGACCTCTCTCATCTCCTGCCCGAACTCATCCATCTCTCACCTAAAAGTGGCCTGATGCTCTGCTAGCATGAAGGCGAGATCCTCAAAAGTTGGGTTCTTATATACGGGTGTATGGGAACTGGATGGGTTGCCTCTTTGAAAGTGTTGAGGCTGGCCATGCCGCTGCTGGTATGAGTGGGGGGGAGGCAGCTAGAAGTGGGAGTGAGGCTACAACTGCTTCCACTGCTGACCCTGGTATTGTGGTCGAGTAATAGTGTATTGGGAGTACTGGGTCTGCTGCATACCCTATCCTGACTGTGTCGGAGGCTACTGTTGGGACTGAGCACCTCTAGTAGAGCATATGAAGCCTGGGTGATTATGACAGATACTGGGCTATTGGTGGTACTGGGAATACCAAATCTTGTTGACTTCCATCAATAGCTCCATTTGCTCGTGTAACAGTGGGCGAAGGGATGCCAATGGCTAATCATTGTGATAGACCACCATCTGTGTGTCTGGTGAAGGTGGTGGTGGCAACTGGTACTAGGGGGCTAGCTGAATATTCTCCGCTTGAATGTGGTGGACCTATCTATACGAGGCGGATGGTTGTAAAGATTTGCTCCCCTAATCAACATATGACGTGGACCATGACAAAGAAGCCATCTATTCCTCTTGAAGGCACATGATTTGCATGTTCAAGTCACTCAAATTCTGGGCCAGTTCATCAATCTTGTTGAGCTTGCCGAGGCCATGGCACATCTTCTTCTCTATGATCTCCATGTGGTCCAACTTTTGGCTGATAATGTCCATGTCTGCAACTGATGACTTTGTTAGTGCTGCTACTGTAGAAGATGAAGATGGACCGACCTTGCAACTCTGTGGTGAGACAATGCATGGTGGGGAGGCTTCCCCTGAGTGTAGACACGGGTCTGGGTCATCACTGTGTAGTTCTTAGCCATCTCCTCACAAATGGCCCAGACCTGATCCTCATCCTTGGAAAAATAGGATCCCCCACAAGAGGCGTTGACAAGCCCCTACAGCTCAGGTGTTAGCCAATAAAAGAAGCTCTGGACCAAGTTAGGCTCGCTGATATCATGATTTGGACACCTATATACATGCTCTTTGAATTGATCCCAAGCCTCATGGAATTGCTTGTTTGGGATTATGGAGAATTTATTGATCATTGCTCTCACTACATTCGTCCAACCGAGTGGATAGTACTTGTTGAGGTACTCAATCCTCAACTACTCCCAATTAGTGACAACCCTCCCCATGTCCTTTAGCCAGTAGGATGCTTTGTCAACCAAGAAAATGAGAAGGCTATAAAATTGATAGTATCCTCGTCCACCAGCCTGTCGTGGATGGTGTTGTAGATCATCTTGAACTCTTGGAGATTGATGAATCCATGATTCATTAACTTTTCTGTCGCATTTTGTCTTAAAACCCTTAACAAATACATGTAAATATATATTAATTTTCATCTTTTATAAAAGCTCCATTCATGAATAAATATTCAATTTTAAGCATCAAAATCATGTAAATAAATAAAGCACAAAGAAAAGAAGATAAGGTAGATTGTAAAAATGTATATATGGACAATATGACTTATATATAAATATAACTGCAAGGTATATTTATAGCCTAACCCCAAAGACCAAGTCAGCATGGATTGGTCGACAAAACAATAAGTAGGGGGAGATAAGGAAAGAAAACCATAAAAATAAATTAAGACACACTTCATATACTTCTCACTATTTATCAAATAAATACAAAACTTCAATGATTTTTAATTAATTCATATGTAGATATTTTTCACCAAACTCTTTTCCTAATTAATTCTAAAAATGTATATAAAATATAAAAATAAGTTAAAAATATTAACCTGTATATATGCCAAGAAATCCAGCTTTTAAATTATCAAAATCTCAACTTCCGAACATCATAACTTCTTTATACGAACTCCAATTTTACTCTACTCACATTTAAAGTTCATAACATAATATTCTATAATTAATAGAGGTGGTTTCATTGAATTCGGTGTCCGTTTGCAAAAAGTCGATTTTGGGACCAAATGACAACGAGGTTTCCGGGCTATTTATTTTATGTAGAACACACTATTTATAATTTTATTAATTTTATAATTTCTAATTATTTTCATGATATTATATTTTCACCTTAATTTATTTCAGAATTTTTGGAGCTTATTTATTATTTTAATTAAATCCAAAACCCTAATTTATAGATAAAAAAGAACTGATTAACTTATGCCTATATTTATTAATATATGTAAACTAATTTATTAAAATCCCTAAAAATTCACACAACCCTTATTTATCATCTCAATAATTAAAAAAATACAAAATTAATATTTAATGATTTATTTATTGAATTAAAAATCCACAATTTATTTATTAAGTAATATTTATACCTATTTATTAATATAATATTTATATTTCGAATAATATTTATTATTTATAAAAATTAATTATTCTATAATTTTGATAATTTAATTATTTACATTTCTTTTTTTATACCTATTTAAAATAACGTTATTTACTATTTATTATATAATATATAAGGTATTTATACATCTGGCCTACCAGGTGCTGACTCGTGTCAGCACCTGGTGCTTCTTCTTCAAGAAGCCGGTATTGAATCTGTTCTAACTGGCCTTCTTCAACCAATTTCCCCACACACCTTATAACCTTTTTAGGCAATCTAAGACCTTGGATCTAATCTCCTAACAACCTTCTTCATCGCCAACCCTTAGATTAAGCTTGAAGCTCAAGAAATCTCCCTATCTATACCCCCAAAGTTGGCGGTTTATAACTAACTCTCTCATATCCACCTGAAGCTCAACTTCCAGTGGCCGAACCCTATCTTCCTCGCCTCGCTTCGCTCGCCTAGGAGGTGACAGCTCCGATCGAAGGTGCCCGCGTGGGAGAACACTCATCGGGGAGGAGTACCAAGGCTTTCGCTCTGCCTTGCATCGTCGCCTTGCGCACGTTCATCTCCAGCAAAGATCGGTCGTCTAAGTAAACACCAGAGGTAAATACACCTCTCTTTCCCAGATCTACTCATCCATTCTCACCAATTTCTTTCTCGACAATCGTGCATCCATTAACGTGATTAAGCACGTCATTAGGACACTTAATCTTCCATCTTAAATGCTCATTCAAAATAAACATCCAAATCATTGCATACTCAACTCGAATCGCGATCCATTTTGCATTAGATTTTACACCTAGTTTCAATAAATCTGGAAACGATTTTCGATCTTGCAAAACTATAACCATTCGGCTGATTTCTCGTAAATCGAGCACATGAACTTGTAGTTTGCAGATACAGCTTGCATCAGGAGCAAATTCAAGGCAACTGGAGTTCTTCATCTTCACGAAATCGCCAGTCAAAGATGGCACATCAACCTGAGCACCAGCATCAGAAACAGTAACCGATCATCTTCACTGGTCGATTCCCGCCGCTCTAAGCCTTCGCCGACCGACGTCCACCACGGGCGAGCTCGAGGGTTGGAGGAGCTAACCCTCTGGCCCCGCTGGAGGCTCAAGCTACACTTCTATCGCCGGCGAAAAATCGAGGAAGAGACTGCCTTCATCAACAGCTCAACCACTTGAAGAACGACCCAAGAACACCGTGTTACAGGCTAGTGATATGTGTCCTCGAATGGATGCCTCAGATCGCGCCTGATAATCTAATCTCCGCCGTTCAATCCGAACCGGTAGAAGAATTGCATAATAAGCCCTGAGGACTTCCAGCATTTCAGCCTGCCTCCAAGGTTTCCAGGAATTGCTATTAGGTCCCTCCACATGGACCTAATTGCAATAATTCATAATTTTGTTATAGAACAGTCCCTTCCAGAGGACCATTTTGCAGAATTTTATTTCTTTTTCTTGCATTTGTACCCATGATTTGTAAGGTGACTTTGGACACATTTTTGACTCTATTTTTCATAATTTTTGAGGGTAGTTACGCAACTACCCCAATGAGGTTTTTTCAATAATCTTTGTGTATTTTCGACATGTTTTCATCGTGTTTTAATTTGTCATATGTTTACTCAGTTTTGATTTGTTTTCGAGTCTTCTTCGAGCCCGTTGCTCGTTCGCTTTACCTACTATATAATATCATCTATATTTCACCATATTCACATATTATATTGTAGGTAAATTTGTTTGAAAAATATCACTTTGAAAAATAAATAAAAATTGGAAAAATATAAAATCAAATAAAAATATGAAAAATCAAATTCCATAAAAATTATATCGCGTTTCTTCGATCACTCTAAGAAGAGATAAAATAACCACAAAATATATTTTCACTTAAAAAAATCAAAGTATCCTATTCTGCCTCCTTGTGTTCGACCCAAGCACAGTTACCTGGCTAAATAAATAGTGTAAGGTTTTTAAAAATCGATCTTTGTTTGATCGACTAGGATCTCTTTGCAGTTTTCTACACCGACAACCCAATCACTTAAAACCGCAATCGGATCCGAGCCGCATCAGAGATGTAGATGGGGCTCCTCGGTGGCATGCCCATGGATCTTGGGGAACAACTGAATTGTCTGGGGCATGAGCTCAAAATCTCCCAAAATGGCTGGCAACTGAATCCACTTATGAGTGAGAGTAGCACCAGGGTTGTGCAATGCCCTCATGGTGCGCAAAGGTCTCTGTGGATCTCTGGCCTCCTCCTGGCGTCTGTGTCTATCCTCTGTTCTGTCCTCAGGCATCTCTCAACTCTAGCATCTGCTCTCCCATCTTGCATTTGTGTCAACTTCTACCTTACCTCTATCATGAGCAACCCTTGGTCCCTAATATGTCTCTACATTGCCTCTAGGGATGCCATGAGGGTATTGTTGATCATAGTCTAATCAAATACATTGTGAATATCTGGCTGCTCATCCTCTCTCCGCTCTTGGGCCATCTCGTTAAACTCTAAAAAGGAAAAAGAACGGACCTCAGGTGTCGCCAAGTCAACAAAAATCTTCTCTAACTGTTGCTATTTTACCTTAGGTGATGTATCAGGGAGGTCAAAAAAGGAGGTGGAATACTCAGGTTCCGAGAGTGGGTCTGAGCTCTCAGGAACCACCCTAGATGGATGGGCATGTGTGCTATGAAGTGGTGGCACCAAAGGTAGCCTAAGAGATCGCCTGCCCATCATCGTAATGTAGAGGTAAAGTAAAGAGTAGATCTGGACTGAAAAAATGATGAGAAAACAAACCCCAAAGTTCACCAACTCAACACAATGATGACCGTGAAATCTCAATCGGTAATCTTTCTAGTTTTAGAGTCTAGTGATAAAGCAATTATATTAACAAGCTCACAGGTGTAGTCTCCTAGAGTAGACCGTGAATAAGTCGATGAATCCTCCACGCAGAGAACTATCTTCGTAAGAGCTCAAAAATTATTCTAAGGGAATCCACCTCCGTATCCACACAACTACTTATAGTAACGTCTGAGGCAAGTGCTTGCAGCAATAACATGACCCGAGAGTCAAATTCCGCACGCTTAGGGCACAAGTCCAGGGCTTTGAGCTCTATTCCTTAAGTGTATGTGCCTCACTCAGTCTGGAGAGTACCTGCAAACAAGGAGGGGGTTACTCTACCCAAAATTATGATGATAATCCTTTATTTTTAGTTTTAGGGTTGAGTGAAAATTAACAATCCCGATTTTATTAGGTTATCACTTTTTTTGGTATTTTGAATAAAAACACATCTAACAAATTTCCTGAATTCCTTTTATTCCTAAGTCCAAGAAAATAGGGGAAGGAAGACAGAAAAGCCGATGAACAAGAAACTATGAATGCATGCTCGAGATAGAAGGCGTACCTTGCTCCAATAGTCTACAAGCACTTTGATCCGCACATAAATTTAAACTAAGCTATATGCATACAAAGGCGAGAACCGTCCTAAACAAAAGCTTCTATTACGGGAAAAACCACTTTATTTTGACTAAGTCCAATCGAATTCTATAGAAACATATATTCTATTAGGGTTGTGGACCTAATCACTACCTAGCTCAACCAAATAGAAACCTAAGTCCAGGGGCTCAAGCACACGAAAAAATCGAGAAAACAAATAAAATAAAGCGATGAAAACCAAAATCTGGAGAGGTCCTCCAAGTGCACTGACACTTGGCAAAACAAACCTCGAATAAGGTTGTGTCTAAAGTTTTAAATCCTAGAAAACAGGAAAAAGGCAAGTTACCAATAATAGTTACAAATTAATTATAAAAATGACTGAAAAATAATTTTTAAGTAAAGGCTGTCTTCTGCTCCTCCTAGGCTGCTCTCTCCCGTTGGTCGATGTAGAACGCCCGGCCTCTGCCTCGCTCGGGTGCATCGCTCTCCTAAGATAGCCTCCCTCGCTCCGCGGACCCTCACAACAAAGATGAAACAATAAGAATGCCAGAAGCAATTATGAAAAATATAAATAAATGAAAATAAAGAAGATAAAAAACAACAAGAAAACGTAATGTATACAAGACCAAGAATAGCAGGAAAAGACTACCTAACTACCCTAGCCATGATCCCCAGCGATGGCACCATTCCAAAAACGAGCTCGAGCTTCTAGGGTTAAGGAATCAATTAAGATGTCATTGTCTCCCCAGAACTTAAGGCTAGTAATCGAGAAAATCATATTCAACCACGAACAAATCAAACAAATAAACCAAGTGGTCTGAGCTACTTTTATTAACCTGGTATAGCGATCAGGGTCTAACACAAGGAGGCAACTGTTATGATGAGGGTCAATCAAATCAATGAAAAATCAAAGACAAGAAAGAAGCATTTAAGGAACACTACTCTTAGCCTTTTGAATTTTTATCTTTTTACCTTTTTAATAGATTTTTAATATATATTAGGTTTATCTGGTTTTCATTTTTTAATGATAATTTTGCAAATGCTTAGTTTTCAAAAATTAGGAAAATAAAGACAATGAATAAAAGACACACACTCTCTCTTTTTGTATTTTTCAACTACGGTAAAGATAGCCAGAAAAATAAAAAAAATCATTTTTATGTTTTTGACATTTTTTACTATTTTCTGTAATATTTCATAGATTTTTAGAAATTTTAGGGTTTTCAAAATGAATAAAAATAGGAAAAGAAGCAAACAATGCATAACTAGAAGTATTTTTCAAATTAAAAAAATAAAATCAACTCAAAACTCTTGGAAATCAATTTTTGCAAAAAAGTATATTTCAATATCTACAAGCAGAAACTGAAATCACAATTTTTCAATTTTTCAAAAAATTTATATATTTTATGGTGTTTTTTAAGGTTTTGTAAATTTTTAGAGTTTTATAAAAGCAAATGAGATGAAAATTGGAAAGAAAATCAAACAAGTCAGAATAAAACCACTCTATTTTTTTTGGAATTTTTAAAGAAATTTTCGAAATTCTATGAATTTTCTAAGGTAAATTGAGAATTATTGGGATGTTTTTGATTTTATAATAATAGTAAATACACGATATAAATCGAACAAAAATTACTACAAAACAAACACACTAACAAGGGCTACTCCTAATTTTTAGGGAATTTTTGGGTTTAAATTGCTATTCATTGAAGCTAATAAAAGAAGACAAAAATAAATAATGCACAAAGGACCTGGATGTAATTATTTTATCTTCTAGGGCTAAACAATAACAAGCAAGAAAACTTCAAGGCCTCAAATGCAACTATTCCAGCAAAAACATGTACTACACGTGACACAGTCTCATAAAGGGTATAAATGCAAATACTAAAAACCTTTTCTGATTTAGATAACAAATTAAAGCACATGTTCAAATATGCAAATAACTCGCAAAACACATGAAGATACATGTGACTTCACTCGAATGGACTAAAATACAAATAAGGAAACTATGAGGTCCTAACTGTAAATGCTTATACCTAAATATTATATTATTGGACTGAAAAGGAAATGACAGAAATAAAAAGGGTGAAGTGCAATATACCATGCAGGAGACACGTGACACGTGGCTCTGAAAATATCTAACGGTCTGGAGCGCAGTTCAGGCGTATGGTTCTGATGATCTGGAAAAGGATCTTCAGAGAAAATTCGAGAACATGGGGTTAGGATCTGATCTGTCAGGTACGGATCTAATGGTCCAGGCGGTGGGTGGTGACGTACGGCTGGGATCACCCTAGATTTGATCTGAGCGCCCATATTTGATCTTTAAGGTGCGCCACAGATCAAATCTGGGGGGAGGGCGCCTCATCCAATGACGTTGAATGGCTGTGGAAGAACTCGTAAGAAGGGGTCTCCTACCGAGCTTCAATCAAGTGTATCTGGCGCTCCACAGCGCGGATCGGCTCACAGAGTGGTCCAACACCTTACTGGAGAGTGTCCACGTCAAATTGGATGCTCCGATGGCTTGATGGATTGGTCGATGAAGATATGGGAGGTGGCTCAAGTGGAGCAGCTCCACCACCTCTGCTGATGCTTGATTTGGACTTCTCGCGCACACCTAAACCTGCAAGGGGATTCGTAGCTCGGAGACGACTCTCCAACAAAGGTTATCCATCAAAGAAAACACAAGAAGTAGAGGGGGATGGTTGGTCGACTCCCAGCATTCATGTAGGGGGAAGTCTAGGTCTAATCTTACTCCGATGAGCAAGATTTCGGGGGGGGGGGTCAGATTATGGGGGTAGATGAGCGATGATGTGGGGATTAAATCGATGCAGACAAATGGACGACTGAAGCTCCACACCCGCTGGTTGGAGCAAATGTGACTGATGACGATCGATGGAGGAAATCAAGGATAAACTATGAAATGGAAATGATGAAATGTACATGAGTGTGTGTGAACGGACAACGAAGAGAAGCAGAGTGAATAGTAGGGTCGTAGCCTCGACAGGTTATAGAAGACCAAGGTGGCTGATCGCGGTGGAATACTCCAGAGTGAGTTCAACTCAACTGAACACCAAATCGAGCTCCAAAGGAGTCCTCAAGGACCTTGTCAGAATCCTAAGGATTCATGTGGAGGAAGAGGAGGCGTGGAGCAAAATAGGTCATGGCGGAGGCGGAAGAGAGTACTTATAGGGCTCACCAAGCATCTGGAAGGACCGAGAGGTTTTGCACAAATTGAGATGGATCCAGCGAAGCCTAGGGATCCCTGAAGATCATAGATCCTGGGGGATCAATATGGGAACAATATTCGAGGGAAAAGATGGTCAGACCTGGGTTGGGGAAATGGGAGAAACGGGTCCAACGAAGCCCAGCCGGGTATGGACCTAGAAGGGGAAGAGTTGACCCGGGTCAACGGACCCGAGTTGGCCAATCAGACAAAAGGAATTTATAAAATAAAATAAAAATTAATAAAAAATAGCAAATGGTTTTAAAATAAAAGTTATAAAATTAAAAAACATTACTTATTTTACAAGTTTTTTTTTGTGATTTTTAATAATTTTAATATGTATATGTTAGTATGTATAGGTATAATATACTATATATTATATACACATATTTTTATTTTATTATTTTTACAAAACTACATTATACTTTATATTTTTTATTTACAAAATAATTTAAAGTATATAAAAATATTTTTATTGAATTTTTACAAATTAATTATATGTGTTAATTAATTAGGTTTATGTACAATATACACTATTGGTGCTATTATACAATGAATAGTTGAATTTATTTTATTTCATTTTGTAATTTATGAATTTTATTTTAATTTTATTCAATTATTAGGAATATTTACAAGTATTTAAAAATATAATATATACAATTTATTCACAAAATAAATAAATAAATATAGGTATAGGTCTTGTACAATTGTACATAATTTATTACATATTTTTATTTACAAATCATTTTGAGACCTTTTTATTAATGAATGAACAATGATAGACAATTACAGAATAAATAAAGAATAGATAATATAAACAAGATTTTTCTTTGGAATTTATGAACAAATAGAGAACCTACCTATCCCTAATTTATTCCTTATCGATCATGCCGATATTCGACCTTCTCTCATAGTTCGGGTCAGTTTGTACTTATTGCATAATATAAAACCTTCTATTATTTCTTTCCCGTTTCTTTTCTTCTTTATTCTTTTATTTTGGTTAAAAAGAATGTTAAATATATAATATTAATAAATCAATGATGAATGCCAAATTATTGATTTTAACACATATTTACATATGTTTTACTAATGAATTTTGCTAAAATAAAAGAATAAAGATGATGAATTATGAATTCATCAGTGTGAATCAAAATTTATTATTCCCTACAAATAAGTGTATGATGACAAGTAAAGTAGGGGTCAAACTCATAAACAACAGAGGATAGACAATATAAATTTGGCCAAGCAAGACACTAAGTGATTTTGGATATTTTCGGAATTTTTTAGATTTTTGTAGGTTTTTAGTTTGTGTAATTTTTTATGGATTTTAATTTTTATATTTTTAATTATTTTTCTATTTTTATAATTTTTGTTTCTTTTTATAATTTTTTATTTTTAATTTCTTTTTCTTTTAAATGTATAATATATGAATATATATGGGTATATATGTAATGCAAAATAAAATATTTCTGGGTTAAAATATTTTTTTACTATTTTTACGATTTTTGGGTATTTGTTTTCTAATTTTTATATGTTTTTAAAGTAAAAAATATCCCAAAAAGGGATTAAATAAATAGGTCAAATTTATTTGAATATTAAAAATATTAAATAAAGACAATACTTCTTTAAATAAATTTTAATAAATAGATAATAATATAAAGAAAATTATAAAATAGACATGACTATTTTTGGATTTTTTGGGGATTTTTTTAAAGGATTTTGGAGCTTTTTATTTTTTAATATTTTTCTTTTTCTATTTTTAGTGTTTTTTGATCTGTAGACTCAAAATATATAATAAATAAAAAAATTTTTTTGAGAATTTTTAAGATGTTTTTATATTTTTTGATAATTCTTAATTAAAACAATGATGAAAACACACTATTTTGATTTTTAAAATATACTAAAAATGCCTAAAATGCAAAGATAAAATATAACATGAATATGTACATTAGCATGCACTTAATCCTATTTTTTAGGATCTTTCGGAGCACGTATGATAATTTTAATAAATAGAAAATAATGACAAAAATTAATGAACTAGCAGGGGCATATTCATAATTAAAAATAAGCGTAGGGTTACTTTTGAAAATTACCTAAAATACTAGAACTAATATTTTACGTTTTTAGACTAAACATGCAATACAAAAGCAACATGGGCTTGATTGCAAAATAGCCACCTCACATGGGACCACACATGAGGTGACGTGGACTGACCAATATGCAATTAGCTAAAATAGCAGGGGTTCCAGTGCAATTTTATCAAAAGTTTCATATTAATTAAAAATGTTACAGGACCGAATATAAAATGTTACAGGACCGAATATTAAAAATAGCCACCTCACATGGGACCACACGTGAGGTGACGTGGACTGACCAATATGCAATTATCTAAAATAACAGGGGTTCTAGTGCAATTTTATTAAAAAGTTTCATACTAATTAAAAATGTTACAGGACCGAATATAAAATACAAAACATGACCGAATATAAAATACAAAAACATGGGACTGGATATGCAATTTACCCCTATATGTGCTCCGTCATGCAATCGAGGATGATTGACTTGACACGTGGTGAGCTCTCGGCACACGATGACAGTTGGTGGACCAACGATGGAGATTAGATCCTCCAAGTGAGATCGACGATGGAGGCATGGCTGATCCAATGACATCCGTGCTCTGGGGGATGACCTTGATCAGACGACGAAGAAGATGCTTGATGATTACAATGTATATTGATATAAGATGCTCAAATTATGTGAAAAACAACCTTAATGTTTGATATATTATCTCAAAATTCACATAATTTACATTTTATGTGTTCCATGCACATAGTATGGAAAACTATCTAAAACATACAGAGATGATTAATCACAACATAAATTGGCAATCCATGCCGGATAAAATATATCAAAGATCTCTATTTACTATTTACATTTATTTATAAATTATATGATGGGATTACATTAATCTACATATCTTACGATAATCTCATATCCCACATTTACTATAAAAAACAAATTAAAACTTCATTAAAATTATGTCAATACAATAGGGAAATGAATTTAATCAACATGCCAATACATTGTTGTATCTAAATTGGCTTTACAAATTCTCCTAACATTTTTATTGGAAAGAAATGGAGAGGGAAAATGATGCAAAATGCCCATGCATGGCGTCACTACCACGTACAAACTATTCCCCATGCATGGAGCCTCTCACCCAATCAATTCCCATGCCCTCTTTACTCTCTCTCTCTCTCCCTTTCCCACACATATAGCCGCCCATGCAACTTATTTCCCCATGAAATTGCACTACTCCCATGCAAATAGAATTAAAATTTATCTTATGTGCAGGTGCATATACGTCTACTGCAAGGCTATAAATAGAGACAACTCCATGCAAAAGAGAGGATCCTCTCCCCATGCCAAGGGGCCTCACTCTTCACACCGTCATCCATCTCTCTCATGCCAATGCTCCATCCAACGCCCAAGCTCCTCGACGCTGGCTACCTTCCTCGTGCACGTCCAGCTCCCACGCGCAACAACCTCTTCGTGTGGGCTGCTCCTTCCTCCCTCGCGTTCGCCTCCTTCCTTGCGTGGCCAAGCACGTGTCTAGTACCTTCCACGCATCCGGTTCCGTCTTCCTCACGTGGCCACTTCTAGCCCGCATCCACCTCTCATATTTAAGCCTGCGTACGGTCATCTCCTCCACTTCAGCCTGCACCTCCTTACGCACACAACTAGCAGCCTGCACATCCGTCTCCACCGTCGTCGCCATCGTCTTTATTCCGTATCCGTATAGAGAAGCATTTCTCCCCCATATTATTTATCTCCCTGGCGAGTCCGAAATTCGCTGTGTTAAAGATGTGTATTTATGATCGTGCGTAAAATTAATGTGTGATTTTGTCGTTCGTTGTAGGCAGCAATCGGAATCGGTCAAGAAAATTACCACATAAAATATTCGTCAATTTTAAACAATGTGGTTTTATGTTTATTTTACTTGGGCAAGTCCCAGGGTCGAACACAAGGAGGCAAAGAAACAACCTAGAATTATGTCTATCAAAATTCGTGTACGGTTTTCGAGGCGATCTTTTTTTTGGAATCCGAAAAATATGAAACTTGGCCAATGCAAAATATGATAAAATGAATGCACTGTATTTTTTTTTGGAATTTTTGGATTCAATATAAATATTTTTTATGAAATTTTAAATGCAAACAAAATAAAATTCAATATTTAATTATAATAAATATTAAACCTAATGATTTTCAAGGAATAAAATTATATGAGATCTATCACTAGGTAATGGACCTCAGAAAAATCCTAAAACTCGAAAATATTAGTTTCAATACCTATTAAAAATCAAAAATTTAAATATGCAAAGTGATTTTTAGAGGACAAACTATGCATGCAAATACAAAACTTTTTGGGCACAATGTCAAGCACAATTAATTCTACAATATGTGATTTTTCGAGAATTTTTAGAGAAATAGTTAATCAATTGTAAATTTAAGAGCACAAACTGGGCAAAATATGCAATTTTCTAGAAAATAATTAATTATTAATTAACCATCGATCACAAAAATATCCACCATATGTCAAATTGTGGAGAATTAATTGACAGAAAAAATGCTAACTTTTGATAAATAAAATGATGCAGAGAAGAGGTTCGAAACAAAGGGGGAATACATGGGTATAAATGGAATATATAAATAATAAATATAGAAATTGCAGGGGGCCTAGATAAAATTACCAGTCTACTGGGGGATTTCTTTGCAAAATTTCAAGAGGGGCACGTGCTGTCCGAACTGGATGGCAAATAGGGAAATGGCCGGGGGGCTCCTTGCAAATTACCCCACGGCCACGTGCGAAGCACATGACCCGGGGGCTGATGCCGACGGATGTTCCCCACGCTCGTGCCTCACACGTGCTGGGGTCTCAGGCTCCGGACCCGGTCGAAGGCAAGGCGGAGTGTCGACGGTGATCGGCGTGGCTGGCGGTGGCTCGCGAGGGGCGGCCTCCGGCCAAGGCGGTGGTGGGAGGCCGGAGTGGAGGTGCCTGGAGCCTTGGCTGTGGAGGAGGTGGGCTGCTCCAGGTGGGGCTCCTCGGTGGTTGTCGAGATGATGGCGAGGTGGAGCAGTCGTTGAAGACGATCAGGGGTAAAGCTGTTGGCGGTGGTGAATGTTGTCAGTGGAAGTTGTCGGTGAAGTAGCGTTGCTGCTGGAGCAGTCGAGGCGGAGATGATGAAGTCGTAGGCTGAAGTTGCGGAGGTGTTGGCTCAACGATGTCAAAGGCAACCGGAGCAGAGCAGCAAGGCTGGGAGGTCGCCGCTGCAACGACCATGAGGGGGGGGATGTGGCCGGATCTCACCGGAGACGAGGAGGCGGGCTGTCACCACCGCCTTCTGGGTGCTAACGGCGAATGAAAGCCTCTTGGGCGACGGTGGTTATCTTTTATAGGCGAGGAGGTCGATCAAAGGTTGCGGATTTCGTGGATTGGACGAGGGATTTGGGGATGATCGGATCGAGTGAAGATGGAAGGGCGTGATGATTGATAGATTTGAAGAGATGTGGTGGTCGGAAATGATTGATTCGAAGGAGGTGGATGCGAGATCGTCGGCACGAAATCAACGGAGGATGCAGAGCTTCTCTTATTGGGAAAGTGGCCGGACGTAGAAGATGAGCAGGGGCCGTCCGATCGGCCGAGATCGGACGGCCCGAATGATGACGCGTGGCGCTAGTGGTTAAGGGGCTGGCGCGCCGCATGTGCTTGGCGCGTGCCTGGGTGGCACGTGCCTCGCACATGTGCGGTATTTATTATTTTTTTTAAAATGATACACAAAAACCTCAAAAATAGTGACACGTGGCGGCTCCAGGAGCTGCCACGTGTCAGCACCAGAAAAATCCGCAGATAACTACTTTTTAAAATCAATAATAAATAGCAAATGTCCTCGGATCGAAGAAGTTTCTTCATGAAAATTGCTCGTCTCGATGAGATCTACAATTTCATGAAGACACTACAACCAAAATCGATCAAATGCACAAAGTGATTTTTTTGGGGGTATCTCATATGTCATTTTTAAACCAGATAAAAATCCGAAAAAATATGATAAAATCAAAGATAAATAATTAAATACTAATCTATTTTTTTGGAATTTTATTAATTAAGAAAAAGAAGAAATAAAATAAATCACGAAAAGACCAATTTTGTACAGGAAGTTAGTGAAGACTTGGACCCAATTTGTTTCTTTGATTTCAAGCTCAATTTGGATTTGGATTTTTGCGTATTTTAATAAAACTTTTATCAAAGAAGACAAATGAAAAGGAAACAAACTAAAATAGGTTAAATATGTACATAAAATAATAGGTCAAAATTAGCTAAAATACAAAATGTACAAAAGAGGCCCAAAACTCAACTTTCACATATGAGCTCCAATTCACTTGAATTTGGTCTTGTTTTGAAGATACCTGAATGTACATTAGTTCAAAAGTGAGTAGGATTAAAACGGACACTGGATGAGGAAGATATGAGATTTTTAGTCCAAAAATCCTGAAACTAGGGTTTGGGTTTTTGGTCCACTTATTTGGGTTTGTGATTTTTTTTTGTATTTTTCAGTGGAGGTGGTTTTGGGTTATTCGGAGTTAGCATGAATGAGTTAAAAATATGGGAAGTTAGGCTATTTACAGGTCATTTTTGGCTTGGATTTTTGGCTTCTTATTTTGTGCACAAATAAGTGCTAAAATGCAATTCTTATTAAAACATGCATGAATGCTAATTATGCAGAATAGATGCAGAAATGCTGTTGATTTTTAAGGATCTGAGCTTAATAAATGAAATTTAGAGTGACGAATCGAGATTCATCATCCCCATATACTGAAACCATACTCGTCCCTAAGCATAAAAAAGAAACGCCATGAAGTGAAATGAGATTGTGTTCCATACCAAGACCATGAGCTGAAGGTAAAAGTGAAACTAGACTCGACCTTTGGATTATTAGTGTGGCAGAACTTCTCTGAGACTTAGAATTTTTAAAATCAGCAGCCCTCAAAATCTACACATCATTGTATCAGTTTCGGCTCAGAAGTCATCTTAGATCAATCCTCTTCCCAAAGTATACCCTATGAACATTGAACAATCGACTCATGTGTGTGAAAGGTTTTAGCTCTTCCCATCCAGAATGCCAGAATACCATGCTCCTCTCCTCTCCAGTAACTCGTCCTCGGTGAGTCAGGTATTTCCTTCTAAGGTCCGTCGTGCTGTCTTCACAATCGAATTGGGGGGAGAAGTTAGAAGAAGAGGAAAAGAACTCGAGGGTGGCCAGTGTAGTCACCTCTCCTTGTGAAGATGGCCAGTGTAGCCGAATGTCCACCAAGATCTGCAGGTTTCTTGAAGCTTGGACCTTTTTGGTCTAATATTTATTTGGTAGTTGCTTATTTTGTATTTGGAATTTTTGGTGGTTCTGCTTGGATCTTGTTGTGTCCCTATGGATATAGAATCTTTTTGTTTCCGTACATTTTTTGGGGTCATAGAAAAAATTGTGCCCAGCCGTCCATCCCTTTTCCGAAGCTTTATTTCAACCCGTACTCCGGTCTTTAGATTTCCACGCTACCAAAAAAGAAACTCACACAGTCTTCCAACATCCCGTCTGAGTTGAGCTAAGTGCATAGTGCGAGAGTACAAATTAATTCTCTATTCCAGAGTTGTACCCTGAATGAAGAGACCAGGTTAGACACTAAGAGTCAAACACTGCACATTGTCATGTGGAACTCAAAGAATTAAGTCAAAGACCTGAAGCATCTAAAATCATATTTTTGGTGAAGTTCCTCTGAAAACTAGGTGGATTAAGGACAAGTCCAGACCACTCTCGATTTCGGCTCATAACTCGGTTCAAAACCCAATGACTTTTCACAGATGCGATGCTGGATGAAGTGCAGGTGTGTGAAATGCATACACATTTTTTCTTTTTGTGGATTTTTTCAAGGGATATTTTTTGCAAAAAAATGAATAAGAAGCCATTTTTTCAAAAATTTTGAGCACAATTAGTGTTCGTAGCAAAACTCTTTTTTCTTTTTCTTTTCTTTTTTCTTTTTTGTTTTTTTGAATAAATACCCACCCCGTAAATACATATAGACTTACACGAAAGTATGAGATATGGGTAAAATATATACGAAGTATATATACAGACCCCCCTATACTTAGCGAGTGTTGTGTCCTCAAAGCACAAGAAGCGTAAAGAAGACATAGCTCGGGCTAAGTGTATGAGAGTGAAAAAGGAAAAGAATAAGATATACAGGACCGCCCCCCTATACTTAGAAGACTGTGAACAGTCTAAGTATAGAAGAAGAGCGGAAAAAAATGAAGCGGTTGGGGTATGTGAATGAGGAGAGTATATACGGGTGGGCGTTGGTTCCCCCTATACATAGGTCTGGTCAGCCTAAGTATGGAAGAAAGGTAGAAGTGGAGCGATCCAGAGATAGGAGCATGATGGTATATACAAATGGCATCAGTCCCCCCTATACTTAGGCCTTGTCCTAAGTAGAGGAAGAAACTGTACAAGGAGACCGGTGTTGTCGGGAAGGGAGGGTGGGTAGCCAATGATTAAGGCAGCTTTCGACTGATCTTTTTGTGATCCTGTGATGGGAGATTGGTATAACGAGATGGAGATGAAGCATATGATTCCCAACTATTATCAGTGTCATCCTCAGAAAAATCATGATGGATAGTAGATGAAACATTTGAGTCAGATGAAAGGTAGCCATCATCAGAGTTATCCTCAGAGGAATGGTATTTAAAAGTGGACAGACTCCAGATAATTCATGTCTTTTTGTTTCTTCAATTGTTTCCTCAGAATTCGTTCCTTCTTGGGATCAAGCGGTTTGTCCTCAGATGAATACTCAGAAGCACCGGTCTCAGTCAGCTCATACGAAATAATTCCAGTGTACTTGAAGAGGACAGGAGCATCAATTTTGGATGAATAATAAGTAGGAACAGGAGTTATCCAACGAGAATCGAATTTTGGATCCTTGCGAAGATATGGCTTTAGAGTTGCCGAACAGACTTCACTCATATAGACTACCTTTTCCGGACCTGATGAGGGATCATCAGCTGATTCCTCTTCCGAAAGGTCAAAGGCGACTCTCTTTTTATTTCTTCGTGAAGGTGTCGGTTCACTTGTGTATCCATAGGAATAGCCATTGGAATTCTCCTTGGTCGGTGCTCGGCCTGTGTGCTTTGATGAATCCGCGATTCATCATCGCAATATCTTGACCTTAGCAAAATCCCTGAGTAAAGTCTCTAATAAATGTCCATAAAATCAATAAATTAATAAAATGACTCTTGTAAATAAAATACATTAATTATTGTGTATTAGATTGTACAAAATAAATTAACACTAAAAAGCCACAAATTAAAGGAGTTTTTCACCTGTAAATAGCCCAAAACTTCATGGATTTTTAATAATTTTATTTCAACTCTTTTTTGCCTAATTCTTTCTCTAATTTGTTTATAAAAATGTATATAAAAATATAAAAATACAAAACAAATTTTAACTCAAATAAATGCTCCTAGATCCCAAAGAGAAAAAGCCGTAAAGTTCAACTTCCAAGCTAAATTCCCGCTCCATATGAACTCCGAATTCACCAAACTTACTTTTAAAGTTCAAGTTAGAAAATTATCTATCCAACGGAAGTGGTTTCATTAAAATCGGAGCTTATTTGCAAAAGTTGAGTTTTAGGACCTAGATGTACATTGTATATTATGTATATATTCATTCTTTATTCATTTTTTATTTTACCTTTCTTAATTATTAAAAATACAAAAAATCATACTTGTATTGTATTTTAATTGTAGTATTTTATTGTATTTTTCCGTTGTAAATATCTCTTATTAAAAAGACAAAAAATACATAATAGAAAAGCAAACAAAAAAATATACATGTTGTATGTATTCCCTTATAAATTCTCCACTATTTATTTTCTTCTCTTTTCTCTATTGTAATTAAAGTAGCCTACTTTATTTCATTTATTTATTTTACATTCTCTACAATAACCACCATTCAACTCATCTACCACCAACCTCCATTCAACCCCACCATTTTTTAAACCTCCCATTCAACTCCATTAATAAAATAACCTCCCACCATTTTAATAACCTCTCATTTCATCATCTATATATACATGTCATCCTCCACAATTTGCCCTTGATCCATCTTTATGTGAGGAGAGCTTAGTTCCCTGAGTTGAATCGGTGACAACGATGCAACCGCGTTCGACCGACGACAACCCTCTCTCCGGTGAGATCCGTTGGTCTCTTGGCCAACATCGCAGCCGTAACCGCGCGCTGCTCGAGCTCATCGCACGCCGGCGATTCGAGCGAAGACCGTGCTTCAAAGGCACATCATAGGCGACCGCGTTCATCGTAGGTAAATTTCCTCTTCATTTCATCATCGTGTTATTTTCTCATTTTTTTAATCACATCACATTACCATCCACTTACTTCCATTTGTTTAGTTCATCTTCATCACCACCATCCACCCATCTTATTTTTTTATCATATTCCCTGTCTAATCAAAATCAAAAGAAATGAAAATTTAAAACAAAAAAATTATCACGGCACAAAAAAAGGGTTCTCATTACTGCAAAAACAAAAAAATTAAAAAAATCAAAAAATAAAAAAAGCAGCAAACAGCAGCGGTGGGAGCACCCACCGCCGCCGACCGCGCCTCATCGCCTCCACCAAGCGGCCACGCCGCCACCCCTCTCACTAGCGGTGGCCGCACCGCCGCCTCCTCCGCCTCGCGGCAGCGCGCGGCCGTGCCGCCCTCCGCCACAGCGGCCTGCCGCCACCCCTATCTTCCGCCCGCAGCCACCCACAGGTGGCCGCCCTCTTCCCCGCCTCCTTCCTCCGTGGATGGCCGCACCGCCCTCGCCACCAGCCCCCATCGTTACGCGGCACTGCCGCCACTTCGCGCCGTCGATCGCGGCTCGACGCCGTCGCCGTCCTCTTCCCCGTTGGGTTTCACCTACACAGAACGAAGGAGGAAGAAGCGGTCCACTTTTTCCATCATTTTTTATTGTAAATATTGCATATCGTTCCCTTTTAGTTTATGTAATTACAAAATAGTCCCTGTACTTTTGTTGTGTTGTTTATGTCATTTTCATTTTGCACGGATACCCCTGTTTTCACCTGTTAATTTGGACATCCATTTTGTGTCTTTTTGTTCAATGAAAAATGCCATTGTGATGAGCAACCTATTTGTCTACATGCTGAACATTTATTTATATTTTTGTGAATTGTGGGTAATTAATTAAAATTGTCTAACTGAAAAATTGGATATTTTACCTATTTCATGCTCTTAAATTTATTTCTCACACATGGTTGCTTCAAAAATTCCACAAAAATTAGAAATGATGCCTTGATATGTGATTAACTTACTATCCAAATTTCATCTAAAATGGAGATGTCTTGTGCCTGAAATAAATTGTAGAGTGTTTTTAGTATTTGATTTTTAATTAAATCTGCATACATCCTTTTCGTGAAATTTCATATCTCCTGTATGCCACATAAAAATATCTACTTGAGCTAATTTGCACTCTGATTAATTTGATAACGTGGATTAATTAGGAATTAATTACTCACTGTCACTCTGTTTTCACTAAAAAATACATAAAAAATTCATACTTTGTCAAAAAATTCCAAAAATATAACTGTAGGTTTCTTGCATCATGTTTTCATTCCAGTATTTTTTCATGATTTTTGCTTACTGTTTGTGTAAGAAATTGTGAAAAAACCCATAAAAAGTGTGCATTTTTATTTATTGCATTTTAACCCATAAAATTCCAAAAAAAGTACCTTGCATTCATCTCTGGATTAGGACTCTAGGAAAAATATAATTTGGCTAAATTGGATTATTTTGACATTAAAATTAAGTTGGCCTTTTTGTATGCTTTCTTAGTGTCGTAATTCACTTGCATTTGCCTTTCACCTTTGTTTTTGCATTAAAAAAATCTAAAAAAAACCTAGTGGAAATCTAGATCTTAAATTTCAAATTAAACCCAAGTTGTTCCTTTGCCTCCCTGAGTTCGACCCCGGACTTGCCCGGGATATAAATTAAAGCCGAGACACTCTTCACGGAGATCTTCTCTCGGTTCTGACTAAATCGCTAAGTACGCATGCTACAACGTGACCGAATTAATTATCGTATTTAGCGACTCGTCAGATGACGCCATTGCTGGGGAGGCAAACGGCTTAGGGACTCATTAAAAAAATTTTGGATTTAGATTTTCGCTTTCTCGGGTAGTCTGACCCACGAGCCCACTTGTATTTAGTCCATTTTTTTAATTATTTCTCTTCATATTCTTGTATATATTTTGTTGTTTATCTCTCTAATATAAATCTCATTTTCCTTGCGAGGTCCCAGTGGACTTGGAGTGCATCGGAGGTCGACGGACGCGACACGCGCCGACTGCTGAAGGGCTAGGAAAAGCAATTTATTTTTTTGAGAGAAATTTTGTAAATTTTTGTAATTATTTTATTGTAATTATTTAGGTAGTTTTCTTCTTTATAGAGGCTCTTGTTTGAGAGCTCGTGCGTGTAAAAAGACTTGGACATTATTTGTGGTGTGTCGAGACCCGTTTCACTCTCCGGTGAGGGTGGGGCTTGACTTGAGTGGCGAAATTTAGGATTAGGCACCCGGTAGTATAGCATCAAAATTGATTGTGCCCATCATAATTTAGGCCACACATATCTTAGAAGATTCACATATCTTATAAGATTCATAATGAGACGCACATAGACACGTACTACTTAGCTCAAAATTCAATCAATTCTTCTCCGCTAATAGTATACTGTTTAGGTGCGGTTTTCTCGATCTGCATGCATTTAGTGTAATATTTATAAATTCTGTTCTGCATAATGCATGAAGAGTGCTGGGATTCACTGTAAGTATACCTTCTTCTGAGCATGCATCATAGTTTCTCGTTTGCATTCTGATTTCCGATTCCCCTCTTGTTTTACAACTTAAGGTTAAAAGGAAATTGAGACTGAACGGTAGACGTGCTTGTGTGTTCACATAAATTTCAAGTGATAACCTAACTCTAAAATTGGGACTGAATTGAGCAGGTCGATTTAATTAATTGGAATAAAAAGAACCCTTGTTCCGGGTGCATAAAGCCCTCATTGTTTGTTTTACTTGCAAGTAAGAGAGAGACGACCCTAGGATAGAGCCAAGTCTGGATTTCTTACTTACTACTGGTTCTTTCTTTTTAGGCGATTAGCTACTTTTCAGTGAGGAATACGGGTAGCCCGTAAACGGTCCGGACTTCCTTAGCAGAGTGGGAGGTTTAGAGGACGCCTTAGTCCTTAAGGAACGGGTAGCCGTATTTATACGGTCCGTACTTACTCCTATACTGGCTGAAAGTAGATCAAACTAGTCGTAAGAATCGGGCCAGTCTGTAGGAAAATACGGGCACCTAACAACTCGTTAACCTTTCCAAGATTGTATTTCTCACCAACTAAAATTGACCAGATAATTCGACCGAACCCTTACGGCCATCACGTGTTGAGTTGGTGAAATTGAGGGTTTGAATTGTGTTTGAATTGTGTGAATTCACTCCGCACATTTACGTGCACCATAGAACTAGCGCCTCATTGACTATCGTGATCTAATCGATTCTTTTGACATCGAAGATGACTGATTGGGGGGATATTTATTCGGACTTTGCGAATCTCTCGTTGAACCCTTCAAAAAGTACGTCTTCAAAGGTCCAAGCGCAACTTGGACCAACCTGGACTCATGACCCTCTTGAGCCCAGGATCACTCACTCTCGGGATGGTTACTCTCAAACCATTCCCTTTCTCTCTTCCCACCTCACCGAGGAAGACCTTCGCCTCGGTGAGAATATCTTAATTCATAAATCCTCTTCTAATCCAAAACACCTTGCTGATTCAGGACATAAAGAAGATTCAAGTAAAATGCCAAAGAAGAAAGAAGAGGAAGAAGAGAACCATGAAGACCCAATGAGAATGATACTTGCCAGATTAGTTGCATCTGAGCAGCAACACGCACTACTCTGAGCTCAGCTAGGGCAACTAAATGTTGGGGTCGAACCACCAATGGATGTGGCATACAATCCCGGACAATATCAAATTCATAACTACTTGAGTCCGATCGAACCCAATGTTGATTTTGAGTTGAAGCTGCATTTTCTAAATCTGCTGCCACATTTTGATGGGAATGCTTCTGAGGAGCCATATGCATTCCTAAGGGACTTTGAGCTCATCTGTGCTAACCTCAAACATAATAATGTTAGCCAGGATTATATTAGGCTCAAAGCCCTTCCATTTGCCTTGGGTGGAAAAGCCGATTACTGGGTGAAGAATCTTGGAATCACCGTCACAACTTATGCCCATTTCAAGGACCTGTTTCTGAAGAAGTTTTACCCGCTGAGTAGAACTAACATGATGAGGACGCGCATTACGAGTTTTTCCCAATTACCCCATGAAGCCTTTTGTGATGCTTGGGAAAGATTCAAGGATATCCTGTAGAAGTGTCCCTGTCATGGACTAGATGACAACATCTTGGTCCAGTCGTTCTTCACTGGTCTCAGCCCTGAGATGCAGGGTTTGGTGAGCGCTGCCTGTGGAGGCAGCTATACATCACGAGGAGCGGATACCGTCTGGATGGTATTCGAGCAGATGACTGAAACTAGCCGCTCACAGATAGCCAGCAGGGCCTATACACCTTCCCCCAGTTCACTCTCATCTGGAGGGGGAAAGTCAGCTATAGTCGATCTCTCTCAGGACGCGATCCCTAGCATGGGACTTCTTGCTGACAAGCTTACTGTAGTCGAGAGGATTGACAGGAGAATTGATGAATTAGACCGGAGCGTCTCCAAGATTCCAAAACAAATGGACGAGTTGACTGATAGGGTATCTAAGATAAAGATACCTGCCATGACTGCACCCTCTGCTCCCGTATACCGAGTTTACCATGTTCATGAGCAGTTGGTGTCAGGGCAACCCCAGCCGTGGGAGCATGACCAATCCTACACCCACTCTTTCCAGCAGCCACCTCCAGTAGCAGAGACAGTCCAGGAGGAGCCTCCACCAGTTTGGGAGGTGAATGGGATATGGTATACTCAGGACCCTGCATGACAGGGAAGTACGGGAGACCGACAGACCTATCAGCGTCCCCCGACATTTCACAACACCGCATTCACCTCTACACCACTTCCTTCACAATAGAGCCTTGGATTCCAGCCACCCCAGCAGCAGCGGCAGCAGTACCAGCAGTATGGCCGACATGGCCATTACCAGGCAGGCCAGCAGGGCCCGCAACCCCAGCAGCAGCAACAGAGCCAGTACACTGGCCAGCAGGGCCAGTCTTCCCGTTCTTCTTCCCAGTCTTATCCACTTCCTTCATCGTCTAGTCCCGCGGATATACAACAACAGATACTCGACGAGCTACATTCCTACAGGAATGAGATTCATGACTTACGGGTGGATGTCAACCGCCTGTCCAGATGGCGAGATGAGCAGACTACACCCTCTACCTCTATCCCATCCCAAGTTCAGGCTAACCCCAATAGCCTGAACCGATCTAGTTCTCAGCAGCACTTTGGTCATGTATACTATTCAGCATCTCCTATATCTGAATATGAGATTCTTTCGTGTGACGAGGCTAACCACATGTCACTCAGGAGTGGAAGGACCGTGACCGTACCTGACCGGGCGAGGGACACGAGGAGGGGCATCTCTGGAGATCTACCTGAGGAGTCTTTAGAGGACGAGGAGGAGAGGCATCATATTTCGGAGCCCCATCAGCACCATTTGAGGATTTCCACTCAGGGAGCCGAGAGGAGGAGGAGAGCACATATGCAGCATCATCAACATGGATATTCTTCTGAGTCTACGGAGGACCTTGCATCTCCGGTTGTGGCGGATACCACTCCAGCTTCTATTCCACAACCTGTAGTAGGTAGTTTTGATTCTGATTCCATGTTGCATCAAAAAGATTCATGTATTAAGAACTCTGTTTCAGTTAATGCCAAGAATGATCTTTTAGTTCATGATTCAGACTCTTCATCCTCTGTTTCCCTAGCTTCAATCCCTTTCCCCCGTACTCTTACGGCATGAAAGCACATCAAAAATATTCAGAAAGATGACCCCGATATGGCACGATTTTGTAAAGAGAACATCATTGTAAAGGTGCCATTTGATGAATATGTGGCTAACCATCCTACCTTCCAAAAATACCTTAAGGTGAGATCCACACCTACAAGGGTTAGCAAGAAGAAAGATAACCGAAATATAAAGACACATGTCTTATCGGTAGCCACAACCTATTGTCTCAAGAATCAGACTTTGCCAAGGAAAAAAAGAGACATGAGTGCTCATTATGTGGAGAGTCGTATTGATGACATTGCGTTTGCACGCACACTCTTAGATAACGGTTCTTCGATCAACTTACTTCCCTTAGCCTTATATCAGAAGTTGGAGTTGGGACCACTTCGCAAATCTAGAGCTTTACTCCAATTCGTAGATCGTTCAGTGAAGAGACCTAAGGGAGAAGTGAAGAACGTAGTTATCTCGATTGAGGGGTAGAACTATCAGGTGGACTTCACAGTCTTGGACATGGAGACCCCCAATCATTAAAGAGAATCTCAGATCATTCTCGGGTGACCCTTCCTTAGGACCGTAGGCGCATCTTTCGATTATGGTACATGAATGATGAAGTTCCGCTCTCCAGGCGGAGAAATGAACCTTGAGGTGAAGCAAACCAAGTGTCAGCGACCCGATTCAGAGAGTAGCACAGAGTACTCATCTTCAGAGGCAGATTGCATTATGATTAGCACAGTTGGGATTTGGGGACAGATTCCTTTAGGACAGAGCGAGACCCTTTCATCTGGAGAGGATATAGTGCATGATGCAGTCTGCCAGTTGTTGTCTGATCTTGCTAGAGATGCATCAACCTATTCTCATGATGACTTAGAGATCCATCCGGATCTGTCAGTTCCATCCTCTTCGGAACAATCATGGGACATAGATGATGAGTCGGACGTAGCTTTTACCGATTGTTTGGATATTTTTGACGATTCGACTCTCGATACCTCTGATTTGGTGGCGAGTACTACTCAGCTTAGCCCACCTTCATGCAGCACAGAACAAGATTCAGATTCAGTTCAGCCAGATCTTCTTGATGATACCACATTGCCAGAACTGAAATCACTACCTCCTACACTCAAGTATGCCTTTCTTGCGGGACCCAAAGAGAGATATCCTGTCATCATTAGCTCAAACTTGACTTTAGAACAGGAGTCTAGGTTGTTAGAGGTCTTAGAGAAGAACCGCAAAGCAATAGGCTGGACAGTGTCGGATCTCGTGGGCATCAACCCAGCTCTCTGCTCGCACCACATTTTTACTGAGGATAACGTGAGACCTTCCCGTGAGTTTCAGAGGAGACTTAATCCCAATCTACGGGAAGTGGTGAAGAAAGAAATTGAGAAATGGTGCAGAGCAGGGTTTATATACCCTATTTCTGACTCCAAGTGGGTGGCCCCGCTTCATGTTGTCCCGAAGAAGTCGGGAATTCAGATGATCACCAACGAGGAGGGGGTAGAGATCACGACACGAGTACCTACGTCGTGGCGTGTCTGTGTTGACTACAGGTGCCTGAATGCTACGACCAAGAAAGATCACTTTCCCTTACCGTTTATTGATCAGATCTTGGAGAGACTCGCAGGGAAAGAGTTCTTCTGTTTTCTTGACGGGTACTCAGGCTACAACAAGGTGTCCATAGCCCATGAGGACCATGAAAAGACCACATTCACATGTCCATTCGGTACTTATGCTTTCAGGCGCATGCCATTCGGGCTCTGCAATGCCCTGGGCACATTTCAGCGGTGCATGATAGCCATATTTGCCAAGATGGTGGGAGTTTCTTGGAAGTGTTCATGGATGACTTCTCGGTCCATGGTGATTCTTTTGATACATGTTTAGCGCACTTGGACTGAGTCCTCACGAGGTGTAGAGAGGTGAATCTGGTACTCTCCTGGGAGAAGAGTCACTTTATGGTGACGGAGGGTATCGTGTTGGGGCATGTCATCTCCAAAAGGGGAATGGAGGTTGACCCTGCCAAGGTGGAGGTGATCAAGAAACTCGATCCACCGACCAACGTGAAGTCAGGGCGGTCATTCTTAGGGCATGTTGGATTCTATAGGAGATTCATTCAAGATTTTTCAAAGATCGCCCGCCCACTGACTGAGCTCTTAGGGAAAGACACAGAGTTCGTTGTAGATCACATGTGTCTGGAGGCCTTTGAGCTCTTGAAGAGGAAGATTTGTGCCTCGCCTATCCTACAAGCTCCTGACTGGTCTCTCCCCTTTGAGATCATGACTGACGCTTCAGATTTTGCTATAGGAGCTGTGTTAGGACAACGGCGAGAGGGGATCCCGTTTGCGATATATTACGCGAGCAAAGTATTAGATCCTTCACAGAAGAATTATACAGTGACTGAAAAGGAAATGCTCGTGGTAGTATGGGACCTCGAGAAGTTTAGATCATATATTTTGGGCTCTAAGTGACAATTTATACTGATCACACAACCATTCGATATTTAATAGAAAAGAAGGATGCGAAGGCGCACCTTCTTAGGTGGATTTTACTCCTCCAGGAATTTGATTTGGAGATTAAAGATAAACCTGGAGTGAAGAATGTTGTGGCTGATCACCTTTCTCGGATTGAACTTAAGGATTCTCCTGATCATGAGCGGATTAGAGAGACCTTCCCAGATGAGTCAATTTGTGTTATTGACTCACTCCCATGGTATGCCAACATGGTGAACTATCTTGTCTCCTAGCAGGTTCCCCATGGTTGGACTAGGAGCAGCATTGATCGACTGAAGTCGGATTCGAGGAGATACCACTGGGACGATCCTTTCCTTTTCTTCGAAGGACCGGATTGTGTTTGGAGAAGGTGTACTCCTCAGGAGGAATACCAAAGTGTCCTCACATATTGTCATTCACTTGAGGCTGGAGGACACCATTCGGGAAAGAGAACCGCTTACAAGGTACTTCAATGTGGATTGTATTGGCCGACCTTATTTAGAGATGCTATTGATTTTGTACGGTCATGCCCGATCTGTCAAAGGATGGGAGGGACAGTTGGATAGAGAGATGAGATGCCCATGCAGCCAATGATTATTTGTGATATTTTTGATGCATGGGGCATAGATTTTATGGGTCCCTTTCCCAACAGCCAAGGACATGAGTACATTTTGTTGGCGGTTGATTATTTATCTAGGTGGGTGGAGGCTATCCCAACCCGAACCGCAGACAGCAAGACTGTCTGTAAGTTTGTGAGAGACCATATTATTGCTAGGTTCGGGGTGCCAAAAGTTTTGATATCTGATGGGGGTAGCCATTTTGTGAACCGAGATATGAGATCTTTAGCTAAGGACTATGGATTGGAGCATAGAGTTACTAGTCCTTACCACCCACAGTCCAACGACATGGCAGAGGTTTCGAACAGAGAGGTGAAGAGTATTTTGCAGAAGTTGGTTCGTCCCGATAGGAAGAACTGGTCTCAGCTTTTGGACCAAGTTATGTGGGCCTATAGGACAGCCTACAAGACACCATTAGGTACTTCACCATTTAGAATGATCTATGGTAAGCCATGCCATTTGCCCGCAGAATTGATTCATAAATCCGAATGGGCAATTAAGAAGATTAATTGGAGTTGTCAACTAGGGAAGCTTTGCCGAGACTTGAACTTGAACGAGCTCGTGGAAATCCGAAACAGGGCATATGACAACAGTTTGATTTATAAGGACAAAGTAAAGAGATGGCATGATCAGCACATTAGGTGCAAAGACTTTGTCCCTGGGCAAAAGGTATGGTTGTTCAATGCCAGGTTGAAGATGTTCCATGGGAAGCTCAAATCTAAATGGACGGGTCCCTTTGTGGTTAAGAAAGTGCACGAGAATGGAAGTGTAGAGATAGCTGATCTCACAGATGGTGCACAATCTCATGTGGTGAATGGACAACTGTTGAAGCATTTTGTTGATTCGAAAGAGCAATTAGTCCAAGTCGAGGTCATCAACTTCATACAGAGTGAGCACGGGGCAGATACATCTTATTACTCTTCATGAAGATGTAGCATCAAGATTCAACATCTTAGAAGATTCAATCACTCTTGTACATATTCTCCCTTCTTTGTATATTATCGAGATCACATCGGTTCTCACACTTAGTCTTGTCCTATACTTAGGCTGACTAAAGCCTAAGTATAGGGGGGACCGATGCCCGCCATGTGTATATACTCATCCATTTCTCCTCTTGACCTCGTCCGCCCCATTTTTGCTCTTCTTCTACACTTAGGCTGACCGAGCCTAAGTATAGGGGGCGGATCGACTTCTATACTTTTTTATTATTTTAGCTTTCCTACGCTTAGTACGAGCTATGTCTTTTTGTCACCTAGTGCCATGAGGACATAGCACAAGCTAAATATAGAGGGGCGTGTATATATTACATATATACTTTTCCCATATCTCGTACTTTCACGTATTTTTGTATATATTATACAATAATTATGGGGCGGGTAAAAAAATTCAAAAAAAATTTAAAAAAATCTCTTAAAAACCCTTTCAAAAAAAAACTTTTTTTTCTAAAAAAACTCTTTTTCCTTATTTGCAAAAAAATCCTCTTTTAAAAAAAACCTTTTTCACAAAAAAGTCCTTTCTTATTTACCTAAAGTCCTTTCTTATTTACCTAAATTTTTTCTAAAAAAAAACTCTTGAAAAAAAAGAAAAAGAAAAACTCTTCTAACAAAAAAAATCTTCTTTGCCTTTGTTTGTCAAAAAAAACTTTTTGAAAAAAAAACTTTTTCTAAAACTTAAAAAAAATCAATCATAAAAAAAACTAAAAAAACTAAAAAAACTAAAAAAAAAAACTAATAAGCTAGTTTAATCCCTGACACAATTCACTTTCACACAAGACTAGTGATGTTCAAGAACACTTGGTTTATGAGCTCTTTGAGATTTTAAGTTAATCAGCCTTAGTCATTAGGGTCTTGACTTAATTATTCACATTTCCCTAGTTTGAAAGATTTGTGTGCTATATTGCATGCTTAGTCTCTACCTTAAGAATATGATCAGCACCTCACATACACGACTGCAGTTATGATGAGATGAGTTGAAATTTCACTTAAGGAACTGGGATGAGGGATTTGAGTTTGGACTTGATTTGATGATGCTCGAGGATGGGATAAAATCAATGAAGGCTTCATGAAACCTGAGTGTCAGCATCTTTAGCCAGTATGAGAACATGGTTCTTATACTATCTCTTGACATTTACCTATGTGTGAGGGTGTGATAAAATAAAAAATGTTGATCAGTGTGCGCCAACTCTTGGTAAAAGCAGTGGAGCTAGCCAAAAATACTACAAAGCAATGAAATGTCAAAGAAAAGCTCTCATTCCACAAAGTCAATTATCAAAAGAGCTTCCACCAAAGGCGAGCGCTCCCAACCATTTCAAAGTGTCCACTTGGACCACCGCTATTAGGACCAGGAGTCGGTTTTGCACCAAAAAAGGGCTCTGCATCGTAAATGCTACAAGTCTGGGTGTAGAAGGTACGGTAGGTACTCAAAAAAAGCACACCTCGGTGTACTCCCAGGAAAACAAGTGCAGACGACTCCAACTTCTCTTGACGGACGCACTGATCAACACCAAAAAAATGCGTTGAGTAATAAGGCACTAGATAGAATCCTTGTTCCAATGAGAGGGAGAGAAGAAATGACACAATCCTATGCCCTCCATCAACTGGCCTTCCATCTACACTTTTAAGTCAGACAACTAAAGAGACGGTGGATTGGATGCAAGAAATGATTTATTCCCTAGTGTTGAGGATTGGGTCCTTAGGAGAGTCTCTTGGACTGGAACCTTGGGTGACGTTGCGACTCTACTCTTGTAACTGCAGTCCACACTTAAAGTCATATCCCTTATATATGTATACAAAGAGAGTCTGATGATTAGGGAAATTGGATACCTTTTGACTAGAGCTTGATTCAACTTAGAATTTTAGGATCTCTAAAACTGAGAGTTCTTGAACGGATCAAGTCTTGTATTCACATGCACAGTCAAGGGTTAACCCAACTTATTCATTCTTTATTTGCTCGAGGACTAGCAAAGTTTATGTATAGGGGGTGATCAATCCGCGATTCATCATCGCAATATCTTGATCTTAGCAAAATCCCTGAGTAAAGTCTTTAATAAATGTCCATAAAATCAATAAATTAACAAAATGACTCTTGTAAATAAAATACATTAATTATTGTGTATTAGATTGTATAAAATAAATTATCACTAAAAAGCCGCAAATTAAAGGAGTTTTTCACCTGTAAATAGCCCAAAACTTCATAGATTTTTAATAATTTTATTTTAATTCCTTTTTACCTAATTCTTTCTCTAACTTGTTTATAAAAATGTATATAAAAATACAAAATACAAAACAAATTTTAGCTCAAATAAATGCTCCTAGATCCCAAAGAGAAAAAGGCGTAAAGTTCAACTTCCAAACTAAATTTCCGCTCCGTATGAACTCCGAATTCACCAAACTCACTATTAAAGTTCAAGTTAGAAAATTATCTATCCAACGGAAGTGGTTTCATTAAAATCAGAGCTCATTTGCAAAAGTTGAGTTTTGGGACCTAGATGTACATTGTATATTATGTATATATTCATTCTTTATTCATTTTTTATTTTACCTTTCTTAATTACTAAAAATACAAAAAAATCATACTTATGTTGTATTTTAATTGTAGTATTTTATTGTATTTTTCTGTTGTAAATATCTCTTATTAAAAAAGACAAAAAAATACATAATAGAAAAACAAACAAAAAATATACATGTTGTATGTATTCCCTTGTAAATTCTCCACTATTTATTTTCTTCTCTTTTTCTCTATTGTAATTAAAGTAGCCTACTTTATTTCATTTATTTATTTTACATTCTCTACAATAACCACCATTCAACTCATCTACCACCAACCTCCATTCAACCCCACCATTTTTTAAACCTCCAATTCAACTCCATTAATAAAATAACCTCCCACCATTTTAATAACCTCTCATTTCATCATCTATATATACATGTCATCCTCCTCAATTTGCCCTTGATCCATCTTTATGTGAGGAGAGCTTAGTTTCCTGAGTTGAATCGGTGACAGCGACGCAACCGCGGTCGAGCGACGACAGCCCTCTCTCCGGTGAGATCCGTTGGTCTCTTGGCCAACATCGCAGCCGCAACCGCGCGCTGCTTTAGCTCATCGCACGCCGGCGATTCGAGCGAAGACCGTGCTTCGAAGGCACATCATAGGAGACCGCGTTCATCGTAGGTAAATTTTCTCTTCATTTCATCATCGTGTTATTTTCTCATTTTTTTAATCACATCACATTACCATCCACTTACTTTCATTTGTTTAATTTATCTTCATCACCACCATCCACCCATCTTATTTTTTTATCATATTCCCTGTCTAATCAAAATCAAAAGAAATGAAAATTTAAAACAAAAAATTATCACAGTACAAAAAAGGGTTCTCATTACAACAAAAACAAAAAAATCAAAAAAATAAAATAAAATAAAAAAGCAGCAAACAACAGCGGTGGGAGCACCCACCGCCGCTGTCCGCGCCTCATCGCCTCCACCAAGCGGCCACGCCGCCGCCCCTCTCACTAGCGGCGGCCGCACCGCTGCCTCCTCCGCCTCGCGGTAGCGCGCGGCCGTGCCGCCCTCCGCCACAACGGCCTGCCGCCGCCTCTATCTTCCGCCCGCAGCCACCCGCAGGTGGCCGCCCTCTTCCCCGCCTCCTTCCTCCGCGGGTGGCCGCGCCGCCCTCGCCACCAGCCCCCAACGCCGTGCGGCAGCGCCGCCACATCGCGCCGTCGATCGCGGCTCGACGCCGCCGCCGTCCTCTTCCCCGTTGGGTTTCACCTACACAGAACGAAGGAGGAAGAATAGGTCCACTTTTTCCATCATTTTTTATTGTAAATATCGCATATCGTTCCCTTTTAGTTTATGTAATTACAAAATAGTCCATGTACTTTTGTTGTGTTGTTTATGTCATTTTCATTTTGCACGGATACCCTTGTATTCACATGTTAATTTGGACATCTATTTTGTGTCTTTTTGTTCAATGAAAAATGCCATTGTGATGAACAAATATTTGTCTACATGCTGAACATTTATTTATATTTTTGTGAATTGTGAGTAATTAATTAAAATTGTCTAACTGAAAAATTAGATATTTTACCCATTCCGTGCTCTTAAATTTATTTCTCAAACACGGTTGTCCAAAAATTCCACAAAAATTAGAAATGATGCCTTGATATGTGATTAACGTATTTTCCAAATTTCACCTAAAATGGAGATGTCTTGTGCCTGAAATAAATTGTAGAGTGTTTTTAGTATTTGATTTTTAATTAAATATGCATACATCCTTTTCACAAAAATTTCAAATCTCCTGTATGCCACATAAAAATATCTACTTGAGATAATTTGCACTCTGATTAATTTGATAATGTGGATTAATTAAGAATTATTACTCACTGTCACTATGTTTTCACTAAAAAATACATAAAAAATTCATACTTTGTCAAAAAATTCCAAAAATGTTATTATAGGTTTCTTGCATCATGTTTTCATTATACTAAATTTTTCATGATTTTTGCTTACTGTTTGTGTGAGAAATTGTAAAAAAACCCATAAAAAGTTTGTATTTTTATTTATTGCATTTTAACCCATAAAATTCCAAAAAAGTACCTTGCATTCATCTCTGGATTAGGACTCTAGAAAAAATATAATTTGGCTAAAGTGGATTATTTGTCATTAAAATTAATTTGGCATTGTTGTATGCTTTATTAGTGTCGTAATTCACTTGCATTTGCCTTTCACCTTTGTTTTTGCATTAAAAAAATCTAAAAAAAACCTCGTGGAAATCTAGATCTTAAATTTCAAATTAAACCCAAGTTGTTCCTTTGCCTCCCTGAGTTCGACCCCGGACTTGCTCAGGATATAAATTAAAGCCGAGACACTCTTCACGGAGATCTTCTCTCCGATCTGACTGAATCGCTAAGTGTGCGTGCTACAACGTGACCGAATTAATTATCGTATTTAGCGACTCGTGATGCTTGTTCTTAGTTTTCTGAATATTGGTGCACTCTCGATTTGGGATGATTTGGTCAAGGTGTTCAGAGAAGGTTGCTCCAGGGTGCGACCATGCATATGTCTCAGGATCATAGAAGAAGGATTTGTCTATTTTGAGATCCGCAAGAATTAAAATACTGGGGGGAGTTTCTGCATGTTCGTTCTTAATTGATTCGATGTTGGAGCATTCCTGTGTCGAGTTGATGCAATCCATATAGTTAGAGTAGGTTGACCCAGGGTGTGCCCATGCATAAGTCTCGGATCATATGATTCATGTGCTTGATTCTCCATGGTAAGAGCGGATGGGAATGGAGCAGGGGGGAGATCCTCTAAACCAATAGTCTCATCAACAACCGCTATCTCAGGTGTCGTAGCGGGGTAGAGCTATTCTACCTCTTCATGGTTGCGGCTGTCAGGGACTTCGTGGGTTTCCTCAGAAAATCATGGTTCCTCAAAGACTGGGTCAGATCGAAGTGCTTCCAATGCTGTAAAATTGTTTTCCCGAGTCTCACAATCAATAATTTCCTTAGACAATGCTAAGAATGGCTTTCCGAGAATAATTGGAGACTGGGTGAATTCTCTTTGATGCTCAATATCAATGATCGTGAATTCCACTTTGAGCGGAGCACCTTGGAATGTCATGATGACAGAAATGATTCCTCTTGGCCGCTTTATCGATCGGTCTGCCAATTGAACAATCTCTCGTATATTCCGAATCGGTCTTAGTTTGAGTTCGTGAAATACAGAGGTCGGAAGGATATTGATCGGTGAATCGTCATCAATTCGAGCATGGGTGAAAATCGTGTCTTTAATTTCACAGTCAAATCTGGACAATCGCTTCACTATGCGGCTCTTGGGTTTTCTCCTCAACACCAAGGAAGAGTCCATTGACAAGATATGTCTCTCTGTCTTTATTCTAATCCCGCCTGACTTTTTGATCATTAATTTGTCCATTACAAATCCTTTAAGGTCGGGAAAGTGTTCAATGGCCTGTATAAAGGGAAGTTCAAAAATTAATTTCTTCTCCAATGCTTTCCGTACAACAGGATCCAAATTCCTCAGATCTTCTTCAGTCTTAATTTTTATGAAATTTTCTGGATTTTCCATTTTTTTGGTATTTTTGAATATTCTCATTTTTTGGTATTTTCTGTGTGGTGTGGTGATGTGGTGTGCTCCTCAGATGAGCAGGGGTTCTGATGTTCAGAGTGGGAGTTAGAGGCATAGTCATTTCTAGGGGAATAATATGCAGAAGTGCCACTGTCCGGATCGTCCCTAGGTTCCTGAATGTCCTCAAAATTTTCAATCTTAGATCCAATCATTTCCTCATTCATTTTTGTGTTCGAGCTACCATAGATTGAAATTAATCGATCGACAAATTCTTGAAATTTATTCTCCATTAACTCAAATTTCTTGTTCATCCTCAATATATCCTCCAAAATATATTCATGACCAATCGTGGGAGCAGTCGGGGTGTGTTTTTGTAAATGAGATTCAAAAATTTCCTCTTCCATTTTCCTATATGTACTAGGAGAGGACTCTCTTGAAATATCCAATATATGATCATTATTTTCTGACAATATCTCCTCAATAATTATGGAAGGAGGCTGCTCATATGGTCCAGGTATGTGTAGTTGGTCCGAGTAGAGTTCAATCCTTTGAGTGGTCGGACTTTGATATTGTAGATTCAGCACACAGGGTTGATGTGTTTCTATGTGGTTAGTCCAATCCTCTGTATGAGTATCATGTCTGAAGAGAGGGTTGTCATGGTCAATCCAAGATGATGGTTGTTCATTGGTGTTCCAAGGTAGGATTGATGGAAGAGATGAAGAAGTATTCAATTCGATCATTTGGTTATCATCTCCTATGAATGATGGATTGACATTTACCGAATATGAAGGATGAATTGTATGATCGGAGTAGAGTGGATTGATGTATGAAGAATTGGAGATCTCAGTCGGTTGTTTGTTTGTCTGGTCCGAATACAAAGGGTTGTCATTCATGAAGTAGATCGGATTTGTAGAGAGTGATGGATCTATTGATGGTTGAGAGTCTCTTGTGGAAGTTGGAGGAGGTGTTTTGGGTCTGACCGATACGAATTCGTTTTCATAGTATAGCACTAATGGATTCTCGGATAATTGTTCGGGCATTTTTGAAAGAGCTGAAAGGAATGAGGGGTTGGGTTTGCAAGAGTTTTTGGACAAGAGTTCCATGATGAGGTTTAAATCAAGAAAAGAAGAGAGATGATTGCACGGGATAGTCAAAAGAAATTTTATCAAATGTACGGCTATTGATCTTCGAAATCGGTTCACGCACACCAACGTAAATACAAATCAAACCCCGGATTCACCAACACACACAATGAAGCCGTAAGAGTTCGGCTATTATCTTTTCAATTTTAGTTGGTGATAAATCAATCTTGGCAAAAAAATAGCGAGCTGTTAGGTGCCGAAATTTTTGTAATGACTGGCCCGAATTCTTATGACTAGTTGCACCTACTTCAACCAGTATGGGTGTAAGTACGGACTGTAGAACGGCTACCCGTTACTTGAGGACGGAGCCTTACACAATATCCTCTAAACCACCCACTCTGCTAAGGAAATCCGGACCGTTTACTGGCTACCCGTAGATCCTCACTGAGAAGTAGCTAATCGTTTTTGGTAGAATCAGTAGTCAATATGAAAATCCGGGTTTGGGCTCTAGCCTTAAGTGTCGTCTCTCGCTCACTCAGAAAAAATAAAAACATCCAAGGCCGGAGTTGCTCTCCCGCAGAAATTCTTGATTTTATGGGTTATTTTGAAATCGGCTATATATACCAGTCCCAATTTTAATTAGGTGATCACTAAAAAATTAAATGAGCGTAAATACACGTCTACTGTCCAGTCCCAATTTCCTTTAAAATTTATGTGATAAAACCAAGAGGGAGGAGTTCGGGAAAAAGCCGATGCACGTGAAAACAATGATGTATGCTCAGTTAGAAGGCTTACAATGAATCCTAGCTTAGCAATCTTCATGTGGGATGCAATACATGGAATTGAAAAATTTATCTATATGAAATGCAAGCCGATGAAAAACCCGCACCTAAGCAGGAAAGTTCTATTAGGGGGAAGAATTGAGTTGAATTTGGCTAAATTGAATGATCTAATGTGTGTCTCAATTAATAGTGAAGTGTGGCTTAATTCCTACGAGCACAATCAAAAATTAAAAATTTTTGAGAGCTGTATGTGCATGTCTATCCTAATCGCCACTCAAGTCAGGTCCCACCCTCATCGGAGAGTGAAACAGGCCACGACACACCACAGAAAAAGTTTAAGGGTCTTTTTACACACACGAGAGTCCAAACGGACACCGTTATAAATGAGCAATTTATTACAGAACTAAAATTGCATAAATTAAAATCATAGACTTTACGCTCTCTCACGACTCGACTCGATCTTAAATTAATTGTGACTTTTCGGAAGTCGGTGAAGATGCTTCGGTTTCTTGAAAAATCGCTCCACGTACGTCGGGTATCTCACAAGAAAAATAAAAGAGATTGTGTAAGAGAGTGACTCAAAAATAAATCAAAAAGAAAATAAGAGAAATAATGCTGAAAATAAATGCAGGAAAAATAAAATGAAATTTACAATGAAAGCTTTGGGGGTCAGACTACCCGAATGCGGAAAACCGAACGAAATTTTCAAAACACAAAACTAATATGTTTGCCTCCCTGGCAACGATGCCATCTGGCGAGTCCGAAATTCGCCGTGTTAAAGATGTGTATTTATGATCGTGGGTAAAATTAATGTGTGATTTTGTCGTTCGTTGTAGGCGGTAATCGGAATCAGTCAAGAAAATTACCACATAAAATATTCGTCAATTTTAAACAATATGGTTTTATGTTTATTTTACTTAGGCAAGTCCTAAGGTCGAACACAAGGAGGCAAATGAATAATCTAAATTATGTCTATCAAAATTCGTGCACGGTTTCGAGGTGGTCTTTCTTTGGAAATTTTAATGCAATAAAGGATGCAAAATGCATTTTGGCCTATTTTAGGGACTAAAATATAAATTACGCTAAAACGATGTTCGAAAAATATGAAACTTAGCCATGATGCAAAATATGATAAAATGAATGCACTGTATTTTTTTAGAATTTTTGGATGCAATATGAATTTTTTTATGAATTTTTAAATGCAACAAAATAAATTTCAATATTTAATTATAATAATATTAAACCTAAATATTTTCAAGGAATAAAATTATCTCAAGGTCTGTTACTAGGTAATGGACCTCACAAAAATCCTAAACCTTGAAAATATTAGTTCCAATACCTATTAAAAATCAAACACTGAAATATGCAAAGTGATTTTTACAAGATAAACTATGCATGCAAATACAAAACTTTTTGGGCACAATGTCAAGCACAATTAATTCTACAATATGTGATTTTTCAGGAATTTTTAGAGCAACAGTTAATCAATTGTAAATTTAAGAGCTCAAACTGGGAAATATATGCAATTTTCCACAGAACAAATAATTATTAATTAACCATCGATCATAGAAATATCCACATATGTCAAACTGTGGAGAATTAATTAACAGACAAAATGCTAACTTTTGATAAATAAAATGATGCAGAGAAGAGGTTCGAAACGGAGGGGGAATACATGGGTATAAATGCAATATATAAATAATAAATATAGAAATTGTAGGGGGGCCTAGATATAATTACCAGTATACTGGGGGGTGTCTTTGCAAAATTTCCAAAGGGGCACGTGCGCAGCACATGCCCTCTAGTTGTCTGGATTGGATGGCAAATAGGGAAATGACAGGGGGCTCCTTGCAAATTACCCCGCGGCCACGTGCGAAGCACGTGACCCGGGGGCTGACGCCGGCGGACGTTCTCCATGCACGTGCCTTGCATGTGCTGGGGTCTCGAGCTCCAGACCTGGTCGAAGGCGAGGCGGAGTGCCCGCGGTGACCGGCGTGGCTGGCGGTGGCTCGCGAGGGGCAGCCTCCGGCCAAGGCGGTGGTGGGAGGCCGGAGTGGAGGCGCCTGGAGCCTTGGCTGCGGGAGGTGGGCCACTCCAGGTGGGCCTCCTTGGTGGTTGTTGAGATGATGGCGAGGTGGAGTAGTCGTTGAAGATGATCGGGGGTGAAGCTGTTGGCGGTGGTGAACGTTGGAGGTGGAAGTTGTCGGTGAAGTAGCGTGGCTGCTGGAGCAGTCGAGGCGGAGATGACGAAGTCGTAGGCTAAAGTTGTGGAGGCATTGGCTCAACGGCGTCGAAGGCGGCTGGAGCAGAGCTGCAAGGCTGGGAGGTCACCGCTGCAACGGCCACAGGGGGGGTGTGGCCGGATCTCACCGGAGACGAGGAAGCGGGCTGTCATCACCGCCTTCTTGGTGCTAATGGCGAATGAAAGCCTCTGTGGCGGCAGTGGTTATCTTTTATAGGCGAGGAGATCGATCGAAGGTCGTGGATTTCGTGGATTGGACGAGGGATTTGGGGACGATCGGATCGTGTGAAGATGGAAGGGCGTGATGATTGATAGATTTGAAGAGTTGCGGCGGCCATAAATGATTGATTCGGAGGAGGTGGATGCGAGATCGCCGACGCGAAATCAACGGAGGATGCGGAGCTTCCTAGATTGGGAAAGTGGCCGGAGGTAGAAGATGAGCAGGACCATCCGATCGGCCGAGATCGGACCCGACCCGAATGATGACGCGTGTCGCTAGTGGTTAAGGGGCTGGTGCGCCGCATGTGCTTGGCACGTGCCTCGGTGGCACATCCTCGCACGTGCGTGGTATTTATTTTTTTTAAAAAATGATATATAAAAACCTCAAAAATAGCTGACACGTGTCGGCTCCAGGAGCTGCCACGTGTCAGCACCAGAAAAATCCGTAGATAAATACTTTGTAAAATCAACAATAAATAGCAAATGGCCTCAGATCAAAGAAGTTTCTTCACAAAAATTGCTCGTCTCGATAAGATCTACAACTTTTATGAAGACACTAAAATCAAAATCGATCAAATGCACAAAGTGATTTTTTTAGGGATATCTCATGTACATAGAATACCTTGATTTTTTGGGTTTTATAATTTTTATGTCATTTTTAAACCAGATAAAAATCGAAAAAATATGGTTGAATGAAAGATAAATAATTAAACACTAATCTAATTTTTTTGGATTTTTAATAATTAAGAAAAAGAAGAAATAAAATAAATCACGAAAAGACCAATTTTGTAGAGGAAGTTAGTGAAGACTCGGACCCAATTTGATTCTTTGATTTCAAGCTCAATTTGTGATTTGGATTTTTGCGCATTTTAATAAAACTTTTATCAAAAGAAGACAAATGAAAAAGAAACAAACTAAAATATGTTAAATATGTACAAAAACTAGTAGGTCAAAATTAGCTAAAATACAAAATGTACAAAAGAGGCACAAAACCCAACTTTCACATATGAGCTTCGATTCACTTGAACTTGATCTTGTTTTGAAGGTAGTTGAATGTACATTAGTTCAAAAGTGAGTAGGATTAAAACGGACACTGGATGAGGAAGATATGAGGTTTTTAGTCCATAAATCCTGAAACTAGGGTTTAGGTTTGGTCCACTTATTTGGGTTAGTAATTTTTTTGTATTTTTCATTTATTCTTGTTAGTGATATGAACACAATGGAGGTGGTTTTGTGTTATTCGGAGTTAGCATGAATGAGTTAAAAATATGGGAAGTTAGGCTACTTACAGGTCATTTTTGGCTTGGATTTTTGGTTTCTTATTTTGTGCATAAATAAGTACTAAAATGCAATTCTTATTAAAACATGCATGAATGCTAATTATGCAGAATAGATGCAGAAATGTTGTTGAATTTGAAGGATATGAGCTTAATAAATGAGATTAGAGTGCCGAATCCTAGATTCATCACTCTCGCATTTTATTCCCTTAGTCAATTTGTTTAAGTTGAATCTGGAAGGAAACAACTCTAATGTTATAAGCTCTCTTGTATTTTTATTACAGTAGTTGGTTTGTTTGAATTGAACTTGAAAGCATTTTTATTTTGTAAGAATCTCCTTTCATCTCTAAGTTTTCTTTAAATATATCTATTGCAAATTTTACATTCTATTATTTTATCTTGAAACATTGCACGTGGCCTCTTATTTCTTCCATCTTTATTTGCAATTTAGCCTCTGTTTTCTTATATAGTTGCATTCATGCCCTCATTTATTTACTTTAAGTTTCATCATAGATTGCATTATCTCTTCAAAGATTCATATTTTTCTCTCGCCGCCATGGATTAAGATTCAAATTAAGCTTGAAAGAAGAACAAATATCACGAATTTGCTTGGACCCTGTGGATTCGACCCTCTACTTGCTGTGTACATTTTTTCTATGATCCGATCGTACTCATAGTTGTAATATTATTTATTTGATTGCGATTTTTCGTGGAACAACAATGATTTGGCGAAATCAACATTTTAAACCGCATAAATCGCATCAACATTTTGGTGTCGTTGCCGGGGACTAGGCAACATTTGCATTTTTCTTCGTTTTTAACTTATTTTCGATATTCTAATCCGTGCATTTTTTTATTTCAGGTACTTGGACTCTGAAAAATAAAAAAATGAAGATTCATGCATTTTAATTATTTTTGTTTTAGGGAACTTGTAATTTATTCTAAGTAGAAAAATTTGTAAGTTAATTTCCCCCTCTTTCTTGCATCACTCGCCATCAACAAGGTAAAATATTATGGATATAGCGCCCGAAGTGCATGTATTGTGAGTATTCTCTTTACTTAGGCATTTTAAGTTTTTAAATTTTTTCCTTTGCATTTGTTTGTGCTCCAGATTAAATCAAAAAAATAAAAAAAGAGTTCTTGATTGCATCATCTACGTGATCTTCTCCCTCTGATAATCTAATTCAAAGACCATCAAAATCATGTCTTAATCACATAAAAAGATAAACTTGTAAGATCACTGCAATGATCCAAGCGAAAGCGAATGAAATTGAATGATTGTTTGAAAGCACCGTGGTGATTGACACAAATTCACACGCACATTGAACCCTTGGATAGAGACAAAAATACTTGATGCCACGTGGGATTGCAGAGAGAAATCGTAACTTCTTGACGCATTGGGCACAGGTTCTTGCAGGAAGAACATATCATTGATATGAGTACCCACCCTAGATCCCCTAGTCGGATGAGAACATCGATTTTTCACAATCATTCATAAACACCTCTTTATTTAGGATCTATAATTTTCTGACAATATTTGTTGAGCAACTATATCTAAAATTGAAAAGATAACCGCATCTGCGGTAATTTGTGTGGACTTGGTAAATCAACAAATTATCTTACGTTTGTGTTGTGTATGCTTGGTCGTAGATCTCTGAAAAATCAACTGCAACAACTGTTAGACTCCGACCCGATCTACCAAACAAATTCCAGTCCATCTTATTCAAGTGAGAAGTATAAGGATTTACCTGACCTATGAGACATGGGAGAAGAAACATACCCAATCCCATGGACCTCATTTTACAACAATTACAACTGCTTGGAGAAGAAAATGCAATGATCCGCCACACCATAGCTCCTCTCATCCGACCACTACCTATAAGTAGACATTATAACCCTGCGGTGGAAGGTTTAGTCCATTGAGTCCAGATTCCACCTGAGGTAGGAGACTTTGAGATAAAGCCAACATCTCTTTCCTTGATACCAAAGAACTATGGAAATGAGAGTGAAGACCATTTCCTACATATACAAGACTTTCGATCTGCCTGTGACATAATGAGCATCCCGAGGTAGAAATGGAATACATTTACATGAGAGACTTCACCTTCTCTCTGAAGGAACGAGCACTCCAATGGTTCTGAATTTATGGAACCCCTCTCACCTCTTGGGGATGCTTTAAGAGAGGCATTCATCAAGAAGTACTTCCTAATAGGAAAGACAAATGCCCTAAGGCAGGCCATATCATCCTTCACCTAGAAAAACAAAGAACCCATTCACGAAGCATGGGAGTATTTTAAGGAATTAGAAAGAAATACCCTCATCATGCAACTCTCAAATGGAAATTGGTTCAGATATTTTATGAGGACATAGACACATCATTCAAGAGAGTTATCGATGGCTCACGTAAAGGGAATTTTATTATCTGCAATGAACATTTCGTGTGGACTTTATTTGAAAACATGGCATATAATTTGGTTAACAACTTCTCAATTGAACAATATAGCGGGAACATGAGACCAGTCAATGTAGTCGATCAAGAGAGATCCACCAGCGACTCATCCAAGCAAAATCATGATAAATGGGAAACCCTCTCCAAACAAATGGATCTCATGACCCAAGCAATCAGTAACCTGGCTTTGAATAAAGTCCCAAACAACATCTGTGGGGTTACTTCTAATCCTAATGTTCAAGACTTTGGCCATGCACCATTCACTTATGACCAAGAAATAACTCTCGAGACTGTTAACTGGATACAACAAAATCAAGGGTGGTCATTCTCAAACACCCAAAATTCAGGATGGAGAGAACAATCGATTACTGGGTGGAGTGGACAACACAATTACCATTTTCAAAATCACAATCAACCCAAAACAATAGGCGGGACCTCCACTGACTCAACCTCCCCCGGCATGAATTTTGATGCTCTAACCCATGCTATTCAATAACTTGCTGCAGCACAACAACAAGCAAACCAAGTCCAACAACAAGCAAACGCTGAAAATGCTCTGCAATTTGCCGAGATCAGGTCTTACATCCCAGCACTGTCAGTTCAACCCCTCCCCAATCCTAACACCAACGGAGCTATCTCATCTGGATCTTTTCACACCCCACCACCACCTGCCGAATCCTTCACTTCACCTCCTGGATTTCAACATCAAAATTAAGGATTTTTGACACCTCATAAGACCAATAATTCAACCCAAGAGAACACACAACAACCGCCTAGGAATCAAGTGAATTTCAAAACACCAACCCGTTCCAACCAATCCACCCATTCCGTAACTCTTCGAAACGGGAAAACCACATCCGCTCACACCCCATCACTGACTGTTGAAGAATGGAATCGAAGAGGAAGAGGACATCGACAGTGAAGAGGAACAAATAGAGACCCCCACACTCCTTCCTCCCCGACCATAACCATTCCATTTCTTGAAGCTTTTCACAGGAAAATACCAGATCCTCCACTATCGAGCTGAGTTGGAAAAATTATTTTCGGACATTGCTATTGAGATTCTGCTCCTAAAGTCCTCGAACAAGTCCCAAACTTCTCTCGCTTTTTAAAGGAAAATTGCACACCAAAGCAGAAATCAAAGTGAAAGAATAAAAAGGATAATGAAGACATTGAAAAACATGTGTTACCTCGAGCAACATCCAATGCCATCTCCCAATTCCTGCCACCAAAAGAAAGATCCAGGAGCACCTCTAGTTAGATGCACAATTGAGGAATTGACTTTCGAACACACCTTGCTAGATAATGGTGCCTTAATTAATCTTCTCCCCACTGTTATTCTGGAGCAGTTTGACTTAGGGAAACTGAAACCCATCTCGACGATTTTATAAATGATTTATTGATCTGTACAGAGACCGAGATGATTACTGGAGGATGTAATAGTTACCGTTTAAGGACACCAATTTTCGGTTGATTTTGCTGTAATGGATATGGATCCAACCAATACATTAATGAGACATCCATCATACTTGGACGACCGTTCTTAGCCACTGCTAAAGGCACACTTTGTCTTTGAAGAATGGAAAAGTGCTATTTAATATCATTGACAAGATCATCCTTGTTGATCTTGTCATTCCAACATTCATTGAATCTAAGACTGAAGGCTGTGGTTGGATGGAGAACTGTGTTGTACTTGACATGCAAAATGATTTTTCCTCCATCCATCTTTTCAAAGACCCTCTGGAGGTTAGTCTGAACACCTCTCACTCACTTATAAGGATATGTCTCATCATATTGCCACATACAATCTGAACTCTGCACTCAAATCTCCACCATGTCCTCCTCACTGGTCGGGAAATTTTTGAGTTAGATGAAGCATAGGATACACTGAATACTGAACTTGCATTGACTTCAACCCTAGTCAGATGGGCAGTTTCTTCTATCGTGTTTATCGATGACATAGTCTCAAAGGGTGGCTCCACGTTATAAGAGCCCAAAGAAGGAAAATTGATTATATATAAAGATGTTATCTTTGGCAAAAAATCTTCATAGAAATGAGAAGACTCTCCAAATTTACAAAAACAAGTTGCTGGTGAATAAGATGACCCAAATGATAAAGATATATTTCCTTATCAAAGATTAGCTAGGACAAATATTTCTGATGTAGAACATCCATAACAAAAAGGTACAATCTATTGATGAAATATACACATCAAGTTATGTTGTCTCTTTATCTACATACGATCCCCTGAAGATGGAAGAAAAGATTGAAAGAAAAGAATCAAAGACAGTATGTTGATAGTCTAAGAAGTAGCGGAAAATAAGTCCTTATGCAGAAGCTGGGCATATTTCTACTTCGAGTACTGCAAGTGATATTCAAATAGCTGAAGACTTCTCAACAACAATATTATGTGATAGTGTTCTAGCCAGTACAACAAAAGGAATCAGAACTTTCATGGAAGAAGAAAGCACAATGGAGAGAAGACAAAATTATTTGAAGCAGACACATGAGAATGAATTTTATTCTAAAGAAAAGAAATATTAAATTATTTAATTGGGATACATAAATGAGATTTTTTTTAGGAAATACTATAATATTATAGGGATCATAAGAGCACAAAAGAAGACTTGGAAAACAAAACCACAATTTTTTTCTAGTACAACCCCTATGTTCCCATTACAACGAGAGTTACACCGGAGAGGTTGTAATCGTTTTTATTATTTTTTTGCGATTTCGATCCCAAAATCCAACTTTTTGAATTTAATCTTAAATCGGTATTTCACGTATCTTCCAAATTTCGTTCAAATCTGAGCTTATTTGATTTTTTTTATCTTAACGGTTAAAGATTCTAACCTTTTTAAATGAAATTTAAATTGCTTAGATCTTGATCAATTTTTTGACCATTAAAATAAAACAGCAAACAAACTCGAATTTAAAAGAAATTTAGAGAATATGCATAGAATAGATGTAAGATTCAACATATATGAGATTGGATTTTGGAACCCATCTCAGTACTCCAGCAGCGAGTGACAGAAGGCGGAAAGCCCGAGAATATGATCTGGAAATCTAAAAAATACAGCATCCGAGTTCCACGCATCGAGCAAAGTTAAGCGCAAGATCCACCAGCGAAGCCAATCCGCGATCCGCCGACGTCGTAGACCACCTGCATGGTCCTCTGCTGGATGTTCCCTATCACCCCAACCTCCGCTTCCCCATGGTTGGCCGCGAACGCCAGGCAGACGTGCTCCTCTCCGCCGAGGAAGAAAGTCCCTGCCACCCCCAGCCGCACCTCCACGCCACCTCCCAACTGCAACGCCACCCTCGGCGCCGAGAACTCGCTCCTCCCCGTCATGTCGTAGCACGTGTCCAGCAGCCCCAGCGGCTCCCCCAACGTGTACTCGGACATGCCGCTCCTGAACGCTGTCCGCAGCGCCTCGTATGCCGCCGGTGGAAGTCGAGTGATAACCGTCCCCGAGTCGATAAGCGTACCCGCCGTGGAAAACACCGCCGGCGAAATCGGCAGCATCTGCCCACCGACGCTGATCCCCGTCAGCTCCAGGAAGTATAGCCCCGGGTTACGCCCGTCGGTTAACATCGGCGTGTACGCTACGGAACCGCCGGCGCTGCCGGGTCCGAACGTGAGCTCGCCGGTGGAGCTCTGCGAAGCCGGGAGGCAGTAGGAGAAGACGCCGTTGTACGCGCTCGAAGTCTGCGATACTAACGATAAGGGTTTCCGGCTGAGGCCGAGCAGCCCGGATGTCTCCCCGAAGAGGCCGTTGTTCCGCTGCCCGCACCCGAATAAGAAGTTGGGGAACACGTCAGAGGCCGTAAGAGTAAGGGTTTCCTGCGCGAAGAACCCAACTGTCTCCGAACCGTCGCCGTAGCGGACGCCGTAGAGGCAGCTCCCGGCGGAGCATCCGTTGGCTCTGAGCTGACTGCAAGGGGAAGCGGAGCAGGAAACGTTACGGTACGACGAAGACGCGGATGGGTCGAAGACGGGGAGGGACTGCTGGTGGCATTCCAGGCAGGGCCGACATTGGATCCAGGACACGGTGCTGCCGGTGTCGAAGACGACGATCTGGTCTTTGGAGGGCGTGCCGATCCCTACGGTTACGAGGTAGTTGCCGCTGCGGAGCGAGAGGCCACGGTGTACGGGGAGGGTGGATTTGGAAGCTTGTAGTGGGGAGCCGACGAGCTGTTGCTGGAGGGAGGCCACGCGGAGCTCATCGTCGAGGAGGAGTTCACGGACGTCGGCGTGGTGATGGTCGAGTAAAGGAGAGCAGGGGCCGTACTTGTGTGTGATCTTGAGAGAACCCGCTGTGGAACCTGCAGTGTAGTTCAGAAGAAGAGACGTTACAACGTTATGGAGTTTGGATGCGAAGGCAGTAGCTTACGTTTGGGAGTGGAGCATGCGTCTGCTGGAATCAAGCTGGAGAGCTTCGCAACTATTCGGGTGCTGCTGTTGCTTCCTGTTTCGAGAGATGAGAAGACGAACGAGGATAAGAGAAAGAGGAGCAGGAGGAAATGGGGGCCCGATGGAGCTGCGGAAGCCATGATTGAGAGCAGATAGGATGGTATCTACTGAGAGCTGATGGAAGGAGATGTGATGTAAATATATAGAAACTGGTCTTCTTACCAGTTGGAGACGCGCCCAGAGTTTGTCTCCGCTCAAAGCCTACTGCACGGACGAACTTGAGTAATTTAAGACAGTAGAAACGTTGACGGTGATATACTTAAGAAAACTCAGTAAAATAGAAGATAGGAGGAGAGGTTTGAACGAGTCAAGTGTGGGGGCGAGGACGGGTAACAGAGGGGGCCGGGTCTGATTGGCGCGTCGCCTGATCCTTATCGAGAGACTCCTGCTGTTACAGGAGGTGCTGTATCAGAAGAAGATCTGCTCTGATATAATTCACGTAGTGCCGTTCCTGACATTTCATGGGCCTTAGGCAAAAGAGAAGAAAAGAGCTCCTATAAAAAATAATTTAATTTCTTAAATTTGTAAATTTCTTATAAATAAAGTTCTTTAAATTTCACAAAGAACTATGTATGTTTATGATCAACGAGCATCAAACAATAAGTAATGAACTAAAATTATAAAAAAATAATTTCTACAATAGAAATAGACATCTATGGATATACTGCAAATTAAGGAACATAAATACAAACAAAAGCTATGGGCAATAGCTAGCAAAAAAAATATACGTCATTGTTCTTTTAAGTTAGGATTTTTGAGAACGTTCAAGCACAAAAGCACATATATCTATTGACTACAATGACAAAAATATTTAAAAAATTAAAAAATTAAGAGTTTCATATCTTAATGTCTATTTTCCATATCATATGGGCCGAAAAAAATAAGGTTAGAGAATAATAATATTCAAGCAAGAAGCACTAAATAATTAATTATAATAAAAATAATACATGATTTAAACAGATAATAAAATAATAGTTATGGAAAAAATAGTCAAGTCATCAGTTTTTTTATTTGACAGTGATAATCAGGCCAAGCTGATAGTTTCTATTAACAGTCCAAGATGCAAACATGTATATGTTAATAAAATAACTTCTCAATAACAACTAGCATTAATTTTTAAATCTAAATTAAATAATAAAGATTTAGTTTTACGGAAAACAAAATAAGTTACCTAAAAAGATTATTTGATGGTTATTCACAATCCAACCATAAAATATTCTTACCACAAATATAAAACTGATTATAATGACAATAAAACTTTGAAAAAGGAAATGTAGGTTCTGTGATTGAGCAATGAGGGATGATTTTTTTGTAAAAAAGATAGCAACAATTCAAATGGTTAATGCCACATTCCTAATCCCCTACAATGTGTAATAACTTTCAATTTTATAATTTCTTAGGAAAATAGATAAGAGATGATTTACAATTACACAAATATAATGAGTAGATGTGCAAATCTAAAAAATAATCGTGATTTGTGGATCTAAGGGAAAAAATTACAATGCACAAATATAAAAAAACACCATTAACTGAGGTCATGATTTACGAGTGCCCAACAACAAATAGTCATAAATTGAAAGCAGGAGAAATTGTAGCAGTGACAGAAATCGCAAATCACAAGAGGAGGAGGTCATATTTGTCTCCAAAGCACACATTTAAGTTCGATGTGAGGTCTTAACTTTTAAGATATTAATGTGGCATTGGGGAACTCAAAGGCTCTTTAGAGATTTCGGAATATGAAGAGTCAAAATACAAATGCAAATGTAAATAATTAATGGACATGTGTAGCCATTTAGACATTGGATTGGTATTTGATAGGGATGAAAACTGATGCGGATATATCCAAATATCCGCTTACAGTATTCGAAAAATTACCAGATACGGATATTCGTTTCCAAATATTAATCGAATATGGATCGTATATGGATATGAATTATAAAAAATTTTCGGATATGGATGCAGATATGATAATGGCTTGAATATCCGGATCCAAATGCGGATATCAGAATAAAACATTTAATATTATTTATATACTAGTTAATATAATACAAGACAAAATCCCGTGTTATTATATTAGTATTATATAGTATATAATACAATATATCAGTGATATTAATAATTTTCTGTTTATTTGAGGATGGACACGAACAAAAGTTACGAAACTATATCCCCTTTTTGCTTCTGGTTAAGAACACATGTCACCTCGATAATCCATTTTGTCACAATGCAACTCATTTATATTTCATTAACAATTTTTAAAATCATTGTAAACTTTGATTAAATATCAATCCGTATTATATGTGATCATTAATAGACCTGTATTTGGATTCCATGTTTATTAGATCCATATTTGGATTCACTCTTTCATTGGTTCATATTTGGATTAGCTCTTTATTTACTCTGTATTCGGGTTCTCTCTTTATTCGATCAATATTCGGATTCAATAAATATCTGATTCGTATCTGTATTCGTATTTTTAAGGATATGATTTCCTTAATGCATATCCGAATAATATCCATATCTGTATATATATTCGATAGAAGCGAATATGGATACAGAAATAGACATATCTGATCTGTATCCGATCCGTTTTCATCCGTAGAATTTGAAATAAAAATAATAAAAACTAACTATATGTAGTCAATTTGGAGATGGGCCCCCAAAATTGCGGGGCCCTGGGCTATTGCACCCCGAGACAAGGCTCATGGACGACCCTGAATTCAGGTCTTAGGATCATCCTCTGCTGTAATACGTATTATAACAGATGCATTACAGCAGAGGTGTTGTAATCGTAAAAAAATACAAAATTTGATTTCGAAAATGCAACCTTAGATTATATTTTCGACCAATGATCAAAACTTCGGTCCTTTTTTAAAAGGGAAGTTACTTCCATGTTGATCGGATCTTTGACCATTATGAATAAAATAGAAAACATCCTCAGATTTGAACAAAATTTGAAGGACATGTGGAACACTAGTCAAGAGATGTAATTCATAAGGATGGATTTTAGAAATCAAAATCGTAAAACTTTTTGACACTTACAACACCTATGCTGTAACGAAGGGAATGCGTCCGATGGAGAATGGACGACCTAGACAAAGGGTCGACTATTCCGGATCCCCATATTAACATAGTTTTTCAAACTTGTGTAGGTGTGAATTAAGTGCTGGTGGGTTATGAACATGGTTGTGGGGCCCATTCCTCGTAATGCCAAAGTTGTTCGTTGTCTTGATGGTCGCGGTAAGGGATGTGTCAAGATGAAATCTTTTCTTTTTCTTCTCCACTGTTTCCATCTTTATTATTGTACCTACTGAAATTCATGGATCCCCAACTACCGCAATCATGGAGCTGGTTATCGGACAGTAAGTCGAGAAGAAGAATGGTGAAGAAAAGCGCGATCCACGTGGAGACTTCTAGTAGAAATTATCAAATTTTACAGGAAATGCAGAGCGTTTTGAATCGGATTTGGGGTACAAGCTTTGAAATATTTATGTTATGTAAACTTTTTTGATTGAAGAGATTAGCAGTAAGATGATCTGTAATTTTTTTTTCTGTTTGGTAATTAGCCGCAAATGGGTTGTGATCTCCTGCTGTGATCGGATTTCAAATATGAGATGGTGTAAACATTCTCGTCCACTACCAGCTATTCAAGGGAGGAGTGTTAGCTTACATACTATTCAATAATAAGTAGGTCATGTTCGTTTGGAGAATAAGCATTGGAATAAGGGGTCAATTTCTAACTCGATGCGGTTATCAAGAGTACAACTATTCTCATCCACATCATATTATTTCACCTTATTTCACTATTATTTTATCTTTATTCCACCTTACTTATCATTATTCCACCTTATTCTCCTTATTCCTATCTTTACGAGAGAACAAAGAATAGACTTTTATTTTCCTTATTCCTGTAATGCCTCGGGCTTAGGTCCCCAGTCCATTATCAAGGTAAACATGACCTAACAACTTGTTGAGCTCGAACCTAATTGGATCCGTTGACAACCACCCAAAATGCTTAAGCCCAAGTTGTCAAGTGGTAATCGCCACCACTTATAACCCACTCTCACACTTCGTGAGTTTTAGATATGGGACTATGTTTGGGGATATGGGTGTTACAACCACTAAAAAAATGAGCTATAGTGATGGTTTTTCAAAATTCGTCACTAAATTAGCCGTTGTTAAATATATATCGACGATATTATTCGTTGCGAAATGAATTTTCGTACTCAAAATTAGCAACGAATATCATATCTGTCGTTATATAATTAGCAACGGTCCACCTAACGGCGTTTATCCGTTGTTATTTTTCAAAATATCAATTAATCGTCGCTATTTTTTTAGTTCAAAATTTAACGACGATTATCTAGAAGTTTGAAAAATAGCAACGAATAAGCATCGCTAGGTGGACCGTTGCTAATGATATAACGACAGATATTATATTCATCGCTAATTTTGAGTACGAAAACTCATTTTGCAACGAATAATATCATCATTATATATTTAACAACGATTAATTTAGTGACGGATTTTGAAAAAACCGTCACTATAGCTCTTTTTTTTGCAGTGAACATCCGCCACTTATATTCGGAACGTCCTCGTTGCGACATTGTCTATCACTTATTGCTAGTGATAGTGATTATTGCACGCTCCCGGCTTAGGTCTCTTCGGGTAGCTCTTTCCATTATCAGAGGGAACCCGCTCTAGTACCATTTGTAATGTTCCAAGCTTAGGTTCCCGATCCATTATCGAAGAAAACTGGCCCTAACAACTTGTTGGGCTCGAACTCAATTGAATCCGTTGATAACCACTGATGAGTCCTCATTCATCACTCTTTATTCTTTTATTTTAGCTAAAAAACCTGTGCAAAACACCATGTAGATATGTGTAAATAGAATAAATTACCAAAATGCATGCATTGTGTAAATAGCAATAATCATGTTTTTGTGCATAAATAAAAGAATAAAGAAATAAAAGAAAAAGAGGGAAATATTTAGAATAAATATTGAGTGACCTAATCCCAAGGGAGGGCTCAACATGGGCCTGACCGCAAAAGAAACCAAGTAGAGGGAGATAGGGTCAGTCATGCTTGTACATACACCTGTATATAAATAATTTTATTTTCCTCAAAATAAAAATAAAAATAAAAAGTGTTTCTCATACCTTGTACATATTTATAAAAATAAAATAAAAATCATAAAAATCAAAATAAAAAAAAATAATAAAAACCATTTTCCACCTTGTATATATACCATGTACATATGCATATAAACCTATTTATTTAACTCATGTAAATAAATCATAAAAATAAAATAAAAATACCTTTGTATTCCAAATTTTATGATGTAAATAAATAAAATATAAAATTGGAATAATTATACAAAAATAAATAATAAAAAAATAAAAAATACATATGTATATATAATAATATAATATAAATACGTTATCTATTTTTCAAAAAAATAAATAAATACCACTAAATTTACTTTGACAATAAATAAACATTTTTCATTTTTAAAATGTTTCGAAATAAAATCGTTTACTATTTAAAATGAATTTTCAATTATTTAATAAATGGCGGCTTCTGATTGGTCCACGGGGGATGGTGACCCCCAGTCAACTCTCCCCCGCGGACCCTCCTCTCAGGCGGATTGTGGTTTCGACCCAATTTCTCCAAATATTCCTAACTCGATCCGACCTCAATTTACACAAACCCCGTGCTCCATTTGACGCTCGTTGATCTGAGATCCTCGCCCGATCATCTGCCTAGGGGTTCATGCTTCACCGTGCCCTGCCCGATCCATCTTCTCGGACTTGCACCTGTATATAACATCTTCTTCCCCGCCAGTAGCCGCATCTATGTCCTTCCCCCTCATCGCCAGTGAGCTCCTTTCCCTCGCCTGAGTGACAGCCGTGCGAGAGAGGGTCGAAGCGAGGCACGGGAAGCCAGGAACCACTGATCCGGCGGCTACAACGCCGTGCTCCGCTGCGAGGTGGGCTAGAGCCTCTGGACCGTCGACCCATCGAGGCGAAGACTCCCGGAGGTCCCCGACCTCCAGCACAGACACCCTCCTTCACCAGGTAGCATAGATAACTTCTAGGTTAGGCTAGATTTAAGTTTTTTGATTTCGGTTCAGTTAGCTCCGCCGCCGTCGCCCGCCATCTCCGACCACCCATTTTCCCTTCTGACCGCCCTACCACCTCTGTCAGACTTCCCTCCACCTTCTCCACCCTTCCATTCACCCTGACTCGCCCCAGAGCAGGTCCATCGCCTTCCTCCGTTGTCGCCTCACCGGAGGGCGCCATCCCACCTCATTCCTTCACCCATTTCACCTCTCACCGGGTCGAGGCACTTTGCCCTCGACCCAGGTTTCTAGCTGTGCAGCTTGCAGGTCGAATCGACCTCATCTGGAGGTCGACTCATTCGGGCACAACTGCTCTGACCCACCTTCGTCGTCGAGCTCTCCAGAGCTTCCCAGCCTCATCGGAGCATCCCAGGAGCTGCGGACTAGCCTCGGCGCTCTCTTCCCCATCTCAGCAGCCTCATCGGAGCCCTCCACCGTGCGGATTAGGCCAGCAAACTTCGTCGGCGGCTTGTTCTTGGAGGAGCTCCAGTTACCGTTCGATGGAGCCTCTCGCCCAGTTTTGATCCCAGCCGCCCATTTGCGAGAGGCCCTCAGCCGTTGATCCATCTGAGGATTTGATCCAGGCCGTACATCATCGAAAAGGAGCCCACGCATCACAGACGTCAGATCCTACACGTGGCTCGCCTTCAGCCATCGATCATTAATGAAGGGGTAATTTCACTTAGGCCCCTCCTTTTCTGCATTTATAGATCAGTCTTGTAAATATTTTAGCACGTTGTTTTTATTTTGGATAATTTGCACTATAGACCCTATGTTTATTTTATTTGCATTTTATTCCCTGCCTGTGTGAGACATGTGCATCGTCACATGCTATTTTGGACATTTTGCATGTATGAGCTTGGGTTTTCTGCTATGTTATGAAATGAAATTTAGTTTTTGAAATTTGCAGTTATACCCCTGTGCATGGTTTTAATTGAACATGTACGGATTGTTTGGGATTTTTACGCTTTGAACTTTAAGTTTTTTGCATGTGTTACACTTAGGCCCCTAGAACTATGTTTTCTTACATTTAGGTCCCTATGTGTTGTAGCTCTTTTATTTGTTGGATAAAATAGCAAATAAACTCCAAATTTAGTGAAATTTGGATATGTGGCTCCTGTCACTGTTTAAAAATTTCCCTAAATTTTTGGGACATTTTTATTGATTTTTGTTATTTTTAAAAATTCAAAAACACATATTTTTGTTACTGTTTGAATTGAAAAATCAAAGAAAAATATAAAAACTTCTCTAAAAATTCTAAAAAAATTAGGGATAGTTAGTTTTGTTGTTTTCTACCTTTTGACCAATTGTTAGCTCATTTGGATTTATAAAACCCATAAAAATTAAAAAACCCTAAAACTTTTATAAAAATCATTAAAAATTCTATAAAATTCAAAATAATGCAAACTCTTTTTCTGTAGCTTAGTTTTTGTTTATATTTTTCATAAAAATTATCTTCAGATTTTTATAGGCCAATTAGATATTTTTATATGGCCTTTCAAGTCTGGTTGTACATTGATCCATTGTTTTCCTCTTTCTTGATTTTTATAAAATCAATAAATTGAAAAATTCTGAAAAATTCACCAAAAATACTTAAAAATATAAAAAACATAAAAACAATTTTTATTTGAATTTTTGACTTTATTTTGAGTGTTTTATAAATATTTATTTGTTGGCCTTTTCCTTGATTTTGTAATTCATTTATAATTTAAAATACAAAAAAAATTAAAAATATTTAAAAATCAACCAAATAGTTTTTTGTTTATTTTATTTTATTTTTAGAATACTTCGTAGGCTGTAAGGCCATCCCGTGCTCCTTGAGTCTGACCCTGGTCACTATATCAGGTTAATAAACTAGCGAGGACCGCTATTTGGTTTTTATTGTTTTATCTTTCGATTTGGTGCTTCCATATTTTTCTTGTTGAGTCTGAGTCGAGAGGTTGAGGTTGTAACGACCATTGATACCTATCTCCCTTAGTCTCTCAGATTTTTCGGCTCATCAGAATGGCACCGTTGCCGGGGAGCACGTCTTAGTAGTCTTGTTTTTCATTTCTTTTCTGTTTTGTTTTTCGCAGCTTTTTCTGCGGCTTTTCTTTCGTCCGCGGCTTTTCGCGGCTTTTTATTTCTCTTTTGTTTTCATTTTATTTTATTTTATTTTGTTTTGTTTTTGTTTATTTTGTGTGTTTATTTCTATTTTTGCATATAGCTGGTTTTATTTTATTTATCCTATTTATTATTATAATAATATGGTTTGACACACTTCTGTTTCTATTTCTTGCGAGGGCCCGAGGACCGAGGTGGCTTTTTCGGAAGCCGAAGCAACCGCGGGATTCGGAGGTGGCTCTCTTCTTTATGGAGCCGCAGGAGAGCGCGAGGAGGAAAACCGAAGTGCGGGAGCCGCGGAATAGCCGCGGAATAGCTGTAGTATAGATTAGGTTTATTTTCAACACCATATTAGTGTAATAATACAGGTACCCAGACTATCAGACTTGTGGACTTTGCGGGGTCTGCTCGGGGGACCCCACCGTATTTTGGTTTTCTCGTTTTTCTTTTCCTTTGATTTCACGTGGATTTCTGTGCTTGAGCCCCTAGACTTAGGTTTTTATTTTCATTGAGCCAGGTAGCATTAGTCCAAAGCCCTAATAGAATATCTGTTCCCATAGAACGTGCTTGGATCTAGACAAATAAACACGTGCTTCACGATAATAGAAATTTCTACTTAGGACGGTTCTCGCATTGCATCCATATAGGTAGTTCAAATTTATGCGCGGATCATAATTGCATGTAGACTGCTGGAGTCAGGTATGTCATCTATCTCATGCATGCATCATTGATTTTGTCACGCATCAGCTTTTCCGCTTTCCTCCCCTTGTTTTTCTGGACTTAGGAATAAAAGGAAATCGGAAAATTCGTTAGACGATTTTTGAAAAATACATAAAAAGAAAAACAATAAATTCGGGACTGCTAATCACACTTGACCTAAAAGACACCTCATTTAAAAATCTGTCTTGGGGAGAGTAATCCCCTCCTTGTTTGGTTTGGATGAGCGAGAGAGTGACCCGCATCCTAGGCTAGAGCCATATCCGATTTCTTGACTGACTACCGGCCTTTTATTCGGGACAGTCGGTTGAGAATATTGGATTCCTGTCAGCTCACGTAATCGCTTTGAAAGACTGACTTGATCACCTAAATAAAATTAACAAGATAATTGACCGATCCCTTACGGTCTTCAGCTCAGTGTGCGTAGGTGAATCGGGGGTTTTCTTTCTCATCTTGTGTGTTTCCAGATCCCTTCTGCCTTCTTCCCATCTATCTTCTCCACCTTCCCATATATCTTTCTCCCTCCCACCCACCCTTCAGTCTTTTCTCTTCCTCTTCTTGATCCCTGGATGATGGATCCCCCTCACTTATCGCCGACTCTTGCGGCTTCTTCACCTTCTGACCATCAGTCCAGTCCACCTTCGAGGGAGGTCGGATCCCCGACCAACGTCCCGTTCCCTCCCTCCCATCCCTTTCTTTACTCTGGGCATGATGCGCTAGACGTCTGCGGAGATCAGATGGAACAGATGCGAGGCCCGGACGATGCCATTGCTGAGTTGAGAGTGCACCTCATACGCGATCAGTTTGAGCAGATGCGAGTATCAGATGTCTCCTACCCCAGTATGGTGGATGAGCAGATAGGACAGGGAGCTCAGTTAGCTTCTACATTAGGTCCATTCATCCTGGACTTGGAGCTTATTCAGAGACTGCCAATATTTTCAGGAGAGGTGCACGAGGAGCCCTATCTTCACCTATCCGAGTTCGAGGATTTTTGCAGGACACAGCTTTATTCAGATATCACTGCAGAGGAGATGATGCTGAAGACCTTCCCATTCACACTTCAGGACAGACCCATGAGATGGCACCGACGGTTGGGAAGGAGATTCGCTACGTGGGGAGAGCTACGCCGAGAGTTTTTACAGAGATACTTTCCCCATCGTAGAGCAGAGATGATGCGGTCCTTGATCAAATAGTTTTCAATAAAACCCCCAGGAGCCATTGCACGAGGCATGGCTGAGGTTTCTTGACCTCTTAAGGAGATTTCCCGACCACTGACTTCCACTGACAGACCTTATTGAGATCTCCATGCGGGGGATGATCGCAGAGCAGATAGCACTGGTGATTACCTCATGTAGCGGTTCACAACGTAGTTCTGACATTGACTTACTGGATACCATCTCGAGGTTACTTTCACAGAGACCATCTTCACGAGATGCCGTAGTCGGGACAACACATGAGGACGTTGCACTACCAGTGGGATGTGTCACACTACAAGAGGATACAGTTTCTACACACCAGCCCGAGGACTTGGATTCTGCAGCACCACAGAGTACAGAGGAGATGACTACTACAACGGAGATTCTGATCCAGAGTCTACTCGAGTTCCCGTTGGTTTTCCAACTAGAGTTCGAGTCAGCCCTAGAGTTCTCAGTCTACGATTCTTGAATATCAGATCTTCTGATACTCCAAGAGACAGAGGAGCCCCCGCTACTACATCCATCGATCCAGCCATTACAGTTTCCAGGCCAGGATGACTCAACTTCTTATCTGCAGAGACACTTCTCGGAGTCCGATAGACACCATGACTCAGCCCAGCAGCTACAACTCGATATGGGACACCACTTTGAGAGGTCAGACATCGCGAGTCCTGTATTCGAGCCTTTTTTCATCTACTTTGATGAGACAGACACACTTGCTGAGGACCAGATGGCAGCCAGCATTTCCGCAAAGCGAGGATCAACCAGAGACACATTGCCAGCCTCCGCGGTGTTGACCAGTACCTTCTCCTTCTTTAGATTGCCGAGAGCGAGACTTCAGATGATGGTGCAGCCTGGTGCGCAAAGTGGGTGCTTGACAGCAGCCAGATGCTTTGATAGATCATGATCTTCAATTTCTCATCTCTGATCTTGCATTCTCCCCGAGGGTTATCTGCAAGAGGATGCCGCATACGATGTGTACTCGGTTTCACCTTCTGAGAGTGTATCCGATCTGGCGGATCACAAAATCGAGTCTTCTGATCATTCTAATTTTGAGTCATCACACCTCGACGACCCTCATGAGGATGAGCCCATACTTGAGATATCCTCGGCAACGACGCCATTCTGATGAGATGAAAAATCCGAGAGGCTAAGGGAGATAGGTATCAATGGTCTTTGCGACCTCAACCTCTCGACTAGGACTCAACAAGAAAAATATGGAACCACCAAATCGAAAGATAAAACAATAAAAACCAAATAGCGGTCCTCGCTAGTTTATTAACCTGGTATAGCGACCAGGGTCGGACTCAAGGAGCACAAGATGGCCATACAGCCTACGAAGTAGTCTAAAAATAAAATAAAATAAACAAAAATCTTTTTGGTGGATTTTTAAATATTTTTATTTTTTTTGGATTTTTAGTTATAAAGGAATTATAAAAATCAAGGAAAAGGCCAACAAACAAATATCTATAAAACACTCAAAATAGAGTCAAAAATTCAAATAAAAATTGTTTTTATGTTTTTATATTTTTAAGTATTTTTGGTGATTTTTTCAGAATTTTTTGATTTTAGTTAATTTTATAAAAATCAAGAAAGAGGAAAACAATGAATCAATGTGCAGCCAGACTTGAAGGCTAATTAAAAATATCTAATTGGCAATAAAAATCTGGAGACAATTTGTATGAAAAATGTAAACAAAAACTAAGCTACAGAAAAAGAGTTTGCATTTTTTAATTTTATAGAAATTTTAATGATTTTTATAAGTTTTTTAGGGTTTTTTAATTTTTATGGGTTTTATAAATCCAAATGAGCTAAAAATAGGATAGAAGGTAGAAAATAACAAAACTAACTATCCCTAATTTTTTTAGAATTTTTAGAGAAGTTTTTATATTTTTCTTTGATTTTTCAATTCAAACAGTAACAAAAATATGTGTTTTTGAATTTTTTTTAAAAAAAAAGCGATAAAAATGTCCCAAAAATTTAGGGAAATTTTTACACAGTGGCAGGAGCCACGTGCCCAAATTTCACTAAATTTGGAGTTTATTTGCTATTTTATCCAACAAATAAAAGAGCTACAGCACATAGGGACCTAAATGTAAGAAAACATAGTTCCAGGGGCCTAACTGTAACATGTGCGAAAAACTTAAGGTTCAAAGCACAAAAATCCCAAACAATCAGCACATGTTCAATTAAAACCACGCACAGGGGTATAACTACAAATTTCAAAAACTAAATTTCATTTCTTAACATAGTTGAAAACCCAAGCCCAACCATGCAAAATGTCCAAAATAGCATGTGACGATGCACGTGTCTCACACAGGTAGGGACTAAAATGCAAATAAAATAAACATAGGGTCCACAGTGCAAATTATCCAAAATAAAAACAACGTGCTAAAATATTTATAGGACTGATCTATAAATGCAGGAAAAGGAGGGGCCTAAGTGAAATTACCCCTTTATTAATGATCGATGGCTGAAGGCGAGCCACTGGATCAGATCCTCAGATGGATCAACGGTTGAAGGCATCTCGCAAATGGGCGGCTGGGATCAAAACTGGGCGAGAGGCTCCATCGAACGGTAACTGGAGCTCCTCCAAGAACAAGCTGTCGGCGAAGTTCGTTGGCCTAATCCGCGCGGTGGAGGGCTCCGATGAAGCTGTTGAGATGGGGAAGAGAACGCCGAGGCTGGTCCGTAGCTCCTGGGATGCTCCGATGAGGCTGGGAAGCTCTGGAGAGCTCCGGCGACGAAGGTGGGCCGGAGCAGTTGTGCTCGAATGAGTTGACCTCCAGATGAGGTCGATTCGACCTGCAAGCTGCACAGCAAGAAACCTGGGTCGAGGGCAAAGTGCTCGACCCGGTGAGAGGTGAAATGGGTGAAGGAATGAGGTGGGATGGCACCCTCCGGCGAGGCGACGGTGGAGGAAGGCGATGGACCTGCTCTGGGGCGAGTCAGGGTGAATTGAAGGGTGGAGAAGGTGGACGGAAGTCTGACGGAGGTGGTAGGGCGGTCGGAAGGCAAATGGGTGGTCGGAGATGGCGGGCGACGACGGCGGAGTTAACTGAACCGAAATCGAAAAACTTAAATCTAGCATAACCTAGAAGTTATCTATGCTACCTGGTAAAGGAGGGTGTCTGTGCTGGAGGTCGGGGACCTCCGGGAGTCTTCGCCTCGATGGGTCGATGGTCCAGAGGCTCTAGCCCACCTCGCGGCGGAGCACGACGGTGTAGCCGCCGGATTAGTTGTTTCCGGCTTCCCGTGCCTCGCTTCGACCCTCTCTCGCATGGCTGTCACTCAGGCGAGGGAGAGGAGCTCACTGGCGACGAGGGGGAAGGCCAAAGATGCGGCTACTGGCGGGGGAAGAAGATGTTATATACAGGTGCAGGTCCGAGAAGATGGGATCGAGCAGGGTACGGTGAAGCATGGACCCCTAGGCAGATGATCGGGCGAGGATCTCGGATCAACGAGCGTCAAATGGAGCACGGGTTTGCGTAAATGGAGGTCGGATTGAGTCAGGAATATTTGGAGAAATCGGGTTGAAAACACGATCCACATGGGAGGGGGTCCGCGGGGGAGAGTTGACCGGGGGTCAACATCCCCCGTGGACCAATTAGAAGCCACCATTTATTAAATAATTGAAAATTCATTTTAAATTAGTAAACGATTTTATTTCGAAAAAGTTTTCAAAATGAAAAATGTTTATTTATTTTCAAAGTATTTTTTAGTGATTTTTATTTATTTTTTTAAAAAATAAATAATGTATTTACATTATATTATTATTATATATAGGTATATACACATATGTATTTCTATTTTTATTTTTAATTATTTATATATAATTATTCTAATTTTATATTTTATTTATTTACAATATAAAATTTGGAATATAAAGGTATTTTTATTTTATTTTTATGATTTATTTACATGAGTTAAATAAATAGGTTTATATACATATGTACATGGTATATATACAAGGTGGAAAATGATTTTTATTATTTTTCTTTTTATTTTGATTTTTACGATTTTTATTTTATTTTTATAAATATGTACAGTGTATGAGAAAAACTTTTTATTTTTATTTTTATTTTGAGGAAAGTAAAATTATTTATGTACAGGTGTATATATAAGCATGACTGACCCTATCTCCCTCTACTTGGTTTCTTTTGCGGTCAGGCTCATGCTGAGCCCTCCCTTGGGATTAGGTCACTCAATATTTATTATAAATATTTCCATCTTTTTCTTTTATTTCTTTATTCTTTTATTTATGCACAAAAACATGCTAATTATTGCTATTTAAACAATGCATGCATTTTGGTAATTTATTCTATTTACACATATCTACATGGTGTTTTGCACAGGTTTTTTAGCTAAAATAAAAGAATAAAGAGTGATGAATGAGGATTCATCACCCCCTATACTTAACTTTGCTAGTCCCTTAGCAAACACTTATTTGAAAAAGAAGTGAAAAAGAAAGGAAAAAGAAAAAGTGGAGAAATGCATGAATCAATGTTGATTATTAAACATGCCTTCATTAAATTGAAATATGGAGCTCGGTCAGATCTTTGGATTATTAATGCGTTGGAACCTTATTTGGACTTAGTTTTAAAACTCAACATCCTCTAAGATCCACTAATCTATAGTCAAGACTCCTCAATAATCCAGATCAGAACAAGTCTACATACACAAACCCTGAAGACCATGAATCTTTCCTTGACAGTGTAAGTGAGGTATAGCTCTCGACCTCAGAAGTCGTAAAATGACAACCCAAAATGCTTAAGCCCAAGTTATCAAGTAGTAATCCCCACCTCTTATAACACACTCTCACATTTGGTGAGTTTTAGATGTGGGACTATGTTTGGGGGTATGTGTGTTACAACATCCCCACTTATATTCGCAACGTCCTCGTTGCGACATGGTCCATCACTTATTCCCAATGAAAATGGCGACTGCACGCTCCCAGCTTAGGTCCCTTCGAGTAGCCCTTTCCACTATCAGAGGGAACCCGCTCTGATACCATCTGTAACGTCCCATGCTTAGATTCCTGTTCCATTATCGAGGAAAATTGGCCCCAACAACTTGTTAGGCTCGGGTCCAATTGAATCCGTTGACAACCACCCAAAATGCTTAAGCTCAAGTTGTCAAGTATTAATCCCACCACTTATAACCCACTCTTACACTTTGTGAGTTTAAGATGTGGGACTACGTTTGAGGATATGGGTGTTACAACATCTCCTACTTGTATTTGCGACATCCTCATTGGGATATGATCCATCACTTATTCCCAGTGACAGTGGTGACTGCACGTTCTCAGCTTAGGTCCTTTCTAATAGCCCTTTCCACTATTAGAGGGAACACACTCTGATACCGTTTTGAACGTCCCAGGCTTAGATTCCCATTCCGTTATCGAGAAAACTGGCCCGAACAACTTGTTGAGTTCAGGCCCAATTGGATCCGTTGACAACCACCCAAAATGCTTAAGCCCAAATTGTCAAGTAGTAGTCCCAACCACTTATAACCAACTCTCACACTTTGTGAGTTTTAGATATAGGACTATGTTTAGGAATATAGATATTATAGTTCTCCATCTTTATTCCTGCTTATTCTCGAACCGAACACCCGGTCAGGTGGTAAGAACTCAAAGATGAGTCTTCACCTCAAGCATGGGTAAGGCCTTCACCTCCCACTCTTGTCTCCAATCTCCTTCTGCGCGACCTCCGTTTTTCACTTCTCCATCTATACTTCTCCCTCCTCCAATGTCATCTGTGATTCTCCACTCCAAAGTCTTCTCCTTCACCCGATCCATTGGCCATTTTCCATTTATGTGTGCATATTTTCCTCTGTGCATTCTCCCTTCTTATTCAACCCTTTCTCTACTCCATCATAGAGCTATTCTCTACTTTACCAACTCATCGCCTACTTCATTACCAATGATGTAGGAATTTCCAACTCTATTAACACACATAGCGCTTTGGCTTGTGTGTGTATACGTGTGCATGTGGACTAAAAGCTGAATTGGTTGGATCTTTATATCTCAGCTAATCAAAAAATTAGAATTTATATCCATACATATAATAAGAAAAAATGAGGTTGCCCTGCTTCATTTTCCAGCTTTTTTTCAAAAATAAAGCTGTTTTATCACTATATCCCTTTAATATGCCATTTCAATTTTGTTAGAAACAGATACTCATAGGACTTCCATCTAGAACATGTAATTTTAATGGTCTTAGAATTGCCATAATTGACCTTTTCTAGATGAAGGGCATATGAGTCTCTATTTCTAACGAAATTGGAATGACAAATTAAAGGGATATACTGATGAGAATACATGACTTTATTTTTGAAAAAAATAAAAATACATCAGATTATTGAGGGGGGGGGGGAAGCCAGCCTGTTGAACCCATATAATAATTAATCAAAAGTACCAGGAATAGATATGATCAAGCAAGATGCAAACAAAGTGACGGTAGAAAAAAGATAACCATGCACATTTATACAACACAAGTATTTATAGTAGTTTGGCAATGTGTTTACTCCACTCACCCATACCCGAAGCTCTTTTCTTATTTCTTGGATCTATTTGGATTGTAATATGTGGTAGCCTCACAACTTTATTTATATTGCAAAAAAATACCCATGTGATGATACACATCAATCCTTTACATTAGTTCTCAACCAATCACAAGGTATGAGGAGGATCAATCAGCACACTAATCCTCACCATCATCTATCATCAAGTCACACGGCAAGAGGAAGATCATCCACCTCAACAATCCTCCCATCAACTCTCAGTCAATCACAAAGCATGAGGAGGATCGATCTGACCCTTCAACTACATCATTTACTTGCAAGTTTAGATTGATGCCACATATTTTGCCTTTGTAGTAGAGATGGTTACTATCTTATGTAATCTAGAGATCCAACTAACAACTCTATTCCCCATGTAATACATACAATGTTGTGCTTTTCAACCTCTAGTTTATCTTCAACAACTATCGAACCTCCTAATTTCTTGTTAGTTTCTTGATTTCATCCTTATTCCTGTTCTTTAGACTCTTGCATCAGCCGCTTCACCTAACTTCCCTAACCTTTTCCGGTCTTCAGCTTCCATCCCTTACCTATGTCCGCCAACCTACTGGAGGTTGCAACCACATGGATAACCTCCTCTTTCGTCCATCCTCTCCTCTTCAAATACCTCTCGTCGGAGCCCGAAACGATGGTCCACCCTTAAGAGAACATAACCCTAGTCTTCCTCAATCCCTTGGTGACAACAAGAGGACATGAGGTGAAGGCTTCTATGGTGTTAGAGGTTTCGGTGTCGACCCATGGTTGCACAACCATGCCACGGCCTAATCCTGGTTGTTCAAGCTTCTTGCACCGACCGCGCGAGTCAAGCGAAGACTCGAGGATTGGATCAATCGTCGAGCCTAGGTCAATTCCTTCACCTGTAAGCTTCTTCAAATCCCCAGGTTATTTTATTTACTTGTTTATCTTGTTTCTCAGATTTTCTGAGCGATGTATAGAAACCATCATTCACATTTGTTTGTTATGTGACCTTCACAGAGGTATTCTGATCCTCGCAAAGAATCTCACTCATCACATCTCTTCCTCTTTCATGCCAGTCACCCTGCCCCTTTCTCCTCTCCTAATGGTGGAGGAGACTCACTTAGGCCACCATCGTCCCCACTCAAGCAGGCCTCCATTCCACTATCTCACTTCACCAACCTCACGCATGCACTTGCTTTGCCTGTTTCCTAAGCATGCAGGTCAATGACATCTTCAGTGATAAGAATTTTGGGGAATGCTCCGATCTGGAGTCCTGTCTCCAAGGATCTATCACTTTCAGACCTTTTCAGGCACTGTTGGCTTTCATTGAGCGATGTAGTCCTTCGTTGGCTCTCAAGGCTTCTGCCCCAACCTTTAGGCTAAGAACAATAACCAGGAAGAGCTTGCTCGAAGATGCCAGAGCTCGAGCTACTCTGCACAACACGACGGAGTAGGAGGGTGTAACAAAGTACATGTGTTGTTCGATTATAACCCAATTTGGGGAAATCCAATGACCCCATGTTAACCACGTCGCTACTTCCAAACTACAGCTGTGGATGCGACCAAATCGACAGCCGAAGCAAGCAAGCATCTCCACGTGGCCCAAGCAATGCACTTCACTCGAGCCTAGAGTTGCATGTGCATAACACATGTGGTTTTGGGCAAATTACGAAGCTACCCTGCTGACTTCTCCAAATCTTAAAGATCCCCGCTAGGGGGTTTTCAATAAAATAAGTATCTGGCTTTTTAAAATTTGCATATTAGTCCCTACATGTACTTGTTTGTGATGAATTTCTTCCATTTTTATTACATCTATGTCCCTGGACCTTTTGTGAAATAACTTGAGCATTATTAATCCAATTGATGTGATTACAGTTTCATTGTGAAGCTTATTTCATTATCTACATGATGACATGTTTGAGTCTTTGATCGAACCTTCAATTGTTGATCTATTTATTAGAGATAGGTTATATGCTATATTCTTTATCTTAAATGAACATTTGTCTTGAATAATTTCGCAACTAGACTTTGATCCCAGTTCCATTTATTGCTTGAATTTAACCGATAATTTGAGGGAATAGTTATGTGCTTATATGCATGTGTATATTTAATATCATTTTGTTCATTTTGTGACTATTTAACATGCATCAAAAAGCTATTAAAAGTTGTATTCCATCCATATGTCACTTGTTGCATTGCCTTGTCTTGCTTGCCTTTGACTTAGATGATATATACATCACTTAACATATATATATATATATATATTAAATGTTTATTATTTGTATTAATAGCTCGTGTCCCTGTGTTCGACCCGGGACTTACCCATGTTATAAATTTGAGTTGTACATCACTTAACACACACATACACACACACATATATATATATATTAAATGTTGATTATTTGTATTAATATCTCGTGTCCCTGTGTTCGACCCGGGACTTACCCATGTTATAAATTTGAGTTGTCCTCCTCGTTGAGATCTTTGACTTGGTTCTATTGATTGCTTCTTATCCCGTTCTACAACCAACACATTTTATCTTAGCAAATTAGTAGTTCATCAGATGGCGTCGTTGTAGGGGGTACAACTTCATTAATATAGTGAAATAGCCAAGTGTCATAGGAGAGAGTCAGTTGCGCTCACGAGGTGAGCTACATAGCCTATGAATTGACCTCTCTCAAGAATCTCATGCTAAATTCAATAATTAACCCAATAAACTCAAGTACGTGGATCAAATTTATTATACCCTACAATGAATGTGCATAGTGAACAAGCAAGTAGGGGTCGAACACATGGAGACAATTCAACATAACATGTATATTATTTATAAATAAATAATGAATAAATAATATAGTATGTTTGTACAATATTCTCTTACTTGATTAATTATGTTTTTGTGGGTTTTTAATTAAATAAAATATTTTTTTATTCTTCTGATTTATATTTTCCTTTTAATTTAATAATATATATAAATGATTTATATAAGGGTATATATATGATTATATAAAGTAATATATGTATAATAGAAGTAATATATATAATAGAATCTATATATAATAAATATCTAAAAAAACAGAAAAATACCTAAAGAAAAGTCTTTTTTATTTTTAAGGAGATATAAAATATTTATAATTTTTTATAGGTTTTTATCAGTTGTGCCTCTCTGAGATATTGCAATATCAGTTATACCCCTCTCTTTTTTGGAATATCAGTCGTGCCCCTACCTTCTTGAAAAATTCACAGTTCTGCCCTTCAGTTAAGGTAAAGTAGGGGCATAAATGATATTATAAAAGGGCATAACTACGAATTTCGTAAGAAGGTAGGGACACAATTGATATTCCAAAAAAGAGAGGGGCATAACTGATATTACAATATTTCAGAGGGGCACAAATGATAAAAGCCCTTTTTATAATAATTAATAATAATAATAATTCTAAATAACTATATATAAGAATATAATACAATATAAGACATTATAATTATAAATATGGATATATATAATCAAAATTTACAAAATAAAATCTTTTTTGTGTTTTTATATTTTCACCTATTTTGTGAAATTTTTAGGTATTTTTGCTAAATTTTAGGTATTTTAAAGTCGAAAATATATAAAATATGGGACTTTTTAAATAAGCCTAGTTGTTATGAGAATTAAAAATACTAAATAGATACAAAATTTCTCAAAATTAATTTTTATAGGTAGAAAATAATATCTAAAAAATATAAAGAAGAAATTAAAATTTTTAGGGTTTTCAAAAATGGTTACATTTTTTTAGGATTTGCTAAGTTTTGTGATTTTTAGATTTCTTTTGTCAGCTTTTTATGATTTTTGAGGGTAGATAGAAAATAGAGTAATAAATTCTACATATTTTTTTGGAATTTTTGATTAAGATTTTATATTTTTTTTGTATTTTTAAAGTCAAACATGGAATGAAATATCTCTTTTTTATTTTAAATGAATAATAAAGCCATGAACATGGCAAATAATAATTATATCGTGAACAAGCAACCAATAATGCAATACACATATTTTTTAAGATTTTTTTAAGCACAAGAGGTATTTTATAATACAAAAAATATAATTAAATCAAACTGGCATGGGTATTTTTGCAAATAAAATATACGTAGGGGACTACACACAAATTTCCCATAAACATTGAACTAAAATTCGAAATTTTGATATTAAAGAGTCATTAAAACCACCAGGGTATACATGCAAAATACCCAACTCACGTGGGGGATCACGTGAGTTGAGATGGCAAGGACCTAAAAGCAATATTCAAACAATCTACGGATATTCTTATAATTTTTACAGAAATTATTAAACCAATTTAAATAATTGCATGACTAAATAAAAAATTAAAGGGAGAGGGTATTTATGCAATTACCCCCATAAAAAGGCATGTGATCCAGTAGTGCTGTGCGCTCCACGTGGCATCACTTAAGCACCAATAACCATAATTAGAAGGTAGTGCTTCACAGATGGGCGGTCGTGGCTTGATCGGGATCTTGATCAATGGTCGATGACGTCTAAGATCTGACGGCGGCTGAAGCAGCTGGACGAAGTTCGTGATCTTACAGCTACAAAAGGCAGAGGAAGATCAGGGAAGAACAATGCCGCCCCACTCCTTCGACAGATGGTATGTCTCACCTCAGGCCTTCATTCTAGCTGTTGAGATGCTCGTTGAGTTCCTATGGCCGATCCGCAACTGATAGAAGCCTGAAAGATATCCAAGACCTTTTGGAGAGGTCCTGAAAGGTCGAAGAAAGTCACGACTCTTGGGAATCAAGACTCGAAGTACCTAGTCCTTATATGGCCCCTTTAGGACATGCAAATATGATAGGATAAAGTGACGATGTGATGGCAAATGACCCTGTCTATTATTGGTGGAAGGTCGAGGGGTTGATGGTGGTAATGCAAAGAGGTCCATCTAGGGGGTGGAAGGTGACCTCGGTGGACCAAATCCGAAGGGATCCGAGTGGACTAGATGATGCGAAAGGCAGAGAAACGACAGGGTAAGGTAGTGGAATAGCCGGTGATGGTCGGAACAGAGTTGTGGCAATGGTACAATCTGGCCGGAGCTCGAGAGCGCCAACGAGATTAGGTCCTAATCCTATGATAATGCCACTAATTACAATAAGTAATAAAGGCTGGAATTGGAAACTATGATAAACTCTACCTAAAAATCAATGAAAAAGGAGGCAGCTCATACCTGGTAGCAGGGAGCAGAAACCTCACCGGAGCAAACTCCGCCGAGGTGTAGATCATGCCTTTGATGCTCACTTGCTTTGCAGATCGATGTAGAGCATCATTGTTACCTTGCTCAACACATAAAGCCAAGGATATGAGGGATAGAACTGTCAGGAAACAGATCAACCTCAAAAAGTGGATCTATGGTTGTTTTATGCACATGTGATGGGTGGATTTCGATGTGGTGTGGCGTACAGGGGTGGATGAGAAGATGGAAGGATATGGGCCGGCGAAGATCATGGAGGTATAGGCTATAGAGTGGTGTAGGGCCCGAGGGTGATGCGGATATGGTAGAGGCGTGAAAACAAGAAGGAAGGATCGTTAGAAGCTTCTGACAAAAGGCAAAGGGTGGACGTATAATTGACAGGAGGTCAATGAACGGAGATCCCTAGTTGGTCCATGTGGACCAACCAGGGAAAAGAGATCGAAAAATTGCCTAATAAACACATTTAAAAATGTAAAATGAATTAACTAATTTAGATTATAAAATAAGAAATGTTCATTATTTTATGTAGTATTTAATGCATTTATTTATTTATTTATTGGGGTGATTTATTATAATCTAATATTTATATGTATGCATATAGGTAAAAATACATGTATTTTGGATTTTGGATTTTTATTTTGTATTACATATTTTATAAATATTTAAAATTATTATATATAATTTTAACTTATTTAATCTCATATTTAGGTATTTTTCTTTTATTTTTATGAGTTTATTTATTTACTTAAATAATTATGTACATATTCTTTATAGGTATATATGGGTATATTTCATCTATGTGTTTAATGGTATTATTTATTTTAATTTAATTATAATAATTTTATTTTATTTTATGTACACATGTTTCAAATAATATTTAAAATTTTATAAAAATAAAAATTCTAAAAAATACAAATAATAAATATTGAATAAAATATATATGTATATTGCACAATATGTGTCCAAAACCTAAATTTTATATCTTAGCTCTAAATTAAATGAAACAACCTTCATTAAATAATTTATAAAAGTTATATACAATTAAAGGTGATTTTGGTCGACTTTGATACAGTGTGATGAAGATACATGTTTATGAATTTTTATTGTGGCTTTTTATTCTGTGTGTCCTGTGCACACTATGCATTATTTTATATGAATTCAATTTTTTTTTCTTTCCTTTGTATTTTTATAAATAATGTTCCCATTAAGGGTTTTATTAGTTGAGATGTTAAAATAATTATATAAAATAGGTGGTAAAAAGTAATTATTAGTCGATTAAAAATTAGGGTTTTGATGCATTTTCTATACACTTTATCTACCCTATCTCCCCTTACTTTATTGTTTGTCGACCAAGTCATCATGATGACTGGGTCTCAGGGTCTAGGGTCACTGAATACCTATGGTATCTCATTTCTTTTTCTTTTCTTCCTTTATTCTTTTATTTTGGAATTAAATAAAATAAATATGTTGTATTTCATATAATATTCTATATAAATTGTCAGCTATTTATTTTAATATTAATGACATATACATGCATTTAACTAGGGATTTAAGGCCAAAATGAAAGAATAAAGGTGATGAAATGGAGATTCATCACCCCCTAAACTTGGCTTTGCTAGTCCCTAGCAAACACTTATTCCTGCAGAAAAGAAAGTAAAGAAAAAAAAGAAAGAACTTGGATTGCTTTTACTTTTGAATTTTTCATCATAATATCAAAGTTTTGAGCTCAGTCGGACCTTTGGATTTTAAGTTCGATCGGAACCTTATTTGCGAACCGGACTTGAAACACAACAACCTCCGAGAATCACAAAGTTCTGCCCAAGACTCCTCAAAAGCCAGGTCAGAACAAGTTGACATCATACACAGTCCCTTATGACTATAAGTCTATCTTGTACAGTGTCAGTGATATGTAGCTCCTCTTGGCTGAAGCGGTAAAAGTCAGGCTTCTCCAACATGGTGACCTTAATTCCCTAATCCAATAACTCTTTCCTCTAGAAGCAGGGTATTCCCTTTTAAGATCAAGTACAACCAGCTCAAGAAGAGGAGGTGGAGAGAAGAATGGACGGTAGTCGGTGTAGCTACCTATCCTAGGATGCTTGACCAGTGTAGCCAAATCATCCGGCTCCAGGCTCACACGTCTCTTTGACTTTGAACCTCAAGCTTGCTTATTGACTACATGCATACTCCGATGGGAATTTATTTTACTTGATTTTTTCCTATCTATTTTTTTTACAGTGTTTGATTTTGTATTTTTTGAATACAATGTATAAAAACATTTACATAAGGACTTTTCCTCTTGAGATAGTAGACTATCCCTCTTTTGAAGCATTATTGCAACCCACAACATTCTATCATTAGACCTCATGTCTATTGGATCGGGTTGGGGTACAAATGGCCACATATGTGTAACTTCCGATGTTTCTATTGGCTTGTGTCTCATGCCGGCAAATTGAGTTGAGCAAGGCGCAAGGTGCATGTGTGCAATTAGGTCACTGTCGATAAGAGTCATGCATGTGTTCCAAAATATCCTACTTAAGGAATTACAATGACTTTGAACTTAGTCTTATGGTCTCTTAGAATTAAGTCTAGTAGACCCGAAGTGCCTCAACTTCAGTTCCCTTAAGGTTCCTATGATTAAGTGGATTAAGGTCCAACCGAGCTCTAATATTCACGTTTTATTTAGACTTGTTCAATTATTATAGTCAATTCGAAAAATGCAAATGCTATGCACAATGCGGAAACTATTTTTGTGAAATAATTTCCTGATTTGAACTTATTATGGGTTTTTGAAAAGTTTTGCAAGTTTTTATGAAATTTTTGAAAACATTTTGCATATTTTTATAGATATTTGATTTTGTAATTTTTTAGTGATTTTGAAAAGGAAAAATATTTTGGCAAATAGATATGGGTAGATTTTTACACGGGAGTGCAATTGTTATTAAAAAGAAGTTAGGTGAGGAATTTACAAAAAGGTTTTTACAGGTTTACATACAGAGTTCGTAAAGGATTTATTTGCTTCAATTATGTACATGGTTATCAAAATAATTTGAAAATATTTTCTCAATTAGTTTGAAAAGTTTATTCTGAAAAATAATTTGACAAATAATTTTGGCAAATATTTACAAAATTTGAAAATTATTTTGCAAAGATTTTTCAAACAGTATGTAGGTTTTTACAACCATTTTTCAAACCATTTAGAAATGGATTTTCAAAACATTTTATTCAATCAATAGAAAGAAGGTTTTAAAACAAAACATTTTTATAAAGGCTAAAAATATTTTACAAAATATTTTCCAAATGGTTTGATAAAAAAATTTTCAAAGCGATTTTCCAATCATTTTTCAGAAATTTTGCAAAGCTATGTCCTCATAGATCGAAGAGAAAAGGAAGACATAACACGTACTAAGTATCGAAAAGTCTATATTACAACGACTGAATAAGGAATGAAAAGTAAACCCTCCCCCTATAATTAGGATAAATTAATCCTAAGTATAGTAAACTGTATTCAACATGCAGGGAT